>JAYESD010000009.1:168609436-169209436 GCA_036927565.1 Tuctoria greenei | reverse complement strand
TAGCCACCTCTCGCTGTCCCTCTCACCACTCTTTCATCACATGATTTCAGCCTCTCCTCGCACACGGAACTGAACGAACAAGTCCATCAAGTGATGAACAATAATGCCTTGCCTTTTCCTCAAGTCACTATCATGCATGCTGGCCCGAAAAGGAACGCAAGCACTTGTCTACTCCGCCCTCTCTTGATTCCTCATCTGCTCAACACAAGTCTAGCTAGTAAGCGTAATGTTCAGAGTTATTAAATTTTACCTTAACACTAAACATCACATGTTGGGAAGGGCCCCGTTGAGAGTTGCTCTGTTAGGATGTCGTCAGTGCGAGTGTAGTGTTCAGCACTCACAGTTGCAGCAGGGACATGTCGAGAGGACCGCACAGCAGTTGTCTGCCGTCAAAAACTAATTTATACGTGACAAATTTTTTAGACAGAGAGAGTAACTATCCAATAATTTTACTACCTCTGTTACATAATATTTGTCGTTCGAACATGTCACGGCAACATCTTTTTAGTTCTTCCTTGTGTCGGAAGCGACAAATATAAAAGACCGGAGGGAGTACTCCCTCCTTCCCACAATAATTGTCGTTTTGGACAAGATTTCTAGTTCAAAATGAACTAAAAGTCTTGTTCAAAATGACAATTATTTTGGGAAGGAGGGAGTATTTCGTAGAGAACGCGCGCCTTAGAGAGAGAGAGAGCCCGACAACCCAAATCCTCATCACGACCGCCTGTAGGCTTCACCGCCACCGTCACGAGCCGCCGGCGGTACGGTAGGCTTTGGGAGCATATACTAGCATGTGACGAGAGCCCGACGAAGCAAAGCGCACTCACTCTGCGGGACCACGCTGCTGCGAAACGGATCCGCCTGCTGCTCCTGCTGCAGCAGCAGTGCTCTCACACCACTAGGCGCCCGTTACCGTTGCGTCAGGCAGGCCCATCCTGACCTTCCTTGCCCCGCCGCTGCACCCATTCATTGCCGGGCTCGGGCTGGCCGCCGTGACCAGACCAGACGTGGCTGTTCCGGCCGAGGGTACGTACGTAGTAGCCGGAGAGCGAGCTAGCATCAGTGACGCCTTGACTCGCGAGTAGGCCCATTCATACCATCTCCCAGCTTCACAAATCGAGCATCTCCCAGCTTCACAAATCGAGCTATATATGCTTACCTGAATAAGCTCCCGCAGAACTTGTGATACGAAAAGTTCACCGTCACTCTCGATCGGCGTTCAGAGCTTTCTTCTGGACTACTGACGGAGCCTTGATTTCGCGTCGCTGTCTGCTCTACTGCTGCTGCCGAGCCGAGCCACGCCGCCATCAGTTCGTCTGCTCTGCATGCCCCGGGCCAGAGAACCCCCCCTCCAAATCAAGAAACTGTAGCGACTGGCTGGCAACTACCACAACTGGTGCCGGCATTCACGCCGCTGTATCTATCTGTACGAACGAAGCCGGACGGAGTCAATGGCGAGATCAGGAGACGCGCGGCCTTAATAACAGTCCTTCCTGGTCGTACCGGTGCTCCGGCCACCAGTGAAGCACGTGGTACAGCACACGCAACAGATCATGTATGTATTGCATCTTCAGAACACAGCAGCGCCAGCAATAACGCGAGTAACATGCAGAGGAGGGAATAGGAAGAACAGCTCATCAGCACAAACACGCGAGGCTTCAGAAGCCGATGTAATAAGATGCGGAGAGGGAAAAGCAAGATCCATTCGTTCATTGGAGGGCCTTAAAACTGCTCCATCTCATCGTTTTGGATACTGATCAGTACAGTAATTGAGTAGAGTAATTAACAGGGTCTAGTAGGAGTAAACATAGTAGTAGTAATATTGATTTTACATCGCTCCCTAATCGAGGAAGAAACTCAGTACAAGAAGCGGTAATGAAAAAGTTAAACAAGACTGCATTATTATTCTCGCCCTGCAGCTGATCCTCTTCCTGCTTCCTACGCGTAATGCTGCTGTGCTTCGTGTAATGCTGCTGTGGCTAGCTGGCTGGCCGGTTTCATGAATCAGAAGACCAGCTTCCGGCGCGGCAGGACGCGGTCGGCGTCGGTGAGCTCGCGGATGGTGTCGGCCACCAGGTCCTTGAACACCAGCCGCTCGATCTGCAGCACGGCGTCGGCGACCTCCGAGCCCGGCCTCCGCTGCCGCAAGGTCGACGACGACGCCCACGAGCCATCGTCCGCGGACAGGTCTCGGCGGATCGCGTTGCGGGTGACGTCGCTCAGGTCGTCGTCGTCGTCCGCCGACGGCGGCGCCACGGGCTCGCGGGCGCGGCGGACCTCGGCCCAGACGTGGTCCACGAGCTCGCCGCCGCCGCGGAGCCAGGACGCGGGGTCCCAGGGGCACGCGCACCGCTGCCGGTCCAGCGCTTCGGCCACCGCGCCGCACAGCAGCCGCCGGTGGTGCCACGTGTCCTCATCGCCACCGGGACGGGTGAGCCTCCTCTGCTCCTCCGCGACCTTGTACACGTCCGCGGGGTCCCGCTTGCGGTGGAGGATGAACAGCCGGACGAGCACCGCCACGTAAGCGTAGTCCGAGTCGCCAGCGTCCGGTCCAAGTGCAACTGTCGTCGCGGGCCAGGGGCTTAGGGCCCACTCGTCATCCTCTGGGTCGGACGCGACAGTGGCGGCCGCTGCTGCCTTCCTTGCGCTCCGCCGGACGATGTTGAAGTCGACGGCGCATTTGGAACCTGACGAGGACGACGGCGAGTCCTCGTCGGCGAGAAAGGACGCCGCGTCGAGCACGGACACCGGGCTCGGCTGATGGTCGGATGCTGCCGCGTCGCCGCCCGTGAACGCCTGGATGCTGCTCAGGAGCTTGCTGCACCGCTCCAGCTTCCTGCTCGTTTCGTCTCCGAGCACCGCCGGCTGCAGTGGCTGTGAAATGACAAGTTAGACGACATTGTTGTAAAGAGATCCAGTACCAATGACTCATTAATCCGCGCTTCCGGAAGAGACTCACCTGCTCCATGTCCCAGCGGGAGGAGCCGCTGCTGCCGCCATCGGAGATGGTGGTGGAGGCCTCGTCGTCAGGGAACAGCGTCGCAGAGTTCTGAGCGGCGCGGCGCGCAATGCGGGACCGCGCACCAGCGGCGTCGAAAGTGCTCGACTTCCGGAAAGGCTGCTGCTGCTTCGGGGACTGTGCAGGCGAGACGCGCCGCTGCGGGGACTGCGGACCGCGCCTTGCCGGAGATGCCGGGCTCCGAGCGGCGGGCGACGCTGATGATGACGGATCCGGCGACCGCGGCCGGCGCGCGCGGTCGACGTCACCACGGAGTCGCCGCGCGGGTGGCGGCGAAGCGCGGTACGACGGGCGCATCACGACGATGGGCGGCGGCGGAGACGTTGTGAGTACGGCGGGACGCGGCGGCGGAGTAGTGTGACGGAGGAGGCCCTTGAGCTGCAGCGCCTCGAGGACCTGCTTGAGCGTCTCGAGGTCGCGCGCCGGCTCCGCGATGCCGCGCTTGCGGAGGCGCCGCTCGATCTCGCAGTACAGCGCGATCTCGCCGCCGTGGCCGGTGGCGGCGGTGTCCGCGCGCTTCGCCGGCTCCGGGAACACCTCGCGCGCGTCGAAGCGGCTCAGCCTCTGGATGATCCCGCGTGAGCCGACGGCGGCCGGATCCGGCGCCCGCCGCGCCGCCGTCTCCGTCGCTGACGCGAGAATCGACGCCGGCCTCTGCTGCTCCCGCGACGGCGGCTGCGGCGACGCCGGACGCTCGAAGAAGGCCGGGTCGACGAACCGGAAGCGCGAGAAGTCTCCCCGCGGCACGCGCTCCGACGCCGACCGCCGGAGCTCGCCGGCGCGCGACGCCACCGCGTCGCGCCGTCCGTCGTCTCCCTGCCCGTGCGGCAGCGCGTCGAGGCCCATGAGCCGCGCGACGACGCTGGGCGACCGCCGGTCGTCCGCCGCGCCCGACGACGACGGGGACGGCGGCGTCGCGGGTGACGCCGTACGGATCTCGCGGGGCCGGTACTTGCCCCTGCCGTCCACCACCGCGCGGCTGTCCAGAGACAGCCGCGGCAGCCTCCACGACGGCGCCGCGCCGCCGCTGGGTCCGTCGTTCAGGTCCAGTGGCGGGAGCTGCAGCGACGGCCTAGGCGCGGCCGGCGGCGTCTTGTCCGGCGACGACGGCGCCGGCGTCGACCGGTCGAGCTGCATCGACATCTCCGACGGCGTCGCTGACCCCTGCACACAGAACATCAGAAAAACAGTCACCCAAAGCGCCGCAAAAGCCCACGTCCGCCACCATGAAAGGATACAGGACAGCGAGAGGAGCGTACGCTGGATGACGACATGAGGCGCCGCGGCGTGTGGTGAAGCCTCCGTGCGGAGAGGATCTGCGGGCGGTCGAAGAGGTGCAAGAACCCAGCCATGCATCCCTGGTGCACCGGCCGCTCGTCAGCCTCCACCTCCTCCGCGCTGGCCATCACCGCCACCATCTCCTCTGCTTCAGCCGGCTGGCTCCTCCTCTGCCTCTGCTCCGCAGGCGGCGGGGTGGAAGCAGATTTAAAGCGGTGGCGGGGTGGACGCTCCGAAATGACGCTCCAACCCCAGAGCTTTTCCAAGAAATTACGCGGCGCTGCCACTGCCGCTCGTGCCTGTCCACGCGTCGGGGTACGAGAAGAAGAGGGAGGCAAGGCGAGTCGTTGGCGTTGGCTGGCTAGCGCGCGCCTCGGGACCCGGAAGCGAGGCCGAGCTGGCCGCGCGGGGCCCCCGGGTCAGAGACTGCTTATACAAGATGCTTTTCCATTTTTTTATTTTTCCGGATGCCCGTTTAAAGCTGTCAGTGAGTATACGCATGCGCAAGGGCATGGGCTGTGTCTGTGGCTATGGCTCCTTCGGCTTTTACAGCTAAGCATGCCAACACGATTATATCCTACAGCTAGTATAATGGTGTCTCTGCATCTATAATCTTACATACTAATGACATTGTTAAAGGGTGTGTCTAGATTAACGCTAATCACTGTCATTAGCAGTTAATCCTTATAATTACCGAAATTTAAAATTTTCTGTAGTTGATACATCGACAAAATTATTTCACTGATTATTTTACAATTAACATTATCCTGAAAATCAACAACTAACATAATTAAAATAAATTAAGCCATCTTATTTTCTAATTAGTCCGTCGCGTCTGACGTATCAGGCGCCTGCTGAAAAAGAGTATATCCGCTTGTTAAATGGTGATCAGTACAGTATGTTCATGAGAGATTTTTGAGCCGCCTGGCCGTATAGCTAGCTGTTCTGAGCCACAGCAACAACAACTATACGTACGTGCCACTGTCGTCTCCGGACTCGTACAGCTGTGGTGTTGTGTTCCAAGGCAGCTAGTAGTAGCTACTACTACTGCTACGTCAACGGCCAGTCTCCAACCGGGCATGCACGCCTCGGGACGGCGGCGGCGACCGAGCCAGTAGACCAGACTCGGAGGCCGGCCTGACTGCATGCCGGTGGTGGTGGTGGTGGTGCGTGCCGGCAGGGCAGACTCCCAGGCACGTAAACTGTGAACGGTGTCCCCGGCGAGCTGGGGCGCAGGCCTGCATCTACGCATACGTTACGTATGATACGTACACCGATCGATACACGACTAGTACTGCATATGCCGCGCCGGCCGGCCACATGTGGGAGGACGCACGAGAACGGCATCATCGCGAGTCGTCGTCGATCTCTGCACCGTACGTGACCAATTAAGCTGGTGCAGTGTGCGTGTTAATACTCGTACTGTGTACTAGTCTTAAACAAATTAGAACGGGAGCTTTGGTTGCACACACTCGCCATTTTCTAGGCTTATTAACGGGAGGAGGACGGGGTGTTGCGTGGTTTTGCCGCGTCGCTTTTCGCCTCGGCGCCGGCGCCGGCGACCTGCTGACCTGACTTGACCGGCCAACCACGCGATGGACTGTCCGTCGCGTCCCCGCGGCTGGCCGGCCGGCCACCGCACGCAGCCGGCCGTTCGTTATGTTAACAAGATCGTCCACCACCACCACTAGCTAGCATTGCCGCCGCAGGCGATTGTTTTCTCTCTTGGTATTTTAGCGTGTAGCAGCAGAGCTACGTACGTACCCAGTCAAGTGGGCGCCGGAAGGGATGGTCAAATCGGCCAGAGGTAGCTATGGGGAGCCCAGCCAGCCACTGCTGTGATGACTGATGGTCTGTCTGGGCGACGATCTCATGACGCCAGCACGCACGCATTCATCTACCTGCCGTGACGTGCATGCCGAGATTTCTGGCTGCCATGCATTACCCCGGCCGATCTTCATATCAGAACCCAGCCCTTTTACCTGCTGTACCTGATGATCTTGAGATGATGTGGTGCATACGTGACCCTAGATGCCTAGCTAGCGACGTCACCTCACCTAGGAACCGCTGGATGATGCTTGCATATTCCTCCTCACCGCTCAGCTGACTGTCGTCTCTACTAATACGCATACAGACTGATAACGCGAAAATTAAACTGTCCCTTAACATGAGCACACCCTCTGCATTAGTAACCTAAAATTTCCTGATGCTCTAACTTTCGTATTCGGAGTTTAATTTGCACGATCTACGTATCAATCTTGATGGTTTCGGTGAGAGCTATACATTGGTAGGGTCCAATTAGTCAATATTTAACGACGGGGAATACTAAAATTCAGATGCCTCAGCAGGCTGCACATTTCAGGCGACCCCCCGGCACGGTCGTCGCGCGGACGCGCAGCTGCAGATTAACTATATTTTCTTTGTTAATTATTAATTTGTAATTTGTAAGGTCTATGTTAATTGTAAAATAATAAAACAAATAATTTGTGTTTGATTAATCTATATAATTAATGGTTAATTATTAATTACAAGAATTAGTGGTTAATGATAGTAATTAGATGCAAATTATCTAGACCGCCCCATATTTAAGACATCTCTAAAACCGGTCTGTTACGTTACATCACTTCGCAGGATTTGTCGACGTCCACTTCTGATCGTCGTCAACATATAGTAGGATGCATGGTGTTTTCAATGAATGGGTCGGCAGCTGGAGGAACATGTGGAGGTGCGAGAAGAAAGGGTCGTTGCTTGCGAGACCTGCCTGCATCACTGCATGCATGCGATTGGCGCCATAAGATGAGCTCTCGACGTACGCCAGTCGGGGCAAGCTAGGTCCCCCGGCCGGCAAGCGGCTGGGAGTTGGAACAACCATATCTTGCATGTGGTGGGGCTTGGATATTGGCGCCTACATACGTCGTGGAAGTGGAATGGATGGAAGGCCCGGCCCCATCGTCATCTGGACTCGACAACTTCTTCCCTCCGATCCTGCGATGCAACAGCAAACAATATAAGTCGTCGCGAGCAACGTGAGCAACTGCTTTAGCGTTCATCAATGGCCGGCGCGGTTCCGTCTCCGGCGAGGCGGCATCATCGATGAACGTGTTATTACGGGCGCGAATGAATGGTCAGGCCTGGCCAGCAGCCAGCCACCCGCTGCTCTCTGCTTCCGTTCCGTGCAAACGAGAGGCGGCCGGGCCGGGCCGGTCCGGAACGGGGTGCGCCCGCCGTTTCCGGCCGCTCGTCTCGCCGTCGCGGTGGCACGCCATCGCCCGTACGGAGTACTGTACCTCGCGTTGCGTGATCACGGACGGACGGACGGATCCAACGAATTAACGAGTTCGACGGCCTAGCAGCCTTTTTGCTGGCAGTGTGCAGTGCAGTTTGATTGCGCCGCAGAAAACTTTCTCGATCGTTGGCTGCTTCCCCACCGAACACGTATAAAACCTTTTGCTCAGTTAGTGAGGAGCCTGCCGGTCGTCGGTCAAAGATCTGGTCAAGGAGCGACGAGCACACGCATAAGCCAATCGAAGCCATTAATGTCTTCTGCGTACTGGGACGGAGGGGAGTAGCATGCATGGCGATGGCACGTTGGTACTACTCGCTCCGCTTTTAAAGGATTTAACATTTTCTAATATAAAAAAGAATAAAAATACGATAAGTATTTATAGATGGAAGGAGTAATAGCTGCTGCCTGCAACTACGCACGCTACGGATCAGATAAAAACTCTGCAGCCTTGTTGTTAGCGTCGGTCGTCCGAGTATGTCAGCTGCTGCTGCCCGGAGTCATGCATGGTCAGAGCACCCCAATTCATTGGGTGAGATGGAGTTGAAGCAGCTAGCTACTGATCGTGCAAGTAGGGATTTTGGTAGCAATATAATACTTACTTCTGTATTAAATTATTTATTCTTTCAGATAAACAAAAAGAACTAAAAATAAATTACGTATAGCTGTTCTAACTATAAATATTTTGATACAGAAGTGAGTAGAATAAAATTCTAAGAAACGATTAGCAGCGTAACTAGATCGATTATGTACGCGAGGACAGAATATTACTGAACGCCAGAGATAAGCTGTACTCACGTGATCCAGGCGCTCGACCACGTGACCGCCTCGTCCCAGCGGCGTGGCCGTGTCGCAAGCGCGCGGTCGACTGTGAGCTGAGCCCGGCCGGCCGTCGGCTTCTCGTCCCGCCATGCCTCTCTCGCTCGGACACGACGACGAGCATGATGAGAGGGGTCCAGGTCCAGGAGATGGAGTACGTACGTCGGGCGCCGGGACCACCATCGCGTACGATTTGAAAAACCGCGGGAAGAAACTTATGAAACGGAGCCCCGGCCGGCGGCCGGCAGCGCATTCACACCCGCGCGCAACAGTTCCGGCAGGCATGGACCCGGCGCAGGCAGGCAAGATTCGATTCTCCTCCCTCCTCCGAGAGCTTATCCGATCCACCCGGACGAGGACATTCCCGCGCGCGCGCGCGCCCACGGCGATGGATGGGCCATGGGCGTCGTCCACACCTCCGTTTTCCTGTCCAGTGGGTCGTCGGTCTTGCCTCGCGTTGGCGCCACCTGCTGCGCCATTGCCTTGCCGACCCACAAGTTCTGCTTCCGCCATCATCCTTTCTGGATGCTTCCACCTGCGCCGTTGCCGACCAACAAGTTCTGCTCCGCCATCACCCTTCTCGATCGATGGCGCCATTGCCGACCCACAAGGTCTGCTCCCGCCACCACCATCCTTTCTCGATGCTTCCACCTGCGCCGTTGCCGACCAACAAAGTCTGCTCCCGCCACCATCATCCCTTCTCGATGCATGGCGCCATTGCCGACCTACAAGTTCTGCTCCCGCCATCTCACAATTCTTGATGCCGCCATTGCGGACCCACAAGGTCTGCTCTCGCGCGCCATCATCACCCTTCTCGATGACTCGATCCAACCACCGACACCACCGTTCCCGCCCACGGCTTCATTCGCCAACATTCCTTTGGCCCCCTCTGTCGATCGATCCCGCCGGATTAATTAAACAAGGATATCCGACGACGACTGTGTTCAGAGATACAACTGTTCAGGACATGCATGTCCATATGTTTCTGCGCGCGTTCGCAGCGGTTTGCTTACATCCAAGCCTGCTAAGCATGCATGTCCATAGGTTTCATTCTGTAGCTTCTATTCTACTTACTGAGCATAATTGTAATTTTTTTCCTGCTCTCTTTTAACTTCATTTCCCTGACGCTATTAATTATGTAACTTCACTTCTGCGTCTCAATGACTTTAATTTCCTATAGCTCCAACTTTCGTGCTGGAAATGCTATTCTCTATTACGAAACTAGAAACAACAACCCTACTACGTTCGATTCCAGAACTACGTACACTGTTCTTATTCTAAACAAGAACATCCATAGAGAGAGAAAACAAAGGCGCTACTACATGTGTAAGTAGTGGCTAGCTGCCACGAACACCACCTTTGCTTGTTTCATGTAAGCAAAACAACATACTAGGCACACAGCAAGCTTTCCTGTAGTTTTCAAATTCCGAGGCCATCACCATTCATTCAACGGGCATCTGACACACGAACCAAGACAAGAGGGAAAAGTCGACGATGAATGGACCCCGAATCTACCTAGCTACGACCACTTGCTTTCTCGCGCGCGTTGCATGTGGTGATGTTGGCTAAACCTTTTTATCATTTGCACGCAGATGCAGAAGCAGAACGGGCCGGATCGAGTGTACGTGTAGTACGTAGCGGTAGTAGGCAACTAATAAGCGTGGATGGGAATCATGCATGCATGGCGTCTGGGATCATCATCTCAACTTGGAAGGAAACACCATGATTAATTTCCCGTCTCGATCGGTCGTCAGTTCTGCACATGCATGCAGGCAGCATAACGTTATTGACCCCTTGCGTTCTAGCACACTCGATCTCCCACGTGTAAGTGTAACCCACACGATCTTCTTCCTCCTCCCTTCGTTCGAGTCTCGCATCGCACACCTCACAGATCCTTTCGACCACGCGTGATGCGTATTTTCCGTCTCTCGCTCCTCCACAACAGAGATTAAAGCTATGGCTCACGCAGTGTGCACAAGCCATGCCAAAGCAATGACAGATCTAGCTAGCCACCTTTTGTAAAGCCACCATCCATGGCCATGGCCATCGCCTTCACCTCAGATCATTCGCCTCAACTCACCTCCCAATTGACACGGTCACATGCACACGTGCCGAACCTGTCGTACTGGTAGCGAGGGACAGCTCAGTACGTTTCAATTTATTTGTCATTAAGACAACTTTCATTAATTTATTTTTAATTTTTTTTGTTTGTCTGAAACAATAATTATTTTAAAACATAGATAGTACTTTATATCGTGGAATGAGCAAGGTCGTCAGTGGTTGATATACAGTATACTGTAATTCTGCAGATGATCATGTCCGAACAAATTGGGCCAAAACTTTCTCAAGAAGAGATATAGCAAGAACTGAGATGTTATTAATGGTCCAGCACATTGCTTCTTTTGCTCGGACGACCCAATGATGCGTGACGACCACGTACTGATAACAACGCCTCTCTCCTCCATCCATGTGCCCTGCACATATACAAACCAGACTATTTTATCTCAGATCTTTCAAAAAAAAAAAGACTATTTTATCTCTTGAAGATCGGTGACAATCAGTATACAATAACGACCCTGTAATTACCCTACACCTATCACGTAACCACCGGCCAAAGACCGAGGCCTCCGGCGATATTCTTTGTCCGTTAGTAGCTCGGGCTGTCATCGGGAGCCGTGCTTCAATCATGGCGAGCATGGGATGTCAGAGTAGGTCGTCAGAGGGTAGGCTACTCGCATCTATGCGCGCGAGAGAACGGCTACATGCATGAACTCTGCCATCTTTTCTCACTTCCTTACCATCATGGGAGCAGCTTTCCATGTATTCACCACTCAGCAAGCAGCAGCTTAGCTAGAGACCATGGGCCAAGCTGTTCTAGGATCACGCCTATAGAATTTTGGAAAGACATTTGTGTATTTATAATTTGAACGGCTGGTACAGTATAAATAGTTTGGACCTAAAAAGTACAATAAGTATAGAGTACACAATACGTTTAGCTCCTAGTATTTCGGATATGCATTGTTTTTTGGATCCGTCCCTCCTTCCATTCTGCTTTGTATTGGAGAGCAGGGGCATCGTACTGTTCTTGATATGATATTTTGACTGTTGGCGCCAGTGAGATAAGCATGTGGCATGTTCTTGATTGGAGCATATAATTGCTCGGCCCATGGAATGCAATGCCAGCCGAGATCTGATGTCCTGATCTAGCTTAGTGATCTAGCTACAAATGCACTAGTATTGATCTAGCTTGAGATCCACCCACGGAATGGAATACTCTTCTTATGCTAGCTAACAAGATTAATTGGTTTGTCCATAACATTCCTCTGTATTCTATCCTGATATTTCAATATTTGATGATCTACTTGTAGGATGGGCCATCATCATCTGTTTACAACAATTAAGTAACCATTGTACCGAGATTTGTTTAATGGCTACAAAAGTTAATCTGCCACCACATATTTTAATGTACAGATTTCCCTATTTTTTATCCACAAAAAAGCCTGGTGTTGGACCACCACGTTCTTCAACTGAGTAGTAGTGGCTTGCTCCTGTGACGACGTCCAATAGGTAGCAGCCATAAGCAACACGCTGCTGCTAGCGCCATTATTCAGGTTTCAGAGGTGTATCCAGAGAGCCCATGAATGATGACATCACTCATCTCTCTTGACGAAAGGGCCCCACCTCGCCGATGGTCATGGTCATGCCATGTCAGTCAGAGTCGTCGCTAGCTGAGCGGCTGAGCCCAGCTTCAGCAGGTCAAGTGATTATTGGAGTATCTTTCCGGCCCCTCCTGCAACAATCAAAGGAATCCAGTGAGTGATGAGAGGGAGCGGTCATCATCCATGTGGCTGCTCTGCATCAGTAGTTAGTTAATGGAGCGAGCGCAGTAGCAGGAACCTTTTCTTCTGCGCAGTGGCAACTGTTGTTGAGTGAAATCCATGGTCCTTTCACACTCATTGGAGCTGCAGTCGTCGGTACGTACCCATTGCCTGCAGAGACGTACGCTGCTTCTGATTGAGGTGGTTCAGTTCCTCGATGTCAAGTCTCAAAGTTGTGCCATTGTTGATGCAACAGTAGCAGAAATACTGCAATGCATCCTAAGCTAGGTTAATCCTGTTACGGTTGCATGATTCGCGCAAATCAGTACTGTTTGGAACACTGTCTAGCTATGGCCGTATCATCTGAAACACGAGCTGAACAAAATCACGAACAATGTTCATCGACATGCCTGTTTTGTTGTTCATCTGCCTGCTGTTTTGGAGAAAGGGATTAGAAAAAGCTGTTTGCATGCATGGCCCGGCCGGGCTGTTGATCCAGGCATGTCCATTATTACATCACACAAACATACTCTCTCCGTTCTAAAAAGTTTGTCGCTTTGTAGTTTATATTTGAACTACAAAGTGACAAACCTTTTAGGATGGAGGGAGTACATGCAAGCAATGTTCACAACAACAGATCGAGCGGAGGGGCTCCCACATCACATGGGGGGCATCTGCTCCTGCTCCGAGTAATACAGCAACAAGATTATATCGCGCATTCGCTTGGCCTCTCTCACACTAGCCGGATCGGATGCAACGTGCAGCTGCATGCATGCTGGTAGTAGTGAGTGGGTGGTCCATGCCAGTATCGGTGGCTGCTGGACTGGTCCACAGTCCACTACACTACTGCAACTCTAGATAGATTATGTTCTTCCTCATAGGGAGTAGCAACGAGCAGTGGTTGGTTAGTGTTGATGGGGATAGTGACTGACGCATTTGACTAGTGCGGTTTTGGGTGATTTGAGACACACCTTGGTAACTGAAAATGCATGATGCGACTGTGAGTGATGTAATCTGACCTAATGCCGTGGTTTAACTAAGACAGGATGAATAAGCAAGCGAGTAGGATATGGTGTTCAAGCCTGCTGCAACTGGATACAGCTAATCGAGGTCGGATTCCCTTGATTGGCGAGGATATAAAATGCATATATGTTTAAACCTGCAACTTTATCGTCGAGTTCTTTTTTAATTATTAAAAGGAGGATCCGAATGCCTAGGCAAGTCATGCATGGTATAAAGCAGAACAACAAAAATTACCCTGGATTACAAAAGTTACTGAATTCGCTGAAAACTCTGGATTACATGAATCAGCGTGACTGCAAGTGTTTAAAAAAAAACCAAAAAGTGGTAAAACAGTTGCAAGCAGGAAAGCAATATCATGGCAGCTAGCTAGAAAGAAAAGTTCAGAAACGAGACATTCTTCAGAGTTGATTTTCCTTTGATCAGTTACTTAGTTGTGCGTGAAAATCTTAACACCCAGTAGTAAAACTGCTCCATTTTACTAATCACCAAGGCCTCGGGATATGTAACTAAGCTAGCCATGTGAGTTACTTCTGGCTCTGGACCTCATCTCCAAGGCATGTTCAGGCTGAGCCACGAGGCCCACGATAGGACCCAGACAATGTGGGCACTGAAGAGTGAAGCCACCTTGAAATCCTAGTCAAGTCTGCAGGTGGTGGCCACACCCACAGTTTTGGCCTGGCTCACCATAGGGTTACCTGTGAAACACAACGCTCTGAATTCCAAGGCAGGCACCAGCACCGAGTTACTAGTTCATGTTAAAAACTGTTTTTTCCCCGCTTGCTAGGACATTACACTGTCTATTTACCACTAAACAATCTTTAGTTACCGCTGAACTTTGTTACCGCTACCTTGTCGATCAGTTTGTTGCTGCTGCCTGAATTCATTAGCAGAAAAACTCGCCTGGTACGTGTTCTTGGAGACCCAAATAATGCGTGGGAGCAAGCACAACGCATATTCTAGCACAGATCGACGTGGGGCTGTGTGAGAGTGAGGTCATCGTCGAGAGCAGCTACCGGGAGCTCTACTGCCTACTAGTAGTACGGAATGCTACCGGATAGGCACCATGCGTCCTACGTTGGGAGTACACACAGCTCAGCTGTCAGTGGACTATCTGTCGGCACTCAACTCACTTCACTTCACTGTAGATTCCATTGCTATCTATCTCTCTCTCTCGCCGCGCGCGCGCGCGTTCTCTACAGAATTAAAATTATCGGTAGTTACAAATCAGTTTTTGGCGCCAGACAACTGCTGTGCTTGTGCTGTCCTCTCGACATGTCTGAATTAATCATTGCTTGTGACGTCGCCTGCGTCCTCTGTGTCCCTGCAACTGTGAGTGCTGAACACTACACTCACTGACATCCTAACAGAACAACTCTCAACGGGGCCCTTCTCAACATGTGATGTTTAGTGTTAAGGTAAAAGTTAATAACTCTGAACATTACGTTACTAGCTAGACTTGTGTTGAGCAGAGCAGATGAGGAATCAAGAGAGGGCAGAGTAGACAAGTGCTTGTGTTCCTTTTCGGGCCAGCATGCATGATAGTGACTTGAGGAAAAGGCAAGGCATTATTGTTCATCACTTGATGGACTTGTTCGTTCAGTTCTGTGTGCGAGGAGAGGCTGAAATCATGTGATGAAAGAGTGGTGAGAGGGACAGCGAGAGGTGGCTACGCCCCCGGCAACATGCGGGCAGCATGCAGCCTCACATAGACTGCAACTGCAAGTGCGTTGTCACTTGCGATATTGAGATCTCCGATCTCTTCAAGCCACTTAATTTTCGCTGTGCTATTGTCGTAACGGAGAACACGTGAGAGCTTGTTGCAGGGGAAGGCTTATCTTACCCAGTTAGCTTTGCTGATATTCTTCGAGTAAATTGCGCATTAATTACCATCAGGTTGTCACGCCCGCATTTTTCAAAATGAAGAAAACATGAATAAAATAGAACAAAGGTTAACTAAATAAAATAATGATGATGATACGTAACGAATAAAGAAATAAAATATAAGACCAATGTGTAGAAATGAAAAAATAATAAACATTGAAATGATGTATTAATTTGTTTGAATTCAAGTATTAGAAAAAAATGAAGAAAATATAATAATATTATTAAGTGAAGGAGTTTTTCATTAAATATTTTAGAACAATTACATCATTTTGATATGTACATTTGAATGCAAAAAATAAAATTAATAAAATACGTTAGAAATATTTATTTGAATTTCAAATTTAGAAATTGAGGAGAAGTAAAGAAGAGAAAAGAAAAAGAGCTTCCCAGGCCGAAACCCCCATTCGGGCCCAAATACCCTCCTTCCCTCAGCCACTTGGGCCGAAGTCCAGCCTTGGCCCACTTACCTCTCCCCAGCCCAACCGCCTCTTCCCTTTCCCCCTTTCTCTCTCTCTGGCCGGTGGGGCCCGCCTGTCGGGTTTCTTCCCTCAACCGTCGCCCACGAGTCCCCGGCGCCGCCTGCGCCTCTCGCCGCGCGCCGCCCCGATGTGCGCCCACGTCGCGCCCGTTCCGCACGCGATTTCCACCGCCGCCGTCCAAAATCCACTCGCTCTGACTCGCCGAATCGCTCCACTGGGATGCCATCGAGTCATACCAGCTCTTCCCTACGCAAATCCCCGCCGGGAACTCGAATCCCGTCGAGATTGGTAAGTTCCCGCCCTCACCATCCTCTCCATTTTCCCGCAGTCACCTTCGAAGATTATGCCCCCTAGCCGTGGATCGACGTGTGACGGCGAGTTCCCCAGTCGCGCCCATGGCTGATCAGATGGTGAATGCATTTTTTTTGCTCAATGGGAGACTGCGTTGCCGTTTTCAGTTCATGTAACTTGCATTTCCTCCTTTTTAAATTTCTTCCGATCAACAGCCAGTTACCTAACAACTATGGCATAAGAAATGATCATAAGGAGAAACAATCTACGGAGACAGATGCTGCTTCCTGAGGCCGGGAACAAGATGAAGCTTTTGGCCCGTTTACGGATTTCCTGTCTATCCATTAATTTACACTTCCTCTCAAATCAAACAGAGCAATTGACCTCATGATTTCGCTTCGCGATACCTGCAAGTATAGTAAATAGAGGGAGTATGTATAAGAACTTCAGAGAAAATCTGTTTATACTGTTGAGATGTTTCAGTACAGGCTTACATTTTGTTGCGAAGCACGGCTGCTTCAGCGCCGGATCATCTTGCGGGGGTTCTTGCCCAAAGATCATCTCACAGCTCATGTCTTCAAAATCTGAAACATAGTTGGCGTAAGTAGGCACTTTTTGATTGCTCCGATATAGCACTTGTTTTTACATAACATGTGGTCCATTTTAGTCTGGAGACAATTTTTGCAGAGGGACATAAGCTAAGATTCAGTGGCTGCTCCCAGTGCTAGTCACTTGACAGGACTAAAAGAGGCGCCTATCTAGCAAAATCCATCGGATATTGATCTCCGATTATCTGGACGGATGTCGTTAAATGTCAACATCTTTTGACCTAGAAACTATGATTAGTGTAGTTGAAAATTTTACAAGAAAGATGCAGCAAGTGCTGCTCAAAAAAGAGATTTAATAATATTGCTCTGACCATTGAAACATGCTAGAGCCCTGCACTGTTAAGTGAAGGTGCCTGTACTGTATTTGCTGATGAGCAGTGAGCACTGAATTGTGGAACGGTTGGAATAGACTCTACTAGTTACAACTTGTTTCTGCCATTTGCAGTTTCCCACTAACAAGTAGTAGGAGGCAGCACATTTTCTGCGTACAACTTGATTTCAATTGCTCTATAACCTGCGAACATGTCGGTCCCACTTCAATCTTTTATGTCCCCAAAATGGCAGCATGTGGTTCCCATGCCTAAAAAGGGCGTAGTACGTGGCAAGATCCTGAGATTTAACTGATCAGGTTTACTTCTTTAATTTTTAGTGTTAGATTCTTCAAGTGTTACTATCGAAGATTCCATTTCAGTGCTGGTCGATAGTTGCGCAGCTATTGGCATACATGAAGTTTCCATTTTACAAAGACTTACTTGCACTGCTTAAAGTGAAAGGTCATATTCTGAGTTCATTTGCGTTTGGCAGCAGTCAGTATTGAGCTATAGTTTAATTACGCTTTAAGTGACTGAGGATGTTAGAGATTCCCTATTCAGGTTTGGACACGTTTCCTAAGTCTGAAATGATGTTGGCATGACAATCAACTACTCTGTATTATGCGGACTGGAGTTTGATTATTTGGCATGGTTCTACAAATTATTGAACATTAAAAAGCTGTATATATAAACTCATTGCTACTTACTGGGAGACATGTAGACTGGCGTACCAAATGAATCTCGTATGAAGTTTTGACATGGGATCTTGCAGAGATTCGTACACATCCCAACACAGTTGGTGCTTTCCAGAAATCTGCTGCCAGAGTAAGTAAGGTCAGAAGGATAAAGGTGAGAAGGATAAAGGACCACGTTTGTATTATACAACAAATTCAACCTGAATTCATCATATTCACGGTCTGTTATGCACTCAAGAATTGACGGGTGGTTCTTGAATTACCTGCACTTGGGGATGTAGACCACGTTTCTCTCTTTCCTCCCGTCAACTTCCGATTCCCTGACCTTGTTGAACGACACAATGATTACTCAGACGACCGGAGATGCGTATGGCGAAAATTCAAAGCTATGTTGGAGTATATTCCATAGATGACCACATTGTAATCATTATATGCACTAGTTTGTGCAGGGCTAGATTCATCAGGAGCATTAATACGAATCCATTCTTGTGAGTCAGGCTACCAATTCTGTGAGCTGGAGAATTATTTGGATGAAGGAAATTTGTAAGAGAGATGCTTTGTATGTATGTACATAGACATACCTCACACGGTCCAACCAACCAAGGGAAGAATATGGTGGTGAAGGCAGCGAAGTACTCGCGGGAAAATCTTGAAGGAGGCATCATCACCTTTATCTGCCCATCATCAACAGAATGATGTCAAATCAAAGCTGCGGTGTGCTGTTTTTCTAAATTACATATATATTACTGAATCCATTGCTTTTGGTGTTTTTTCTTTAATTTTAAAGGAATTTGTCTATTCAACTAACAGGAGCTTAATTTGACCCCTGAAGAAAGGCTGAAAATGCACTTGCCATTGTGAGGATGTAGCTCGGGAACGCTCGTTGGAGAGCGTTGGCCACAGTCTCCCACTGCTCCTCAACTCTGAAGAACGCCGAGATGGTCAGAGCAGCCTCTATCAACCCTTCGTAGCCGTCCTTTCCGTTCTTCAACCCTGTACATAGAGGATCATATAGTTGTTCGTATTATTATCAATCACCAAACCGTAGTGCTGCACAGCTTTAATTTCCACCTGTAACCTCTCCGCGAAATACTAAGTGATTTGCTGTTGGTTTGGTAATAATGGTAAGAGTAGAGACTAGTGCAGCAAACGCATGTGAGTTTCAAGAGACGCGAGAGCATGGGCTGCACGATGGCCAACATGCTGGTTCGATAGCAGCTGGCGTTTATTGGTTCAGCTCTAGGTAGCCAGTTTTTACTACTTACTACTCTTCAGACTCAGCAGGCATACACTACAGGAAAAGCGATCATTTGCGACGGCCGAATTTATTTGCGACGGCCAGCCGTCGCAAATATCTTAAATTGCGACGGCCCGCCTCTGGTCGTCGCAAATAAGATGGCCGTCGCGAATAAGAGCTTATTTGCGACGGCTTTGGGACCGGCCGTCGCAAATAAGCGGTTATTTGCGACGGCCAACCCTAAAGCCGTCGCAAATAAATGAGCCGTCGCAAATAAATACTTATTTGCGACGGCCGGTCCCAAAGCCGTCGCAAACAGGCTTTAATTGCGACGGCCGCAAGTTGAGGCCGTCGCAATTAAAGAAGCCGTCGCAAACAGGCTTTAATTGCGACGGCCGCAAGTTGAGGCCGTCGCAATTAAAGAAGCCGTCACAAATAAGGGCTTATATCGGGTCGCTCCGGCCCCGACTCTTCATTCACCTCAAAACAGCCTACCGCCGCCGCGCAGCGCCTCCGCCGCCGCGCCCCCGCCGCCGCGCCCCCGCCGCCGCGCCCCCCGCCGCCGTGCAGCGCCCCCGCCGCCGCGCCCCCGCCGCCGCGCAACGCCCCCGCCGCCGCGCCCCCGGCTCCGCCGCCCTCGGCCCCGCCTCCGCGCCCGCCGCCCTCGGCCCCCACCGGCGGCCCCCGCCGCCTGCGCCTCCGGTCCGCCGCCCTCGGCCCCCACCGGCGGCCCGCCTCCGCGCCCCAACCGCCGCCTGCGCCTCCGGCCCGCCGCGCCACCGGCGTCGCCGCCCCCGACCGGACCGCCCCCGCCCCCGGGACAGCAGGTGCTACTCCCCCTGTTTTAGTAGTTTTTTTCGGATTTAGTTAGCAATTTTGTTGAGAGTAGCAGCAATTAGCTATAGTAGTTTAGAATTGCTTGTATAGTAGCTTCGCCTCGCCTGGAGGAGGTCGTGTGCGGCGCTGGGAGCTTGGGAGGAGATCAGGCAGACGGTGGGAGGTTGGGAGAAGGTCGAGGACGCCGCTGGGAGGGTGGCAGAAGCTCGGGGTTGACGTTGGGAGCCGAAGGAGGTCGGTGGTGGCGACGGGAGTCCGAAGGACGTTGGGGGCGGCGGGCGGCGGAGGAGACGCGCACTGGAGAAAAGGCGGCGGCTGGGTTGGGAAAAAAGGGTAGGGTTTGAGGAGGAGACCCGTTTCTTTGCCCAATAAGGCGGCTGGGTGGCCAACATTGGCCAATAACTTGGCCCAGCCCAATAAGTCTGTCCGTGACCTTCCAACTCCCAGCTGATACGGAGCCACATGCGACTAGATCCTGGCGGCGCATCCACGATTCAGCGGCGCCCTCCACGATCCTGGCGTCGCACCACCGTTGGCGATTGTCCGGCGTCCCCCCCCCCCCCCCCCCCCCCCCCCCGCTCCCACCTTCCTCGACTCGCCGCCCCGCCTCCCCTCCTCTATCAGCCGTTGCACCGCCTCTTCAGCTCGCCGCCGTCCCTCCCACTCAACCGGCTGCCACCCCTCGCCTGGCTGGTCGCCTAGGCGGGCGCCTGGGCGTCTAGGCGCTCGGCCCGCGTTGACCCCGCTGCCACGAACGCAGTCGCTACTGTACCATAGTTCGTTATTAGGCTTTGCGACTCGGACGAGGAGAAGGAAACAACAATTAACACCGGCCTGCACTGCACGGCCAGAGTCCAAGCCGAACGCTACCTTTCCATTTTTCTCCTCTCTTCCTTTTCAGAACCTAATGACCTAACGACCAGTTTGGCCATAGCTGTTTATGACATAAATTACAGAGGGGGAGGAGATACCTACTGTACCATAGTATGTCGAAGTTGTACTAGTAGTAGTACTAGTAGTATTATACTCCCTCCATTCTTAAAGCCTCGTCAAAGGCATCTATACACTGACAACAACTGTTTCTACGAGTTCAACAAACAATATCCAAATCAATGTAGTAGTACGGTATTACGGTACACCTCTGGAAACTCTACCTTAGACAGACACACTGAGAGAGCGACACAGGCAAGTACACAACCAAGAACGGACGCATCGAAGCAGGCAACAACCTCAGATGTCTTTAGGGTTGATTAGTCGGCCTAATCGACGACTAATCGTCCTAGTCGACCTTATCGCCCCTTAGGCGACTAGAGTCGATTAGGCGATTTGAAAACATTGGCCTCGTCGGGGAACTCGGCACAAAAGGCCTAACTTGCGTCTGAGCGATTCCGTGTGGGCTCAATGCTGAGCACGTCAGTGCGTGCATGCCAAGCTCGTGAGTGTGTGTGACGTCAGCGCCTTCTTGTACTTGAATGCGGGCCGACGTCAGCGCCAGCCCGCCACGCCCCTGCCGCCCCCAACCCCCCGCCGCCCTCGACCCCTGCGCCCCCGGCCCCTGCGCCCCCGCCGTCCGTCCGAAGCCGTCGGCCCGTTGCTCCACGCCGCACAAGTAAAGTAGGCATTAGTTGTTAATTTCTAGATAATTAGTTGTTAGTTGATGATTAGTTGTTATGCTATTTATTTGTTAATTGTTATGCGAATTAATTGTTAGGTTGTTGTTAATTAGTTGTTAATTCTCATTAATTGTTAGCAGTTGCTAATTAGGTTTGAATTACAATTAATTGTTAGTTAGTTGTTAATAGTTGACCATTCTAATTAATTATTAGTTAGTTGTTAATTAGTTGTTAATTGGATCTTAATGTTACTATATATGCTTAGGTTTAATTTAATAATGTTTAAGATTTGTATTATTGCTCTCATTTGAATTATGGTTATGTTGAATTGCTTAATTTTGATTGCTTGAGTGTTCAAGTACTATATATACATAAATGGGCTTCATACCAGCTTGACAAGGCCCGACAAGGCCCATTTAGTGGTAAGGTAAAGTTTGCATGTAGACGGGCACGAAGGCGAACGACGACGGTGAGGATGGCAAGCACCTGCGCGTGGATGGCGTACTCCGACGAAGTGGTCGTGGAATTGTCATCTGAGACCAACTTTCCTCTCACTCTTTCTCTAGTTCTTTCCTCTCTCTTAAATGACCTGAAAATGAAAATGAGCAACGTAACCTATAGCAATGTATTACCCGTTTCGGATCGGCACGTCTCACATGCCATTGGCATGTGAGACGTGCAGGTTCGGAATTGTCCCTTTTTTGGACAGCCTCGGAGTGACCGAGGGGGCGTGGCTTGTGACGAGACGCGGGTCCGGATTTGGACGAGATTTCGGTGGCGTAACCCTGTTGTTCTCTGCTGCACCATTTTCGGGCGTGCAGTGGAGAACAGCGGGGTTATGCTGCCGAAATTTCGTTCGAATCCGGATCACGCGTCTCGTCATGAGCACGCTCCGCTCGGTCACTCTTGGGTGGGTTTAGGATCTATCTGCCTAGGTTGTAGGGCCGTGACATAACACAACAATACATTAACGACAATTTCTTTCGCATTAAACTGCAGAGTCAAAAATGGGTGAAGACCGCAGTTGGATGTATACTGGCTGGAAGAGCAGAAATGGTGGTCACTCCGATGAGTGGTTTATCAAGTTAGATCAATTTTTGGATCGAGCATTTTCGTTGTCAACGGAAGATATGGTGCGGTGCCCATGTACAAAATGCCGAAACACTAAGTTTTTGAGAAGATTGGAGCTTTCGTTTCACTTATGTCGAAACGGTTTCACTCCACAATATGAAGTGTGGACCTTCCACGGCGAGACTAATTCTCGAGTCATAGCCGAAGTGGATGAGGATGATGATATAACAGAGGTTGATAGGATGGATGAGATGTTAGAAGCTCTTGAAGTGGAGGATCCTCTTACAAATGAGGCAGAGAAGTTCTTCGAGGAGCTGAAGAAATCACAAGAGCCGTTGCATGAACACACGGATGTGACCGTACTTGCTTTCTTGACCAGATTTATGGCAATTAAGTCCAAGTACTTTTTTTCCATCAACTGCTACAATGATCTCATGAAATTGATCTGCGATATCCTTCCACGACCTCACAAAGCGCCACCAGATATGTATCAGTCAAAGATCAAGATATCTGGTCTCGGTATGAAGTATGAGAAAATTGATGTGTGCCCAGACAACTGCATGCTATTCTGGAAAGAGCACGCCAATGAGAAGATGTGCTTGAAATGTGGTAAATCGAGGTATGTCGAAGTTGTTAATGACGATGGCGATAATGTGATGACAGATGTCGCACATAAGCAGCTTCGTTACTTGCCTGTGACACCTCGGTTGAAGCGGATGTTTCTTTCAAAAAGAACCGCAAGACACATGAGATGGCACAAAGAAGGTAAACGTGAGAACAAAGAATTCTTGACGCATCCGTCCGACGGTGATGCATGGAAGGCGCTAGACCGTTTCGATCCAGACTTTTCTCGTGATGCGAGGAATGTTCGCATCGGATTAGCGACAGACGGATTTTCACCGTTCAGTACGAATGCCGCGCCATACTCATGTTGGCCTGTCTTTGTCATTCCGTACAACCTGCCACCTGCTTTTTGTACGAGGAACGAGTTCATGTTTCTCAGCCTCATTGTACCTGGACCTGATCATCCCGGGTCACGTCTCAACGTGATGTTAAAACCGCTGATCGAAGAATTGAAAGTCTTGTGGACAGGAGTCGAAGCGTACGACAGTTACAAGAAGCAGAAATTCAACCTTCGAGCTGCTTATTTGTGGTCCGTCCATGATTTGCCGGCATACGACATGTTTTCCGGATGGAGCACTCACGGTCGTCTGACGTGTCCGATATGTGCTTCAGACACGGATTGCTTTCGACTAACTCATGGAGGCAAAATATCTTATTTCGATTGTCACAGACGTTGGCTGCCCTCGAATCATATATTTAGGCAGCAGAGGCATGTCTTTCGAAAGAACACTGTTGTCACTAAAGGACCACCGAAGCGTCTCAACGGGTCAGAAATTTCTGATATGTTGGACAAACTGGTGCCTGATGAAGGTCGTCCTGGATATTTCGTAGGTTATGGAGAGGAACACAATTGGACTCACATATGTGGACTTTGGGAGCTACCATATGTGAAGTCGTTGATTCTAATGCACAACATTGATGTCATGCATCAGGAGCGTAATATGAGCGAAAGTATCATAAGCACTTGCATGGATATGCCTGGCAAAACGAAAGACAATTATAAAGCTAGACTAGATTTGGCAGACATTTGTCACCGTCCAACTCTTGAAATCTCTGAAAGTGGTGGAAAGCCACGTGCTTCTTTCTGTCTTCGATCGAAAGAAAAGAAAGAAGTTATGAAATGGATGAAAACTTTGAAATTCCCAGATGGTTACGCAGCTAGCCTGAAACGAGCCGTAAATGTTAACACAGGAAACCTCACTGGGTTGAAGAGTCATGATTATCACATTATAATGGAAAGACTCCTACCTGTTATGTTCCGAGGCTATCTAGATGATGCGGTGTGGAAGGTTTTAGCCGAGCTCAGCTATTTCTATAGACAGCTTTGCGCTAAAGAAATCAAGATCGGGATGATGGATAAGTTAGAGAAGGAGATACCCATACTTTTATGTAAGATGGAAAAAATTTTTCCACCGGGTTTCTTCAATCCAATGCAACATCTGCTTATCCATCTTCCATTCGAAGCTAAAGTTGGCGGTCCTGTGCAATATAGGTGGATGTATCACATTGAAAGAGCGCTACGATATCTGAAACCAATGGTTGGCAACAGGGCAAGGGTGGAAGGGTGCATCGCTGAAGCATATGCTCTTAAAGAAGTTGGATACTTTTCAAGTGTCTACTTTGCGGAAGAAAACAATATCAATACTTCGGCTATGCGGTACAATGTGGACGAAACACCCCCTCTAAGCGACCTTTCCATTTTTCAAACGAGAGGCACCACCGTTGGTAGCTACACGACCTACGTGCTATCCGAACAGGAAAGGACTGTTGCTTTACTCTACATGTACGCAAATATAGAAGGCATGCAGGAATACTTCGAGTAAGTGTTTCTCCTATGTTTATGCTAATCTACATATTTTGCTACACATGTACTCTAAAAGATGTTTTTTCATGTTCAGCGAGTTCCACAGACAATATTGGCCACATAGGCATCAACCTACGGCCAAACAAGTAGAAGCGATGCGAAAGGAAGGAATAAATGGGGGACAGAGTTTTCTATCTTGGTTTCGAGAATATGTAATATTCTCTCGTCTTCTATGTATTATAAATTACTATTATTAAAGAAGTATTATATAATATTCTCTCGTCTTTTATAACAGTGTCGGACTCACAGTGTCCATGAAGATTTGCGGCAGCTATCTTATGGATTGGTGAATGTTAGAAGCTATGGTCGATATGACGTAAATGGCTTCCGATTCCGTACAACTCATTTTGAAGCTCATCGTCCTCTTGCGGCAACATCAAATTCCGGTGTTGTGACGAGAGCAATGGACACTCAAGGGAATTTAACCGATTATTATGGTATCATTAATAAAATCCTTGAATTTACTTTTACCGGAAATAAGACCCTTCGAGTTGTCTTCTTTGACTGTGACTGGTTTGATCGTACTCATGGAACTCGAGAAAACCAATTTGGAATGGTGGAAGTGAAACATAAGGACCGACTACGGGGTTACGATACATTTGTTCTTGCGCATCAAGTTGAACAAGTGTATTATCTACCTTATCCATGCACGAAGCTCAGTGCTTGGTGGGTGGTATATAAGGTGAATCCTCGTGAGCGGCTATATACTCCTGGGGATGATGGTTACCATGATAGCGAAGACGTTGAAGAAGTGTACCAAGAAGAAGAGTTGCCAGACACTTTTATCGTCGAGCTTGGTGCAGGACTCGATCAATTAGTTGGAGATGTTGAAGACGTTGAAGATGTAGAGGCAGATGATACACGAAAACAAAAATTAGAACAGGCCACGATGGAAGATCGTTGGGCTGGTTTAAGGAGTAGGGCACAGACACATGACAATGATGTTGATGAATTTTGAAAGTGACTACAAGTAATGTTTTCTTGAAGATAGTAACATGAATTTTATATATTTTATTTGCATATTTACTAATTATCTAATTACAATAGGATGGCGTCAAAGAAGGGTAAGAAGGTGCCGCCGACGAGGGGGTTCTACCCCTCTAGACCTGAGGACGCTTTCGTTGGTGCCTCGTCGACTGGCAGCAGACGCTCTCAGCTGCTGGGGCACGTTCAGACCAGCTCTAGAGCTTCGTCACAGGTAAATGTCACTCGTTTTTGACAAATTCTTTAAATTCAAATTCACATTAAACTTACTTATGAATCATTTGAATGTTGTAGTCCTCACCGGCTGACTCAGAGGCTGCGGCGCCTTCGGTGAGCCAGCCTTCGGCGAGGCAGCCCTCGGCCAGCCAGCACTCGGCGAGGCAGCCCTCGGCGAGTCAGCCCTCGGCCAGCCAGCTCCCGGCTGGCGATGACTTTGTTCCTGAGGCCTTTGACTCGGCTGGTGAGGAGCCGTTTGGGTCACCTGACGTGGCGCCCCAGCAGACGCGGAGGACGAGGAGGACTCACTTTGTCAGTCCTCCCGCGGTCCCTTCACAGAGGATCGTGATTCGTCCAGTCGGAGACAGGTAATAAAAATTATAGTTTTCAATTTTAGTTTCTTTTGATTACTTAAGTAATGAATGAATGAATAAATATCTTACAGGAGTTGGGACGACTTGTCTTTCACCGGTGAGAAACACCAGAGACCGGTGAACGGTGTCCTCGGGTCCATAGTGCGTTTGCACTATCCCGGGGTCATCGACGGAGTGCCTGCTCTTTCGTGGGAGGACTACGCACGTGTCCATCACCAGGAGCACGGCAACCTTCAGGAGGCCGTATGGGCCGATTTTATGGTAAGTATGTAAAAAAGTTTCTAAGTTACAACTATTAAACTCTTTTAGTGCACATCTCTTCAATATATTCTTTATCGCAGGCAAGATATATTTTAGAGGACCCGGACGACCATCGCATGTTTGAGGATGCGAGGCGAGTGTTTCACTTCAACGCTGCCAAGGCGCTTCGACAAGCTTTGTCGAACGCCCGTGTTCAAATTATTAATGAGCACTTGAAGGCGAACCAGCAGCACGTGTTACACTTCCGGCAGGAGAGCGAGAGGCACCTGACGGAGGAGGAGTACGCGCAGGTACGTGGAGTGTAGTAAGTATTTTTTTCTGATAATGTCCTCGATGGTACTTTTAACGACTTTCAACTATGTGCAGGGCCACGTGAGCTGGTTGCAGGGTCGGAACGATGCATTTCGGGCCCTTTGTCGCTACTGGGCTAGCGACGAGTTTAAAGCTAAGTCCGGGAAGGCTCGAGACTGCAGAGGGGTGGAGGGGAAGAGCAGACACGGGCAAGATAACCACTTGCGTTTAGCTAAACGCATGGTAAGTGTGTGTAACTTATGTTTATATATTAATAATATATTGTTCGTACTAACATGTATTGACAGGAGCGCGAGACGGGGGTGCCGCCCACCCCTGCTGAGGTTTGGAAGAGAGGTCACAGGGACCCTTCTCAGCCGACGGGGTGCAGTCAGGCTGCAGCCGAGCGGTTGGTAAGTTTAGAAACCATTCATATTACATATAACTATATAGATTGTTGAACTTACACGATTTTATTGTTTTGCAGGCTAAGTACGGGGAGGAGGCTAGGAAGATACACGGCCAGGATTTCGATTGGGAACGTCAACCGATCGATCCTCAAGCCGCGTATGCAACCGGTGGTGGAAAAGCACACGGAAGGTGAGTTTGCAAGTCATTTTATCGTTTTCAATTCAAAGTATTCAAGATATTTTAATTTCATATTACTGACTCTCTTTTTTATAGGCTCGCCATATTCGACGGAGTTGTCGACTCGAGGGCGGGTAGACCTGCGAGAGGTAGCTCCACGCAGGCTTCGGGTACGGGAGGTCGCCGCTCGCAGAGGGACATTGAGATGCAGTCCCTCCGAGAAACTGTAGAAGAAAATGAAAGGCGACATGAGGAGGAAAGGAGGGCGATGGAGGCCACGATCCAAACCCAGGCAGCAGCGTTGGCGCAGATGCGGGAAGCAATGGAGGTAACAATCTAAAAATTAAAATTCTTATTAATTCAGCTTAAATGACTTACTAATAGGTAGCATTTAATGTTTGCAATGACAGGCCATCGCTCGGGCGCAGGGTCTGGGAATCCAGCTACCGGTACTACCACCGGTCCTCCCAGGCGATCCTTCTTCAGCGGGTCAGGTAAGTCTCTATGTAATCCTTCTTCTCCAGCGTAATAAGATTGAGATAGATGAAAGAGAGAGATAGTTAGATAGAAGAAAATGATTGAGATAGAAGAAAGAAAGAGATAGAAGAAAGGGAGACAGAAGAAAGAGTGAAAGATAGATAGAGTAGGATGGGAATGAAGAGAGAGTAAGATGTAGATGGAGATAGAGAGAGGGGAAGATAGAGGGAGGGAGATGTAGATGGAGATAGAGGGAGGAAGATAGAGGGAAAAGGATAGCAATAGAGAGATAGAGTGAGCAAGAAAGATAGAGTGAGAGACAAATAGAGAAATGAAAAGAGAGAGGAAGAGAGGGTGATCTAGATGAAGATAGAGGGAGAGGGAGGGAGAGAGATGTTGATGCATATATTCTAACTCTAAGTTTTATTAATTGCAGGGATCCGCGACGGCTGCACAAACGCCGTCGCCTTCGCTACCGCCGCCTGGATTGAGGCGCGACGACGACGACTTCGACTTCGGAGGTGGCTTCGGAGGTTAGATGGGCGAGTGAGCCCTTTTATTTACTTTGTTGATGACGATGTGAGATGTATCGGAATTTGAGTTTGTGATTGTGATGATCTTTGTGTATATATTGTGTATGCTGTGTATGCTGTGTATATTGTGTTGTGAATCTGGCCATCGAGCCGGTTAGAGTTTTCTGTTTTTTAAAAAAAAATAAAAAACCTTATTTGCGACGGCTTTTTATACAGTACCGTCGCAAATAAGGTACCTAGCCGTCGCAATTAAGCCACTGCTATTTGCGACGGCCAGGCCGTCGCAAGTAAGCTTTAATTGCGACGGCCAGACCGTCGCAAATAGAGTCGTGGGCCCGGAAGAGGACACGTGGGCCCTGCCCTCTAAACTTATTTGCGACGGCCTAGCCGTCGCAAATAGCAGATATTAATTGCGACGGCCCGGCCGTTGCAAATAAGCTTTAATTGCGACGGCACGGCCGTCGCAAATAAGGCCGCGGGTCCCACCAGCCCGCAGCAACAACTTGCGACGGCCTCCCCTAGCCGTCGCAAATAAGTTAATTTGCGACGGTGGCCGTCGCAAATAAGCTTATTTGCGACGACATATTTGCGACGGCCGGAGGCCGTCGCAAATAAAGAAAGCCGTCGCAAATAGCTTATTTGCGACGGCATCTGGCTTATTTGCGACGGCTTCGGCCGTCGCAAATCATCGGGATTCCTGTAGTGATAATCTGTCAGATTGTAACTAGAATGTCATGGCATCTGTTCATGGAATTTTGACCTTTTCCCATGGTGGACTTAGTGCAAAGACCAGATGACATATTCAACCACTACAAGATTCCTAGAATTGTGCACCTCACATTCAGCCTCTCTGGTGCCCTCTCTTAATTAGACGTTGCTGATGCGCTGATGCACTTCCGTTTGCTGCAATGTATACCCTTATGTAGCATCCAATTAACAAGCAGGTCTTGGTGGTATCTTTCGCGTTGCTCGTTAAACTAGTCAGTCATCGAGGCGAATGTCCTTTTCAATTATCTAATTACGTGGTTAAACTATTTATTATATCAACTTTTATTCAAGCAGAAAACATGTGTAAATATGTTTGGATTGGTAACACGGTCGGCCATCAACATTGAAACATACGTTTAGACGCTAGCTTGGGACAAAAACTTATTAAGACGTCACATCATGCTGTCACATGAGAAACATCGATGGTTGTTGTATAGTTAAACGGGAAAAAATGGCATAGTATATGACATATATATATATATAAAGACAGACAGCAGCAGTTAAAATGACCGTTTAACAACAAACCATGCCGGCATTAGTTAATTATAATTAATTATGAAGGGAACAAAATATGATCAGCAGTTTCGAAAGATGCATGCAGGGTGTGATGATTCACCAAAGCTCTGTTGTATTACTCTTCGATGGAAATTATATACTCCCTCCGTTTCATTTTAATTGTCGTTAAGACAACCTTTATTAGTTCATTTCTAGTTCATTTGGTTGTCTGAAACGACAATTATTTCAGAACGGAGGGAGTATAATAATCTGGCCTAGACATGAAACGGTCGATCGATCATTCCGAAGTCATGATGATTGATGAACGTGGAGGATGATGGCGCGAATTGAAGAAGAAGTACCGGAAGCTTGTTGAAGGTTCCTCGACAAGTACCCGATGGCCAGCTTGTCGAACCAGTTGTCGTGATAGACCGTCGTCGCTGCTGTCTCCCTCGCCGGTGGTGGTGGCGCCGCTACTGTCTCCCTCGCCGCCGGCGGTGGCGCCGCTGCTGTATCCCTCGCTGGCGGTGGCGGCGCCACGGCCTCCTGTGGCCTCGCCATGACCGGTCGAGCTGTGGAGAGGCGCTTATTCGTCGCCGTGCCTAGGCCTGGCCTCAGATAGCAGCTTCGTTTCGTCGCGCTGCTAGGTGCTGATGCTGCGACGACGAGGCTTCCACGAGCATGATGAAGAAACGCACAAGTGATGATCTCCATGTCTTTTCCTCTGCGTGTGAAGAGAGAGAGGGAGCTTGTAAATTTGGTGTTGGTGTTTGGGTTATACTTATAATACTACGAGAAAACGGAAGAGCCAAGCGGCAGGGGAGTGAGCATCTCTTCTGTGGTGGGACCGGAATCCTAAGTAGCTAATATTATACACACTTCGTATTCGTCTTCTCAGCTACGCACACCACAAGTACACACACCATGCACGCACAACACAGGTGAGCTCTTAGATTAAGGCTGGAGATGCAGTGTGGTAACAAACATTCACGGAGAGGCACGTTCTTGGCATGGAGCATGGGGTTAAGGTGGCAAAACTTGCTTTTATTATGGCGTTGTTTTATTTATTACATCAATGATCCTTATGGCCATTACCTGTTAAACATTAATCTAATTTAATACTTCCTCCGGACTTTTTATTTGTCATGGCTAGTTCATTTTTGAACTGACCGAAAACAAATAAAAAGATTCGGAGAGAGTATATCACTAGTCACAGGTCTGTTGTACAGCATTACGTGAAGGGGGGTTCTTGCATTGACATATAAATGCGCATAAGAGAAAATTGCTCTGCATTGTGTGGGTATAGTTATTTTTTTGAAGACGTGGTCCAGACACCATAAGCAGAAGCGCTGCCAATTCATTAAGAAGGAGGGTGAATATCAGAGACCGATCCCTGGCGCACTGGTGCAACCCATGCGCGCTGGCCCTCTCTGGCGTTGTACAACATTGCCTGAGGGGAGAAGTCTTGCATTGACATATAAATGTGCATAAGAGAAAATTGCGAGAAAATTGCTCTGCATTGTGTGGGTATAGTTTTTTTTTAAGACATAGTTCGAACATCATAAATAAGAGCACTACCAATTCATTTACAAAGAGGTTGAGCATCAGAGATCGATCCCTAGCGCAACCCGTGCACCCTGGCCATCTCCGGGCCGTAGACCGTTCCCGGTATAGCTTGTTTTCACCAAAACAAACGATGGTTCCAGAGTGATGGCTATATCCTAATAACACTAGCGTTCATACGCTGATCACAAGGGATGGCGAGAGCTGGGAGTGGACAAGGACAAGGGACTTGTCCTGTTTACAATGGATTTATGCTTAGAACCATTCAACAATGTCTGGACTTCTCACGAAAGGTTCATAATACATTATTCCCTCCGTCCTCAAAAGTTTGTCGTCTTTTAATACAAAAATGAACTAAAAAGTAACAAACTTAGATGTCACTGATAATTAAGTCGAGTTACTGAAACACTTTTATCACAATTGCCTGAAACTCTCTAGCTTAAAGCAGAGGAACCAAATCTTTGATTCACTTAACAGTAATAAAGATGAGAACTCGAGTAACAACTCTTAATCGCTGGAGTGCAAATTTGCTCTTTTGATTTTTTTTTATAAATATATTCAGAGTGGTAGGAATACAGACAGAGTTTTCGGGCAGTATGCATCATAAATAAACACTGAGAACGGTGGTGGCAGGAAGAACAAACCCATTCTGCCACCTGCAACAGATTCATGGAAACAATAATAAAGAAGAATCACGTCAGGTTGCGGTACCCTTGCCCGCGACTTTCTGTGCAATCCACCCCAGGCCATCATAGAGGCCCTCGCCGGTGATGGCGCAGGAGGCCTGTATGTGCCAGTCATGGTTCTTTATGCTGTGCAGGGAGAGGGCGTCCGTGATCTCAGCAGGGGCCATCGCATCCTTGAGATCCTGCTTGTTTGCAAACACAAGGACCACGGCGCTCTCGAGGTCCGCGTGCTGGAGCAACCGGAAAAGCTCGTCTTTGATTATGTTGATCCGAGCACGGTCGGTGCTGTCAATCACTACAATCACAGCATGAGCTCCTCGGTAGTATGTCGCCCACGATGTGCGGAGACTTTCTTGTCCTCCCAGATCCCACACCTGGAGCATTCGAGCAGAATGTTAGTAAGAACAATGCACTGGTATCCAGAAATAACAAACAGCATTGGAGATGATAAAGGAGTTTCTTCCATCCAACTACAGCTTAAAGGGTCTGCTAGCAGAATATTAGTACAAGCAACACGTAGATATTGCTTAAATACAAAGAACACTTCTATTCATCCAGCACTAACAAAGAACAAACGACTTTCACGGTACAGAAGTGTCATGGGTAAACATAATAATAAGAAAACTTGCAGCAGAATATATATTCTCGTGAGACAAGCGTGTATTGCACACAAGTCCTGTCTCAAGTATTATAAATTTCAGGACACTTAACATTTTTTATTAGGTGAATCCTTGAAACAGATGCTTTTATTGAAGGAAAGCATGAAGTAAACAGCATCACATACTCGTATGTTCTATTTTTTTTTGTTTTATACTTAAGTGGTCACAAGAATAGATTCTCCAAGCAAAAGTATGACTGAAGACATCATAAAAAGGATGTACCTAGTGTTAAAGGCCCCCACACATTGTGGGGTCTGAGGAAGGATTATTTCTATACAGCCTTACCCCTACTTTTGCAGAGAGACTGGTTGGAACCCAAGAGCTCAGGATATCATAGCAATCTTATATTTGCACGGGTCACCAAAGATTATAATATGCTTTTTAGTCAATTGAAACTTCACATGTTAAAAATAGGAAGGTAAAAAATTATGGGACAACTACTCTGAAGGCATTCCCGGGGATGGCGAGAGCTGCGCTAATAATCAGAGCCCAATGCCCAATACACCAGATGGTCATGAACTCAGCAATCCAACTGAATGGGTGATGAATCCAGCAAAAACAACCTAGAACCTACCCAGACCAAGTTTAGAGCTACAATGGGCAACTAGGTGACATCATCATCGGTGTGTTGATGGATGTTTTTTTGCAGTTTCGGCCGAATTGCCTGGCTCTGACACTGCCTCAAGGTCGCAGAAGTACAAAACTATGAAAATTCCCTAGTTAAGAAACAGATTGGACTATCTGTAGTGCATTGCACATCAAAATATGTACAACAAGAGTCTGCCTGAGCTGACCTCAAGAAATGCGCTCATCAAGCATGAGCCGTTCTCTCGGCACAGTTACAACTATTCCATGACGAAAATGAAAGGACATGAGTTTTTGATAGTATCCAATATGCAGTCTAAGGTCCCGTTTGGTAGGGTTTCAGATTCACACAAAATCAGAAACGGTTCCATTCCAATCTAGAAACAGTTTCGTACTATGAAACAGAATCACTTTAGAAACCGTTTGGATAACATTTATGTTTCAGTTTCAATAGAGAGGAGAAAAAAAAGTGAATTGACTCATTTACCCATGGTTCTTTTCTGGTTGTTCTTCATCTATGTTTGGTTTTTGTGTGACATGTACTCTGATGTTGACAGGTAAACATTAAAAAGAAAATACATATTGGATGTTCCCATGTTCCCATAGTCAGTACGTGTGTACTCACCAGTACAAAACATGCACTAGCACAAAAGCTCACTAGTAAAACCATCATCACTTTCTTCTGACCGTAAACAAAATTTTATGAACGTTAGTACTTGTCAGGCAATGCAGTTGGCTGTAAAAAAATATTGATATTGATAACACGAATTTTAAAAACTTGGATTTTATTAAAGATAATCAAATATGAATTGACCTAAATGCGGATGGTGGCAAAATTTCGTAATTTTTCTAGAACTTGGACACGACTTACGATAGATCAAAGTGTTCCAAGGTGTAGAACACCTTACCAGGTGTTTCACCTCCTTAGTTAAAAAAAGTGAATTATTTTAGAGTGTTTCTACCTCTGAAACGTTTCTCCCTTTTACCGTTTGGAGCAGTTTTAAGTGATTCTAGCCAGAATTAGAAACGTTTCTACCATCCAAACGGGGCCTAAATGTACAAGTTGTTTGAGAAAAATCTCAGAAGATAAATCTAATCCCTACAATTAACAAGCAAGAAAAGAGCAGTACGGCACCAAAGGGAGGACCAACAAGTTCTGTTGGAGCCTAAGGTATTCACCATATGTTACAAACCAGCGTGCAAACCAAGCAGATCTCAGCATGGATTTCTCACCTGCCTCTACGAAACCTCACTCGGCTGCTCACGATTGCTATGAACAGGTGAACAGAACAGTGCTACAACGTTGAACTGAAACTATATCTGCCGCTCGAACAAGCATCCGATCCCCCTAGGAATTTCATCCAGAGAAGACAGAAAAGAGAATTTTCCACCTTCCCCCGTTACGCCCTCAACCTAGATCTTAAGCGTCAAGACGGAACACGCCGCCGGGGCTGCGCCTTACGGTGCTCCTGGAGCGCTCAGTCCGGCGGTGACCGCGGAGCAAAGGTAGCGGAGGCCGCGACCGACCCGGTGCAAGCACGGCGAATCCAGCGTGAAAAAAGCCTTGAACTTTAGGGTCCAGGCGGGGGAGGAAGAGGACAGGGAGAGTGAGAGGGCGCAGGACTGACCTCGAAGCGCAGGTTCTTGAAGACGACCTCCTCGACGTTGCTGCCGATGGTGGGCGCGGCGGTAACGGCCTCGCCGAGGTGGAGCTTGTAGAGCGTGGTGGTCTTGCCGGCGTTGTCAAGCCCCACGACGACGAGCTTATACTCCCGCGCCGGGAACATGAGGAACCACATCCGCGACATCCACGCACCCATCCTCCCTCGCCGGGGGACAAATCTAAATCTTGCGCGCGCCGGCGGGTTGGTGGGCTGTCGAACCGGGGATGTGGAGGAGGATCGGATCGATCGGCCGCGGTGGGGTTGTGGAGGTCTCTTGAGGAGATCGGCGTCGCCGGGGAGGAAGAGGAAGGAATCGTTTGGTGCGTCGTCTACCTGCCGCGCGGTTGGGTTGGATGCTTCGTCGATGGATATTGGTGTTGGGTTCGTGCGAGCAGCGAAGTTTCCTCGCTTGGAGTCGGAGTCGGAGGAAGGTACCATGGTTGGGCCGGGTCGGGCCGGGCCTCAGCCCAAACAAGACGGGTCAGCGTCGAGCCTACCGGGCCGATAGAAACCGAACCGGTGGTCGGGCTGGGCCGGATCAGTCTGGGCCTGAGCCCAAACGATCCCAAACCAGCTGGGTCAGCGTCGAGCCTACCGGGCCGATAAAGCCGAACCGGTGGTCCAGAACTCCCTCACCTTGATGACACGTGGGACGCCAGCACGCACACCACACGTCTCCACTTGCTCAGTTCCACGTCAGCACGGACCGGGCCCACTCCTCTCCTCTCCTCCACACTCTTCTCTTCTTCAGTTCCTCGTCTTCCTCCTCGCGAGTCCCCACACGCGGGAGTTCGAGAACAAAATGGCGTCTTCCAACGCCGTCCCCATCTCCATGATGACCCCCGCCGCCGCACCGCACCTCCTCCTTCTCCGCGTCGGCGCGCGGCGCCGCAATGCCCGCTTCCGCGTGGTCGCCGCCGCCTCGGCCGGCGGCGGGGCCGGCGGGGGGTCGTACCTGGACATGTGGAGGAAGGCGGTGGAGCGGGAGCGGCGGTCGGCGGAGCTCGCGTACCGGCTCCAGGCACCCTCCTCCGTCGCCGAGGCGGACGCGGCGCCGACGCCGGCGCCGGACGTGGAGCGGCGGACGGCGCGGTTCGAGGAGATGCTGCGGGTGCCGCGGGAGGAGCGCGACCGCGTGCAGCGCCGCCAGGTCATTGACCGCGCCGCGGCCGCGCTCGCCGCCGCGCGTTCCGTGCTCAAGGAGCCGCCCGCTCAGTCCCAGTCCCCGTCGCCGCCCCCTACGCCGCCGCGGGAGGCAGAGACGGGTACCAGCGTGGTGGGATCGAGCGTCAGCAGCGGTCCGAGGAAATCGGATCGGAGCTCCCGTCCGGCGGCGAAGGCGCCGGCGAAGTCGACTGAAGGTACTGCTTTGCGCTTCCCTCACTGCATGTACGTACCTTGCAAATGAGGTTGCTTTTAACGATCGCTAGTTCGTCTCACATGAATAACGGTAATAGATGGTCGTTATAAAAAGACGGTAATAGATGCTTCCTTAATATATCGCGGCCCTCACTATTTTCGTGGCCCTTTTAGCTTTTCACCATGACACGCATATGAATAATGGTAATAGATGCTCTTTTTGAAAAAAAAAACGGCAATAGATGCTTCCTTATAGATCGTTGTCCTCACTATTTTTGTGGCCTTTTGTAGCTTTTCACCATGACACTCTTATGAATAACGGTAATAGTTCTTTGATAAGGAAATTCATAGAGGATTTGTTTTAGAATGCTCTATCCATCCCAAATTACTTGTCACTCTCTAGTTCAAAACTGAACTAGAGAGTGACAAGTAATTTGGGATCGAGGGAGTATTCAATTAGAATTTGGTAAACAAAGAAACCATCCATCACCCCATGAAGAGAAACTAGAAGGATCGGATAATAGGTGACAATAGGTGGCATCATGGCATGTGCAAAGTGGAATTTAGGAGATATTTCTCAGTTGAAATCAAAGATCTTAGGAGACATTCCTCAGCTGAAATCGAAGATCTTAAGACTCGGTTCAAAATTTGAAAGCACGACTTCTTGATTTGGTATTACTTGGATAAGGGAAAAAAAGAAAAAACATTTACGGAAGTCTTTTTCATGCCGCTATTGTTTGCTCTGTAGAAATAGGTATTGTAGTTCTTCGATTGCTTGAAGGTAGCTATGGGTCTTTCTTTTTTGTCTAGTTGCATACGTTCTTATTTTGAAACTAGTACTGTAGTTTGGTGTAATACCGTTGTAGTACATAACTGCTGGAAGATGATTATTTCCATGACCCTATAATCTCTGCCATATAGTAAAAGCAAACAGTGATAAACAATGTGCCTGTCTAAATCAACATTCTACCAAATGTGAATACCATTTTTTATAAGTTAGATAGCATGTTATTGGTTTATTTGACATATATTCTACGAGAATGCTAATACTTTAATGCATCTTTCTGTGGTTCCATTTTATGTGGCTGAGATAATTTTATAACTGAACATGAGTAGACTTACTGGTTTGATAAGCTCTGTGAGGCAATTCTGGATCTGTATAAAGTTTTCTTTTCATAGTGTTGCATTGCTGGTTGTCTCAAATCCTTTGAGGCGAGCTGTAGTAAGGAAGTACAACTTGAAAAATAAAGTACAAAGAATTGAAATTTCTTCTTTTTCTCCTCCCTACTTTTGCTATGCTTTATTTGAAGGATGATTTTGATGAAGAAACTGTATAGAGAATTTCTGATCGTAGGTGGTTTGCACTGTGATAACATTCTTCTGTTTGTTGTACATGAAAGTTATGCTGCGACTGCGATATTTGATTTACCACGACAGTGTCTAGCTCATTTAAAAGTAAGCTTCTGCTCTGACATCACTAATCCATTCTTCATTCAGTGGCAGACTCTGGGAATTCCTCTACTCCCAAGCAGGCAAGTTCAAAGCTTGGTACTCCAGGTCCGGATTTCTGGTCGTGGCTACCACCGATGCAAAGTGGCAGTAAACCAGTGGAAGACAGTACTGATTTAAAACCGTCCAAGAAGGTGGATGCTATGTCCCGTCAGCCTGATCTATTGATGGAGAAGGAACAGTCAGTGGATTATTTATCACTGCCTCTCGAGACCTCCTTCATTAAGAACAAGGAAGACCGATCTCTTCCTCCATTCCAATCATTTGCTGAGCCTGAAAATGTGGAACCCAAGGTTAGTGCTAAGGCAGAGGAGACATTTGAAACACAGTTTTCGAAAAATGCAGCTGAGGCAGCTCAAGCGCTTAGTGAAAGTGATGGAAAGTCTACCCATGGAATATATCAGGACGGTACCATGTGGTGGAAAGAGACAGGTATAGAACAGAGACCTGATGGTGTAGTTTGCAAGTGGACTGTAACTAGGGGAGTTAGTGCTGACGGTGCTGTCGAATGGGAAGACAAGTATTGGGAGGCTTCAGACCGGTTTGACCATAAAGAATTAGGTTCTGAGAAATCTGGGCGCGATGCAAATGGCAATGTTTGGCGGGAATATTGGAAGGAGTCAATGTGGCAGGTAACTTGCTGTTTTTTTTTTCGAACAGTATCTGTTCATTGTTTTAAAAGTACTCTATTTTTAAAACATAAGTGCAATATCCAAATATTAGCTGTTAGGGTAGGCTGCTACCGTTATATTTTGATCTACATCCTAGATTAACTGTATACCAATATTTGCTCGAATGCATTCCCAGAATATAAGTGAGTATTGAATATTGATTTGTTGCAGGATTACACCAGTGGAGTAATGCATATGGAGAAGACTGCAGACAAGTGGGGACAGAATGGTAAAGCGGAGCAGTGGCAAGAACAATGGTTTGAACATTACGAGTCAACTGGTAAAGCTAAGAAATGGGCTGACAAATGGTGCAGCTTGGATCCGAGTACTCCCCTAGATGTTGGTCATGCTCATGTTTGGCATGAAAGGTAATAATAGCTTTTACATTGAGTACGAAGAATGTCTACCACGTGCTTAGCACACAGGCCATAACTAGTTCATTTCACTTCCTAACCGTTCATGCATCTCAACCTACGTACCCAATCGTCCTCTGCAGGTGGGGTGAGGAGTACGACGGCATCGGCGGCAGCGTGAAATACACCGACAAGTGGGCCGAGCGGTCGGAGGGCGATGGGTGGTCCAAGTGGGGTGACAAGTGGGACGAACACTTCGACCCGAACGGCCATGGCGTCAAGCAGGGGGAGACATGGTGGGAAGGCCAGTACGGAGACCGGTGGAACCGCACCTGGGGCGAGGGGCACAACGGGTCGGGGTGGGTGCACAAGTATGGCCGGAGCAGCAGCGGCGAGCACTGGGACACTCATGAGCCCCAGGAGACGTGGTACGAGCGGTTCCCGCACTTCGGGTTCTACCATTGCTTTGAGAACTCGGTGCAGCTCCGGTCTGTTCCCAGGCTGCCTCCTCGGAAGAAGTGAAGTATGGGTTCTGAAGAAGTAGTGGTAGAGTTATATAGATGATCATCAGTCAGGAACGTTCCCTTTGCAGGCATAATTTGAGTAGTTGACTACTCGTTTCACCCCCACGTTTTTATTATATTTTTTGCTGAAGATGTCACCCAGCTTAATCATGCTTGTAGAATAATGCGGGTGATTACGGCGTGTGTGCTACTGTCATAAAGTGGAAGCCAAAAAATGCTTGTACCTAAGTTGGGAACGATCGAGATGCAATTATTTGGTGCAATCATGTTAGCAGCTTCTTAAATTCAGTTGATGGTTACTGTATTTTTCGATTAAACCTTTTCATATTACTGCATCTGTTTATTTTTATTTTTATTTGTAACCGGTTAGTTCAAAATGATTCCATTTCTTTTTATTTGTCACCGGTAATTCAAACTAACAGATAACAAATAAAAAGAAACGAAGAGAGTACAACACAAATTAATAAATAGCCCCTACCTCTCTGCCCCTTTCATGCATGTGCAGGCAGGAAGCTAAAATATTCAGATTCCCGCAGAGGCCATCGTCTCCGGCGGGCGGAAATCCTCTGCAGTACTGTCTATGCAGTAGCAGTCACTGACATGTGAGGCCAATGCCCTCTATGACCCACATGTCAGTGACTGCTACTGCATGAGCAGCACTGCAGAGGATATACTCCCGTCTCCAGCATCCAACCGGCTGCAGAACCTCCACGCACAGTGCATATACAGAGGCACCGGCCTATTGTACCAGACCATTGCCTGCATATTCATTAGAGCTCACAGGGTATCCCATCCCATGCACCAACGAATCCAATATGATATTATATCACATTTAAAACATTGCAACATTACACTTTTACAACCCAAATTGTGTAGTGTGCAATGACAGGTCTTGCTCTCCTAACATTTGTCTACTTGCATATATGCACAGCAGTTTCTCTTTACCTATCTATTTTGCCTAACATTCTGTACTATCTACATTACACTGCGTGTATCATTTCATCGACAACATCTGGTGATACAATCATGTTGACATCTGCACACGACGTACAATCTCGTTGACGAGATGCGCCAAAATAGTTGCTGCCTACGCTTGAAAGATCTGTGTTACGACAGTCACAAAGTCAGTTGCTACGCCTCTTCTTTGCCTCCTCTATGGTGGCTCCTGGAAGTAAGGATGATTCAGTGCGTCGTCGACACTTAGACGGTCCTCCTGCAGCACCGGACGGGAATACATGTTACTTGAACTATGTCAATGAATATTAGTGAGAACAACGTTGTATACAACCAATAAAGTGATAACCCATAAATAAAAAATCTAAGACTGGGTTCAACAAACTTACAGGATGCCATACTAGTAGCTGACGTGCAAGTCGCAGCGCCCATATATTTGGAAACCTGGAAAGTATATCAGAGTATTATATAAGTACAACAAAATCTAAATACTCCAGGACCACAAAAGATGTGTGCAAGAAAATGAACACCGACCCTAGTTTAAGAGGATCTCTGATCTTCACTTGATGTGCGAATGATTCTTCAGAGCATTTCCAAGAAGCTAGCCCAAATTGACCCTTGGGGAAAATGTAACAATTGGCACAATGAAGCTATAGTGGTAAAACCAATACTTTTTTTTATCAGAACCATAATTGTGTCCAAAAAGTAAATCAATAATTGTCATATCCTATATCTCGCAATGTCCAGGAGATGAACATGATTGCCCAAGATTGTTATAGTTTGACTACAAGTCAATTAGTAGATAATGGACAAGCGCTACTGACCTGTTCCGGACCAACACTGCCATGATGTGAGGAAATCCCTGGCACTAAAATGCACAACTCCATGTACGACCTTAACCTATAGTTGGAAATGATGCTATGTCAGCAAATACATTCTACAAGATACGCATTCCCATACTGCACATCTATCAGGAACACAAAGTGAAAATTATGCAACACCATCAATCTGACTTTATACCACTGTTACACGTCGAGAATGAAACATCAGTGTGCTAGATTGACTATGTATAGTTAGAAAGCCAAACAAAATTGTTTTCAGCTGGGTAAATCAAGAATTCAGCAAAAACTGTAGCCTATTGATTGTCACGCACTTCATGCTAGGTCAAGAATTTATTTCGTTGTCTAAAAGAAGAAATCACTGGTAATTTCTTGATTTTCTTACTTATCAACCTTCTGATATACCCCAAGAACCATGTGGTTAACATGCAGTTTATGTAACTCCTCAGAACTGAAACATATGTCATGTTCATAGACTTGCTAAGAGAACCAAAACTGCAAACTGTATCGCTTTGCTAACCAAGAAACAGAAAACATCACATTTCAAACCAAAAGAATCAGAACATTATCTCACTTGTATGCAAGCTCCTTTGTTTGTTCACTCCATCCTTCGAGTTGCTGATCCATTAAAACCCGTGTGCGGTCACTGATCTGGAAAACATGTGGAGAACCCACAATCAACTCCAGCATTACAACTCCTACACTCCAAATGTCATACCTGCACATAAGTAGGAACTTGAACAACTTGCTGTACAGCTGTTTGCCAGACATAATGTCATAAGATAGCACTTATTAAGAAAAGAAGAGTAGACAAAAGTGGTATACTTCAGTCTTGCATTTTTTGATCCTTGAAACCAGTTTGAATTAAGAAGTGCCTCTGGAGGAGTGTACTCAAAAGTCTGTTCAGATCTGGAATTGAGTTCAAGATAGGATCAAGATGGATCAAGAGTCAAGACATGTCAACATAAATTAAAATTATACAATACATGGTAACAGATGCATTTAAATCCTTGGTTAAGCACTGGTACATAAAATCCTATCAAGTCCCAAGCGAACCAAGCAAGGGACTCAAGTGTCTTGGTGCTTATGGAAGGAAAGGAACCTGCGAGTCTTCCAACGCCAGTCTGCTAGTCATTAACAGCTGTGTAATTGGTAAGCAAGATCAAGGAAGAAGTGTGCCTTTGGATCGCTGCAGGGGCTAGTCGACTAGGTTGTTGTCTAGTAAATGCGAGTAGGATTTAATGTAACCTGGTTGCTATGGTTTCTAGTGAGTGCTACACTATACATTGTATTAGGATGCTAGAACCTGGCGGTTACCCATTATGTAAACGGTCGTCGACCGCTCTTTCCTATTAATAAGACACACACTCCTGCATATTCTAGAAAAAATAGAAAAAGTACAAAAGAGCTGTGGATATAGAATAGATCACACATTCTTCTATTCAAATGCAGAAAAGGTCCTAATTTTTTGCTCCAAAAGGAAAGGAGAATGATCACACACCGAGTAGGCCCTGAATCATAAAGATGCTTCAATGTGTAATCATCAATGGCACTGCCGAAGTCAATAAGACGCCTGCATACAAGAAGTTGTGTTTTAAGTAGTGACTAGTGAGTACTGTAATATCTTCCTAACAATTAGATAGGCTAAGATGACTATTGAAATTCGAGAAAATAATTTTACAAGATAACTCACAGTTCACAAATCATATTCATACAACGATAGATATAATTGTCTTGATCTGTATTTGGTTTCATTGTTTTGTTAGTTAACAAGAGGTTCAGATAAGGAATATGTGAAACAATACTCATAATTGAAGAAGTAATATCCCAATTTTCAAAAGCCAAACAAAACCATTTATGAGATATTGAGTTCCAGAAATAATTAATGATCGAGTGTAAGGTCCTTTTTTTTCTTCAAATACTCTGCCAAAGTATTTGAAATAGCTTAGTGGCAGACCTACTCATGCATCTACCACAATGGTCAATTTTTTAATAAAAAGGAATACTTTGAATCTAGGTTATAATAACAATAGCAACAACGCCTTTTAGTCCCAAGCAAGTTGAGGTAGGCTAGAGATGAAACTCGCAAGAACTAACAAAGAGAAGGAAAAGAGGTGAATATAAGATAAAACTATAAAAGTAAGTGAAATGCAACATAAAAATAAAAGACAATACAGAAGAGAGTCACACAGTAAAAGGAGAATCACATAAAAACAAAGGACGCGTGTACAAATTGTAGACTAGAAGAACATCTTGAGTCTTACATGTTGAGCTTGTTTTGCTTTGACTCGGATGGAACCTCTCTTAAACACTTTCCAGTTTCCACATCCTCAAAGCAGATGATCATATTCTCTTTCATGGCGTAAATAAAAATATTAACATGACTACATTATAGAGGTTGTCTATAGAGCAGGGGTGGGTGTTAAAGTAGTACTGGAAACAATACATAAATAGAAGACAATTGCATTTGTACCAGGCTTAATATCCCTGTGAGTGACATTGCGATCATGACAAGCTTTCAGCCCCATCAGCTAAAAAGAAGGAACAAAAGAGAACAATCTTAAGTCACTTAAAAATTTAGCACCTTACAGAACTATTGTTGCTATTGTTTGCTTTTAGACTGTTAATGATACCTTAATCTAACAAGAGCTAAAAGCTACAAAAATTACACGAGAAGCATCTAAAAGCCAAAAGCTACAAGAACTAACAAATGCAGCATCTGGTTTACATGTTGACCATAACGACAGCAAGAACATACCAGCTGCCATAAGATATTTTGCATTTGCCTTTGCCCCTCTTTTTTTGTCCTTAACCAATACCACCACTTTGACGGCTTCAAAACTTGAATATGTCGAATTCTCTCATTATCGCTCCCAGTAACTAATTTTGTTTCTTCAGCTGTATATATAAGTTTGGACAACGAGCGACCTTCATTATGGTACACAAGCCAAATTTCCCTTGATTCTGACTCAAAAGATTCTACAAATCTAGCCACATGCTTTAGTGTTTCTTCAAAAAATGACATGTTATTTTCTAGACGGATATAAGGATCAGATTGCATATCCACTGAAAATATTGTAGATGATGATTCTGTCCTCGTCAAACGTTCAAGGGTTCTGAAAGCATTTGAAAATAATTCCCCAAAATATTTTTCCCGCAGTCCACTCAAGTAAGCAGCATGTCCTCTTTCCACCTGCATTTTCCAATTAAGTCTAGGGACAATAAGGCCACCTGCTATCTAAATACTTGTTTTAGGGAAACTTAGAATAAGGATAATTTAGCATCTAGATAAGCATTAACACACTTTTTTCAGGAAAACCTAAATTGTTCTAGTTGTTTGAAAGGAAAATGTCTCATGCAATAGTATCATTGTAAAAGAATCACACATGTTTGACATGAGCCCCCAAATGGATTAAAGAAATTGGAATTTAAAAAATGATCATTGGTGCTGTGCATGCAGCCTGAATTAGACTAATTAACTAAAGGTAGTATAATCATGAACATGAATACAAATACAAAGTTACAAACATGAAACTATATGTTCAGAGCATTGCATGACATATAACATTTAGCTTACCATTATGCGCTTCAGTATGAACAAATCACCATCCATGGTGTCTGAGACATGACTTTCATCACATGGCACTGAGTTTGAACTTGTGCAATTATACGAGCCTGAATTAAGTACAGTGGTAAAATGTGGAGGATTTTTAGGTACATCTACATCTTCAGAACAATTCCAATGAAATGCCAACCAGACTTCACCATACGAACCGCGATCAAATCTTTTCTTCAGCTTGTACCTGAATATTGTTAAGTGTTAAAAAAAGAAAACGCATGTTTGTGGATGCAAGTCTGGAATTATTACCATGAAATTGTACATTTTTGAAGCTATGAGGTAAAGGAAAGTATAATGTATTGTATGCATTACTTTAGAAGAGAAAGGGAACATAATTGAAAAGAACCAAATAAGTATCAGATGGCTTATGTGCACTACGGCCTAACAACTCAACAGGCAAATAAAGCTAGCCAAATGGAGTAACCCTCAGGATAACTCTTCCACAATCCACATAGGCTCAAGGTTGGTTTGGTTGACATACAACAACAACAAAGACTCTGTCCCAAGCACGTTGGGGTAGCCTAGATATGAAACTCAACAATTTTATTTTATTTTAAGAAAAATGGAAGTACAAGAGAAAGAGGGAGAGAGAGAAGAGGCAGTTGACATACACCAAATTAGATATTTATTAAACATCAATTTAAGCTAGTGAATAGTCTGTCAAATACATATGAACTATTCTAAAGAACCTGTACTTTGACAACAACAACAGGACATTGCCTAGATATGTGAAACACATAGAACAGAAGGAACAGAAGCTATCCAATGCAAAAATAATTAAAATTTCTCATAAAGCCCAACTAAATGAAACATTACCTGAAATCAGCAATCTTGTGGCCAAATGAATGTGAACCACTTGGCTTGCTTCCATTATGTGGAACAGAGTCAAGCAAACCAAAAAAGTTTGCAAAGAGGTCAGGACTATTGCACCGCTCCATTTCACCATCTTGATGACCAAGGTACCAGCACAAGTTTCTATCCTTGTATTTTTCAAGATTACCTGTATAAACATGTATAACCGATCATCATGAACAATACAAATAATATTATAAAAAATGTCAAGCGTCGCATCACATCCCTCCACCTCTCGGAACTGCTAGATGAGTCTTAGCTTTACTGGTGGTTAGGCACCATATTTTGTATCAGCAGCCTGTATGGCTGCATCACCTAGCTGTGTCCACTTGCTTAGTAACTTAGCTAGTAAGTTAACTTAGCCTAGGTAGTATAGAAGTCAGTTTTTACTGCCTGTCAACTGCAGGCAATTTGCTTCAGTCGATTTACAAACATACCTATATTCATGTATATATACTAATATGCCCCAATGGATAACGAATCAAAGCATCTATTTTACTAGATCAAGTGTGCTCAGCTAAGAGCTATCCTGTGAGAGTTTACCTCCAACAGGCATGAAATAGAGGCAAAACAAGATTGAGGCTTAGAAGAAAACTGTCAAAACAGTGAAACTATGGATGATAAATTATTCAAACGAGAAGACCACACCCTCCAACATCCACCTATGAGCATCGGAAAACGTTAAACTTTTTTTTTATGGGGAAATCATTAAACTTACCATCAGAAGATAAGACAGTCTCAGCTGGTATATTATTGAAGTCATGGACTCCATCCTGATATGCTTCTGGTTCTGGTACCCTAAATATATAGTCCACGTCTTCATCCAGACTCTCAGATAAGTAGAAACAACCAAGTCTCTTAAGTTTTGCTTCAACCTAGTTTCAGAGCAAGTAAAAGAAGCCTACTGAGATGATCCAACTAATCATAAAAAAGTAAAAAATGAACAAGAAGTTAATAAAGGAAACAATGCAGGAAGTGCATTATCGTCAAAGACTCTGCGGAACATCATATATATACTAATGAAACAGATCAATTGCGAAGACGGATTAATACAGAGCATGAATTGTACAAAGATGCTATATTTCTCACCAAAAATCTCTGAAACATTGCTGATGAACGTTTGAAATACTCCATGTCAATAACAGCCGACTTAGCACCATCATCTGCGAGCCAAATGAAATATATGTAAGAAAAGCTAAAGACAAGGAGCTCATTAACACTTGAAAACAACATCTGAACAAACTCATCTGCTAGCCATGAGGAAATACACATAAATAGTGTTTCAAAAAAATACACATAAATAAAACCAAGGAAAAGGATTCAACAGGAGAACTAGGGCCTGTTTGGTTTTCAACCATTGGTCACCTTTCCAAATCATTGGCTTGCCAAATTTTGGTGGAGAATTTGGCCACCCAAGTTTTGGCCAACATTGGTAAGAAAAATGAACTAGCTCACCACATGTGTCTATTGGCTTGCCAAACTTTGGCTTCAATCCAAATACACGCTCTATGAACGGTCAACTACCAAATTTTGGTAAGGTAACCATTGGCAACAAACCAAACAACCCCTAAGGTAAACTTAAGGTGCACTTAGCCTAGTGGCGAAGTTGAATGGGTAACTAACAGAACAAAATGAAGCAGCAGGAGTAAACATCAGGGTACTGGTAACTAGAATAAAAGAACAGGGGATGCTTCCCAGTGACAAGTTTGCCTTCCTGTTTAGTATGTCCATTGTCCAATATATTAATGATAGGGGATTCACTATGGGCAGAAAATGTACAATATTACCAAAATTCAAAAGTTGTTTGCAACCAGCCAAGACCAAATAAAATTTAAATGCTTTCAAACAAGATGGCGGTGCACAAATTATGGATTATGAGCTGGTTACAAATACAATTAATAAATATAGTAATTGATTAGTGGGGCTACCATGCTTCAGTTGGTACTGAATACTCTGTAATGGGGGTAAAGATGACTTGGGATTTTCTTCAAGATGGGACCAATCTTTTAATGCAGTAGTAGAGCTACTAGAGGGTGTCAGTGGAACAACAACAGCAGCCACATTGTCTGTTGTGCCTTTCTGCAAAGCTAGTTGAATTACATAATCCGCCAAATTCTGTTGTGTGGCAGCAAATGATCCTGATTCCTGGTTAGCATGCAGTTTCACATGCAGAATCAAGTCACAAACGTCTTGCATAGTCATTTTTTCAAAGATCCCATCAGATGATGCAATAAGAAAACTGTCATTTGGTTGCAGAAACTGCCACCCTATCAGTTCAGGTTTGGATATTACACCATACCTGCAAGAACAATGAGGTGGATCAATTCAGCCTGTCCATGCAAGTTATGCAACTCTACTGAATGGACAAATAGCTTCCTATACCACAAGTCAAAAGTTACACGAAACAAGTTTCATATTTTTAAAACTATACCTTAGCATGGGACTAGCACTCTGCTTCCAGAGCAACATATTTAATGGTTCTTGTGCAAATGCTCCTGTCAGTGTCACTACCTAGATATTTTATACTGGTCCCTCATTTTGGAATATTGAAAACTACGGAATAGCGGATCATCTGGCTATTTGACAACTCCTCAACATGTCATCCATGTTCATTGCAGCGAGGGCATGTCATGTTCAGGGTGCATAGGTTAGGGGACACTGACATTCACATATTTTGCCAAGCTGAGCATAAGAAATTGAAACATATGGGGTGGGTTTATCTAACAGAAAGTAGTTTCAGTGTAGTGATGGTTTGTTCTGTTTCAATCTGGCAGGGAAATTAGCTAGTTAATTCAGGTCTCCTTTTGGTTGAGTGCATTAACCTCTAAGACCTGAAACTGATGGGCTTTTTGAACTGCATACTTTTGATCAAAGCAGGTGTGAAATCATTAGTTACAATGAGACAACATCATATGGATCTATAACTGCTAGCTAATATTTTAGTAAAAAAATCTAGTTATATACAGAGTTTCCAAGTGACCAACTGCGATACCAAATAAAACTGGGGAAACTGGCAAGTGAAGACAACGTTGGAGAAATACTGAATAAATAACTCACCGTTTGTAAGGAAGATCACCAATAGCTCTTGATAGTGCTAGCTCACCATTAACACGGTATACACCAGCCCACTCACGAACATAACCACCAGAAGCCTCCACACGGCTTCTTTCATCTTCTCTATCAGGATGGTGGTCCTTAGTCAGCTGCCTTGCATGATACATAGGTCCATCATAATTTGCCAAAGCAAATTCATCATGATTGCTGGAGTTCCTCCTTCTCCTTCGTCTCCCTGATACAATGCAAGCCTTCAAATTGTTATTTTTTTCTATGAAACACAACCTAACCAAGATACTAACACATATAACGCAAAAGACAAATTTTGTGTGCGATAATAACGCATACAACTTGGGAGCATTTCTTCTTTATTAGAAGTAAAGAAATCTGCTGAACATACTGCTTACAGGATCTCCAACTCATGCATGACCTAGTACTGATCTTGTATTCTTTGTAATTGTGGCCTACCAAATTATTATCAGGTGTCCAAGCCAAAACTATTATCCAGGTCAATAAGAAAAAACAGGTAGGGCAGCCAAACAAATCTTAAAAATTGATGCACATCCAGCTGGCTACCTAAAAATCATGTGACCTTGAGACTTAGTCGTAGAAACGGATGCAGTGCATGAGAGAATCTTTAGCATCAGAAAAAGACCATACTGATAGACTGGATGCTTGTGTACCATGATGCTGGTAATAGGATTGTAGTAAAAGGATATGCCTACACTCAGATATAGCTATACATAATTACAATAAATAAAACATTTTTAATACTATAATTATTCTATCATGATTCATAACGTTTGAATTTACACATCAAAGACGCCGCACAACTTTTCCCCATGTTTTTACATGACATCATGAAGCAGTAGGACGAATCTGGAAAAAAAGGCGATCTGGTCTAAACTGTGATAAACTAATAATCATATATTATGTAATTTATGATCCAGATTAGTGTCAAGTATGGATCCAAGGGAGGGAGGGAGAGATAGTAGAAGAAAGAAACCTAACTATTTCGATTTCGAGGATCATGTCCTTCTGAGCACAGAAAAGCTTTTGAATCTCCTACATTGGCAGCTATGATTTGCCCATCAGCTATCAAAACCACGGCGGCTGTTGAACCAGAATCAATATTTTTCCGTAAAGCTTCCTGCATTGCACACAGAAGAATCCATTTCAATGATTATGAACCTGTGTTATTAAACTAGATTTACAGATAAAAAAAAAGACCTTCCTTGGAGAATGTTAAATCAATATCATGAACTGCTCTCTTTAAAGATTCCTTCAGAATTTCCATGTGATATGATTGATCTAAAATTGCTGGTGATAAACAACATAACCTGCAAATTATCAGTAGCGAGCAAATTGGTTACCCTGAAAACATGCCTAGCATCATATGGAATCATTTGAGAAAAAAAAAATAGTCATTTCAAATCAAGGAAACATCCCTACTGTTATTGTGCTGTTATTACACATCTAAACCTCTATCTCAAATATCATGAATTTTGGACTAATGCCTGTTCAAGAATCTCAAAAGAATGTAAGACTGTGCAGTATACACACAACTACAATGGGAAACAGAATAAAAGTGTTGCACTTTTGTTATTGGCTAAGTCTACATAAAGGTCAGGCTAGAACTGTAGAGCGCATAGTTAAGCCCTATGCTAAGAAAATAAATGTATGCTTTATAGAAAATTATTCACTCTGTACAATAAGCAACAAAAAGGATGATATAGCAGAGAATTTCCACATAGGAAGGCACCATTAGACCTAGTCGCATAGTGAATCATGCACAACTAAACAATGAGGCAACATGTTGCTACACTAGAACCATATAGCAACAGCATTCACTATATTATCCTGACAGTAGACCGTATCGGCAACATACTAGGCATCAGCTACACTTGCAGGAGTACAGTACAGTCTTGCAGACATGAAAATGTGTTAGTGGCAAAACTAGGCATGCACTAGCAATACTGAAGCTGTATACAACCCAACAAAGAGTGCTGCAGAAGTAAAATATTTTTCAAAAACACATCTGAGTACACATTGAGAACCAGGAGGTAAAAAAGGAGCTTCACGGTATATCGGCAGACAGTAGATACTATTTATCAACACAAACGAACAAATGTTAAAATGCATACCCCTCTCCATGACTGGATCCATCCTCCTTGTACATGTTATTAAACACATCGTAAAGGATGTCAATTTCCCTGTTTGTAAGCCTCCCAATAGATCTTCTGAACATGATGGAGTATATGCCATCAAGAAGAAAATAAACATGGAGCAAGAAGTAATCCAGCAAAAGCTTAGAAGCCATCTGGCTAGCCTCAGCTCCATTGTGACCATCAAATACAGCTACCACTCCCACATCAACCTCTTTGATCCTCGTTCGCTCTGCATGTTGTTAGTAAGTCAGCGTACACGCGGGTTACAAACGAATATATTGCATGTTAATGAGTCGAGGAATAAATAAGACTTGATCTGTAGCTCAGTGCAACTAGCGGATAGCAATGCTACAAGCCTGATTGCAACTCAGTTCGCAGACATATCTCTCTGATTGCAGGACGGATAAAAACTCGATCGTTCCGTTCGGTCACAACTGTGAAGCAGTTAGCCGTACCTATGAAGGGGATGCGGATACCAAGGGCGCAGAGGGCCCGGTCCTCCTGGGAGCGCCGGCGGCCGCGGTCCGTGGCGACGTGGCACCCCCTCGGTGAGCTCTGGGGCCCATCCCCTTCATCGCCGGGCCCAGACGGGAGAAGGGTCCAGCGCGGGCAGTGCGCGGACTGGAACACCGCGGGCGCGCCGCCCTCTCGGTACACGGCGAGGCACGTCGCTGACTCGCCCGCGCACCGCGGCAGCTGCGCGGGTAGCGCGAGGAGGACGAGGAGGAGCGGAAGGAGTGGGCCGCGGCGGCCGGAGACGGGCAGGAGCATCGGCGACGGCGAGTCGCCGGTGGTGCAGGGGAGAAATGAAGGGTTGGTTAAGGAGTTTTGGGCCTCGTCCCGGGAATTTTGGCCCATTGAGATGAGTACTTCCTAATGTAATTTGGTATTCCAAAATAAGAGAATGTAATGCGCCTGTAGCTCAGTGGATAGAGCGTCTGTTTCCTAAGCAGAAGGCCGAAGGTTCGACCCCTTCCTGGCGCGTTTTATTTTTTCACTTTGCATTTTTCTTAATGCTCCACTTCTCTTTCAGCTATGTTCTTAATTTCAACTGTGGTTTTATCCTCATCTTTTAAGGTTTGTGATTTTTACCCCGTTTTAAAATGAAGCCTCCCTTTACCTTGGAACATGCAGAACATATGTTGGAAAGTAAGAGGCAATTTACTGAATAATTCCGAAAAAAACACGAGAATAACAACAGCGATCGGCTGACAGATGGGACGAGAAATAACGCGTACCGATTTGAAGTCGAACGCACCGCTGTAGATCGCCGCTGCAGGCGTTGATGACGACGTTGAGCCGCAGCGCCCGATCTGGTCGGTAGACGAGCAGTGGTGAAGAACGCGAGCAGTCGCGCAGTGCGCTTCCCAAAAACCTTATTCGCCCTCTCCCGGTGCAGGATCGCAAGGGCGAGCGGTTTCGGAGACCTGCTCTCCCGGTCGTCGGTGCACGCCGGCGCTCGGGATGGAGTAGACTAGAAGGCGGCGCAAGGAACGCGAATGTGGGAACGATTTGATCGTGGGGTGCCCTACCGTACCGCGGACGCCCGTATTTATAGAGTCCCAGAGGCGGTTCGTATTCGATCCGGAGAGTCCAGATTTGAACTGACTCCGCAGTCGTAGACGCGTCCGTCTCCAACGACTTGGACTCTGACTCGGTAGCCCCAAAAATTCGGAGGCCCAAAAGTCTAAAGCCCAATTAATTTTCTGCAGAAATATAAAATCTAGGTTCGGCTCGAGGCTCGAATTCACACGAACACACGCGGGCGCGTGTGCGAAGCGAAGCGAGGCGAGGCGAGGCGAGGCGAGGCGTGGCGAGGCGAGGCGAGCGAGCGAGGAGGAGGAGGAGGAGGAGGAGCGCGCGTGGGCCACCCCTCTCTTCCTCTCTTCTCTCTCACTCAAGGAGTGGAAGAGCAACCTCCCTTATATGTAGGGGTTGTTCCACTTCCACTTCCCATGTGGGACTAAATACTTAGTACCACTCCTTCTTGCCCTAATGGGCCTTTGAGATTTATTGGGAATTAATTCTGAATATTATATGGGTCAAGCCCATTTATCCAGCCCATTTATTCAACAATCCCCCACCAGATCTCAAAGCCATTAGGAGAGAGGTCATTCTCGTTCCTTGTTTAATATACTAGTGTTTTCGGCAGAGACTGTAAAGTTGAACTTCTGCCTAGATCTTCAAGTTTCATCAGGTCACAACTTGAACAATGGACTACGCCTTGAATTGCAAGTTTTGTGTGAACTGACTTCACCCAAAGACCATTACCAGTACTTGGCTACCAGTAGTCTACCCCGCGGGTGGAGCATATGCGTCGTACTCCCTGGTCTCTTCATGAGCTTTCCAGAGATCACCCAAATCTCACAGACTGCGACGTTAGACAATCGGAGCTCATATAGGTGTGTTTCCTTCAAGACTGCCCTGTAGGACGGCATCTTTGCTACACATAGCCAACAGAAACACAAGGCAAATCGCCAACCTGCCTTACAGTTTGAGAGTACAAGTGTGCATCTTCACATAGAGAGGGTATAAAGGAAGTACTCTCCTCGGTGAACCACTAGCTTGTTTTCCCATGTCCTAATTCACGGGATCTCCGATCATATAGGTTGGGTTACTACTATGGTGTCACATCAATGGGTCTCAGACCCATCTCTCTCGATGCACTTTCTATCACATTACGTGATAGACCCTTCGTAAAGGGATCTGCCAGGTTTTTGTTTGTTTGTATGTACGAAACAGTAATAACTCCGGAGTTTCTCATTTTCCTGACAGATTTTAAACGTCTCTTGACGTGTCTTGATGATTTTGCATTATCCTTAGAACTGGTCACTTTGACAATCACCGTCTGATTGTCACAGTTCATAAGGATTGCCGGCAATGGTTTCTCAACTATAGGCAAATCCATCAAGAGCTCTCGCAGCCATTCTGCCTCCGCAGTGGCTGTCTCTAAAGCAGTGAGTTCTTGAAAGTTGCCTAGAGGGGGGGTGAATAGGCTAATTGATCTGCAAATGACTCAATAAAACGAGATTAAATTACAGGGGGCGGACTAGTCCGGTCAGGGGGCGGACTAGTCCGGTCAGCCTGCGTGAATAACCCTAAAAAGATGTTTCTAGCAAGTTTTAGGGGATTTTCTCAATGCTGCAAGTGAGTGTATGTTTAAGTCAAGTTGAGCAACAACCTAGACAAGAGCAAGTCAAGTTTCCACAAGTTTGTAGCAATGCGGAATATGAAACGAGACTACCAACTCTAGAACAAAGTAATCAATAGAGTAAATGTGAAGAACACAAGGAGACAAGGATTTTATCCCGAGGTTCGATCCCACACAAGGAATCTACGTCCTCGTTGAGGAGTCCACAAAAGGACCGGGTCCAACAACCCTTCCCTCACCAAGTTTACCGCACGGGCCTAACTTGGTTCTCCACTAATCACAACGGTGATTACAAAGTTCGTTGGGGCTTCTCACAAACTGAGGCTCCCACACCACAAAGATGATCAACACAGTAAAGCAAACTCAATACACAGCCCACAAAGACTCAACGAGTGCAAGAGATCAAACCGGGAGCACAAGCGCGATGTTCTTCCTCTTCTCCACCTCACTAAACCCTAATCCACTCAAGAATTAGTTTTAGAGGGAAAGTAGGCAAGAAAGAGGCTTAGGAGTGCTCCAAGTTGGCTGTGGCGGCGCTAGGGTTTGAGTTTTTCCAAGGGTGTTTGAAATGAGGCCGGGGGTCCTCTTTTTATAGAGGTCCCAAGCCCAATCTGCTGACTTCAGCAAAAGGGCGGACTAGTCCGGCCACTGGCCCGAACTAGTCCGGCCTAGGGGACCACTGACTCCTTTGTCAGGTCCCGACAGCTGACACACGATCGTCACGCTACCCGCCAAACTTCAAATTCAAACGGTCACTTCCAGAACGGACTAGTCCGGTCAACACCGGACTAGTCCGATCACACACAGAGCCTTCTGCTCCGGGTGAAAACGGACTAGTCTGAGGACCACGGACTAGTCCGGCCCCTGGGGCGGACTAGTCCGGTCCTCCCAGACTTAGCCATAGAAGCACCTTTTCTTAGCCAACCCGGACTAGTCCGGCCCCACGGGCGGACTAGTCCGTTATCACTCAGGACCTCTTGGTCCGGTCCAAAACGGACAGGTCCGTGGTTTTGGGACTTCATCCCAAAACCCACTCACAGCTAGCCGGACTAGTCCGGTCACAAACGGACTAGTCCGATCTCAGTCAGACCCTTCTGGTCCGGCCAGAAACGGACTTGGCCGGCCAGGGACGGACTAGTCCGGCCACCTGCACGGACTAGTCCGGCCCTACGGCCAGACCACTCAACCACTCATTTCTTTCATAGGTTTGACCTCTAAACCACTTTGAGCTCCCAAACTTGATCTCAATGCACTTGACACACACACCCTCCTATTGCTACGGCTAGTCTAACTCAATCACGCTAGAAACCCTAGTTTCTACGCTTCGAGTTGACTCCGTTTCCTTCCTTTTCCTTTTTGAGGGTTTGCGTCTCCGATTGAGTCCATACCTGTGCTGAGATCACTTGAGCTCATTAGCGACTTAATTGTCGTCATCAATCATCCAAAACCCACGGGGAACCTAGATGCACTTTCAATCTCCCCCTTTTTGGTGATTGATGACAACACATTAAGTCCTTCACAAATAAGAGTATAAAGTTTGGTTTTCATAACATGTGTGCGTATGAATGACTCCCCCTCAATGTATGCAACAAGTAAAAGGGATGGAGAAGTTCTTTCATACCCACACACGTTATGGTGGGGTGCCTACGTGATGTGCTCAACAATTTGTGACAAGACATGAATAGTATCAATATGTTCATAGGATTGACAATAAGAGCAATATATTGATAGTAAGCAACATTAACGAGTCTTGCACGAATATAAATATACAAGAGCATAAATATGTTACAAGATGGACATGCATCACAAAACACACCCACACACGGTTAACTCCCCCTTAACTCTCCCCCTTTGGCATCAAGGCACCAAAAAGGAAAAGAAGGGAGGAAGCTAAGACCTAAGAGCTAGTCCTCATCGTCGCCACTTCCACTCTCCGTGGCCTCGGAATCTTCGACGTCGTCCTCATCATTGACATCGTCGTCGTCGTCGTCGGAGTTCCTTGCCGAGGGAGCAGCCCGAGAGGAGCTTCCATCCTCTTGGAGCTGGGCGAGCTCATCGGCGGTGAAGGTGGGGAATGGAGTAATCTCCCCATCACTCACCTCCGGGGAGGACATCGGGACCTCCAGCTTGTCGCACACCGCCTTAAGGTACTTCTCTTGGCGCTTGTGTGCCCACTGAGCGCGAATCTCTTGCTTCCGGCACGAGGTGAAGATGGCCTTGAAGCACTTGAAGAACGCACTCATGGACTGAGGCGGAGGCGAAGAAGGAGGTGCCGCTGGGCGAGACGGAGGATCTGCATTCTTGCGACGAGGAGGCACCGGCACATTTGGCGGCTTCTGGGGGCGCAGAGGTCGGTGCGATACATCCTTGACAAAGGACACGCCCGATACCTTCTCAATGAGGCACATGATGTAGGGGGCATACCCGCACGCCCTGTTGGGAGTATGCGAGATGTTGAAGATGTCGTCGAAGATGTAATCAACGAGGTTGAACTTTTCTTCCCCATCAATCAGAAGTAGAAGGTGCCTCAGATTCCCTTGAATCACCCCAGCATCGCCATCCTTCGGTGCTATCGTCCGCCTGAGTATTCTGTTCATGATGCTGTAGAAGGGCTTGATGTTTCGAGCGAGTCCGGCATCAAACGGGAGGTGGCTTGGATACATGTAAGCCAGCTCCTCACGATCCACAGCCTTGAGGTTCGAGATAATGATCTCGTGGTCCATGTGAGCCTCAAGACCAAGGATCCTTGCAAACTCAGCATAGGTGACAGAGTATTGCTCACCATGAGTCATCCAGGTTATCCTTCTGTCACCTGAGCTTGAAAAGTAGATTGTGGAGTAGAATTGAAGAATGATTTCCACATTCCAATCATATTTGAAGCCCATGATCTTCTTGAGATCATGGCGCTCGGCAGCTTCAATCACAGCATCAAAGGCAGAGTGCTCCTTCTTTGCCATGTAGTCCCAGTCCACCCACTGAGCCTCTATCACTGGCCTCTTCATTTGTTGGTAGACTAGCCTGTAATAATCACAGTGGAAGTCACACCAAAATCTGGGATCTGCCGTGCTCCTCTCATACTTGTAGACTTTTTCTTCCCTCAGCCGCCTGGCCTTTTCAGACCCCTTGCCATGAAATACATTGGCCGACAGTTCCTTCTGCCGGTTGGGATTCCTTTCCGGTGTGTGGACTTCAAGGGGGCCAATAGAGGTGGCCTTCCCCTTTTCCCTGATCACAACCCCTCCGGGTGCCTTCTTGGCTGGCACCTTGATGGAGGGCTTCTTCTTCTTCGGCTCGACTGGAGCCGGGGCTTTTCCCTTCTTTGGGTCGCGCTCGACCCTAGGGACAGCCTCTTCTTGGGCTGGCTCCTTGCCCTTAGCTTTCTCGCCAACAGTGACGAGCTTCTTGCGCTTGGGGGCGCTGGCCTCAGCAGCCCTGGAGTTGTGGGCCTCCCTATCCTCTCTTTTCTTCTTCCTCAGCTCGTGGAGGGATTCCGCGGTGGCACGAGCAATGGCTTCATCCTCATTGTAAATGCTCGCAGCCACCTTGGATGCTTCGAGTGCTTTGAGCTTTCTTTCCTCCTTGGCCTTCTGCGCCTCAATTAGCGCAGCCTTAGTCCGAGCCTCGGCAATTTGGGCCTTGGTACGCCCCTCGAGGTGGACACGCGGAGGAGAGCGCTCGGAGTTCGACATTCTGTAAAAAGATGGAGGAAGGAAGATGTGAGCCTAGGAAGAAGAAGTATTGCCGAAAAGATCTCGAGAACCAACTAGAAGTAGGGTTTGCCCTGTGCAGACCGGACTTGTCCGTCCCAGGGACGGACTAGTCCGCTGGCCGGACTTGTCCGCCTGGTGGCCGGACTAGTCCGGGTTACACAGGAAGAACCCTAACCCTAATCAATTCATCGAAAAATTTGTGAATCAATGCGCAATACTCCTAGGCTATGATCGCAAGGATGTATGGAACAACATTAACGAAGATGTTCCTATCAAAAACTTGAAGAATCAAGAATGGGGCTAGTTTTTGAGGAACGGTGAAATACCTTCAAAAATCCGCTTGATTCGTCGAAATCGGCGTGGATCTCGAAGGTGGAGCGCGGGGAAGTGATCCCTAGCTCCCAAAGGCTTCGATGCGCGGATTGGAGTTGAGTTTTGGTGGATGGAGCGCAAAATCGCCGATTTGGGGGCGGTTGTGCGCGTGTGGAAGTTTGAGAGGCAAATGAGAGAGAGAGAGAGAGAGGGTTTGGGCCGCCCGGGGGTTTAAGTCCCCAAGCGCCGGACTAGTCCGGTTGATGGGCCGGACTAGTCCGGTCTGCGGACCAGACCCAGACTAGTCCGGGTCCGGACTTGTCCGGTGAAAGGCCGGACTAGTCCGGTGTGCGGACTAGCCGCGGACTAGTCTGACCCGGACTTGTCCGGCCTTAGGGGCGGACTAGTCCGGTTCAGTTGGGCTGAAAAATATTATATTAGGGTTTTGCCCATAGAGATAAGTCCTTTTGAACGAATATAGCAAGGAAAACATGACAAGCATGATCGTGAGCCAATAAGGAACAACTTATGAACATTTTCATGAAGAAAATAGATTTCTCAAACAAATTTGACGAGAAATCGACATAGAGAGGAGTTTTTCGAAATGTGGCTCAAAAATATGAGGAATGGTGCTTTAAGCCACGTTTCGAGAATCCAACACATTGAGCTCACTTCTTAGCTCACAGAAACGCTTCTCGTCAAGAGGCTTTGTGAAAATGTCCGCAAGTTGATGTTCCGTCCTCACATGCGAAATCTCAATGTCTCCCTTCATTGAGTGATCTCGCAGGAAATGGTGTCGAATGTCTATATGTTTGGTCCTAGAGTGTTCCACCGGATTATGGGCTATCTTGATTGCACTCTCATTGTCACACAAGAGTGGAATTTTACGCAAGTTAATCCCATAGTCCCTAAGAGTTTGTCGCATCCAAAGAAGTTGTGCACAACAACTTCCGGCCGCAACATATTCCGCTTCGGCGGTGGATAGAGCAATAGAGTTTTGCTTCTTGGAGGACCAAGACACAAGAGATCGACCTAAGAATTGGCACGTACCCGATGTGCTCTTCCTATCAACTTTGCACCCCGCATAGTCCGCATCGGAATATCCAATGAGGTTAAACTTGGATCCTTTGGGGTACCAAAGTCCTAGGGTAGGTGTGTGTACAAGGTATCTCAAGATCCTTTTAACGGCGGTCAAATGACAAGCCTTGGGTGCTGCTTGAAAGCGTGCACACATACACACACTTAGCATGATATCGGGCCTAGATGCACAAAGATAGAGGAGTGATCCGATCATAGACCTATATAGCTTTTGATCCACACTTGGACCGTCCTCATTTAGGTCTAGGTGTCCATTTGTCCCCATAGGGGTTTTGATGGGTTTTGCTTTGTCCATGTCAAACTTTCCTAGAATGTCTTGAGTATACTTAGTTTGACTTATGAACGTCCCTTCTTTGAGTTGTTTCACTTGAAATCCTAGAAAGAACTTCAACTCACCCATCATGGACATTTCAAACCTTTCCGTCATTATCTTGGAGAATTCGTCACAAAACACCTTATTTGTGGAACCAAATATGATGTCATCCACATATATTTGGCACACAAAAAGATCCTTATTGAAGTGTTTTGTGAAAAGGGTATAATCCGCCTTTCCTATCCTGAAACCATTTTCAACTAGAAAGTCTCTTAGGCACTCATACCAAGCTCTAGGAGCTTGCTTGAGGCCATAAAGAGCCTTTCGTAGTTTGTAAACATGGTTAGGATAGTCTTGATCTTCAAACCCTGGAGGTTGCTCTACATAAACTTCTTCCTTGATTGGTCCATTAAGGAATGCACTCTTAACATCCATTTGGTAGAGTTTGAAGTCATGATGAGTAGCAAAGGCTAGTAGTATCCGAATGGACTCAAGCCTAGCTACGGGGGCAAATGTCTCATCAAAGTCCAATCCTTCAACTTGTGAGTATCCTTTTGCCACAAGTCTTGCCTTGTTCCTAGTTACCACGCCGTGCTCATCTTGTTTGTTGCGAAACACCCACTTGGTTCCAACAACATTAGCTTGGGGGCGCTTGACAAGCTCCCAAACCTTGTTCCTTTCAAAGTTGTTGAGCTCCTCTTGCATGGCAACCACCCAATCCGGATCCCTTAAGGCATCTTCAACCTTATGTGGTTCCAAGGATGAGACAAAAGAGAAATGCTCACAAAAGTTTGCAACACGTGAGCGTGTTGTTACTCCTTTTGTGATATCTCCTAGAATGTTGTCAACGGGATGGTCCCGTTGAACACTTTGATGAACACGAGGATGCGGGGGTTGACCTCTTGAATTACTTGGTTCATCTTCTTCACTTTGGTCTCCCCCTTGATCCAAGCCTCCCCCTTGATCCTCATTCTCATTATCACTTTGGGGAGCTTCTAGTGGATCTTCAACTTGTCCAATGGGGATTTGACCTACTTCATAATGATGATGGTCACTTGGGCTTTGAGATGGTTCTTGTGGGCGAACATCTCCAAGTGCCATTCTCCTTAGAGCTTCTAGTGGAGGTTCCTCTTGATCAAGGGCATGTTGATCAACTTGCTCCACTTGAGAGCCATTGGTTTCGTCAAACACCACGTCACGTGCTACTTCAACAATTTCGGAGGATTTGTTGAACACACGGTACGCATGAGTGTTTGAGTCATATCCGAGCAAGAAACCCTCATCGGACTTTGAAGCAAACTTTGAAGTCCTAGGCTTCTTGTTGAGGATATAGCACTTGCTACCAAAGACCCGAAAGTAAGAAACATTGGGTTTCTTACCGATGAGAAGCTCATAAGGGGTCTTCTTGAGGAGGCGATGAAGGTACAATCGGTTCACGGCATGGCACGCGGTGTTAACCGCTTCCGCCCAAAACCGTTCCGATGTTTTGTACTCATCTAGCATCGTCCTTGACATCTCAATAAGCGTCCTATTCTTTCTTTCGGCTATGCCATTTTGTTGTGGAGAATAGGGAGCGGAAAACTCATGCTTGATGCCCTCCTCATCTAGGAACTCTTCTACTTGCATGTTTTTGAATTCGGTGCCATTATCACTCCTTATAGCCTTTATCCTTAAGGTGAACTCATTTTGAGCTCTCCTTAGGAATTTCTTGAGGACACCGGGAGTTTCACTTTTGTCATGCAAGAAGAACACCCAAGTATATCTAGAGAAGTCATCAACGATGACTAGACCATACTTGCTACCACCAATGCTAATGTAAGCAATGGGGCCAAAAAGATCCATATGGAGCAACTCCAAAGGTCTAGTTGTTGTCATGACATTCTTAGAGGGGTGTTGAGCTCCTACTTGCTTTCCCGCTTGGCAAGCACTACATGGCCTATCCTTTTCAAATACTACATCCTTTAGGCCACGAACATGCTCACCCTTAAGGAGCTTTTGAAGGTTCCTCATTCCAACATGGGCTAGCCTTCTATGCCAAAGCCATCCCATGTTGGCTTTAGCCATTAAGCGTGTGTCAAGTTGAGCTTTATCCGTGGTGAAGTCCACAAGATAGAGCTTTCCCTTGAGCACTCCCTTAAAGGCTATCGAGTCATCACTTTCTCTAATGACATTCACTCCCTCACTAGTAAACACACATTTATATCCTCTATCACATAGTTGTGATATGGATAGGAGATTATAGTCAAGAGAATCAACATGCAATACATTTGATAAAGTATGTAATGAGGAGATAGAAATTTTACCGGAGCCAAGGATTTTCCCTTGGCTATTGTCCCCAAAGAAGATTCCTTCACTTGGGTCCTTATTCTCCTCATACTCTATGAACATGCTTCTCTCTCCGGTCATGTGGTTGGTGCATCCGCTATCCAACACCCATTTCGATCCACCGGAGGAGTATGCCTACAAAACAAGTTTATGCCTTCCTTTTAGGTACCCAAGCTGAGTTGGGTCCTTTCACGTTAGTAGTTAGGCATTTGGGCACCCACACGCAAGGTTTGGGGCTCTTGCGGAGTGGCCCAACATATCTAGCAAACACTTTGCCGTGTTTGTTCCTCTTTAGCACATAGGATGCATCAAAATCATGAAATAGAGGATGCAATTCAGATTTAGGCAATTTGTTGCTTGAGAGTGAGTTCTTTTCATTTTTAGTTTGGGATGAGCTCCCCTTAACAAAGACAATCATGTCTTTGCCATACTTGGAGGTTTTGGCGTTATGCCTTGCACCTCTAGTATAGCCAAGACCATCCTTGACATGGGGTGGTCTTGTGTTGGTGAATGCACTTCGTGCATATGCCACCTTTTCCTTGTCAAAGATGGCACCCTTAGGTGCTTGTTTGCCTTGTGCTAGGTTGAGTTCATCCTTAAGTTTAAGGATCAAGTTGGAGCACTTGCAAGGTGATGTTGCCTTGGATGAGGCCTTGGAGGAGGTTGAGCTCTTGAAGGAAGAGGTTACATTGTTCTTGAGTGACTCAATTTGAGTCTCAAGAATCTTGTTAGCTTTTGACAAGCTTCCAAGTTCATCCTTGAGCTCAATTGACTTCTCCTCAAGACTTGAACACGTTTTCTTGCAAAGTGCAAGTTCGTGTTCCAATGCCTTGCTCTTCTCTCTTTCGAGCTCAAGGAGCTCATCAAGCTCTTGACATCTCTCCTTCTCAAGGATGAGCATGTCCTCCTGTCTATTGATGAGATCTTCCTTCTCAAAGATCTCATCCATAAGCAACTTCATCCTACGCAAGGTGCTTTTGCTTATGTCCTTAAACATATGCTCATTTTCACTAGCACTATCAAAATCATCATGTGAGGAAGTTGGGGAGGAAGGATGAGATGTTACCTTTCTCTTTCCTTCCCTTGCCATAAGACAAGTAGGCTTGTGGTCGTTGTTGAGGTTGGGGAAGAGCTTGCCTCGCTTGGAGTTCCTCCCGATGGCTATGGTGGCCATCTTCTCTTCTTCTTCTTCTTCGGAGGAGGACTCATCGTTAGAGTCCCACTCCTTCCCCAAATGGGCTTGTCCGGAGGACCTCTTCTTCTTGAAGAATCTCCTTTCTTGAGGCTTCCCTTCCTTCTTCTTCTTTGTTTCTTCGTGTGGGCAATCAGCGATGAAGTGCCCATACTCGCCACAGTTGTAGCAAGACCTTCTTGATTTGGGTCTTGCTCTTTCCTTTCCCTTGCCTTCATGGTTGTGCCCCCCTTTCTTCCTCCTCATCATTCTCTTGAATTTGTTGATGAAGAAGGCCTCCTCCTCATCGGTGTCGAGGCTCTCCTCATCACTTTCTTCTTGCTCCTTTGAAGAGGACGTTGCCTTGAGTGCAACGTTCTTCATCTTGGAGGCGGTGAACTTTTGGAGGTCGTTGTAGAAGAGCGCCTCCTTCTCCATGATTTCATGATTAATGATCCTCCCAAGGACCTCCTCCGGGGTCATTTGAGTGAACCCCGGACTTTCCCGAATCATGGAGCATAAAGAGACGTTCCTAGGCATGAATGCCCGGATCATCCTCTTCACCACCTCGTGGTCGGTCCACTTGGTGCAGCCATAAGATCGGCTCTTGTTGATCAGCACCTTTAGCCGATTGTACATGTCTTGGGGGGATTCACCATCCAAGATGGCAAATCTCCCAAGCTCTCCTTCGATGAGCTCGATCTTGGCCTCCTTGACAACTCGGTTTCCCTCATGCGCCGTCTTGAGGGTGTTCCATATGTCTTTGGCCACTTCAAGGCCATCGACACGGTTGAACTCATCTCTAGAGAGAGATGAGATGATCACACCCGCAGCTTGAGCGTTGCGGTGGATGAGGATGGCTTGTTCTTGAGTTATGTTGTCCTCATCCTTTGGAATCTCCACCCCGGTCATGACAATTTGCCACAACGCTGGGTTGAGTGACACGAGGTGGATCTTCATGTTATGTTTCCACATACCGTAGTCCGTTCCATCGAATTGGGGAGGTTTCCCCAATGGGATGGACAGGTAGTGGTTGTTGGCGGCAAGGCGTTCATAGTTGAATCCTTGCCGGTTGTAGTTGACTCCACCACCACCGCTTGATTGGTTTGATGGATCAATCTTGGAAATGTTCAACTTCTCCCGGAGCTTCGCCTTGAGTTGGCGAGTCTCCTCATCGTCCGTTGGCTTATCTTGATAAGCCAACGTCTCCTCACGGGTCGCCTCGTAGTTGCTGCTCGATGCATCGTCATTCACCACTCCGGCCATCTCTCCGAGTTGTTAGACTCTTTGTGGAGAGTCCTGCTCTGATACCAATTGAAAGTTGCCTAGAGGGGGGGGTGAATAGGCTAATTGATCTGCAAATGACTCAATAAAACGAGATTAAATTACAGGGGGCGGACTAGTCCGGTCAGGGGGCGGACTAGTCCGGTCAGCCTGCGTGAATAACCCTAAAAAGATGTTTCTAGCAAGTTTTAGGGGATTTTCTCAATGCTGCAAGTGAGTGTATGTTTAAGTCAAGTTGAGCAACAACCTAGACAAGAGCAAGTCAAGTTTCCACAAGTTTGTAGCAATGCGGAATATGAAACGAGACTACCAACTCTAGAACAAAGTAATCAATAGAGTAAATGCGAAGAACACAAGGAGACAAGGATTTTATCCCGAGGTTCGATCCCACACAAGGAATCTACGTCCTCGTTGAGGAGTCCACAAAAGGACCGGGTCCAACAACCCTTCCCTCACCAAGTTTACCGCACGGGCCTAACTTGGTTCTCCACTAATCACAACGGTGATTACAAAGTTCGTTGGGGCTTCTCACAAACTGAGGCTCCCACACCACAAAGATGATCAACACAGTAAAGCAAACTCAATACACAGCCCACAAAGACTCAACGAGTGCAAGAGATCAAACCGGGAGCACAAGCGCGATGTTCTTCCTCTTCTCCACCTCACTAAACCCTAATCCACTCAAGAATTAGTTTTAGAGGGAAAGTAGGCAAGAAAGAGGCTTAGGAGTGCTCCAAGTTGGCTGTGGCGGCGCTAGGGTTTGAGTTTTTCCAAGGGTGTTTGAAATGAGGCCGGGGGTCCTCTTTTTATAGAGGTCCCAAGCCCAATCTGCTGACTTCAGCAAAAGGGCGGACTAGTCCGGCCACTGGCCCGGACTAGTCCGGCCTAGGGGACCACTGACTCCTTTGTCAGGTCCCGACAGCTGACACACGATCGTCACGCTACCCGCCAAACTTCAAATTCAAACGGTCACTTCCAGAACGGACTAGTCCGGTCAACACCGGACTAGTCCGATCACACACAGAGCCTTCTGCTCCGGGTGAAAACGGACTAGTCTGAGGACCACGGACTAGTCCGGCCCCTGGGGCGGACTAGTCCGGTCCTCCCAGACTTAGCCATAGAAGCACCTTTTCTTAGCCAACCCGGACTAGTCCGGCCCCACGGGCGGACTAGTCCGTTATCACTCAGGACCTCTTGGTCCGGTCCAAAACGGACAGGTCCGTGGTTTTGGGACTTCATCCCAAAACCCACTCACAGCTAGCCGGACTAGTCCGGTCACAAACGGACTAGTCCGATCTCAGTCAGACCCTTCTGGTCCGGCCAGAAACGGACTTGGCCGGCCAGGGACGGACTAGTCCGGCCACCTGCACGGACTAGTCCGGCCCTACGGCCAGACCACTCAACCACTCATTTCTTTCATAGGTTTGACCTCTAAACCACTTTGAGCTCCCAAACTTGATCTCAATGCACTTGACACACACACCCTCCTATTGCTACGGCTAGTCTAACTCAATCACGCTAGAAACCCTAGTTTCTACGCTTCGAGTTGACTCCGTTTCCTTCCTTTTCCTTTTTGAGGGTTTGCGTCTCCGATTGAGTCCATACCTGTGCTGAGATCACTTGAGCTCATTAGCGACTTAATTGTCGTCATCAATCATCCAAAACCCACGGGGAACCTAGATGCACTTTCAGTTCTGCTTCCATGGCTGACCTCGTCAAAATGGTCTGTTTGCAAGACCTCCATGATATAGCACCACCAGCTAGAGTGAACACATATCCACTCGTGGCATAGAGTTCATCAACATCAGAGATCCAGTTCAAATCACTATAACCCTCAGGCACGGCCGGATGCCCAGTATAGTGAATTCCACAACTCATTGTACCTCTCAGATAGCGCATAACCCTTTCAAGTGTATGTCAATGATCTGTACCCGGGTTTGACATGAACCTGCTCAGTTTGCTTACAGCAAACGAGATATCAGGACGGGTTGCGCTAGCTAAGTACATGAGTGAACCGATCATCTGAGAATATCTGAGTTGATCTCTTGACTCTTTCTTGTTCTTTCTAAGTATCACGCTGGGATCATAAGGCGTTGGAGAAATCTTGCTATCCATAAAGCCGAACCGGCTCAAGATTTTCTCAAGATAGTGGGATTGACTTAAAGTAATTCCACTCTCATCCTTATTCAGCTTAATGTTCAAAATAATATTAGCTTCTCCCAGATCTTTCATATCAAAACACTTTGATAGAAAAGACTTGACCTCAGAAATTATATTAATGCTCGTACCAAAAATGAGTATATCATCTACATACAAGCATAACATAACGCTATCGCCCCCACCATGGCGATAGTACACGCACCGATCAGCCTCATTAATGACAAAGCCCGCAGACGTCAAAGTACTATCGAACTTCTCATGTCATTGCTTAGGTGCTTGTTTCAGGTCATACAAGGATTTCAACAATTTGCACACATTTGTCTCTTCATCTTTTACTACGAATCCATCAGGCTGTTCCATATAAATCTCCTCTTCCAACTCTCCGTTCAGGAAAGCTGTCTTTACATCTATTTGATGGATGATTAGACCATAAGAGGCAGCCAAAGAAAGTAGTACACAAATTGTCGTCATTCTGGCGACAGGTGAATAGGTGTCAAAATAGTCTTCACCTTCCTTTTGAGTATAGCCCTTTGCAACTAGTCTTGCCTTGTACTTTTCAATAGTACCGTCAGGTCTGAGCTTCTTCTTGAACACCCACTTGCAGCCTACTGGTTTGCACCCGTATGGCCGTTCAGTTAACTCCCAGGTTCCATTGGAAAAAATTGAGTCCATCTCACTATGAACTGCTTCTTTCCAGTCATCTGCATCAGGTGATGCATATGCCTCTGCTATGGATCTAGGAGTATCGTCCACAAGGTACACAATGAAATCATCACCAAAGGATTTTGCAATCCGTTATCTCTTACTCGAGTGAGTTATTTCATTGTGTTCTTCCTCTGGGACATTCTCAAATGGTGTATCAAGAAACTCGCTAGTTGTGGTGGATTCAGGACAAATTTCAGAAGAGATCCTGGCAGTGCTATGCATATCTTTCATAGGAAAAATATTCTCAAAAAATGTTGCATCACGAGATTCCATAATAGTATCAACATGCATATCAGGTACCTCAGATTTAACTACTAAAAATCTATATGCGATGCTCCGATGAGCATAGCCTAGAAAGATACAATCTACTGTCTTTGGTCCTAGCTTGCGTTTCTTGGTAATTGGCACATTGACTTTTGCCAAACATCCTCAAGTACGCAAGTATGAGAGTGATGGTTTTCTCCCAACCCACTCCTCATAAGGGGTTTTCTCTTTATTCTTGTTTGGAACGCGGTTTAGGACATGACATGAAGTCAATAGAGCCTCCCCCCACCATGCCTTAGATAAACCGGACGTGTCTAACATGGCATTCACCAAGTCACACAATGTGCGGTTTTTCCTCTCGGCTACCCCGTTTGATTGGGGTGAATAGGGAGGCGTCCTTTCATGTATAATACCATGTTCCGCACAAAAATCATCAAATATTTTGGGAAAATACTCACCACCACGATCTGACCTAAGACGTTTGATCTTTCTCTCTAATTGAGTTTCTACTTCAGATTTATAGATTTTAAAGTAGTCTAAAGCTTCATCTTTAGTTTGCAACAAGTAAACGTAGCAGAATCTAGTAGAATCGTCTATTAATGTCATAAAATATTTCTTTCCACCTTTTGTCAATACACCATTCATCTCGCATAGATCAGAATGTATGAGTTCTAATGGTGCCAAATTTCTCTCCTCGGCTGCCTTGTGAGGCTTTCGAGGTTGCTTTGACTGCACACAACTATGGCACTTAGAACCTTTGACAATAGTGAATTCCGGAATTAATTTGAGACTAGATAGCCGATTCATTAAACCAAAATTAACGTGACATAAACGAGAATGCCAAACACTTGCATTATCATTAATACCGCCACAAATATGGTTTACTAACTTATTATTAAACTCCGAAAGAGAAAAGCGGAACAGGCCTCCGCATTCATAGCCTTTACCAATAAATTGTCCATGCTTAGACACAACTATTTTATTGGACTCTAAAACTACTTTAAACCCATCTCTGCATAGAAGGGTACCGCTAACAAGATTCTTGTTCATAGTAGGGACATGTTGCACGTTCTTCAGCTGGACAATCTTTCCCGAAGTGAACTTCAGATCGACAGTGCCAACACCACGAACAGAAGCATGTGACCCATTCCCCATTAGGACGGCGGAATCCCGGACGAACTGGTAAGAAGTAAACATGTACATGTCAGAACATACATGAACATTAGCACCCGTATCAAACCACCAAGATGATGTTTGAGAAACAAAAAGAACAGTAAAGGAATTACCGTACCCATCTGCATTGCTGTTTGTCACGATGTTGACATTCTTTTTCCCTTTGCGATCTGCCCTCTCAGGACAGTTCTTGGAAATATGTCCCTGGTCCCCACAGGTGTAGCAGCAGCCATCATTGGCTTTGTTTGACTTCTTCTTCTTGAAAGCAGTAGTTTTGTTTGGCTTGAATAGAGACTTGTTCCCTTTGTTCTTGACATAGGGTTTCTGCACCATATTAGCATTGGCGCTAGATTGACCCTCACCTCCTTTCTCAGTAGCGTCCTTAGCTCGAGCCTTCTCCTCAACATCAAGAGATGCTATCAGGTTTTCAACTGATATTTCCTGTCTCTTGTGTTTGAGGGCTGTGGCGAAGTTCCTCCATGATGGAGGTAACTTTGCAATAATGCACCCAACCACAAACTTGTCGGGTAAAGGACACTTAAGGAGATTGAGCTCTCTCGCAAGGCACTGTATTTCATGAGCTTGTTCAACTACAGGACGGTTGTTAACCATCTTGTAGTCATGAAAATTCTCCATGATATACAGTTCACCACCTGCATCGGCTGCACCATACTTAGCGTTAAGTGCATCCCAGAGCTCCTTCCCATCTGTGACTGTCAGATAGACATCACAGAGTTTATTATCAAGAACGCTTAGAATGCATCCTCTCAGGGCAGAATTGGCTTCCTCGAACTTTGTCTGTTCTTCAACAGACAAAGGACCTTGAGGCCTGCCCTCAGTTACCCAGAAGATCTTAAGCGATTGGAGCCAGAGTGTGGCCTTAACTTGCCACCTCTTGAAGTGCACGCCAGAGAATTTCCCCGGCCTCAGTGCATCGGCCAAAGTTATCATGTTCAACTCAGGAAATTGCCTAATAAGGTTTTTGGATTGTTGGAAAGTAAGAGGCAATTTACTGAATAATTCCGGAAAAAACACGAGAATAACAACAGCGATCGGCTGACAGACGGGACGAGAAATAACGCGTACCGATTTGAAGTCGAACGCACCGCTGTAGATCGCCGTTGCAGGCGTTGATGACGACGTTGAGCCGCAGCGCCCGATCTGGTCGGTAGACGAGCCGTGGTGAAGAACGCGAGCAGTCGCACAGTGCGCTTCCCAAAAACCTTATTCGCCCTCTCCCGGTGCAGGATCGCAAGGGCGAGCGGTTTCGGAGACCTGCTCTCCCGGTCGTCGGTGCACGCCGGCGCTCGGGATGGAGTAGACTAGAAGGCGGCGCAAGGAACGCGAACGTGAGAACGATTTGATCGTGGGGTGCCCTACCGTACCGCGGACGCCCGTATTTATAGAGTCCCAGAGGCGGTTCGTATTCGATCCGGAGAGTCCAGATCTGAACTGACTTCGCAGTCGTAGACGCGTCCGTCTCCAACGACTTGGACTCTGACTCGGTAGCCCCAAAAATTCGGAGGCCCAAAAGTCTAAAGCCCAATTTAATTTTCTGTAAAAATATAAAATCTGGGCTCGGCTCGAATTCACACGAACACAGGCGAGGCGAGGCAAGCGAGGAGGAGGAGGAGCGCGCGTGGGCCACCCCTCTCTTCCTCTCTTCTCTCTCACTCAAGGAGTGGAAGAGCAACCTCCCTTATATGTAGGGGTTGTTCCACTTCCACTTCCCATGTGGGACTAAACACTTAGTACCACTCCCTCTTGCCCTAATGGGCCTTTGAGATTTATTGGGAATTAATTCTGAATATTATATGGGCCAAGCCCATTTATCTAGCCCATTTATTCAACAACATATACCTCATATTTACGAATACTTTATAAATTCTCTGTATATGTCTTTCAACACAAAAACAAGATTAGGGTTAATATAGTCATTTCATACAAACACTTCTCCTGCAGGAATCAAGAATCGGTTTTCCTACCAAACGGTTTTGTATAACAGATTTTGATTCACCTAGCGAATTAGGAGAATCATCTTCCCTAGAGAATCAAAAGTGAATTAGAAAGAACCAGAAGCCGGAAGCTGTGCTAAAGGGGGCCTAAGTAGATCTTGGTTAGATTCGCTATTTTTGAGCTAGCAAGTCCCATAAAAACTGGTGCTGTCTTTTCCGCCTTCACCCAAAAATCACTGACAGATCAGTTTCAGAATCTAGCTTTTGCTGATTCCGAGTTTCTGAGTGATGACTGGTACTGTAGTAAACAAAGCTTACGTTTAAGTGATTTCCATGACACGACTTTATACTGATCAAGATCTTGGAGGTGCATTCCCTATTTCATGGACCAGTCCATCCAATTTTTCATCCAGCTTGAACCTTTTTGTCACGCCCGGTCATCGTAAAGATGAACAGACGCTAATCACATGTACGCCAGGATCAGTTGAATCGTACATGTGTCGACGAAAGTGAAATACCATTACATTGCCATGTTCGATTATATAAATAGTCTTACAGAACGACCCGAAGGTCTACAAATACACACCACAAATATTTACAACATTAAACAGTTCAACACTACAGAAAGCAAGATAGGAAAGCGGGCTTCATCTCCACAGGCAGCCGTTGCGCGTGAGGTCGCCAGCCTAGACCAAGTCCTCCGGGTTGACGTAGAAGTCCTCCGGTGCAGCTTCTTCTTCTTCATACTCTAAAGGAGAATTAAACGCTTGAGTACATAAAGTACTCAGCAAGTGCGGGAAGAGAATGACATGATTGGCTAGAGCAAGGAAAGGCCAAATATGGCTTAGCACTATGCTTAGAACCTATCCTTAGCTTTCAATTATCAATATCATAATTCAATAAATAATCCACACATGATTAATGATAATGAAAGTACTTGAATCATGATGAACCATCATTTCCCAACCATAGACTAATTATGAACTGGCCCCAAGCCGCTCTTGTCCGTGAGCACGGCTGTCATGACAGTTTTACCAAATCTCTGCAGAGAGTGTACTCTTTCCCCACAAGCAGTGATTCCATCCCCTGTTGCCAGGTGGACTTGAGTAAACCTCCATGTAGCCCGTGGTGATCAACCACATTTCACACTTCCGTAGGTGTGTGGTCCGGAGATCACTACATGGTCTTTACAAAGGCACTCCCGACTAGTGCTAGCCCTCTAAGGTTTCCACCACTGGGGATTCTCGGAGTAACCCTCCACCCCAGAGCCCCCTCTTGAGCCTTGCGGTTCCAAGAGCAGATCACCCGCCTCATTCCCCGCACCATCCAACCACTAGCAGTTCATCGGGAGAAACCTAATTAATTGACCATGCTGCCCCATCTCAGTCTCGTGGTGGTACTATAAAGCTTAGTGGCTTCCTCCATAAACCGGTCCTTAGAATCCGGTGGTAACAAACCCCAATCTCGGTTCTCGTGCAAAATGCATCATACCAAGACTAACCACCCACCAGATTCCTATCCACTATCATTATGTATATTCATCACCAAATTAAAGTAACCATAAAGTTGAGCATAGAACATTTGTATGAAATTCCAATCCCAACATCTAAGCATGGCTAAGCATGAATAAGCCTATCTACTTCCCAACCCATTTCAGGTATCAAGGAATTATATGGAACAAGGCATGTAAACATGAAGTAGGACATCAATTTAATTAGCATGCAACTAGCTAAGTCCCTAAAATAGGTACAAGATGGTCAAGGGCACTTGCCTTCGTTGGATACTTGAGAGTTGACGAAGTCTTGGTCTTGGAAGTTAAGGTTAGGGTCATAGAACGACTCTAGATATATGCCCAAGCAATGGCAAGAATAGAATAAAGCTAAATAAGTAAAGGCACGCAAAACAATACATCACACATACACATAAGCACAAAATCCTACACTAATGCGTCCCTACGAGGTATTTATCACTTAACATGTCCAAAGTATGCATTTTATATTTTTCCTACAATTTTGGGATTTTATTATAGCCTAAAACCATTTTTATTAAATTTTCTATAGCAAAAATGTATTTTAAAACATTTATAATAAATATTCCATGGACCAAATATATTTCATCTGAACACTACAATTAATTCACAGCATAAAATAGATTATAACAATTTTTCATAACATTCCTACACTTAATTACCATTTTTATCTATTTTCTACACCTATACAATTAAAAACCCTATTCAGCAATTAAATAAAAGTCCAGGGGCTAAATAAATAGTTTTCTACACTGTACAGGGTCTAAATACATTATTCTACAAAATTACAGGGGTTAGAATGCTTAATTAAATGATTAAAACCAATTTTTAGGGATCCAGGGGCTAGTCTGCGAATTCTGGGGGCTAGACTCAAATTACAGAGAAGCTCCGGGGGTAGCAACTAAGTTTCCAGGGGCCTAGGTGCAATTCCGACGGCGGGAAAAGGGGATTCAACGTGGGCCGTCGATTTTAAAATGGACGCACGAGATTTAAAATAGTGAACCGGTACAACCTTCTAATCGTGGCCGTTCGGTTGAAACCGACGGCAGGGAAGCGGCCACGTCGCCCCTAACAGGCGCACGCGCGCGGCGCGGCGGCGCCCGATGGTTGCCGGCGGCGACCTCGCCGGAAATCACCCAAACGGCGATTCTTACGCCAATTCTATGCGCCAAGGACATGAACCGAGAGAGGGGGAGTAGGGGAACTCACCTAGGAGGTTCTCGGGGCGCGAAATCGATCGGAAGACGGTCGGCGACGAGGAATGGCGGCGGAGCTCGACGGTGAACGGTGAAGCAGCGGTGCACCGGCGATCTCCCTGAGCTACGATGTCCGGGACGCTCCTGGCGGTGCAGCAACCATGTTAGGCCAAGAATGGAGGGGAGAAGGGGGCTGCGGCGACGGGAACGCGGGCGCCGAGGTGACTCACCGGCGATGAAGGTCTAGGGTTCCGGGGAGGCTCGGGTGAGGGGAAAATGGGGCGCCGGCTCCTCTTAAGCGTGGAGAGGGGGGGTGCGGTTGTGGCGTTCGACCGAAATTGGAGCGGGAGAGTGGTTCCGAGGGAGGGGGGAGAAGTGGGCGCGGGGTGTTCGGCAGTTGCGCGCGGGAGGGAGGCGAGCGACAGTTACGCGGGGTCGGGGATGACATGTGGGCCCGGGTGGCAGCGGGAGAGAGGAGGGAAAAGGAGAGGCGCCGACAGGCGGGGTCCACTGCGCAGAGAGAGAGAGGTGGGGGGAATTCGGCTGGGCCGGCGGGGAGAGGAGGGGAAATGGGCCAGGGGAGGGAATTTCGGCCCAGGGAGGGGTTTAATTCTTTTTCTTTTTCTTTTTCCATTTCTTTTCTTTTGATTTGAATTCAAATTCAAATTTGAACGTTTGCTACTCGATTGAACATCAAAATTCACCCAAAAATGCATGCTACAATGATCAAGGGTTTGAGCGAATTTTTGTACATAAAATATGGGTGTTACAACTCTACCCCCCTTAAAAGGAATCTCGCCCTCGAGATTCGGACGCTCTAAGAGAATAGATGAGGGAAATCCGCCTTGAGAGCTTCTTCTCTTTTCCATGTTGCTTCTGCCTCTGAATGATGCTTCCATTGTACTTTACACATGCGAATGACTTTGTTTCTTGTGATCTTTTCCAGTGTCTCAAGTATTTTGACAGGCTGCTCCACATATGACAAATCTTCTTGTACATCCACTGCTTCCATTGGCAATTGCTCTTCAGGCACCCTTAGGCACTTCTTAAGCTGCGACACATGGAACACATTGTGCACATCTGCCAGGTGTGGTGGAAGCTCAAGCTGATAAGCCACTTCACCACGTCGTTCCAGTATCTTGAACGGACCAATATAACGGGGTGACAACTTGCCTCTTACTTTGAATCTTCTCAATCCCCTCATAGGTGATACCTTCAAGTATACATAATCACCAACTTCAAATGTGAGATCACGTCTTCGAGTATCCGCATAACTCTTCTGTCTTGTCTGGGCTGCCTTTAGATTCTTCCGAATTTCTTGTACTTGTCTTTCAGCCTCTTGTAACACGTCAGGCCCAAAAACTTGACTTTCCCCAGTTTGATTCCAAAACAACGGTGTCCTACAATTTCGCCCATACAATGCTTCAAAAGGAGACATCTTCAAACTGGCTTGATAACTGTTGTTGTAAGAAAATTCGGCATATGGCAGATTCTTGTCCCAACTCTTGCTATTCTTCAAAGCACATGCTCTCAACATGTCTTCTAATATCTGGTTGGTGCGTTCTGTCTGACCATCAGTTTGAGGATGATACGCTGAACTAAAATTTAGACGGGTATCCATTGATTCATGCAACTTCTGCCAGAATCTTGAGATGAATTGAGTGCCTCTGTCTGAGATGATCTTCTTAGGGACTCCATGCAAGCATACAATCCTGGAGATGTACAGTTCCGCCAACTTGGGGCCATTGTAGGTCTCTTTCACAGGAATAAAGTGAGCCACTTTAGTTAGACGGTCCACAATAACCCATATAGAATCATATCCAGACTGTGTTCTTGGTAGTCCCACAATGAAGTCCATACTAATTTCTTCCCATTTCCATTCTGGCACTTTGATTGGTTGCAATAACCCTGCTGGTATTTGATGTTCCGCCTTAATCAATTGACATGTATCACATATGGCCACATATTCGGCTACGTCCCGTTTCATTCCATGCCACCAATATCGATCTTTAAGGTCTTGATACATCTTTGTGCTTCCGGGATGAATGGAGTATGATGAGTCATGAGCTTCTCTTAATATCAACTCTTTAATCTCCTTGACATCTGGAACACAAATCCGCTTTCCAAGCCATAAGGTTCCTTGTTCATCCTCTCTAAAGTTCGGAGCTTTCCCTTTCTTCATCAATTGCTTGATCTCCTTGACCTTCTCATCATTCTTTTGCCCTTCTCATATATCACGTTCAAGGGTTGTGTCCACTTCCATAGCAACTGCTTCAGCGCTAGACACTAGACATAGGTTTAACCTTGCAAACTCTTCACATAGGTGGGGTTGAAGAGCTTGTACTGACAAGTTATTGCATTGTCCCTTCCTGCTTAGAGCATCAGCGACCATATTAGCCTTGCCTGGATGATAGTTGATTCCCACATCAAAATCATTTATTAACTCCAACCAACGACGTTGCCTGAGATTAAGATCTGGTTGTGTGAATATGTATTTCAAGCTCTTGTGATCTGTGTATATCTCAGTCCTTTTTCCCATCAAGTAGTGTCTCCATATCTTCAAAGCATGAACAACAGCTGCCAATTCTAAGTCATGTGTTGGATAGTTCCTCTCATGTTTCCAAAGCTGTATTGAAGCATAGGCCACAACATGTCCTCCTTGCATTAAGACACATCCTAAACCATGATCAGATGCATCACAATAGACCACAAACTCCTTCTGCATATCAGGCATCACCAATACCGGTGCACTGGTCAACCTCTTCTTCAATTCGGCAAAGCTTACTTCACATTCGGGGGTCCATTTGAAAGCAACTCCTTTCTCAAGCAACTTGGTTAGTGGTCGAGAGATCTTTGAAAATCCCTCGATGAATCGACGGTAGTAACCAGCCATACCCAAGAATCTCCGTATATCATGTACACTCTCGGGTGTTTCCCACTTAAGAACATCTGCCACTTTGCCTGGATCCACGGCTATACCTCCTTCGCATATGACATGTCCCAAAAATGATACCTCCTTTAGCCAAAACTCACACTTACTAAGTTTGGCATACAGTTGATGTTGGCGAAGCTTCTGTAGGGCCATCCTGAGGTGCTCCTCATGCTCTTCTTCAGTCTTGGAGTAGATAAGTATGTCATCGATGAATACCACTACAAACTTGTCCAAGTACTCCATGAAAACCTTGTTCATAAGATACATAAAATACGCCGGAGCATTGGTCAATCCGAACGACATAACGGTATATTCATATAATCCATACCGAGAGACAAATGCCGTCTTAGGAATATCCGACGGTCTAATCTTCAGTTGATGATAACCCGAACGAAGATCAATCTTGGAAAACACACATGCTCCTCTTAACTGATCAAATAAATCTTCAATCCTTGGTAGTGGATATTTATTCTTGATTGTTACCTCATTTAAAGCACGGTAATCCACACACAACCTTTGAGTTCCATCCTTCTTAGGTACAAATATAACTGGTGCTCCCCAAGGCGATGAGCTGGGACGAATATATCCTTTTGCCAATAATTCCTCAATATGATCCTTTAGTTCAGCTAGTTGTTTAGCATCCATTCTATATGGCCTCTTATATATTGGGGCCGTTCCATGTACTAATTCAATGACAAATTCAATCTCTCGATCAGGGGGCATACCTGGTAAGTCATCTGGGAATACATCCGGGAATTCCTTCACAATCCTGATGTCTTTGGTACTCTCAAGATGGTTGAGTTGTACTACTGCCTCTTGTGTCTGATCTGGCTTGAATTCCACCGTGGTGCCATCCGGGTGTGTTAAGCAGACTGTTCTAGTTGCACAATGAATTACTCCTTGATTCTTTGTCAACCAGTCCATTCCGAGAATGATATCTAATCCTTGTGAGTCCAACACTATTAGGTTGGCCCAAAAGACTACCCCCTTATGTTTATACTCACTTTTCGGCATAGATGCCTTGCCACCATCTCTCCTCCAGGAGAGTTTATCAATAACGGCCCATTCAAGAATGTAACTACCATGTCATGCTTCTTTATGAATTCCTTGGATATAAATGAATGTGTAGCACCCGAATCAAACAATATGGTGGCGGGGTGGGAGTTGACAGAAAACGTACTGATCACCACATCAGGCGCTTCCTGTGCTTGCTCCAGAGTCACATGGTTGACACGACCAGTTGGGTTCTGTTGCTTCTTTGCACAAGTGCTGGCATAGTGTCCCCATTCTCCGCACTTGTAGCATTGTACTCCCGCAACATTATTTGGGCCCTTGTTGCCTCCTGATTGGTTTCTTGGGGGTTGGCCATTTGGACGGTTAGCTGGAGCTGAAGGGCGGGGTGGCTGCATCTACTGGCGTGGGGGTTGCATTGGCTGGCGTGGTGGCTGCTGCTGCTGCTGCTACTGCTGCTGCTGGCGCATCTGCTGGTTGTAAGGAGTGGGTGGCCTGTAGTTGGAGTTGGGAAACCTCTGTCCCGAGTAGTTCATGGGACGAGTCATTTGGTTTGCAGGCGGAGGGTTAAGACGGGGTCGCACATTGCTACTAGAGGCATGTGTCATAGTCAACTTCCTTTTCCTTTCCTCATCATCTAGTTCCTTCTTAGTCCTCTCCACTTCAAAAGCTTTGTCAACCAGCTTCTGAAAGTCGCCGTAGTCGCTGGAAGACATGGCAAACTTTAACTCTTTGTCCAGCCCATTCTTGAAGCGGAATTGTTTCTTGGCGTCGGTATCCACGTCTGTTGGGGCATAGCGGGATAGCTGGGTGAAGGCATTCAGGTAGGCCCTCACAGTCATACGGCCTTGCTTTAGCATCAGGAACTCTTCACGCCTGGCTTGTATCTCTCCTTCAGGTACGAAGTGATTACGGAAGTTGTTTCGGAATTCTTCCCATGTAATATTTTCCGGGTCCTGGTGGGCTTCGGTGAAGGCGGTCCACCAGTCAGCTGCTGGTCCTTGAAGTTGATGGGAGGCTAGTAGCACTTTCTCCCTTCCTTCACAGTGGATGAGCCTCAGCTTGCTATCAACGGTACGGAGCCAATCATCGGCGTCCATAGGTTCGGTAACGGTGGCAAAAGTGGGTGGATGGGTGTTCAGGAAGTCCCTAAGGAAGGACCTAGGTGGAAAAGGTGGTGGTGGCGGAAGGTTGTAGTTTGGTGGTGGTGGGGGTGGGGCTTGTTGCAGGTTGGTGACAATTTGAGTGAGGTTGTTAAGTAACTGAGTCTGAAGAGCCATCATCTGTTGCATTTGTTGAGAGGCTGGGGCTCCTCGAGCACCCCTTGCATTCCATCCAGGGACACCTCCGAGTTCTTCATCCAGGGGTGGGTTACCACGACCACGGCCTCTACCTCTACCTCGTCCAGCCATCTGTGATAGAGAAGTTCATTGAGGTCTTAGAATAATAGATGAGATAAGAAAGGATACACTAAGGTAACACGGTCCCAACTATATGCATCAAGGGTAATAGATATAAAGCAAGTTCATTAATCAACTAGTGTGGAGGTGGACAAGATGCCTAAGCATTCCACCACTCACACGACACATAAACAAGACTAAAGACATGGATGTGGACAGGATGCCGAAGCATTCCACAACTCATGTCGCACCCAACACACACAACATAAAGCAAACTACTAGCATAACAACATAAACCACACAACTCAAGACTAGGGAGGGCGTAGCTACACGCTCCTACAAACTAAGGATAACTATCCTGAGGCGTCCAGCGGGGAAACGAGTCCACTCCTACTCGTCGGAGTCCTCCTCAACCTCCATCTCCGGGTCTTCTTCTTCTGAGTCTTCTCTTGAGTTCTCGGGGGAGTTCATGCGGCGGTCCGGGGAGTTCGGGTCCCAAGGCTCCACGTCCGAAGCGTACTGTGGAGAGTTAGGATCAACTCCAGTGATCCTCGCGTAGCATCGGCGAAGTCGCTCGTAGCGGTCGACCAGATCCCTGCTGTCCTGCAGCTCCTGCTGGCAACGCTGGAGTTGCGAAGACAACTCCACAACGTCGTCCACCAGCCTCTCGCACTGGGGGTGAGTCAAGCGTCCCTCGACGTCACGTCCAGTGAAGGCGGCTGTGCCACCAGGGCGCTGAGGGGTGTACGCGTGCTCCGTGCACCCAAGAAGGAACCTGTGGGCATGGCTCCAGTAGGTGGTCGCCTCCCATGTGGCGTCCTCCTCAGCCGCACGCTGGGAGCTCCTCCAGGCCGGAGAGAAGTGCGAGTGCAGCAACTCCGAGTCGTAGTAGACGGCCAGCTGAGAAGTCCACTCCAGTCCACCAGTGTAGGGTGCAAAGACCCTAGTGGTGTGGTAGACTAAGCGGACACGTTACTCACAGTACCCCGCAGCTCGAAGAAGAGAACGAAGACGGACGCACATCCTCGAAGCAGCACTCCCGTTGGAGAACAGCGTCGTCTCCCTCCGGGGTGTGTGAGGTGCGGAGCGACTGGCTAGGGCGTGCTGAGGAACACGACCCCCAGTCGACTTACGGGCCGTCTGCTTGGTCCGCGCTATCTACAAACATTTGAAAAGAAGAGAGTGAGATTAATAATTAATAAATCAAGTTAGAATAAAAACAATAAGCAAAGCAAGGTAAGAAGCACAAGGGTTGAGATGGAGAGCACAAAGTTTTGGAAATACTATTTCATATGAAAATAGTATAGTCCTTAATTTTCGGCCATTACTAACTAGGCTTGCGTCCTACGGGCAACACGGCTCTGATACCACTTTGTCACGCCCGGTCATCGTAAAGATGAACAGACACTAATCACATGTACGCCAGGATCAGTTGAATCGTACATGTGTCGACGAAAGTGAAATACCATTACATTGCCATGTTCGATTACATAAATAGTCTTACGGAACGACCCGAAGGTCTACAAATACACACCACAAATATTTACAACACTAAACAGTTCAACACTACAGAAAGCAAGATAGGAAAGCGGGCTTCATCTCCACAGGCAGCCGTTGCGCGTGAGGTCGCCAGCCTAGACCAAGTCCTCCGGGTTGACGTAGAAGTCCTCCGGTGCAGCTTCTTCTTCTTCATACTCTAAAGGAGAATTAAACGCTTGAGTACATAAAGTACTCAGCAAGTGCGGGAAGAGAATGACATGATTGGCTAGAGCAAGGAAAGTCCAAATATGGCTTAGCACTATGCTTAGAACCTATCCTTAGCTTTCAATTATCAATATCATAATTCAATAAATAATCCACACATGATTAATGATAATGAAAGTACTTGAATCATGATGAACCATCATTTCCCAACCATAGACTAATTATGAACTGGCCCCAAGCCGCTCTTGTCCGTGAGCACGACTGTCATGACAGTTTTACCAAATCTCTGCAGAGAGTGTACCCTTTCCCCACAAGCAGTGATTCCATCCCCTGTTGCCAGGTGGACTTGAGTAAACCTCCATGTAGCCCGTGGTGATCAACCACATTTCACACTTCCGTAGGTGTGTGGCCCGGAGATCACTACATGGTCTTTACAAAGGCACTCCCGACTAGTGCTAGCCCTCTAAGGTTTCCACCACTGGGGATTCTCGGAGTAACCCTCCGCCCCAGAGCCCCCTCTTGAGCCTTGCGGTTCCAAGAGCAGATCACCCGCCTCATTCCCCGCACCATCCAACCACTAGCAGTTCATCGGGAGAAACCTAATTAATTGACCACGCTGCCCCATCTCAGTCTCGTGGTGGTACTATAAAGCTTAGTGGCTTCCTCCATAAACCGGTCCTTAGAATCCGGTGGTAACAAACCCCAATCCCGGGTCTCGTGCAAAATGCATCATACCAAGACTAACCACCCACCAGATTCCTATCCACTATCATTATGTATATTCATCACCAAATTAAAGTAACCATAAAGTTGAGCATAGAACATTTGTATGAAATTCCAATCCCAACATCTAAGCATGGCTAAGCATGAATAAGCCTATCTACTTCCCAACCCATTTCAGGTATCAAGGAATTATATGGAACAGGGCATGTAAACATGAAGTAGGACATCAATTTAATTAGCATGCAACTAGCTAAGTCCCTAAAATAGGTACAAGATGGTCAAGGGCACTTGCCTTCGTTGGAGACTTGAGAGTTGATGAAGTCTTGGTCTTGGAAGTTAAGGTTAGGGTCGTAGAACGACTCTAGATATATGCCCAAGCAATGGCAAGAATAGAATAAAGCTAAATAAGTAAAGGCACGCAAAACAATACATCACACATACACATAAGCACAAAATCCTACACTAATGCGTCCCTACGAGGTATTTATCACTTAACATGTCCAAAGTATGCATTTTATATTTTTCCTACAATTTTGGGATTTTATTATAGCCTAAAACCATTTTTATTAAATTTTCTATAGCAAAAATGTATTTTAAAACATTTATAATAAATATTCCATGGACCAAATATATTTCATCTGAACACTACAATTAATTCACAGCATAAAATAGATTATAACAATTTTTCATAACATTCCTACACTTAATTACCATTTTTATCTATTTTCTACACCTTAAATACAATTAAAAACCCTATTCAGCAATTAAATAAAAGTCCAGGGGCTAAATAAATAGTTTTCTACACTGTACAGGGTCTAAATACATTATTCTACAAAATTACAGGGGTTAGAATGCTTAATTAAATGATTAAAACCAATTTTTAGGGATCCAGGGGCTAGTCTGCGAATTTTGGGGGCTAGACTCAAATTACAGAGAAGCTCCGGGGGTAGCAACTAAGTTTCCAGGGGCCTAGGTGCAATTCCGGCGGCGGGAAAAGGGGATTCAACGTGGGCCGTCGATTTTAAAATGGACGCACGAGATTTAAAATAGAGAACCGGTACAACCTTCTAATCGTGGCCGTTCGGTCGAAACCGACGGCAGGGAAGCGTCCACGTCGCCCCTAACAGGCGCACGCGCGCGGCGCGGCGGCGCCCGACGGTTGCCGGCGGCGACCTCGCCGGAAATCACCCAAACGGCGATTCTTACGCCAATTCTATGCGCCAAGGACATGAACCGAGAGAGGGGGAGTAGGGGAACTCACCTAGGAGGTTCTCGGGGCGCGAAATCGATCGGAAGACGGTCGGCGACGAGGAATGGCGGCGGAGCTCGACGGTGAACGGTGAAGCAGCGGTGCACCGACGATCTCCCTGAGCTACGATGTCCGGGACGCTCCTGGCGGTGCACCAACCATGTTAGGCCAAGAATGGAGGGGAGAAGGGGGCTGCGGCGACGGGAACGCGGGCGCCGAGGTGACTCACCGGCGATGAAGGTCTAGGGTTCCGGGGAGGCTCGGGTGAGGGGAAAATGGGGCGTCGGCTCCTCTTAAGCGTGGAGAGGGGGGGTGCGGTTGTGGCGCTCGGTCGAAATTGGAGCGGGAGAGTGGTTCCGAGGGAGGGGGGAGAAGTGGGCGCGGGGTGTTCGGCAGTTGCGCGCGGGAGGGAGGCGAGCGACGGTTACGCGGGGTCGGGGATGACATGTGGGCCCGTGTGGCAGCGGGAGAGAGGAGGGAAAAGGAGAGGCGCCGACAGGCGGGGTCCACGGCGCAGAGAGAGAGAGGTGGGGGGAATTCGGCTGGGGCGGCGGGGAGAGGAGGGGAAATGGGCCAGGGGAGGGAATTTCGGCCCAGGGAGGGGTTTACTTCTTTTTCTTTTTCCATTTCTTTTCTTTTGATTTGAATTCAAATTCAAATTTGAACGTTTGCTACTCGATTGAACATCAAAATTCACCCAAAAATGCATGCTATAATGATCAAGGGTTTGAGCGAATTTTTGTACATAAAATATGGGTGTTACACTTTTGTGCTGGAGAAGAAGACGCTGCAAGCTTATCACAAACAGCTCATCTTTATCCTCGCTCTCTATAGTCTGTTCTCGTCATGTACGTGCTCATCCAAGTATCCGACACGGACAGGCACCACCGAACGATTCGCCGAGTTCACGTCGTTTTCGCTCATGTTTCTCTCATCTGAAACTTGATTGGCCCGGAAAATCCACCACAAAAAGCGCGACTGCAACACCATGACATGAATCTGTCTACGGACGATTCAACAGAAAGTGGCTGAAAAAAGGCCAGACCTTTTTGTCATTTGTGCCTCGACGGTTACACCAATCACCTAATTAACGCAACTTTCTCCTTTTAAAAGTTATGATTGGCAGCGCGTTGGAGATCTTGTTGACGGGATATGCGATCGTATTTGTTGAGACCGTTCAGCAGACTGACGAAAAGACGTACTCTGAAGCCAGTTTCAGAGATCTGTCTTCATTCAGATTTGGGAAAAGGGTTTGGATCCAAAAATCCCTCTATTTTCGCTCGGTCATCTGTTATGTCGTCATCGGTGACACAGAAATTGTGGAGGGTTCATCATCCTTGATGCTCAAGTCAAAGAGTAGTTAAACGTCACATACAAGAACACCAAGAAATGCTGCTCATTTATGGGGAGAAGGGGAAAGACCTCCTGGATTATTCATGGACCAGTCAGTCTCAGGAAGCCTGTCTCCAGTCTTCACTCTGAAATCAATATCCATCAGGCTCGAAGAAAACCGGGGTGTAGCTTTCCCTTGCCCAATCATGGTAGCAACTGACAGGGAGTTAATTCTGCCTGATTACTAGAGTACTAAACAAAGAACACATCTGAGGAATCAGCAAACAAGAAAGCACATCTGCGCATGTGCAAGTAAGCTGGCGCGTTCGACCGAAAAAAAGCTTCCATTTACTTTTTCTCCCATTTCATTTACACACGAGATAGTCAAAACTTTTTTGGCAGCATGGGCTGGAGCACATGGCAGGTACAATAATCAGGAGGCTTAATCACAACTTGACAATGATTTACTGAAGGGGCAGGGCACTATGACGAACAATATATCTAATTAACAACACGAGGAATTGGACCTAATTGGCTTCTATTCATCCTTACATTGATCTGCTGTGCACGGTACAGAACATACACTGGTATGGGTTGACAACGACTGTGAGAGAAAGAACTCCTGTATATACACCATGGGCCTCATCAGGGTTCCTGGCTGTTCACCCGGTGGTGAAGCTCCAGCATCTCCTGGTGGTTGGGGTCCACAGAGAGGGCCGCACGGCAGTCCCTGAGGGCGCTTGAGATGTCGCCGATGTGCTCATGGAAGGCCGCACGCAGGTGGAGCAGGTTGAGGTCTGCCCTGAAGGCGATTGCCTTCGTCAGCTCTGCGATGGCCTCTTTCTCCTTGTGGTTGTCCATCAGCACTGAGTACCAAATCAGGCCACGTCAGTGGAGGAAGCATGGGAAAATACACAGATGAACTAATTCAAGAATTGAATGAAATATAATATGGTTGTTACAACTACTGATCAAGTTGGATATATAATACAGCAGGCCCCATTGACTTCCTACTAGCTCATGTTAGGAACTTGTGGTAGTTGGTTACTTATAGTATGAACCACTGGGAGTTGGGCACAGATGAGCTATATCTATTAAGAACTAAACTACCAAACCCAGGATTTTATATCTCAAATTTCAATCTGCTTTGAAACTGGTGGTCTATAACCATACCACGTCTACCTTTGTCATATCAAAATTATAGTACACTCGATATGCCATGCAGGACGCAGTGCTTACCAGCAGCGCGGTATCTGTAGGGGTAGATTCGCAGAGGATCTAGTTTGGTGACCATCTGCAAGTCCGCTTTCGTCAGCTCCCGATCACAGTACTCTGATCTCTTCTCATATGCTGATGCATTGTTCCTGGCCTTCTCAATTAGCTTGGTCATTTCTTCATACGCACCAGCTCTATTGTTCCTGAGGAAATGAACCCTCGCAAGGCCTTGATGCGCTCTTGTGTGGCCAATCTTTAACGCATTGATATAACATTCAGCTGCCAGGTCTAGCTTGCTACAATCCACATAAACACTCCCGAGGTTGTTAAGAGCCTACAATTTGTCCCACAATTGCAGATAAGATGCAGTTAGGCACCCTTTCTAAATATCTAAAAAATACCATGCTAAAGAAAAAGGACAGTATTAAGTTCAAGCAGCCAAAGTGACAAAAAATTATGCATTTCCTTTTATTAAACATTGAAAGGGGTGAAGGGTGACTCCTACAGTAGCAAATGTTATTGGATGTTCCAACTTATTCAACACCCAACCATAAGAGTTTCCGTCAAAAAACCCAACCATAAGATAGAAAACTAAACCACTACCGGGTGTCAGTCCAAATGATCAGTTGCCATGTTAGGAACACCAGGAAAATCATTTTTAATACTGAGGGTGCCATTCCCATACTAAATGCAACAATGAATAGGACATCTTAATTTCCCAACAAAAGTACATCAACACCTGACATATGGACAAATGCATATGTAAACGTGAGCAATCAAGAATTTAAGACCTCTCAACAAACAAGGCAACAAAATTTTCAACTTCATAGTATTTGAAGGCAGTGTTTTAATAGAACCCCTTAGCAAATTTTATGAGTTGCAACCATATTTCTATTTTTCATAAACCCTCAAATATCTCTACATTTGCCACATGTAATAGCAGAATCGGGACAGGAACTTTGTTTCATGCGTTTTGTTAGCAAGTAGAACTGAGATGGGAATGTGGGTCAAAAAGAACCAAACCTGACCCTTCCGGAGTCTATCTGAGGTACACCGCAATGCATCTTCTAGGAGTGATACAACTGTAGCTGAGGTAGAAGGATCAAGACTTGAATCGGCCAGGGCATATGCTTTTAGAAAGAATGCCTCAAAGGATCTCTGTATAGCAATGGATGCTTCCGCTTTTTGCAGTCCTTCCTCGCAGTGACCAGTATCATACAATATCCATCCTTCATACACAAGCCGTTCATGATCGCTTGCAGCATGCTGACGAGCAAGCTGCAAGCTACGCATTGCAGCCTCAGGACAATTTAATCTGGAACAAATGCAATGAAACATATTAATCCTAGCATCTCTGATATTGCTTCCAAAAAATAAGGCCATGTTCCAAGGCATGTGCAAACATGCTAATCAGCCAACTATTGATTTGACATTCCAAAATACAGATACATCACACTAGTAGGTGCAAGACATGCCAGACATGCAAACCATGTGTAGTAGCAAGAGCATCTAGTATGCCAATTATTGACCTCCTCAGTTGTACTGAATGATCAAACTATTATTCTGTACAATGAATTAGTTTAATTACCTGAGAAGAAGCAAAGATTGCCTAAAGTACAAAACTCCTTTAGCAGCATCTGACTCCAGCATTTGATATATGACAGAGAGGGATCCTATATCATCCACAGATGACCACCGATCATACAGCTGCATCCAGCAGTCAGCAGTTGTCCACTGCTCTACATTCTCCAGCACAAGCATACGCAGCTGCTTCGCAGCCACCCGGCCACCAATCATACGATAATCTGGATCAAGTGTGAGGATTGCCTGCACATCACATAATGCAGCTCTATAGTCTTCGAGAGCAAGATAACAACAGAACCTTAGTTCCAAGCATTCCAGCACCAGCTTGAATCCCAGTATCCTGTTGATCTCCATCAGTGCAGCTTCAACACTCTGCCTTTTCATCAAAGATGCTGCTCGGAACATATAGGGATAAGTAAGAGTAGGGTCCAACTCAGTAGCCTTGTTCAGATTTTCCAATTTGCTATCGCCATCCAAATACAATGCTCTTTCTTGATACATCCATCCAAGAGGCCACCGAGATGACATCACAGAGTCAAGCAACTTGAGAGCAAAATGTTTATTACTTCTCAGTGCGGCCAATCTAGCCAGACCCACTACTGAGTAGAGATGACCGGCAGAAAAGGCGGCACTGAAGAGGCACTCAGCTTCAGCATAATCTTTCCTTAGCAGCCTCGTGCATGCAAGCTGATGCAATGCTATCTGCTTCTGTCTAGAATCTGTAGCTGACTCCACCAGCTTTTCCAAGAAGCTTACAGTGACATCCGATGTCGGATTGGTTCTCATGGAGACTTCGCTAAGAAGGCAATATAGGGAGAAAGACGCATTGCCAACCATTGTCAATCTCTGCTGCTTATTTGCAGAGGAGAATATCCTTACAACTTGTTCATCATTCAAGCATTCTGGAAGTTCATTCAAGAGCACCTGCAAGCATGAAGCTGCAAGAATGGAACAGTCCAGCTCAAGAGCACATTCCATGAACTCTATAGCATCCTGCCTTGTACAGACAAAAGAAGCAAGCTTCCGCTCACAAGCATCCTTGAGGCCCTTGCAGCAAAATTTATTGGCAAAATCAAGCATTTCCAAAATAGCATCTGCTGACAAGTATGGTAGTCTTCCCGACAGGCTGAACTTGCTGATTGCCCTCATACCAATAGGGGAGATGCCATTCCCAGACATGTCAATGACCTCAAGATATGATTCCCTAAATCCCCCATTAAGCATCGCATACAGCGGTGTCGACAAAGCCGCAAGCTTCCTGCGATCACATGCGATCATATCATCTCTAATCCTGAAGTGAACCACCGTCGAGCCCCGAAAGTCATCAGACTCATCGTCATAGCTCATGTCATGCGACTCTGTGGAGACCTGCGACACGAAATCCAGCAGCCTAAACTCCTGCGAGCACTTGCCGCAGGAGCTGAGAAGATCAGATATTGCCTCCTCCCCTTTCTTCTCATACTTGAGCCACGCCCCAAAGATGAGCTTCTCGTGTATCGTGCTTGCCTTCTCCCACGCTGACTGGAGGCTCCTCCGCGACAGCTTGGCCTCCCCGAGGCCTAGGAAAACCTGGAATTGGAGCAGGTACAGGCACGACTTCCCGTCCGGAGGGCAAGACTCCAGCTCCTCATGTATCTGAGCCAGTATGTCAACGTAGTCTGCAGGCTTGAAGCGCGGAAGAACTGCCGGCTCCGGCATCTTCATCAAAGAATCTCTGCATCACAAACACAAGAAAATCAGCCGGTTGTGCCCTATCATCAAAACCGACATCGGTACCCAAAAGATGGAATCTTGAGCAACGAAATCTACACATAACCAGCACATCAAGCGAAACCAAGCAAGAGACTACACTGGAAATTCAGCGCGAAGGCGGGGAAGGCTTACATGGAGGAACCGCCAGCGTGGCCGGAAAACTTGGAGAGCTTCCCTCGCTCCAGCGGCAGCCATGAGTGGGGCGCCCACTGGAGCTTGGTCTCCTTGCAGGTCGACTCGGAGAAGAAGAGCTTCCTCATCGCACATACCACGCCGAATCAGAGCACCTCTATCTTCTTCCTCCCACTCAAATCCTCCCCATCCAGGGGGGCCCAAGAGGCAAGAATGAAGAACCACCTTAAATCGAACCTCCCGCTCCGGCGGCGAGATTCGGCGCCTGAGAACGCAAGAATTCTGCGCCGTAGAGGTGGCGACTTTGGACTCCCGTGTCCCCAATCGAGCTCCGGACCGGCGCTGAAACCCAATCGAGCGAGGCGGCTTGGGGGAGAGAGAGAGGGAAGGGAAGGGAACCCAAAGACGCCGGCTTTAATGGCAGGACACGAGCGCCAAGAGGCAGGCAGCAAGAAGCCAAGAGCCACTGCTAACCACTCCGCCTTCCTCCGTCGCTTCCTCAACCCAACCACACCTCGCGACCAAACCCAACCCAACCACACCTCCCTCCCGTTCGAGCGAATCCACCGGCACGGGGCGCGCGCTGGGGAATCGGAATCCACGAGATTTGCTGGCGTCGCTGTAGCGAAGCGGCGGTGGGAGCGAGAGGCAGGGGAATGGAAGGAGGAGGAGCAGGGAGCAGCAGGCGTTCACTGATGAGCCCCGAGATTCAGCAGCTTTGGAACGGAATTCTGGGGAATCCAAAGCACCCTCGGACGGAACGGGGCCGGCCGGCAGCCAACCAACGCTTTTGTGCAGCTGCCCTGCCGATCCCCCTTCTCTCTCTCTGCTTTTTCGGTGACTGAGAAAGAGACCGTTCTTTATCTAGCTCCCTCCGTCTCTCCGACTCCGTCCGTCTCTCCTGAGCAGGGATCAGGATGGAGCAAGGCACACTGCTAATAATCGAGGATTATCAAGGGCTGGTGTTAATCATCATGAAATTAAACTGCACGTAGATTGCGTCGTCTCGTCTACTGAGAACGATAACACACACAGGCGCGTACGTAGTAGCACTCACTGCTTACGTTGTTTTCCATCATAAATGCACTGTTTTGACTTTCAGTATACGAGTTGGACTACAACAGTAGCTTCTAATACAGACTTTACATACAGTTTATTATCGAAGACTTGGTCCTGCCAATTAGAGAGAGGCTGGCACTCATGGTCGACAGTAAAAAGCATGTCTGAAAACGCTGAAGAACAGCCGCACCAGCGGCTGCATCGCATGCGTCGTCTGCCACTTTCAGTAGTAGTGCACTTCTAGGTTGGATCTGCACAAATGGCCAAATGGGAAACACCCCCCTGCGTTTCCAACACTGTATGTACGGCAGCGTCACGAGATAAAAAAACACGGCACACCTAACATGAAATTCAGGGTCTGCAGATTTCTCCAAACACTACAAATTTTTTTTGCCAATTGACAAAAATATGGTTCCCAACAAAGTCGTCACCTATAGCTGAAAACCGTTGTGGCCACTTTCAAACAAACTGTCGGCAAATTTAACTACGCGCTTGTAGTGGAAGAGAAAATGCAGTTAGAAAGGCAGATGTGTTACGTATCAACCAACCAGCTCTGGTAGTAACAACCGCGCGTTTTTCCCTCGAGTTCATTTCGAGCGACCTGCAGTTTTGTTGAGCGCGGCGTCAGCAGCAGGGAATCAGAGCCGCGACTACGTACTCTGTTAAAACTTCAGAGCTTGTGCCTGAACCCACCGGATCTGGGCAGCAGATCTAGTCCACCGGAGGTGGTGGATTTCCGCGGAGCTGCGGCCATGGATTTGGGTAGAGCCGGGACATTTGGATCCAAATTAAATCCTCTTCATGTCAGGAACAAGCTGTCAATGTGAGTTTCGAATGAAATATTGCGATGAACAACGTTTGATGATGTACATGAAAAAACATCGAGATCAATCTCCTGAAGGAAACAACAACAACAACAACAACACAGCAACCAGTATTGCCATACTACACCTAATTTCAGCTGCTCGGGTCCACTGTCCGGGGGCTGTGTTGTGTTCTTGCTCCCTGAGATAAAGCTAGTAGGGGAACCGCTACTCTACGTACTTTGACACCGGCCTAACAAAAAGAATGCATGGCTCCACTCGATACAAGAAGTTTTCTGTCACCCTCGGCAACCGGCATGCAATGCAACAACTGTGCTAAGGCAACACTGAATCATTTTCCCAATTAATGCGAACCTTCAGTTTTTTTTTTTTAAAAAAAAAGGAAAAGCAGCTGTCCTGCCATTGCATTATACGTACTCCTCTGTATGTTAATTATATTGTCGACGTTCAGACACGCACTCGTAGTTCATTAACTCCTTGTCTGAAACATCAACGTTTCGTTTCTAGACCGGAGGGAGTACAGAAGAAGCAAACAGCAGTAGTATATATATATTAGTACGAACTGAAGCGAACCTACTGCGCTTATATCTGAGAATCAGGAGGTCGATCTCTGACAAAACTTGTGGAGCTTAATTTTGTCCAACCTCCAGTTAATGATCTAGCTTGCATTCGGTATGAACACAACACAACCCATGTACATGCTTTTATTGTAAGGTATCATCACGGATCACACACCCGGGCCTAAGTAATCACGTACGTACACGCATGGTCCGGCCGGGTAACCAGCTCACACGCCTCGTCACGACATGGCCGGGTTATTAGGTTTGCGTGCGTGCGTGCGAGATAATTAAGGTTTCTGTCGCGTCGTCCGTGCTGGAGCAGCTTAAATTAGCCAGCCAGCCGCATCGACCGAAACCCGTACGTACCGGATAAGGTTTCAAATTTAATTGGAGTTAGTACAACAAAACTGCAAATTTCAATCGCCTTATCAACTATACACCCTCCCTTGTTTATTGATAGAGCATGCATTTAATCTTCGTTCAGGTAGTCGTTTTGTCTGTCGTGTAAGTAATTAGCCAGCTGATCAATCAATCATGAGAGCTGCTAGTAGCTGTGGCTCGTCAGTCTGGATAATATTGCTCGATGCTGGTATTAGGAGCCAACCAGATATGAAATGATATCTTGTGAACCGTTGCAACTTAACTGCTACGATTTGTTTTTTAAGATTGGTGGTGGGTGATCTGGTGTACCTTGATTACGGAAGAACATTTTATCTATGATGATCAGGAGAAAGCAAGTTATTATTCCCACTATCAAATGGTACGTACGTACATTGGAGCTGCAGTGCTACCAATTTGTTGAGCTGCAGACAGCAAGGACCAAACAAATGCTGAGAACACAAGTTTGCGCCATGAACAAAAAATGCAGGCTTGCGCCGTGACAAGCAAGTTACCGATCAATTGCAAACACTGGGCATAACATCCAAAGATTGTAAATATTAATTTTATTGCAAATCTTAGGAAAAACTTGCACGGGATGCATTAAAACCGGTAACTTCAGGTCACTGAAATAACAAGATCACACGAACAGTTCATTCCGTGAAATGTGTAACGAGCAGATCATTCCAAGAAAGGCTAGACAGTAACCGGTGTCGCAGCTGCTGTCTTCTACCAGCAGGTAACTGAGGAGCATTGAAGCTTTAAAGTTATCAACTGCTAGTTGCTTAAACCAATAGGGCTAGCTAGTGGTTGATGGGGGTGTGCATCCGCTCAACGATTCTGTTGATAGCGTCTCGAGTCATCACAAGCGTGTCGTGCTGAAGGATACTGTAAACGTTGAGGCCCTGCATTTTTTCAAGACATTTAAATTCAGCAAGTTTATTTTGTTGATCGCTCCACATAAAACAGCTGAGATCCCGAGACTTACAATGGTAGGAAGGACATTCACGTAGTGGAGATTTTGAGTAGCCAACTTTAACTTCTTATCGATGTCTCCTCCGTCTACCAACAGAACCTTCTTGGTATCATCCATCTGGCTTATGTACTGTACAATGTTCTTTGTTTTGTGGCTCGGAACATCTAAGTCTTCAAATACCAAGAGCTGTGAAATAAAAGTTGACAAGTAAACTTTAATGCATACATTTTCCATAGCAATGAATGAATACATGTGGCAGAGGTCTAGATTTTCTGTTGTACAGGTTTTGCATGCACAGGCAAAAAAAAAGAGTCAAGATGGCCTTGCATATTTGCACGCTGGAGACCTTGTAGAGTCATGCCAGGACAAAATTGCTACAAACACATTTCCATATTGTTCAATAAATTTGAGTTTGTTAGGAAGACATGGCAGCAATGCAAGTTCATAGTTTATGTAAAAGGTGATAATTTGATAGTTTTGTCAACAAGTTCCTCGTACCTTTTAGCTAGATGGTATATCGTTAATTTAACATTTTCTTAAGACAGCATGCTAAAACTGCTACAAGGGCACAGGACAGCATGCAGTATGATATCAGTCAACAATGCAGCTAGCTCATACTTCACTAATAACTAGAAAAGTAGTTAGACAAGATCCTAAAATTTGAGTGAGGATCTGAAAAGACTAATAAGACATAGTGAAATAGATCTAGCGTCATGGTAATCTTGAGATCTATTATATTAGCAAATAATAAACAATTTATCCCTGGAGCAGACTACGTACCAAGGATGCAATCTAATTCATTTGTAGACTGAAAATTCCATGGTAGGCAGGGCTTAGCTATAATGGAGCACATACAAACATAATATATTGATTTGCAAGGCAGAGATACCTTGCCCTCAGCTGTCCGAGCAGACAAGGCTATCTTAAGTCCCAGACGCCGCACTTTCTTTTGCACCTTGATTGCATGGCTTCGTGGTTTAGGCCCATGCATGGCCGCACCACCCCGGAACTGTTACATAATTAGTTTAGTTCGCTGAACTTCAAACTGGATAGGATGTCTCTAATTACTTTTATAGGACTCAACTACCATTCAGTTATAATAATATAACCTGAGGACCACGCAATGTTCCATGCCGTGCTCTGCCAGTTCCTTTTTGATTGTAAGGCTTTCTACCGGTTCCACTCACTTCACTAATAGTTTTTGTTGAGTGTGTCCCCTGTAAATAGAAAGGTGCATGATTAAGTAGAAAGCACAGCTTAAATTTTCTGAAAAATCAAGCCCAAGAAAAAAAAACACAATTAGATAACATATGGGGTGCACCTGCTGCCTCTTAGCAAGTTGCCACCTTACTACTCGGTGAACAATGTCCTTCCTGATTGGAACATCAAAAACATCACCATCCAAAACCATAAAGCCCTTATCCTCATTGTGGAAGTTCGTCACCCTCGCTACCAGATCTTCATACTGCCCTGCAATATTACCATATGTCAGATCAATCTATGTCAACCAGATTCTAGTAAAAGCATCACAAATTTGAAATGCTATGTTTTCCTCATTTTCAGCTAATTAAGAAAAAGCTTTGACGATTCATAAATTAAGTTGAACTCCCCTGATGTGAAATTTTGGTGAGATTAGATATTAGATGAACAACGTGAAAAGCTTTAAGTTCACTACATGTAAGATAGTGTAACACCCAAAATTTTCAAATTTTGAAAACAAGGGCAATGTACTAGGAATGCATCATGTATGTTTGCATTTGAATAAAAAATCAATTTCAAAATGCGCTAGAATTCGTTTGAAATTTGAAAAGGAATTCAAATTTGTAAAAAGAGAATGAAAAAGAAAAGAGAAAAACAAAATAAAAAGAAAAACGCCACTCGGGCCGAATCCTTGCCGCCGGCCCAGTCCTCCCCCTCCCCCTTTCCTTTTCTCCCCGCCGGCCCAAGGCCCAACCGCCTCCCTCTCCTTTCCCCTCTCCCTTTCTCTGCGCGCTGGGACCCGCCCGTCAGGGCCTTCCCCTTCCTCCCGTCGCGCGCCCCGACCGTGCCCGTTGATTTCGCCGGTTTCCAAATCCCGGCAAGGATCCGCCGGATTAAAGGCCCCCGACCCCTTTCCTTAGCATGGGATCACTTTCCATCCCTCACCGCCCCGAATCCCCCTATAAATACCCGTCGACGCCCCCGTTTTTCCCCTCCCCCGAGCTCGCAACCCTAGCCGCCGCACCGAGGTAATGGCGCAGCCGTTCCCGCCGCTTGACCCCCTATCTCTTCCTCCCTCTTGGTCTGACGTGTGCGCCATGTCCGTAGGTACTCGCCGGACACTCTCATTCGGGGATTTCATCGCCGCAACTCCGAGCCAACGAGCTCCACCGAGGGCCGCCGCCATCCACCGTCGCCGGCGCTCCTCCGCTCGGCTCCAAGTCCAGAAACCCCCCTAGGTGAGCGCGCGGTGCCCCTCTCTCCCGTTTGGTGTGTAGAGCGCCCGAGATAGACACCGATTTGGCCGTTCCGGCCACTCTCCGACGACCCCGCCACCGTGCGCCGCCGGCCCTGGCGCGCGCGCCGCCTCGGTCGCCCACGGGGCGACGTGGCCCAATCTCAGCCGCCCATCTAGGGCCGACGGCCGAGATTAGAAGGGCGTACCCCTTCGCGCGTTTTAAATCTGGGCCGCACGCGGTTGATCCAACGGCCCAGATTCAAATATGTTTAACCGTTGCCAGTTTTACGCATAGCCCCCTGCGCAAATTTAAATTAATTACACTGAGGTCCTGTACTTTATGAACTAGCCCCTGGACTTTAATTAAATTATGTCAGCACTGTTAAAATGATTAAACATAGCATTTTAGCCCCTGTTTTCACCATAAATTATATTTTTAGCCTCTGTAAATTATGATTAACCCCCTGGTCATGTTATAAAATATTTCTAGGCCCCTGTTCATGTCTGTTTTGCATAAAAGCCCCTGTATTAATTGTAAATTACATAAAATCACATGAGAACTCTCTCTTTTTGCACAAATCACTTAGGGTATTATTTTATTATTATTTCCTAATCTCTTTAAGATAAAATAATGCATTAAAATTGCTGATTGTGCTGAATGCCTAATAAACCCATGTAGGCACTAAAATCCAAACCTCCACCCACACCACTAAATAAAGTCTTACTAAGGACATAGTGTTAGCGACGTAATTGCGTAGGTTTTCTTTTGTGCTTACTTGTTTGTGGTGTGCATTTATTCTCTTGTTCTTATTGTGTGCTGCTACTTTCCGTTCCGCATGCGATGATGTATTTAGAGTCGGTTCCCGAGCCGACTTACAATCTTCAGGACTACCACTTCACCGACCCACCCTCCGAAGAAGGCAAGTTCCTTGACCATTTTGCACCTGTTTTATTAAGTTTTAGTTAGCTGCATGCTTAATAAATTGAATCCTATTTATTGCACCCTTCCATATAATTCCTTGTCACCAGGTTGGTTTGGGTAGATGTTACTCTTACTTTTACGCTTAGCCATGCTTAGTTTTGGGAGGGAAATTTCTCTACATACATGTTATATTATTAATTGTTGTGATTTATTTATTGAGATATGGTGAATTGAATGGTAGTGGATAGGAATCTGGCGGGTTGGTTTGTTGGGATGGTGCAGTATGCACGAGACCCGGGTTTAGGGGTATGAACCTCGCCGGATTCTAAGGACCGGTTTATGGAGAAAGCCACTAAGCCTTATAGTATCGCCACAAGACTGAGTATGGGGCAGCATGGTCAACTAATTAGGCCTCTCCCGGCGTAGTACTAGTGTTTGGATAGTGCGGGGAATTGGTTCAGGGTGTACTGCCTTGGGATCTGCATGGCTCAAGCGGGGGCAACTGGGATGTTGAGTCGTGGTGTAACGGCTCACACTTTTGTACAGGGGTGAAACCTCAGAGGACTAGTACGCGTCGGGTGGATCCTTTGTAAAGACCTCGTAGTGATCTCCTGGCCTCACACCAAAGGAAGTGTGCAATGTGAATCGCGACCACGGGCATCAGAGAGGTTCCCTTAGTCCACCTGGCAACAGGGGATGAAATCACGTCTTGTGGATAAAGGGTACATTCTCTGCAGAGATTTAGAAACTGTCATGACAGCCGTGCTCACGGACAAGAGCGGCTTGGTGTCCAATTCATAATTAGTCAATGATTGGGAATGGTGGTTTGGTTGGTTGGGACTCGGGTTACAAATGGGTTATGGTTGGGTTCATACACTTAGAAGTAGGTGCTAATGAAAGCTAAGGATAGGATGTAATGCTGTAGTGCTTAACCCAAAGTTGGTCTTCCTTTCTAAACACCCTCATGTCATCTCTTTCCTACTTGCTGAATACCGTTGGTACTCAAACTTGCTTGTTGCTTATCTTTCCTCAGTCTACAATAGAGAAGAGGTGGAGAATGAAGACTTCTTCGCTGATCCGGAGGAGACGTTCTAGGCTGGCGCAACCCCCGGGCAACGCCTGTGCATAGAGCCACACTAGTTTACTTTTCCGCTGTCATGCTTTGTAATCTTATTTTAGACCTACGGGTCATTATTGTAAGACATTTATGTACTCGAACATAGCTTGTAATAAATGATATTACACTTTCGTCTACACATGTATGATGAGAATCAATCCTGGCATACATGTGGAAGCCATCCGGTTGTCTTGTTGGGACCGGATGTGACAAAGTGGTATTAGAGCCGTGTTGCCCGTAGGACGCAAGCCTAGTTAGAAAAGGGATGACTTAAGGACCCTATTATATTCTAAAAAGTAATTTATAAAGTTGCTTTGTATTCCTACCTTGTCTACTTGTTTTATTTACTCCTTTATTTATATGTTTTGTTACTGACACTCTCCTGTTTTCAAAATTTGTAGATGGCCCGCACCAAGACGACCCCCCCGTAAGTCGACCGGTGGACTTGTGCCCCCGCGTAAGCTGGCCAGTCGCTCTCCAGCCATCGATCCCCGTCACCCCGTGGTGATCCGTTCTGACGGCAGGGCCGCAGGACGACTGCAACTTCGTCTTCGGGCCCTACTCAGTGAGGCTGGCTACCGTCACCACAGCCTCTCGCTCTCCTACCACACCACTGGAGTGCAGTGCCCCGGCAGGAAGGAGTGGAGCTGCAAGATCTACATCTACTATGGTGATGAGTTGGTGAAGACCCACATCAGTCCTGCCTGGAGGAGCTCCCGCCGATATGCGGAGCAGGATGCTAGCTGGGAAGCAGCCACCTTTTGGAGTCACGCCCGCCGTTTCCGTCTGGAGGACACGGTGCACGCCTTCGTTCCGCAGCGTCCCAGTGGCACTGCGGGCTTTGTCTCCAGGCACGTGGAGGGACCCCCGGACCTCCCGCAGTCTCGTCAGACTGTTGACGACGTGGCCGAGCTCAGTGCCCGACTTCAGAGGGCGCAACAGGAGATTCAGGATGGACGTGACCTCGCCGTGCGCCACGAGGCGGTGATCAGGAGGTATCGTCGGATCACCGACGAGGACCCAGACGATTACGCGTCCGACACCTCGACGTGGACCCCAGACTCTCCAGACCGCCGTGGCGGCCAGCGTGAGTCGTCTTCTGAGGAGTCCTCTGACGAGGAGCCTTCCAGTGTGGCATCTGCCGCACCACCACCGCCTGCTGCCTCACCACCACAGGACCCCAAGGACCCCGACGACGACGAGGACCCGGAGGAGTTCCCGCTTGACGACGAGTAGTCCTCGACCTTTGCCACGACTCAAGGATAGGCACACCCTCATTAGTTAAATAAGAGCGACGTAGACGTACTTGTGTCACCTTGAGTTGTGTTACTTCTTTTATGATTTTCGTCTTGGTGTGTTGTGTGAGTTGTGGAACGCCTTGGCGACTTGTCAACAACCGCACATTTTTTGTACTTCTTAAATTAGTGAACTATTAATAAAGAATTTTCATTTATACGCATGTTTGATGTGATTTTGCATATAGTAAGGGTATCGTATGATAGTCTTTCACTAGTTATAGTAGTATCTAAGACTCTATTCTCTTCGTACTCAGATGGCAGGCAGGGGAAGAGGCCGCGGACGTGGACGTGGTATGCCCCTTGGTAATGATGAAGCTGGATTCCAGCTACCGCAATGGAATGGGAGAGGTGCCTGCGGAGCACCTGCAATGAATCATATGCAACAAATGATGGCCATGCAGATGCAAATGATGCAGAATTTAACACAAGTGGTGTCCAACATGCAGCAAGCCCAGCAAGCCCCTCCACCTCCACCAAATCCGCCTCACCCACAGCCAGCGCTAGGACCCCGATCCCACATGAGAGACTTTCTCAACACCCATCCACCCACCTTTGTCACTGCTAGTGAGCCAATGGAGGCCAACGATTGGCTGAGAACAGTTGAGAGCAAGCTAAGAATTGTCCAATGCGAAGGACGAGAGAAGGTACTGTTAGCCTCACACCAACTTCAGGGACCTGCAGCCGATTGGTGGACTGCTTTCACCGAAGCCCATCAGGACCTGGATAATATCACATGGGATGAGTTCAAGATTTACTTCCGCAGTCACTTCGTGCCCGAAGGAGAGGTCCAGGCGAGACATGAAGAATTTCTCATGCTGAAGCAAGGCCGCATGAGTGTGCGAGAGTATCTGAATAAATTCACACAATTGTCTCGCTATGCACCCGAAGACGTGGACACTGACTCAAAGAAACAATTTTGTTTTAAGAAGGGGCTTGACAAGGAGCTGAAGTTCGCTATGGTTTCCAGTGACTACAACAGTTTCCATAAGTTGGTGGACAAGGCTTTTGAAGTGGAAAGAACCAAGAAAGAGTTGGATGATGATGACATGAAGAGGAAGCTGACACAAGCACACAATTCTGGAAATAATGTGCGCCCTCGCTATGCCCCTCAGCCTGTGGCGCCTATGACTCGTCCAATGAACTCTCACACGGGACAAAGGTACCCAAACTCCTCCTACAGGCCACCCACACCATACAACCAACAGATGCGCCAACCACCACAGCCTCCACGCCAACCAATGCAACCCCCTCGCCCAGCAGCTCCAGCACCCCGCCCTAACGGCCAGCCGCAACAGAACCCTCAAGGAGGTAACAGATCCCAAGGTAACAACGCGGTTGTGCAGTGTTATAACTGTGGTGAGATGGGACATTTCGCCAATCGTTACCCGAAGAAGCCGCTGCAACAACCTACACGTGGGAGAGTTAACCACGTGTCACTCGAGGAGGCACACAATGCACCAGATGTGGTTGTTGGTACGTTCCCTGCCGACTCTCATCTAGCTACAGTGTTGTTTGATTCTGGTGCTACGCATTCATTCATAGCTAAGGAATTCATGAGGAGGCACGACATGGTAGTGCATTTAACGACTCACCAACTTATAGTTCACTCCCTTGGGGGAGAAATAATAACCCGACAAGTATGCCCTAATGTAAGGCTAGACATAAGGGGGGTAGTTTTCCCAGCAAACTTGATTGTTCTGGAATCTCAAGGGCTAGATATTATCCTGGGGATGGACTGGTTGACTAAGTACCATGAGGTGATCCACTGCGCCACAAGAACAGTCTCCTTGACCCACCCCGATGGTACCAAGGTAGAGTTCTCTCCAGATCAAGCTCCAGCACAGAGGATCAGGCTAAATCAAACTGAGGTCACCGAAGAGATCCGTGTTGTCAGCGAATTCCCAGACGTGTTCCCCGAGGAGTTACCAGGTATGCCCCCTGACCGTGAAATTGAATTCATCATTGACCTAGTGCCTGGAACGGCCCCGATATATAAGAGGCCATATAGAATGGACGCTAATCAGTTAGCCGGGCTAAAGGATCACATCAAAGAGTTGCTGGAGAAAGGATACATCCGCCCCAGTTCATCGCCTTGGGGTGCTCCTGTCATATTCGTGCCTAAGAAGGATGACACTCAAAGGTTGTGTGTGGATTATCGTGCATTGAATGCAGTGACCATCAAGAATAAGTATCCACTGCCAAGGATCGAAGATTTGTTTGATCAGCTGCGAGGAGCATGTGTATTCTCTAAGATCGACCTTCGTTCGGGTTATCACCAGTTGAAGATTCGACCATCGGACATTCCCAAGACTGCATTCGTCTCTCGATATGGTCTTTATGAGTATACCGTTATGTCTTTCGGGTTGACTAATGCCCCAGCTTACTTCATGTACCTCATGAACAAAGTATTTATGGAGTACCTGGATAAATTTGTGGTCGTATTCATCGACGATATCCTGATATTCTCCAAGAGTGAAGAAGAGCATGAGGAACACCTAAGGTTGGCACTAAAGAAACTTAGAGAACACCAACTGTATGCGAGTTTTGGTTGAAGCAGGTATCATTCTTGGGACATGTCATATCAGAAGGAGGAATATCAGTGGATCCGGGTAAAGTGGCAGATGTTCTCAAGTGGGAGACGCCGGAAAATGTGGGACACATCAGAAGCTTTCTGGGAATGGCTGGTTATTATCGACGATTTATTGAGGGATTTTCAAAGATCTCTCGGCCACTAACCAAGCTACTCGAGAAGGGAGCTACATTCAAGTGGACACCGGAATGTGAAGCAAGCTTTGCTGAATTGAAGAAGAGGTTGACCACTGCCCCAGTGCTGGTCATGCCGGATATGCAAAAGGAGTTCTCGGTCTATTGTGATGCTTCCGGACAGGGATTGGGATGTGTGTTGATGCAAGCAGGACATGTGGTAGCTTACGCCTCGAGACAACTCAAGAAGCATGAGAAGAATTATCCGACCCATGATCTGGAATTAGCGGATGTGGTTCACGCACTGAAGATATGGAGACATTACCTGATCGGAAAGAGGACAGAGATCTACATCGACCACAAAAGCTTGAAGTACATATTCACTCAGCCAGACCTTAACCTTCGCCAACGAAGGTGGTTAGAGCTCATTAATGACTTCGATGTTGGGATTAACTATCACCCTGGAAAAGGCGAACGTGGTCGCAGATGCTTTGAGTAGGAAAACCCAATGCAACAGCATGACGATCCAGGCTTATCAACCGCAACTATGTGAAGAGTTTGCAAGATTAAACATGTGCATAGTGTCTAATGCAGATGCAGTAGTTATGGAAGTGGACTCCACGTTGGAACAAGACATTAGAGAAGGCCAAAAAGAGGATAAGAATATCCAAAAACTTAAGAAGCTGATGAAGGCTGGCAAAGCTCCAGATTTCAGGGAAGATGAACATGGAACCCTGTGGTTAGGAAAGAGGATATGCGTGTCGAATGTTAAGGGGATCCGAGAGTTGATATTGAGAGAAGCCCACGACTCGTACTACTCTATCCATCCTAGGAGTACTAAGATGTACCAAGACCTTAAGGATAGATACTGGTGGCTCGGTATAAAGCGTGATGTGGCCGAATACGTGGCTCTGTGCGACACATGTCAGTTAGTTAAGGCGGAACATCAGAGACCTGCTGGACTACTTCAACCACTCAAGATACCCGAGTGGAAATGGGAAGAGATAAGTATAGACTTTATTGTGGGATTGCCAAGGACCCAATCAGGATACGACTCCATATGGGTTGTCGTGGACCGGTTGACTAAGGTTGCTCATTTCATTCCGGTCAAGGAAAGCTACAATGGTTCGCGATTGGCAGAATTATACATGGCGAAAATTGTGTGTTTACACGGTGTTCCAAAGAAGATAGTGTCTGATCGAGGTACCCAGTTCACCTCAAGATTCTGGCACAAGCTGCATGAGTCAATGGACACTCGTCTGAATTTCAGCTCAACGTATCACCCGCAAACAGATTGTCAGACAGAACGCACCAATCAAATCTTGGAGTATATGTTGCGAGCATGTGCCTTGAAGAATAGTAAGAGTTGGGACAAAAACTTGCCTTATGCGGAGTTCTCTTATAACAACAGCTATCAGGCTAGTCTCAAGATGTCACCGTTTGAGGCACTTTATGGGCGAAAGTGCAGAACAACTTTATTCTGGAATCAGACTGGGGAAGGTCAAGTGTTTGAACCGGAGATACTCAGAGAGGCCGAACGACAGGTACAAGAGATCCGAAATAATCTGAAAACGACGCAGTCAAGGCAGAAGAGTTACGCAGATGCTCGACGTCGTGATCTAACCTTTGATGTCGGAGACTTTGTGTATCTCAAGGTATCACCAGTAAGAGGTCTAAGACGGTTCAAGGTGAAGGGAAAACTAGCACCCCGTTACATCGGTCCGTTCAAGATATTGGAGAGAAGAGAAGTAGCTTATCGTCTCGAGCTATCTTCTCAACTGTCAGATGTGCATGATGTGTTCCACGTGTCGCAACTGAAGAAATGCTTAAGAGTACCAGAGGAACAGTTACCCATGGAAGCTGTGGATTTGCAAGAGGATCTGTCCTACGCAGAACGGCCAGTCAAGATCCTAGAGACGTCAGAACGTGTCATGAGAAACAAGAAGATTCGCATGTGCAAAGTGCAGTGGAAACATCACTCTGAGGCAGAAGCAACATGGGAAAGAGAAGAAGACCTCAAGGCCGAGTTTTCCGATCTTTTCTCTTAGGACGTCCGAATCTCGGGGGCGAGATTCCTTTTAAGGGGGATAGAGTTGTAACACCCAAAATTTTCAAATTTTGAAAACAAGGGCAATGTACTAGGAATGCATCATGTATGTTTGCATTTGAATGAAAAATCAATTTCAAAATGCGCTAGAATTCGTTTGAAATTTGAAAAGGAATTCAAATTTGTAAAAAGAGAATGAAAACGAAAAGAGAAAAACAAAATAAAAAGAAAAACGCCACTCGGGCCGAATCCTTGCCGCCGGCCCAATCCTCCCCCTCCCCCTTTCCTTTTCTCCCCGCCGGCCCAAGGCCCAGCCGCCTCCCTCTCCTTTCCCCTCTCCCTTTCTCTACGCGCTGGGACCCGCACGTCAGGGCCTTCCCCTTCCTCCCGTCGCGTGCCCCGACCGTGCCCGTTGATTTCGCCGGTTTCCAAATCCCGGCAAGGATCCGCCGGATTAAAGGCCCCCGACTCCTTTCCTTAGTATGGGATCACTTTCCATCCCTCGCCGCCCCGAATCCCCCTATAAATACCCGCCGGCGCCCCCGTTTTTCCCCTCCCCCGAGCTCGCAACCCTAGCCGCCGCACCGAGGTAATGGCGCAGCCGTTCCCGTCGCTTGACCCCCTATCTCTTCCTCCCTCTTGGTCTGACGTGTGCGCCATGTCCGTAGGTACTCGCCGGACACTCTCATTCAGGGATTTCGTCGCCGCAACTCCGAGCCGACGAGCTCCACCGAGGGCCGCCGCCATCCACCGTCGCCGACGCTCCTCCGCTCGGCTCCAAGTCCCGAAACCCCCCTAGGTGAGCGTGTGGTGCCCCTCTCCCGTTTGGTGTGTAGAGCGCCCGAGATAGACACTGATTTGGCCGTTCCGGCCACTCCCCGGCGACCCCGCCGCTGTGCGCCGCCGGCCCTGGCGCGCGCGCCGCCTCGGTCGCCCACGGGGCGACGTGGCTCAATCTCGGCCGCCCATCTAGGGCCGACGGCCGAGATTAGAAGGGTGTACCCCTTCGCGCGTTTTAAATCTGGGCCGCACGCGGTTGATCCAACGGCCTAGATTCAAATATGTTTAACCGTTGCCAGTTTTACGCATAGCCCCCTGCGCAAATTTAAATTAATTACACTGAGGTCATGTACTTTATGAACTAGCCCCTGGACTTTAATTAAATTATGTCAGCACTGTTAAAATGATTAAACATAGCATTTTAGCCCCTGTTTTCACCATAAATTATATTTTTAGCCTCTGTAAATTATGATTAACCCCCTGGTCATGTTATAAAATATTTCTAGGCCCCTGTTCATGTCTGTTTTGCATAAAAGCACATGTATTAATTGTAAATTACATAAAATCACATGAGAACTCTCTCTTTTTGCACAAATCACTTAGGGTATTATTTTATTATTATTTCCTAATCTCTTTAGGATAAAATAATGCATTAAAATTGTTGATTGTGCTGAATTCCTAATAAACCCATGTAGGCACTAAAATCCAAACCTCCACCCACACCACTAAATAAAGTCTTACTAAGGACATAGTGTTAGCGACGTAATTGCGTAGGTTTTCTTTTGTGCTTACTTGTTTGTGGTGTGCATTTATTCTCTTGTTCTTGTTGTGTGCTGCTACTTTCCGTTCCGCATGCGATGATGTATTTAGAGTCGGTTCTCGAGCCGACTTACAATCTTCAGGACTACCACTTCACCGACCCACCCTCCGAAGAAGGCAAGTTCCTTGACCATTTTGCACCTGTTTTATTAAGTTTTAGTTAGCTGCATGCTTAATAAATTGAATCCTATTTATTGCACCCTTCCATATAATTCCTTGTCACCAGGTTGGTTTGGGTAGATGTTACTCTTACTTTTACGCTTAGCCATGCTTAGTTTTGGGAGAGAAATTTCTCTACATATATGTTATATTATTAATTGTTGTGATTTATTTATTGAGATATGGTGAATTGAATGGTAGTGGATAGGAATCTGGCGGGTTGGTTTGTTGGGATGGTGCAGTACGCACAAGACCCGGGTTTAGGGGTATGAACCTCGCCGGATTCTAAGGACCGGTTTATGGAGAAAGCCACTAAGCCTTATAGTATCGCCACAAGACTGAGTATGGGGCAGCTTGGTCAACTAATTAGGCCTCTCTCGGCGTAGTACTAGTGTTTGGATAGTGCGGGGAATTGGTTCAAGGTGTATTGTCTTGGGATCCGCATGGCTCAAGAGGGGGCAACTGGGGTGTTGAGTCGTGGTGTAACGGCTCACACTTTTGTACAGGGGTGAAACCTCAGAGGGCTAGTACGCGTCGGGAGGATCCTTTGTAAAGACCTCGTAGTGATCTCCTGACCTCACACCAAAGGAAGTGTGCAATGTGGTTCGCGACCACGGGCATCAGGGAGGTTCCCTTAGTCCACCTGGTAACAGAGGATGAAATCACGGCTTGTGGGTAAAGGGTACATTCTCTGCAGAGATTTAGAAACTGTCATGACAGTCGTGCTCACGGACAAGAGCGGCTTGGTGTCCAATTCATAATTAGTCAATGATTGAGAATGGTGGTTTGGTTGGTTGGGACTCGGGTTACAAATGGGTTATGGTTGGGTTCATACACTTAGAAGTAGGTGCTAATGAAAGCTAAGGATAGGATGTAATGATGTAGTGCTTAACCCAAAGTTGGCATTCCTTTCTAAACACCCTCATGTCATCTCTTTCCCACTTGCTGAGTACTGTTGGTACTCAAACTTGCTTGTTGTTTATCTTTCTTCAGTCTACAATAGAGAAGAGGTGGAGAATGAAGACTTCTTCGCTGATCCGGAGGAGACGTTCTAGGCTGGCACAACCCCCGGGCAACGCCTGTGCATGGAGCCACACTAGTTTACTTTTCTGCTGTCATGCTTTGTAATCTTATTTTAGACCTACGAGTCATTATTGTAAGACATTTATTTACTCGAACATGGCTTGTAATAAATGATATTACACTTTTGTCTACACATGTATGATGAGAATCGATCCTGACATACATGTGGAAGTCATCCGGTTGTCAGATAGGAACTAGGAAGTCATATAACAGATCAATGTAAGTAAAAAGATGAGAAGATTAGTTTCGGTGGAAATGGCACCGAAATGGTGATGTGCAACTGCACAATAAGGGAAGAAAGCAAATTAATATAAGAAGGTACCGAGCTCCCGATCTGGTGTCCAAACAGTCTTGCTGGACAGAAGTTCTGACGGAATCAGCACTTCATTTGCTGGAGCCAGAAGAGTTGAATACCCATTGAAACAGAGAGCCGGGAAACCCTGCAAAATGGCGACAAAAATGGTTACAACATACTGCAAAAGGTAAAAAAAATATCACATTCGATCAAGCATGACAGATTCACATGACCCGGGGTAAACTCATTCTGAATCGCACATATAACGGAACGAAAATGCAGAGGGATGCTTCTCACGCAAGGCAGACTCAGCGTTTCAAGCACGGAACTGAAGTTGACAATATTCAAAAGATACCTACGAGCACTAATTGCATTGTCAAGTGGAATCTGTTTCAGACTACTTAAACCATTGGGAACACGAGAAAGTTTGCTACTTTAACCATTTGGAAAACGAGAACGTTTGCTACTCTGTACCATTGATTGCTAAAAACAAACAAACAAATTTAGACGCTGTGATACCATAGCTATAGCACGCCCGATCTGATACCGAGCAGCAGGTTGACGTCCCCCGATCCCTGCTCCTAAACCGCGCGTAAACCCTACGGAGACGGCAGCCGCGCAGAACCGCCGCTAGAACGGGCCGTCGGGTGGAACGGAACGAACTGGCGGCGGGAGAAACGTCTAGAACCGGACGGCGGGGGCTGGGGCGGGGGAGGAGGCGAGGGTAATGGGAAGGGGACGGAGGTCTGACCTTGGAGAGGCGCGGGCCGGCGCCGGCGGCCTGGGGCGCTCCAGCCGCCGCCGCGCAGCGGCGGAGGAGCGAAGCGGCGCGCGCGAGTGCCCGCATCGGCCGTCGACGGGGGAAACGCCGCGGGCGAGGCGGCGGCGGCGGCGGCGACGGAAGGGAGCTGGAGCCGCTGCTACGATCCGAGTGCGTGCGCGTGGGTGGGCGGGCGGGCTCCTTTCCTCGCTCTGTGAGACTAGAGTGGGCCAGTCCAACCGCAGCCCAGCTCGCGTGGGCCTTCTTCCACGCGCGCGGGCCGTTTCTTCTGGCCGTGGATGGTGGGCCGGTGGCCCACGGACGGGGAGCTGTGACTGAACACGTTGGATCATCCTGACCACACTGGCATCACCTGTGCAGGACGACGGCCAGCACGCACGAGCTGAGCTAAGCAGAAAGCAGTGAGCAGATCATTCTGACCAGTGGCCCCACCGAGCACAAGCAGAGTGGCAGAGGCTTTTGGAGCAGGAGCAGCAGCTAGCCGCGCGCACGAGCGCGTGGAGCAGGTGAAGCCGGTCGTACGAAGCGCAGTTATTATTACCACCACCCTCGACTGGACTGGTCGTTTGCTCCCCTCCCTTCAGCTTACCGTCGTATGGTCCTGTCTGGTCTGCGTCATGCAGCTGCTTGGCCGTCGCCTCTCCCGTCTCCCTCCCTCCCGCACCTCCATGATCGTCAGACGAACCAACAACTCTCTGTTAATCTCAGCCTTGGGATCCAAAAACATCGACCTCCTCTCACGTCACCACGACGCTTGTAAACCTTAATATCTACTGTAACTCACCGGCCGAGCAGCCAGCGAAACAGCCTCGTCATCTCGCAGACCCGGCTGTCATTATAACATCGTCGAGCTGGTACTACTAGTACTAACCACCACAGTGTCTGTCTACGGCTAGCTGCCGGCAACAGTGAGCCTAGCTATACCCCATCCAGCATCCATCCATAGCTCTTCCTCCTCGCCCCAAGGCAACGTGTTGCCCAACCCAACCCAACCCAACCACCATCTATGCATCCATCCACGTTTACACAAACAACACACGGGCCTACTAGCTTGATTGAACAGTGAACGTTCAGCCAAAAAGAAAAGAATGAACGACAGTACCGAGCTTAAAAATTCAGAACAGGCTAGGGCGGTAGATCGAGCTGTGAGAAAACCAGTCCTACAAGCACGCGCGCCCATGTGGCAGCAGCAGCCGCAGGGGCCCTCCCTCCCCCCACCGTGAATAATGAGCAAAGCTGCAGGGTTGCCATGGCCATGAAAGACTGGCCGTACCAGTTTTATAGGCACAATCAGGGACGGGACCCATGTGTTTGGACGAACACAGGCGCCAGCGGCGGTGTGCGTGTGTAGACCAGACCAGTAGACGACGACGGAAGCGGCAGGCAGGGGAAGCTGCAATGCAAGCTCACTTCACTGTGCATAAACTGCAGTTGTTATGAGGGAAGGATTCGCGCTTTGCCTGATCTTATTTGTCCACTGGAATGATGCAAAGAATTTGTTGATATGGATCCCAAAGAATGCTTGAAACACAGATAAACCTGCGTTCAGATAGCAACGGGTTGAACGTCTGAAATGAACAGTCATGCACAACCCGTACGTACTTATTCCAGTTCATGTTCTCTCTTTTTTTCTTCTTTTAATTTTGCTGCGTATTTGGGTAACTAATTGTCGCGCTTCAAATTGTACATGATATTATTACTCCTTCTGTTCCGTATTATTTGACATTGGAAGAAGTAAAACTAGTTCCGTGTCAATGCCAAGTAATATGAAATGGGGATGTACATGACACCATGCACAGTCTTTAGTTTACACACAATACTCTCCCCGTCTTCAGATATTTGTCATCGGTTATTTCAAAAATAAACTAACTGATGGTGAACATTTGGGAGAGGCAGGATCTACCGTACGTACTCTCTCTGTACTCATAAACTTGTCGTTTTGTAGTTTATTTTTGAACTACAAAGCGACAAATTCATGAGGACAGAGGGAGTACATATTTTTTATTTGGGAGCAATGATTGCGAACACTACAGGAATCCCGACGATTTGCGACGGCCGAAGCCGTCGCAAATAAGCCAGATGCCGTCGCAAATAAGCTATTTGCGACGGCTTTCTTTATTTGCGACGGCCTCCGGCCGTCGCAAATATGTCGTCGCAAATAAGCTTATTTGCGACGGCCACCGTCGTAAATTAACTTATTTGCGACGGCTAGGGGAGGCCGTCGCAAGTTGTTGCTGCGGGCTGGTGGGACCCGCGGCCTTATTTGCGACGGCGCGGCCGTCGCAATTAAAGCTTATTTGCGACGGCCGGGCCGTCGCAAATAAGTTTAGAGGGCAGGGCCCACGTGTCCTCTTCCGGGCCCACGACTCTATTTGCGACGGCCTGGCCGTCGCAATTAAAGCTTACTTGCGACGGCCTGGCCGTCGCAAATAGCAGTGGCTTAATTGCGACGGCTAGGTACCTTATTTGCGACGGTACTGTATAAAAAGCCGTCGCAAATAAGGTTTTTTATTTTTTTTAAAAAAACAGAAAACTCTAACCGGCTCGATGGCCAGATTCACAACACAATATACACAGCATACACAGCATACACAATATATACACAAAGATCATCACAATCACAAACTCAAATTCCGATACATCTCACATCGTCATCAACAAAGTAAATAAAAGGGCTCACTCGCCCATCTAACCTCCGAAGCCACCTCCGAAGTCGAAGTCGTCGTCGTCGCGCCTCAATCCAGGCGGCGGTAGCGAAGGCGACGGCGTTTGTGCAGCCGTCGCGGATCCCTACAATTAATAAAACTTAGAGTTAGAATATATGCATCAACATCTCTCTCCCTCCCTCTCCCTCTATCTTCATCTAGATCACCCTCTCTTCCTCTCTCTTTTTATTTCTCTATTTGTCTCTCACTCTATCTTTCTTGCTCACTCTATCTCTCTATTGCTATCCTTTTCCCTCTATCTTCCTCCCTCTATCTCCATCTACATCTCCCTCCCTCTATCTTCCCCTCTCTCTATCTCCATCTACATCTTACTCTCTCTTCATTCCCATCCTACTCTATCTATCTTTCACTCTTTCTTCTGTCTCCCTTTCTTCTATCTCTTTCTTTCTTCTATCTCAATCATTTTCTTCTATCTAACTATCTCTCTCTTTCATCTATCTCAATCTTATTACGCTGGAGAAGAAGGATTACATAGAGACTTACCTGACCCGCTGAAGAAGGATCGCCTGGGAGGACCGGTGGTAGTACCGGTAGCTGGATTCCCAGACCCTGCGCCCGAGCGATGGCCTGTCATTGCAAACATTAAATGCTACCTATTAGTAAGTCATTTAAGCTGAATTAATAAGAATTTTAATTTTTAGATTGTTACCTCCATTGCTTCCCGCATCTGCGCCAACGCTGCTGCCTGGGTTTGGATCGTGGCCTCCATCGCCCTCCTTTCCTCCTCATGTCGCCTTTCATTTTCTTCTACAGTTTCTCGGAGGGACTGCATCTCAATGTCCCTCTGCGAGCGGCGACCTCCCGTACCCGAAGCCTGCGTGGAGCTGCCTCTCGCAGGTCTACCCGCCCTCGAGTCGACAACTCCGTCGAATATGGCGAGCCTATAAAAAAGAGAGTCAGTAATATGAAATTAAAATATCTTGAATACTTTGAATTGAAAACGATAAAATGACTTGCAAACTCACCTTCCGTGTGCTTTTCCACCACCGGTTGCATACGCGGCTTGAGGATCGATCGGTTGACGTTCCCAATCGAAATCCTGGCCGTGTATCTTCCTAGCCTCCTCCCCGTACTTAGCCTGCAAAACAATAAAATCGTGTAAGTTCAACAATCTATATAGTTATATGTAATATGAATGGTTTCTAAACTTACCAACCGCTCGGCTGCAGCCTGACTGCACCCCGTCGGCTGAGAAGGGTCCCTGTGACCTCTCTTCCAAACCTCAGCAGGGGTGGGCGGCACCCCCGTCTCGCGCTCCTGTCAATACATGTTAGTACGAACAATATATTATTAATATATAAACATAAGTTACACACACTTACCATGCGTTTAGCTAAACGCAAGTGGTTATCTTGCCCGTGTCTGCTCTTCCCCTCCACCCCTCTGCAGTCTCGAGCCTTCCCGGACTTAGCTTTAAACTCGTCGCTAGCCCAGTAGCGACAAAGGGCCCGAAATGCATCGTTCCGACCCTGCAACCAGCTCACGTGGCCCTGCACATAGTTGAAAGTCGTTAAAAGTACCATCGAGGACATTATCAGAAAAAAATACTTACTACACTCCACGTACCTGCGCGTACTCCTCCTCCGTCAGGTGCCTCTCGCTCTCCTGCCGGAAGTGTAACACGTGCTGCTGGTTCGCCTTCAAGTGCTCATTAATAATTTGAACACGGGCGTTCGACAAAGCTTGTCGAAGCGCCTTGGCAGCGTTGAAGTGAAACACTCGCCTCGCATCCTCAAACATGCGATGGTCGTCCGGGTCCTCTAAAATATATCTTGCCTGCGATAAAGAATATATTGAAGAGATGTGCACTAAAAGAGTTTAATAGTTGTAACTTAGAAACTTTTTTACATACTTACCATAAAATCGGCCCATACGGCCTCCTGAAGGTTGCCGTGCTCCTGGTGATGGACACGTGCGTAGTCCTCCCACGAAAGAGCAGGCACTCCGTCGATGACCCCGGGATAGTGCAAACGCACTATGGACCCGAGGACACCGTTCACCGGTCTCTGGTGTTTCTCACCGGTGAAAGACAAGTCGTCCCAACTCCTGTAAGATATTTATTCATTCATTCATTAATTAAGTAATCAAAAGAAACTAAAATTGAAAACTATAATTTTTATTACCTGTCTCCGACTGGACGAATCACGATCCTCTGTGAAGGGACCGCGGGAGGACTGACAAAGTGAGTCCTCCTCGTCCTCCGCGTCTGCTGGGGCGCCACGTCAGGTGACCCAGACGGCTCCTCACCAGCCGAGTCAAAGGCCTCAGGAACAAAGTCATCGCCAGCCGGGAGCTGGCTGGCCGAGGGCTGACTCGCCGAGGGCTGCCTCGCCGAGTGCTGGCTGGCCGAGGGCTGCCTCGCCGAAGGCTGGCTCACCGAAGGCGCCGCAGCCTCTGAGTCAGCCGGTGAGGACTACAACATTCAAATGATTCATAAGTAAGTTTAATGTGAATTTGAATTTAAAGAATTTGTCAAAAACGAGTGACATTTACCTGTGACGAAGCTCTAGAGCTGGTCTGAACGTGCCCCAGCAGCTGAGAGCGTCTGCTGCCAGTCGACGAGGCACCAACGAAAGCGTCCTCAGGTCTAGAGGGGTAGAACCCCCTCGTCGGCGGCACCTTCTTACCCTTCTTTGACGCCATCCTATTGTAATTAGATAATTAGTAAATATGCAAATAAAATATATAAAATTCATGTTACTATCTTCAAGAAAACATTACTTGTAGTCACTTTCAAAATTCATCAACATCATTGTCATGTGTCTGTGCCCTACTCCTTAAACCAGCCCAACGATCTTCCATCGTGGCCTGTTCTAATTTTCGTTTTCGTGTATCATCTGCCTCTACATCTTCAACGTCTTCAACATCTCCAACTAATTGATCGAGTCCTGCACCAAGCTCGACGATAAAAGTGTCTGGCAACTCTTCTTCTTGGTACACTTCTTCAACGTCTTCGCTATCATGGTAACCATCATCCCCAGGAGTATATAGCCGCTCACGAGGATTCACCTTATATACCACCCACCAAGCACTGAGCTTCGTGCATGGATAAGGTAGATAATACACTTGTTCAACTTGATGCGCAAGAACAAATGTATCGTAACCCCGTAGTCGGTCCTTATGTTTCACTTCCACCATTCGAAATTGGTTTTCTCGAGTTCCATGAGTACGATCAAACCAGTCACAGTCAAAGAAGACAACTCGAAGGGTCTTATTTCCGGTAAAAGTAAATTCAAGGATTTTATTAATGATACCATAATAATCGGTTAAATTCCCTTGAGTGTCCATTGCTCTCGTCACAACACCGGAATTTGATGTTGCCGCAAGAGGACGATGAGCTTCAAAATGAGTTGTACGGAATCGGAAGCCATTTACGTCATATCGACCATAGCTTCTAACATTCACCAATCCATAAGATAGCTGCCGCAAATCTTCATGGACACTGTGAGTCCGACACTGTTATAAAAGACGAGAGAATATTATATAATACTTCTTTAATAATAGTAATTTATAATACATAGAAGACGAGAGAATATTACATATTCTCGAAACCAAGATAGAAAACTCTGTCCCCCATTTATTCCTTCCTTTCGCATCGCTTCTACTTGTTTGGCCGTAGGTTGATGCCTATGTGGCCAATATTGTCTGTGGAACTCGCTGAACATGAAAAAACATCTTTTAGAGTACATGTGTAGCAAAATATGTAGATTAGCATAAACATAGGAGAAACACTTACTCGAAGTATTCCTGCATGCCTTCTATATTTGCGTACATGTAGAGTAAAGCAACAGTCCTTTCCTGTTCGGATAGCACGTAGGTCGTGTAGCTACCAACGGTGGTGCCTCTCGTTTGAAAAATGGAAAGGTCGCTTAGAGGGGGTGTTTCGTCCACATTGTACCGCATAGCCGAAGTATTGATATTGTTTTCTTCCGCAAAGTAGACACTTGAAAAGTATCCAACTTCTTTAAGAGCATATGCTTCAGCGATGCACCCTTCCACCCTTGCCCTGTTGCCAACCATTGGTTTCAGATATCGTAGCGCTCTTTCAATGTGATACATCCACCTATATTGCACAGGACCGCCAACTTTAGCTTCGAATGGAAGATGGATAAGCAGATGTTGCATTGGATTGAAGAAACCCGGTGGAAAAATTTTTTCCATCTTACATAAAAGTATGGGTATCTCCTTCTCTAACTTATCCATCATCCCGATCTTGATTTCTTTAGCACAAAGCTGTCTATAGAAATAGCTGAGCTCGGCTAAAACCTTCCACACCGCATCATCTAGATAGCCTCGGAACATAACAGGTAGGAGTCTTTCCATTATAATGTGATAATCATGACTCTTCAACCCAGTGAGGTTTCCTGTGTTAACATTTACGGCTCGTTTCAGGCTAGCTGCGTAACCATCTGGGAATTTCAAAGTTTTCATCCATTTCATAACTTCTTTCTTTTCTTTCGATCGAAGACAGAAAGAAGCACGTGGCTTTCCACCACTTTCAGAGATTTCAAGAGTTGGACGGTGACAAATGTCTGCCAAATCTAGTCTAGCTTTATAATTGTCTTTCGTTTTGCCAGGCATATCCATGCAAGTGCTTATGATACTTTCGCTCATATTACGCTCCTGATGCATGACATCAATGTTGTGCATTAGAATCAACGACTTCACATATGGTAGCTCCCAAAGTCCACATATGTGAGTCCAATTGTGTTCCTCTCCATAACCTACGAAATATCCAGGACGACCTTCATCAGGCACCAGTTTGTCCAACATATCAGAAATTTCTGACCCGTTGAGACGCTTCGGTGGTCCTTTAGTGACAACAGTGTTCTTTCGAAAGACATGCCTCTGCTGCCTAAATATATGATTCGAGGGCAGCCAACGTCTGTGACAATCGAAATAAGATATTTTGCCTCCATGAGTTAGTCGAAAGCAATCCGTGTCTGAAGCACATATCGGACACGTCAGACGACCGTGAGTGCTCCATCCGGAAAACATGCCGTATGCCGGCAAATCATGGACGGACCACAAATAAGCAGCTCGAAGGTTGAATTTCTGCTTCTTGTAACTGTCGTACGCTTCGACTCCTGTCCACAAGACTTTCAATTCTTCGATCAGCGGTTTTAACATCACGTTGAGACGTGACCCGGGATGATCAGGTCCAGGTACAATGAGGCTGAGAAACATGAACTCGTTCCTCGTACAAAAAGCAGGTGGCAGGTTGTATGGAATGACAAAGACAGGCCAACATGAGTATGGCGCGGCATTCGTACTGAACGGTGAAAATCCGTCTGTCGCTAATCCGATGCGAACATTCCTCGCATCACGAGAAAAGTCTGGATCGAAACGGTCTAGCGCCTTCCATGCATCACCGTCGGACGGATGCGTCAAGAATTCTTTGTTCTCACGTTTACCTTCTTTGTGCCATCTCATGTGTCTTGCGGTTCTTTTTGAAAGAAACATCCGCTTCAACCGAGGTGTCACAGGCAAGTAACGAAGCTGCTTATGTGCGACATCTGTCATCACATTATCGCCATCGTCATTAACAACTTCGACATACCTCGATTTACCACATTTCAAGCACATCTTCTCATTGGCGTGCTCTTTCCAGAATAGCATGCAGTTGTCTGGGCACACATCAATTTTCTCATACTTCATACCGAGACCAGATATCTTGATCTTTGACTGATACATATCTGGTGGCGCTTTGTGAGGTCGTGGAAGGATATCGCAGATCAATTTCATGAGATCATTGTAGCAGTTGATGGAAAAAAAGTACTTGGTCTTAATTGCCATAAATCTGGTCAAGAAAGCAAGTGCGGTCACATCCGTGTGTTCATGCAACGGCTCTTGTGATTTCTTCAGCTCCTCGAAGAACTTCTGTGCCTCATTTGTAAGAGGATCCTCCACTTCAAGAGCTTCTAACATCTCATCCATCCTATCAACCTCTGTTATATCATCATCCTCATCCACTTCGGCTATGACTCGAGAATTAGTCTCGCTGTGGAAGGTCCACACTTCATATTGTGGAGTGAAACCGTTTCGACATAAGTGAAACGAAAGCTCCAATCTTCTCAAAAACTTAGTGTTTCGGCATTTTGTACATGGGCACCGCACCATATCTTCCGTTGACAACGAAAATGCTCGATCCAAAAATTGATCTAACTTGATAAACCACTCATCGGAGTGACCACCATTTCTGCTCTTCCAGCCAGTATACATCCAACTGCGGTCTTCACCCAGTTTTGACTCTGCAGTTTAATGCGAAAGAAATTGTCGTTAATGTATTGTTGTGTTATGTCACGGCCCTACAACCTAGGCAGATAGATCCTAAACCCACCCAAGAGTGACCGAGCGGAGCGTGCTCATGACGAGACGCGTGATCCGGATTCGAACGAAATTTCGGCAGCATAACCCCGCTGTTCTCCACTGCACGCCCGAAAATGGTGCAGCAGAGAACAACAGGGTTACGCCACCGAAATCTCGTCCAAATCCGGACCCGCGTCTCGTCACAAGCCACGCCCCCTCGGTCACTCCGAGGCTGTCCAAAAAAGGGACAGTTCCGAACCTGCACGTCTCACATGCCAATGGCATGTGAGACGTGCCGATCCGAAACGGGTAATACATTGCTATAGGTTACGTTGCTCATTTTCATTTTCAGGTCATTTAAGAGAGAGGAAAGAACTAGAGAAAGAGTGAGAGGAAAGTTGGTCTCAGATGACAATTCCACGACCACTTCGTCGGAGTACGCCATCCACGCGCAGGTGCTTGCCATCCTCACCGTCGTCGTTCGCCTTCGTGCCCGTCTACATGCATACTTTACCTTACCACTAAATGGGCCTTGTCGGGCCTTGTCAAGCTGGTATGAAGCCCATTTATGTATATATAGTACTTGAACACTCAAGCAATCAAAATTAAGCAATTCAACATAACCATAATTCAAATGAGAGCAATAATACAAATCTTAAACATTATTAAATTAAACCTAAGCATATATAGTAACATTAAGATCCAATTAACAACTAATTAACAACTAACTAATAATTAATTAGAATGGTCAACTATTAACAACTAACTAACAATTAATTGTAATTCAAACCTAATTAGCAACTGCTAACAATTAATGAGAATTAACAACTAATTAACAACAACCTAACAATTAATTCGCATAACAATTAACAAATAAATAGCATAACAACTAATCATCAACTAACAACTAATTATCTAGAAATTAACAACTAATGCCTACTTTACTTGTGCGGCGTGGAGCAACGGGCCGACGGCTTCGGACGGACGGCGGGGGCGCAGGGGCCGGGGGCGCAGGGGTCGAGGGCGGCGGGGGGTTGGGGGCGGCAGGGGCGTGGCGGGCTGGCGCTGACGTCGGCCCGCATTCAAGTACAAGAAGGCGCTGACGTCACACACACTCACGAGCTTGGCATGCACGCACTGACGCGCTCAGCATTGAGCCCACACGGAATCGCTCAGACGCAAGTTAGGCCTTTTGTGCCGAGTTCCCCGACGAGGCCAATGTTTTCAAATCGCCTAATCGACTCTAGTCGCCTAAGGGGCGATAAGGTCGACTAGGACGATTAGTCGTCGATTAGGCCGACTAATCAACCCTAAAGACATCTGAGGTTGTTGCCTGCTTCGATGCGTCCGTTCTTGGTTGTGTACTTGCCTGTGTCGCTCTCTCAGTGTGTCTGTCTAAGGTAGAGTTTCCAGAGGTGTACCGTAATACCGTACTACTACATTGATTTGGATATTGTTTGTTGAACTCGTAGAAACAGTTGTTGTCAGTGTATAGATGCCTTTGACGAGACTTTAAGAATGGAGGGAGTATAATACTACTAGTACTACTACTAGTACAACTTCGACATACTATGGTACAGTAGGTATCTCCTCCCCCTCTGTAATTTATGTCATAAACAGCTATGGCCAAACTGGTCGTTAGGTCATTAGGTTCTGAAAAGGAAGAGAGGAGAAAAATGGAAAGGTAGCGTTCGGCTTGGACTCTGGCCGTGCAGTGCAGGCCGGTGTTAATTGTTGTTTCCTTCTCCTCGTCCGAGTCACAAAGCCTAATAACGAACTATGGTACAGTAGCGGCTGCGTTCGTGGCAGCGGGGTCAACGCGGGCCGAGCGCCTAGACGCCCAGGCGCCCGCCTAGGCGACCAGCCAGGCGAGGGGTGGCAGCCGGTTGAGTGGGAGGGACGGCGGCGAGCTGAAGAGGCGGTGCAACGGCTGATAGAGGAGGGGAGGCGGGGCGGCGAGTCGAGGAAGGTGGGAGCGGGGGGGGGGGGGGGGGGGGGGGGGGACGCCGGACAATCGCCAACGGTGGTGCGACGCCAGGATCGTGGAGGGCGTCGCTGAATCGTGGATGCGCTGCCAGGATCTAGTCGCATGTGGCTCCGTATCAGCTGGGAGTTGGAAGGTCACGGACAGACTTATTGGGCTGGGCCAAGTTATTGGCCAATGTTGGCCACCCAGCCGCCTTATTGGGCAAAGAAACGGGTCTCCTCCTCAAACCCTACCCTTTTTTCCCAACCCAGCCGCCGCCTTTTCTCCAGTGCGCGTCTCCTCCGCCGCCCGCCGCCCCCAACGTCCTTCGGACTCCCGTCGCCACCACCGACCTCCTTCGGCTCCCAACGTCAACCCCGAGCTTCTGCCACCCTCCCAGCGGCGTCCTCGACCTTCTCCCAACCTCCCACCGTCTGCCTGATCTCCTCCCAAGCTCCCAGCGCCGCACACGACCTCCTCCAGGCGAGGCGAAGCTACTATACAAGCAATTCTAAACTACTATAGCTAATTGCTGCTACTCTTAACAAAATTGCTAACTAAATCCGAAAAAAACTACTAAAACAGGGGGAGTAGCACCTGCTGTCCCGGGGGCGGGGGCGGTCCGGTCGGGGGCGGCGACGCCGGTGGCGCGGCGGGCCGGAGGCGCAGGCGGCGGTTGGGGCGCGGAGGCGGGCCGCCGGTGGGGGCCGAGGGCGGCGGACCGGAGGCGCAGGCGGCGGGGGCCGCCGGTGGGGGCCGAGGGCGGCGGAGCCGGGGGCGCGGCGGCGGGGGCGCGGCGGCGGGGGCGCTGCGCGGCGGCGGGGGCGCGGCGGCGGGGGCGCGGCGGCGGGGGCGCTGCGCGGCGGCGGTAGGCTGTTTTGAGGTGAATGAAGAGTCGGGGCCGGAGCGACCCGATATAAGCCCTTATTTGCGACGGCTTCTTTAATTGCGACGGCCTCAACTTGCGGCCGTCGCAATTAAAGCCTGTTTGCGACGGCTTTGGGACCGGCCGTCGCAAATAAGGATTTATTTGCGACGGCTCATTTATTTGCGACGGCTTTAGGGTTGGCCGCCGCAAATAACCGCTTATTTGCGACGGCCGGTCCCAAAGCCGTCGCAAATAAGCTCTTATTCGCGACGGCCATCTTATTTGCGACGGCCAGAGGCGGGCCGTCGCAATTTAAGTTATTTGCGACGGCTGGCCGTCGCAAATAAATTCGGCCGTCGCAAATGATCGCTTTTCCTAGTGGAAGCAGGATCTACTGTACGTACATCGACACCTGGAACCTGTGTAAACGAATCAAGCCAGAAACGAAACGAAACGAGCTCGCGCGCTTCGTAGGCGAGGTAAAGCAGAAGAGAAGACTGCATGGTTGTAGCCTTCTAGGCACGCATGCGCGCTTTTCTTTTGGCGCCGTGGTCTGTCCATAAGCATGAAAGCATCCACCTGCATCATTCACGCACGACCCACCAGGCCAGCTGCTATGCGAAAACTGTGTTTCAGCTGCAACACGTACGTACACTGCACGCAGACCGGATTGTCAGAGTGCGTGTAAGAATATATGTAGGGGAACTGCTGCACGTGCGGGCGCGCGTACGTGGTTTTTCCGTTGATACATGGATGCACGTATGTATGTATATATCTATATATATGTATGCATATATACATATGCAGTGATAGATATAAAGTGGACGACTGAAGATGATGATATGCCTGCCACATGATCGGTGCAGCCCATGCATGCATGCGCCATGCGGCGGAAAAGCGACTCGTCACCCACTACTGTCTACTCGATGGACCCTGGCATGCATCGTCGTCGTCGTAGTCCATGAACCAACGAACGTGCTAGAGCGTGGCGCTGATCGCCCTAGCGCTAGCTAGACCTCGATCGTAGGCTGTTAATTAACGTCCTATCTAGCTACCTGGCTGATGAAGAGACTGATCACGTACGGAAAATAGGTGATCAGTCTCTTCAGCTAGCGTGCTGGACGATGATGATGTCAAGTAAGTAAAGCTGGACGGACGGACAAAGAACGTCGTCGTCGGTCGGTCTGTCCGTGATTAAGCAGGCTGGATTTGAAAAAAAGGGTGTCGTGTTGGTGTTGGAACGAGAACTGCGTTGGAACGACGGGACTTCGCACCTCCCTAGCCATGCGTGCAAAAGTCATCGAGCGAGCGCGTTTCCAGTCGTGGCCTTGCCCAATCCAATCCCTTTGGTCAATTAGTTCAAGCTCAAGCCGGCCGGCCGGACGACGGGCAGGTGCCGGATCCAATCACGAGTCACGTTGTCGTGTACATACACCACTGCTGCACATTGCCCTGTTCCGGTGTCCCCCCTGAACAGTCGCGGTGTCATGGAATTCCGCTTTCCCACAGTGTCGCGCGCACGGGGCTCGGGGCGGTGGTGGTGCTTGCTAGCTGCACCTGCCTAGCTACTCCTACATAACACACACTCTTTCTCTCCTTCCCGGTCACTTCTCTCTCCCTCTCTGTCTGTGTCGAAAGCCTGTGACTGCTGGTTTTTCTGACTCCGGCCGGTGACTATACTACACTCTCGCGCAGCTTGGAGCGTTGCGGATCAGAAAAAGATCTCGGTTCAGATCGGCCGTCCTCGACCTCCAGCTTCTCCCTTGCCGCCATTGCTGCCCACCGGGCGAGCGAGCTGCGTCGTCCCAGGCTGCAGGTGCCGCCCACGGCGAGCGTTCCTCGGGACCAGCTCAGCCTCTCTCCGCAGCTCGCCGGCTAGCACCGTCGTACTTCTCCTTCCTGCTACACGGCGATGGGCACCGTCAACTGCCGGCGCCGCAAGGCTGCCGCCGCGGCCGTTCTCGCCGTCGTCCTCTTCGCCGCGGCCGTGGGTAAGTAAACTGCGCGTATATGCCGGCCCCAAGACCACCACCTCGTCGTTCTGCTCGTCTGTCTCTTTAGATCTCCTTCAATTCCATGCGAGTGTGCCGTTCGTAGCGTTTCGAGTCGTCTTGCTCTATAACTCTCCTTTTCTACTCTCAGCTTTTTATGGTCTTCTTCACCTTGATGACGACGCCTTCTTCTCGATCTTGATTAAAGCACAAAGGGGCGTGTGTCATGTGCCTTTCGTCAAGCTTGTTAACTCGATCTTGACATTAATTGTTATACTTCCCACTAGTTATTTTAGCAAACAACTAATAAAACCGTTGTTCTTGCTGCTATTAGCATGGAGTCTCTATAAGGTTTACTTTTTAATTATCCCTCCATTTAATCCCACCGACTCCTTCCAGTTCTTTACTAAGTTCTTTCAGAATTCTGGTGTCACCTTGCTGTAAATCAACAAATAACAATCAGTGCCTTTCATTGCTAGCAAAAAACAAATCATTATGAAAAGCAACAAACAAATCATTTTGGGCAAGCACACAAAACAGCTAGGTATTAGAGCGGCATGCTTTTGGTGAAATTCTCCCAAGTTAAATTTTGCGGGAACATAATTTAAGTAAAATTGTGTTTGTACTCGATGTCATGCTATTTTATTGCTTGCCAAAATCTGGTCTTTCCCTCCTCTTAACCGTCTCCTATTTTTCTTCAAAGTTCCCATCCTCAATCATGTGAGTTAACCAATTTTTATACTACTAAGAAACGAGCCCTTATCCAGACCCAACCTGGTTTCCTCCATGCTTCGTTCGGTGATATGACTCAAGAACATTATACAATGCCTTTTCTATTTTTGATTCTCTTGCTTATTAAATTCACATATACTTACATCTTTCTCCACCTTACTCCAAAATAAAATAACCAGTGTGTTTCTCTCTCATCTTCACTCACCTTCATCTGGCGTTCACCAACCAAGCCAAGCAAGGCAGTCGTCCTGGCGCCCCCACCCTGGCACGCAGTGCAGTCAGCAGTCCTGGTCCAGAAAAGCACACGCGATCTGATTGAATTCACTCGCTCACTCGCACGCACGCATCCACTTTAGTGCAGTGTGCAGTGGAGGGAGACCAGATCAGACCGAGAATCTCCTCGCCAGTACGTACGTGCGCGGCCAATCGGACACGAATTATACGTACTCCTACGTACGGCGTTTTGGTCCCTCTCCCTTGACGTTTAGGGACACCAACCATATGCTCCCTACAAGACTCTCTAACCACACAAATCTACTGCTGTCAGGCTACTGGCTAGTAGCGATCTTGTCATGAACATGTCACAGTCACCACGAGATGTATCATCATCATGTGCTTCTACAGTCACGTTAATAACTCATGCTGCGGCATGGAACAGCTTACTTTGTTTTATTGATCTAGTTATCATTACCAGCTTGTAATTACGTAGTACTCCTATCAGTTTTGATGGTGTTGAATTCTACTCCCTCCTTCCCAAATTAATTGTCGTTTTGGACAAGATTTTTAGTTCAAAATGAATTAGATTTCTTGTCCAAAACGACAATTAATTTGGGATACCAACTGCAGTTGCCGCAACGGCGAGGCCAGTCCGTTTACCAGCGACGGCCCTGGCGCGGAGGAGGATAGACTCGTCGACGCCGGTGGCCATGGCCACCAGGGGGCGCACGCCGTGGACGACGGCAACGACAACAGAAGCCCGCAGCGGCGGCGGTCTGATCCCTCCTCGCCAGCGGCGGTGGCTAGCGGGGCCGGGCTCGTCGCCGCCGACGTGCCGCGCGCGGTGCGGGCGGTGCGCGCCGTGCCGGGCCGCCCGCGTGGCCATCCAGCCCGGGGCGGTGGGGCCCCAGTGGGAGTACTACCCGGAGGTGTGGCGGTGCAAGTGCGGCGACAAGCTCTTCATGCCGTGAGCTGTGATGTGCTCATCCAAGGAAAGAGGAAGAAGAAGAAGAACAGCACAAAGTAATTGAGTGTCGCTAATTAATTTTGGAAAAGGTACTGTACAAAATGGTGGGTGAAGAGAGACAAAAGGTTTCCTGTCCTGGTGAGTAATTAACTATAGTCAGCTAGGCGTGCGTACGTGTGTGATGTGATCAATCGATCGATCTCCATCGATCCATGCATGTCCATGTGGTGCTTGTATATGCAAATGATCAAAATCTTAGCTACACATATCACTCTCTTCTCTTCTCATATTTTTTGCCATCATGAATTTCTTTTTCTTGCATCAAACATCTGTCCATCTTGTACCTTCACATGAGCCTTTACACTTTCATGTGCAATGGAAACCCTGTAATATAGTTTCTGGTGGTGGCTAGCTAGCTGGTAGTAGTAGTCCTAGCAAGAGGATTAATTACATGCAACAGCAGAAAGGTTTACCTGGCATAACATGCGTGCAGTACGTACACGTGCCTGCATCTGCATGGGTCCAGATCAACAGTAAGCACGAACAGTGCATTGAAAATTTTGGCGGTTGCCGGGCTAGAAATTCGGGTCCGAGCCATGATGAACAGTTCGTGCTGTTCTGCGCTGTGACAGGAGTTAGTTGCCGATTTATCTGTCTTTTCCAGCGACCACACCCAGCCGAGAGGGCATCATATGGATGGATATATCGATGGACGGTGTAGTGTAGGACTTGCAGTATTATTATTATTATTTCACGAGAAGCGTTGCAGTATTCTACTATACATATGATAATGCATTTAAAATCTAGAGTGGCCAGCCGTATGGACCAAACTTTTCTCGTATATATTTTGACTACCTGCATGGTCAACAACCGGACTTTTGTAACCTGTGTATGGTCTGATGCATCTCTGCTCGTTTGTCTAGTAGTGCTACTGTTGAACTGTTTGAATTCCCCTGAGGATCCAAAACTCACAGATATGATACAAAAGCTGAAGCGAACACACATCATGATGCGTTGCAAAAGCAAGGAAAACTCGAATTTATAAGAAGAAAAACGTTACTGTTTGCTCATGATTAAAAGCCCTTGGCTGCAAGCGCGCCATATTCTCCGGGACTTGACGTGCCTGCCCCCGCCATGGCCTGGAGCTATAGAGGTCCATCCAATTCCGACCCAACCAAAGCTGCCATCTCCCTGCCTGCACGAGCATGACGCTCGCTCGATCGAGTGAGCCCACGCCACGCGGCCCACGCGCCACGCTACCCTAGCTTTAGCTTTCCTCGCTCGCTTTCCCGAGTACAGCTTGGTCAAGCGTTCGGACACTAGGCCGGTTAGCTTTTCACTGCAGCTTCGCATCTTCTCATCCTCGACCTCGACGACGAGAGGTGTATGTGTGTCTGCTGCTAGTTGCCTTCCAATGCTTCTGGTGCCCTCGATCTATTCTTACTGCAGCCATGGGACTCTGCTTTACCACACTGGCTGCTTGTTAATTACTGTACTAGTAGTACCTACTTGTTGTCTACACGATCTCGTAGTAACCTCTACTGCTATATCTTGCTGTGTAGTAGACACATTCCCGATGTTTCAGATTAATAATAAACAGATTGGAAACGTGAACAGGGCAGTCGAAGACGACAGACCGATGGAGACGGGGGAGGCAGGCGGTGTCCCACCACGTATAACATGGTCGCGTGCACCACACAGCTGCAGCAGCACATTTTCAATGAAAACTAGTACGTACCAGAGTAGCATGATGAAAGCAACCGGCCGCGCGGCGCCATGCATGGTCGCTGCTCCATAATAGCTTTGACCAGCTCTTGCCGACCTTCATCCATCAGACCATCACCTGTTCTTCGATTCCCATCTGCAGCAGAGCAAAGGCACCGTTTTTCTTAATTTTTTTTAAAAAATTGGATGTATGGCGGTGGAGTTTGTCAGGCCAGGTTCGGTGATCTGATGACGAAGGCCGCTACCGGCTTCGCCGACAAAATTCAGTACCCCTGACAGTAGCCGAGTAAACTACTACTAAACGGTCTACAGACTACAGTGCAGCGGCCGGATTATTATTACAGTACCTCTTGTTCGAGCTAGCGAGACAGATACCTCCTCCGTCGTGTGCATGCTCTCTGCTCTGTATTGTGTGCCACAGTTGCATGACTCGAGACATTTCAATGGTGAATGCTATGCGTCCAGATGCAATGCCGCCGTGGGTTAATTTGCGAAGTATACAGCCGGCTCAGTGCGAACGGGTAAGCATCACGAGGGAGGAAGCTGCGGAAGTTGCATTGGCAAGAGCCGATCGGTCGGTCGGTCGGTCGATCAGTCGCAGTCGTCTTCGCCATCATCATCTTCGTTTCCCATGTAAGTACGTACTTGCAGCTGGGGTACGGACCAGCGAAGACATGTATCAATGCAGAAATTAAGCTCTTGTCCGGCCATCATCGACTTCATTCGGCGAGCTACTGCTGGCAGCTCGATCGGTCCGTCCGTCACTCTCCCGTTCCGCGCTTTTCAGAGAACGACTGAACCGCGCGCGACTCCATATTGGTGCCTCTGCCATTGCCCATTGCAGGGGAACACCAAACTTTGCCATCGTTTCAGATCAGGCGTTCCCGTATCGTGTCGCAATATTTAGTGCGTACTCCCTCTGTCCCCATAAATTTGTCGCATTGTAGTTCATTTTTGAACTACAAAGCGACAAGTTCATAGGGACGGAGGGAGTACATGGTACAAGGCCACTCTGTGGGCCGGATAAGTACGAATGGATCGCTAATATTTATATTGGGCCGTATTCATTGGGCCGCTTTCCATCACCCGACAGAGGAATCGTTTTTTTCCTCTGAATCGTGTGCTCCTCCATTTCTGCCATCTCATCCTCCAAGTCACTTTCCTCGACTCGGGTGCTCTCTCACCATCAGTTGCCATGGTTCGCCTTAGACTGTGGATTACTACATCCATCCAAGTCGCGATTTCGTTTCTCTTTGCTGTTTACAGGACAGGGCATTGACGTTGAGAGGCACCTCTCGCTTGGCTTTCTTCAAGTGGAGCTGCAACCTGCGGCTAATATGTGATCGTTTTATCTTTCTCTTAATTCAAAGTCCAAACATATGTATCTCATTTTGATGCGCATATTGTAGTTTTTTTTTTTAACTCGGAAGGATGTTTATGTAATATTATATAAAAAGAAAAATGACTCAATTTATAAGAGAAACCAGATATGAAAACCGTATAACAGAGAGGAAAATGTCATATCCTCCATCTAACGATACAAATACGACCAGCCATGTAGATAACTAAAGATGGACGACTCATCTATATATAGTGAAAAGTGACTCAATTTATAAGGGAAACCGGGCATGAAAACAGTATAACAGAGAGGATAATGCCATATCCTCCACCCAACGATACAAACACCACTAGCTCTATATATAGCTAAAGGCGGACGATTCATCTATATCTAAATGCTAGTTAAAGGTGACAAAGAACTTTCATACATTGTTCATTCTTTAAGCTGTCACTCTCTCCCCTCCAACAGACTATTGTCACTGCGTAAGAAACCCAAATAGGAGACAAAGATGGGCGACAAGCTCAAAGGCAATCGTCTCTGATATGGTAAAGCGAGACGAGTCTGCTTCAGCGAGGATCTGATATGGCTCGGTTGAATGTACAAGGAGACACGTTACTATACAACCCGTCTCAGTTAAGTAAGTATTCGAGATGCGCCCTCTTCTTTGACAAACGGAAGTCACACTTTACTTGAGCTCGACTCATATTTGTTTCGAAACTGAGACAACCTTTCCTTATCGCTCGTCTCCTTTCATAATCGAAGCCGGGACGTCTTTCATACCCAACGGTCAGGCGCATCTCCTTTTGTCATGGAAGCGGACTCGTCTCCCATTTCCTCTATAGAGAGACGTGTGTTAAAACAGTTTGTCTCGATTTTCTGTTGCCCTTCTACGACCTCCATGCTATGGCGGATCAAGTGGCTGCCAGATCTACCCTGTTCTTTCCCTCTTTGGAAGTACCCTTCTAAAAGTCTTGTAGTGATTATCAATGGATCTTAAAACAAAGGGTTAGTCCTCTCCTTCTCTCCTGTTACTTATTTTTTTCCCACTTTAGATCTTAACTATCAGTGGCTTCGAATTTCTTTGATTTAACTCTTCTTTTCTGTACGTAGATATGTCGTCGGATCGAAATTGGATGTATGGGTCGTGCCTTTGCAATGAATATATCCAATGAGTAGATGCATTTATCGATTTTGCAAAGAAAAACATGTTGGAAAACAGTAGAGGGACTATTTGTTGTCCTTGCAAATATTGCAAGAATGAGAACATATATCGCACAAACAAAGTGTTGATGTCACATTTGATCACACATGGATTAATGGTGGATTATCAATGTTGGAACAAACATGGGAAGGAAGGGCTTAATGAAGCAGAGATGAGAGATTCATATCTAGAGAGGGAGGTCCCTACCCGTGTCGAAGAAGATCATGACAATGATGTGAACATGCCAGATATATCAGGATTCACCGATGATGACATTGAGTTTCAGGTGTATAACATAGAGGAGATGGTACACAATGTCGAGAGACATGGCGATGATGATTTGTACAGTAATGGTGAACTTGTAAATTACAAGAAGATACAGGAAGACTCGAAGAAGCCATTGTATCATGGTTGTGCGGCTAGGTACACCAGACTGTTTGTGATGATAAAACTTGTTCAATTGAAGGCGAGCAATGGATGGAGTGATTGTAGTTTTAAGGAATTATTGACACTTGTTAAGGACATGTTACCCAAGGCAACACAGTTCCTACGATAGTTTATGAGGCAAAACAGATAATTTGTCCACTAGGTTTGGAGGTGGAGAAAATCCACGCGTGCAAGAATAATTGCATTTTATATTATGGACCTGAGTACGAAAACCTCGAGAAATGCCCTATTTGTGAAGTGGACGGATTCAGTCGTGGGAAAGACGACAGTGATGACGAGAACTGCAATAGAAGAAAAAGAGGGCCTAAAAAGATGTTTTGGTACTTCCCTATCATTCCCCGTTTGAAGCGTTGGTTTCCAAATAAGAAGGAGTTAGAATGGTTGCGATAGCACAAAGAGAAGCATAAGCAAGATACTGGAATGATAAGACATCTTGTTGATGCCACACAGTGGCGAAACATTGATTGACGAAATTCTAAATTTGCCATTGATCTTGGGATATTAAGATCGCAATGAGAACCGATGGCATGAATCCTTTTCTGAATAGTAGCACACATAGCACATGGCTAATTGTGCTAACAATTTTGAACCTTTCTCCTTGGTTATGCAACAAAGAAACTATATTATGATGTCAGGACTGATATCGGGGCCACAACAACCTGAGAATGACATCGACACTTATTTCATGCCTCTAGTTGAAGATTTGAAGCAATTGTGGTACAACAACGGAGTGCAGATCTGGGATGACCACAAGTGTGAGTACTTTCACCTCAAAGCCATTTTATTTGTGACTGTTAGTGATTCTCCAGTTACCATATTGGAAAGACTTAGACGTTCGCCATTCGATTGATGTGATGCATGTTGAGAAGAATGTGTGCGAGGGCCTACTCGGGACATTGCTTAACATAGATGGGAAAACTAGGGACCATAGACATGCACAGGCAGATCTAAAGAAAATGGGAATTATGCCTAAGTTGTGGGTCGATGACTCCGTAAAAGGAACAGAACTACCCACATCATGCGTGATCCGTTCAAAAAATGAGAAGAAATAGTTTTGTGAATTCTTGAAAAATGTGAAAGTACCATCTGGCTACTCGATGAACATCTCAAGGCTTATTTCATTTTCAGATCTAAAAGTATCTCCCGCTGTGAAGTCTCATGAATACCATGTATTGCTAACGCAGATTTACTGTTCGAATTCAAAATATCCTACCGATCAATGTTCGAGAGGCTATAACGAACTTTTGTTTTTTCTTCAATGCAATCCGTCAAAAAGTACTATGTGAAAAAGACCTCGAGTCATTGGAAAAGGGCACTATGAAACTTTATGCTTGCTTGAGATGTATTTTCCACCTGCCTTTTTCGACATCAGCATCCATTTCACAACTCATCTTATTGAGGAGATAAAGCTATTTGGTCCTGTGTTCCTTCACCAGATGTGTGCGTACGAGAAATTCAAAGGCATAATGAAGTCCTTCATTAGAAATCGAGTATACCCTGAGGGCAACATGGTACAAGGATACTCTACAGAGGAAGCTGTGGAGTGGCTCTAAACTACATTGACCCGAGTAATCCGATTGGTGTTCCCAAGTCTCGTCATGAGGGGAGGCTCACAGGAAAAGAGACCATTGGGAAGAAGGATATAACTCCACATCTACATTTATTCTTCTATTCTCATTTCCATGTGTTGCAACACATGTCCATTGTGTCGGAGTACTTCGATGAGCACAAGGAGGTGGTGCTTAGGGACCATCATGGCCGCAATGAATCATGGTAAGCAAATCAACACGGGAGAAAATTCATGGCTGGCTCCGGGATCAAATTTCTCACTCATCGGATACTCAAACAAGTGAATACTTAAAAATGTTGGCTCCTGGTCTTATATTCGCAGTTATTACATATTGAGGGTACGACATAAATGGATCAACGTTATACACTGTATAACAAGATAAAAAAGCATGTATCAGAATAGTGGTGTCTGCGTTGATGCTTATAATGTTGGAAGACAAAGACATGTACTATGGTCAAATACAAGAGATCTGAGAGCTTGACTTTCAAGAATTCAATATTCCTCTTTTCTGTTGCAACTGGAATGATGGAATCAAAGATGTCGTCCAAGATAAGTACGGGTTCACTAGCGTTGATCTTAACTGTCAAGGATATAAGTCAGAGCCTTTCATGTTAGCAGAACACGTTACTCAAGCATTCTATGTTCGAGACACAACAAATAAAAGACTTAAGGTGTTATACCTGGAAAATGACGAATCGTCGGAAACGAGAATGTCGTCAATGAGGAAGAGTTTGACCAATTTGATTAGATTCATCCTTTTGTCACCTAGATGATCAAGCCAAGAATACCATCGGCCAACGAACTTCCTTACTTGCAGAACGGCCACCATGAAAAAGTCAAGAATTTCAAAAAACCAAGACTGCAACGTAAAGTAACAATTGTGTGTAAATATGTGAAAGTAGAGTCAACTAAGTGAAAAATTGACTTCCATTTGGATATTTGTGTGATATATGCTCAAATGTGTGAAAATATTGCCATCTGAGTGAAAATTTGACTTTCATTGGTCATATGCCGGTGAGAGCTTCGGGAGGCCGCGCCGGTCGGAACGGAGAGATCGAGTGCGCTCCGGAGGCCGCGCCTCACGCCGAGATCTCGCGCCAGAGGCCGCGCTAGAGGACACGCCGGGAGTGCAGGGAGACCGCACCGGTGGGAGCTTTGGGATGCCACGCTGGTCAGAACAGGACCGAGGGAACTTCGGGATCTCGCGCGTCGCGCTAGTGGAAATGGAGAGGTCGAGGGAGCTCCGGGATCTCGCGCATCGCGTCGAAGGCTGCGCTGGTCAAAACGGGGCTGAGGGAGCTCTGTGATCTCGCGCCGGAGGCTGTGCCGGGATCACAGGGAGGCCGCACTTGGAAGATCGCGCCGGGAGCCGCCGTTTCATGGGTGGAGGGCGATGCTAGGGTTTCGTGGGTGGAGGGCGGCGGGAGGCTCGGGACTCTGGAGTATTCGTGACCGTGGGAGACTGGGAGGCTCCAGATATAAAGAAATAATGAGATTGAGAGAGATGCGGTGAATAAGAAATGACAATTAGGCGACGTGATTGGGGTGCTGAGACCCACTTATGGACGTCGACCACAAATGAGCCGACAATTTTAGATTTACGGGCGTCAGTTGTTTGTCAAAGCCGACAGTTTTATTATAGCAGTCGATCACTGAGGTGCTGTCGATAGTTTTAAGTTTGTAATTTCCGGGCTCTGCAGTTGGCCTGATGCTTTTATATTTGATCGTTGGTTTTCAATAACCAATGTCTTTAGTATATTTAAAAACGATGACCCGACGCTCATAGCGTCCCCGATGTCCTATTGCTCGATTCTTATAGTGACATCTTTTCATTTAACCCCTTCCACCACTTCTCGACCTGATGGAGGGAGTTAAAGAAAAACAGGCAACGATCGTAGGATGCAGATCCAACGTTTGTGTATGCTTGATTCCACGATTGCATCAAAATTCTAATTGCATTGTAGTCATTGCCATATTTATAATTTTCAATGCTGACCGTGCACAGAAGTATGTTTATTTAGACAACAGACGACAATATTTTTTTTCTTGTTCCGGGCCAATGGTATATAAAGATGATAGTACCATCAACATATTACAAAATTGACATCCAACATATCTAGTAAATGTATGGAATGATACCCCTTATTTGTTTATCAGCTTTAGCTCTTTTTAGTAAGAGTGGAATAATATCTTTCACAATATTGAAATATATAGATAACATCAAGTCACTTGTGACCTAAGGCTGAGCCCAACGAATGACCCATACGACTACCAATACTCGAAATAGGTAATGAGGAGCATAAAACAGGTCTCCAACGGACGATGAAAACACCGAACGAATTTTTTGGTAGCGGCCGACCGGCGACTCAAACATCCGTCTTCCCGAACGGCTACCAATCCGCCCGGAGAGAGCGAGCTGACACGTTTTTCGGTGCACAACAGGTGCGCGCACGCGTTTTTGGCGCCTCTAGAGCGCGTATGCATTTTTCTGGCGCGGCTGTGAGCAGGCAGAGGCGGGCAGTTTTGGCGGTACTGCTATATTCACGTGTCGGAGTTTTTTCGGGTGGAGCAGGCAGCCGGCATCATTGCTTTTCGTTCTCCGTTGGAGACACTTCTTTTTAAGTAGCGCATCAGAGCTCGCGGGAGGACCGATCTCTCCATATCGGTATCGTTTTATTGGTATTGTTGTTGGAGTCAGCCTAACCTTACTTTTGTTTGAAAATATTGTCCAACTTCATCATTGACTTTGATTCCAACACGCTTCTATCACAAAATTCTGTACCCATTTGCACCATTTGGATGAGAAACCTTTCATTCAAATTTTTATTGTAGAAAAGACCAAGTGTTGTGTTTATATTAGTTGAAGGTAGTAAATATACTTTTTTCGCTAGTGACATCACTAGCAGTTTCAAAATCTGTCCAAAACAGTCCCTACTCCCTAGCTATCAGTATTGAATATTCACTGATCAGTTTTTTTTAAACCGATAGTGTTAGCAGCTTGAAATATACAAAAAATAGGATTTTTAGTAGCTCTATTGGTATATAGTATAACACCCCTTGCCGTGCTTTCAGGAAGACGGATTCACTTGGAATATTGTCACTTAGTTTTGAAAGCGATAGTGTTTTGGTTTCGATATCCGCAAACTGCAGTGAAATGGTAGCATTTTATAGTGCCAATACAGTAAACCCCTTTCCTTACTCTCGGCATACTTCCTTAGGATAGGAATACAGAAAGTCAATACTTTTTGGTACACGAGAGTTTATAATAACACAAAAATTACTTGGAATAAAGCACGTACTTTTATGTTCAAAATACTAGGTAGCATTGTTTTTATGTTGAGGATAATATCAGAAAAAATAAGAGTTGCGGCGGTGGTGAGCGACATGGGTGAAGGCGGTGGGCGATGACGGCACAGGGGAAGTGAAAGCACGGGCTATTCCTTCATTGGAGGCACAATTTTAGGTCGTTATTTTAATCCCTAAAATGCCCCAAGAATACTAGCTAATATTTTGTTAGATTTAGTAATTTTTCTATTGGGCATGTTGAGCTGGTGGCTTTGTGATGCGACGTCTAGGATGGGCAAATATATAGAGAGAGTAGCGTTAGCGTATGAGCAGACTTCTCCAGAATACAGAAAGTCAATCCCTTTTTAATAGACAAGAGCTTATGACTGTAAGTAGCCAGTAGATGTAATCCCTCGGTCCCCATGAACTTGTCGCTTTGTAGTTTAAAAATGAACTACAAAGAGACAACTTTATGGAGACGGAGGGAGTATACATTTGTGGTTGCTGCTGTTTAGAGATTTCTAAGGGTTACAAATGAACGATGAAACCTCAAGTTGTTGCAAGTCATCTCGAAAATGCTATACCTTAACTGCTGTATTTGCCCAGTTGCTGTTTGTTTTAGATGGAGACAGCTCAGCCAACAAGCAGTTGCTCTTTTTCTCCTAGATTAAGAATAGTGGTGACTATTAATGGAACTGTCAATTTCTTTTTAAAAAAAATTGAACTGGAGATTGCATGTAGTCACAAATCTACATGGGTAGTCGTAAATATTTTTTTTTCAAGGGCAATTGCTAGTGACAAATACGTAAGGCTTTGTATAAATCTATCAATTATGCAATCCGCAACTGGTTGCAAGTCATCTTGCATTGGAAATCATATTGTACCTGCATATGTATATAACATCCAATGAACAGAATGCAATTATTGATCAAAGATGATGCTAGCTAGGATACAGACTCAAAAAAGCAAATGGCGAAGGATTCTATGGAGTTGACAGATCACAACTCGTATTTGTTTTGCATATTGAATGGGAATTCGTGATCAAGAATGTCGAGGTGTCTAACTGACACCTCCCCCGGACCTGCTCGGAAGCAGCCCGCGGAGGTTCGATTTATTTTTGGGGGCTAGTCCTAGGAAGATCGAACACAGTGAATGATGAACGCAAGTGATTTACGTGGTTCGGGCCGTCGGAGCGTAACACCCTACTCCACGGTGGTTGGTGTGTATGTATTGCTCAAGTGAGTGTCGAGTCACTCTGGGTTTAACCTCAGAAGCGAAGATGTCTAAGTCGATGGCTGTCCGGCCCTTTTATAGTCCAAGGCCGGACAACTTACAAGTGGGGCCTGGGGCCCGACAGGTGGCCCTGAGAGTAACCAAATCCAATCTAAGATCTGGGAGTAAATGTTATCTCCTGACAATGGCTTCAATGTACTGCCTGGCCATGCCCTGCAGCAGGACTACACATAGCCCCTCATGATGGTTGGACGCATCCCGTCTGTCTTGTCGCAGCCTCCCATTTGTCCGCCGTACGTTGCCGTTCGGCACCAGCCTGTCATAACAAGACTAGACACTGACCCGTTGACTTATGAGCGCGCACCCCTGCTTACGACGGGGATCGTCGTAAATTAGCTTATTTACGATTAAAGAGTTGTAATGGCCAAAACAATGTAAACAAGTCTATACCGTCATAAATAACTTATTTACGACGGTACTAAGCCTATTAGCGACGATTTCTGACCGTCGTTAGTTGCTCTGTTTCCTGTAGTGACGTTTTAGCAACATCCAAACCATAACTGCCATGTTCATGTGAAAATAGCCTACATAAAAGATAAATATTCATAATTTTCAATGTTGAACATGAACAAAAAATATGTTTATTTAGACAACTGATGACAACATTTTTTTCTCTTGTTCCGGGTCAATGGTATACATTTTTTAAAGATGATAAAATCATCGACATATTACACAATTAACAATCCAACATCTAGTATGTGTGGCATGGTACCGTTTTTTGTTTATCAACTTTTGCTCTTTTTAGAAAGATTGGTAGAATATCTTTCACGATATTGAATAATATGGACAGCATCAGGTCACTTAATGTAACCATACTTTTGTTTGTAAATATTGTCCATCTTCATCATTGACTTTGATTCCAACCTTACTTCAATCACAAAATTCTCTACCCATTTGAACCATTCGGATGAAAAACTTTTCATTCAAATATGTATATTAGAAACGACTACGTGTTGATTTACATTAGTTAAAGGTAGTAAAATATAGTATTTCGTCCGTGAAATCACTAGCAGTTTCAAATACCGTCCACAAGTCCCTAGTCCTTAGTTATTAGTATTGAATAATCACTGATCAGTTTGTTAAACCGACAATGTTAGCAGCTCGACCGGTTTTCTGACACCCTGCTATTGGAAAGCATGGATTAGTGACGAAGCTCCGACCATCGAGGTGGGACAAATTTGCCCAAGCTCGAGCACGGGTCCGGCAAAGTGCGGCGCGAGGCCACATCCGATTGCCGACCCCGACCGCCCGGTTTGGCATCGAGCCCGCTCGAGCTCTGACCATCGAGGTCAGGGCAAGTCTGCTCGGGCCCGAGCTCAGTGTGGGATAAACCACAACTGCATTCAATATAGCTCGGACTTCATGGACGTCTTCACACATGTTATAAATCTTTGTGTCTGCGTAGTTAGGTCAACTCGAAGGTTGAACGCACGATGAAATCGATACTCGCCGGTGGTACGTCCACCGACACAGCTAATGTACAAATGATAGGATTTTGAGTAGCTTTATTCATATAGCAATACCCCCATGCCGTGCTTTCAGGAAACACGGAGTCACTTGGAATATTGTCGTTTATTAGTTTTGAAAGCCACAGTGTTTTTGATTTCGAGATCCGCGAATGGAACATTTTAGTAATGTAGGAAGACGGAGTTGTTAGAATTTGGTCAAGCTGATCTCTACGCAGTCTCCATGTTGCTTTAAATAGGCAGAGTACATGTGGCCCAATTACAAAGATAAACATTGACCTCAACTGATTCAATAATCTTAGAAGATAAAACAAACTCCTAACCAAATACGATCTACTGTGTAGATTACATTGTATACGGCTCAAGAAACTAACTCTATCTAGAGCTAAACTAACTTTATCTTTAGCTAAACTGACACTTATCTTGGGCTTCAAACCGAGGATAGGAAGCATCTTGCGCATATGCCGATATGGGCGCAGGTTGTAGTTTCATGTGCGCCAAGCCTTTTTCTAACAGGAGCCACTTGAAATATTACCATTTGTTAGTTTCTGCAGTACTTTCTATATTTGCCATCTTGAGCCGGTTGCATGCATTGTGATGTGACTTCTAGGATGGGCAAATTCTATATACATGTATATAGTAGCGTGCATGAGCATACTTCTTTTTGAACACAGAATGTAAATCCTTTCCCGTAGACAAGAGTTATTTATAATATTTTTTTTAGATGATAGGTTAGAGTTCCGATCTTTCCTATCAAGAAGGTTATGTTCAACTTGTTACAATCGAATACAGAAGCCGACAATCACACAATCCTATTCTCTAGAACAAGATAAGAAGATGGCTAAACACACACATAATCATTGAGTGAACTTTATAGACCGACATCGGCATGTTTGTCCTCTAGCTCACATTTTGGTAGTTACGCATCAGTTTCGGCACCATGAGTTCCTCAGTACCCTTAGGTTTGGTACGCATGTGCTACTCCGTAAAGTACCAGCACTTAATATTATTAAATCCAACCTAAAATTCGCTTGCACGGGAAATCACTAATTAATAATACAAAAATCACTTAAAATAGAGCACTTTTAGGTTCAAAATACTTGGAAACCATATTGAACCTGCATATGTATATAACACCCATCAAGAACAAAATGCACTTATTGATCAAAATATGGTAGGATACAGACTCAAGGAAAAAACGAAATAGTCAATAATTCTATGGCATTGACAGAATACAAGTCATATTTGTTTTGCATATTGAATGCAAATGTTGGATGATCAAGGAGGTGTTCCATCCAGTTTGCATCTAAAAGGGGTGAACTAAAAATTTGTTTTGTCTTAGCAGACTTTCAGGAATACAGAAAGTCAATCCTTCTCTGGTAGACTGTTAAGTAGCCACTATATGCATGTATTCCTTCCGTTTCTTTTTATTTGTCACAAGAAACGGAGGGAGTATTTCATTTGTCGTTGCTGCTGTTTATATATTTCTAGGGTTTTATTTGTTTATATCAACGATGCAAACACCTCAAGTTGTCGCAGGTCCTCTCGGAAATGGTGAACTTTAACTGTATTTGCTCAGTTGCTCCTTGTTTAGATGGAGACAGCTCAGCCAGGAACCAGTTGACCTTTTTCTCCTAGATCGTATTGTGCATGCGTAGTGGTGGCTATAATACAGAAGTCGACCCTTTTCCGGTAGACATATCAATGATGAAAACCTCAAGTCGTTGCAGGGTCCTCCCGGAAAATGGTAAACTTACTGTATGTGCACAGTTGCTCTTTGTTTACATGGAGACAGCTCAGCCAACAACCAGTTGATCTTTTTCTACTAGATCACATGGTGCATGCATAGCGTGGTGGCTAGAGAATACAGAAAGTCAATCGTCCTTCTCTGGTAGACAAGAGGTTATTATTGTAAATAGCAACTAGATGTATACATCGATCAGTGTAGTTGCCGCTGTTTAGAGATTTATGTTAGTTGTTGTAATCCCGGTCCACGTAGGCAACAACCACGATCGAGTCGCACTCCAACTCGCGTCCTGATTGGGAGCGCAACGGACTCTAGTTCTATGCGGCCCCCTCTCGTACGCGCTATATAAACTAAGGGGAGAGGGTCGGGGATCCGACTCACGAGTTGATTAGACGCCACAATCCTCTCTCACAATCCCAACTAATCTGATCCTAAAATAGTGCGGAACGAGGGAAAAGGTCCGCCGCCGCCTCTGCACCGAGCCTTCACTGCGCCACCTTCTCCCTGCATCGCCGATCGCCACTTCACCGACTCAATCGCCAGTGATCATCCATCCAAGCCCAATGGCATCAGGTGGATCCCTCTCTCTCTCTCTAATTTCCTTGTTCTATACTAGTTGATGCATGATTTGTACTATGATTGAATTGCCTGATTATTAGTTTAAGTCACTAGATCAATGTTCAATTATGGTTAAATATACCTATTAGATTAGATTAGACCTAAATGCATCTGATTAGGTGTTCCTAGCATTGATCCTAAGCACCCTAAGTTTTAACAATGGCATCAGAGCCGTACTTGTGAACACTAATTGGATAATTATCAGATTAATTAGAATATAATCATGTTTATTAAGGCCTGTCAACTAAGATTAGATCCAATTAAGTTAATTAGCGCAAAAATTAGAAGGAGAGGAATCAAATTTTAGTTTCGATTTCGGTTAAGTTAAGAAACTCAGAAAACTGAATTGAATTAAGAAAATTTAGACAGGGAAGAGGACTTATCTAGATGGGGTGGTTTCGGCCTCCGTTGTCCTCCTCACAGCAGGGTTAGGGGAAACCCTAACCCTAGCGCCCTCTTCTCCATGATGGCGTCCAACCATTGAATCTCTCCCAACGGAGAGTCAATTGGCGGCGCCATGGCCTCAGGCGTTGCTCTAGGGTTTCGGGTCTAAGTCCAAACCCTAGTCACGCACATCATCGGCGGCCACTCAGAGACTTCCCACCGGCGGCACGACGTGTGCGCCATGGTGGATGTCGTCGGTCGTCGAGTACCTGCAAGCATAAGAACTCAGAACCTCAGAGCTCGTCGGGCTAGGGTTAAGGGTCGAAACCCTAACCCTAGCCTCGGGTTTCCTTCGACGGCTGACCGCGCGCACCACGTCGGTGACCGTGATGCAGCGACACCGGAAGTCCCCGAGGCGGCGCACCTCAAAGCACTCAGAGTCTCCACTCCACTCAGATCTTGTGCGACGCGACAACTTTCCCTCGATGGCGGCCGACTCAGTATCGTCGACCTCGGTGGAGAAGCACACCTCGGTGCGTTTCCCTCGCCAGAGTTGACGGCACCGTGGCTCGCCGGAGGTCGCTCGCCGGCGTCGCCCTTGCTCGCCCTCTCGATCCTCGCCGCCGCTCGCAAAATGAATAGAGAGAAGGGGAGTGGAAAAATGAGTTAGGGTTTGGCACTCCCCGCGCCTGACGGCCTTAAGTACCTTCGATTTTGACACGGAACTTTCAGATCAAAAACGGACGGTCAAGATTAGCCTAAGTAGTAAGATGTCGTGGAAACGTGGCCGTCGCATTGAAATCCGACGGCCCTCAGAATGCGCCGACCGCCGCTTCGCCTCAGCGGGCTCGGAGCCCATGCGAGGTGGCGACGTGGGCCGGTGGGCTGCCCTTTTGTTTTTTAAGAATTTTTCAGATTTTAACACAGGCCGAATTAAACTTTGGGCCGAAAGCCAAATGGGTTGTGTGCGCTGTTTTCTCCCCATTTAAGTTGGGAATTTTTTTGCTGGGCTGGTCCAATTTTTGACTTGTGGGCCGAATTTCAGGTTTTTGTCCATTTAGCATTTTAATTATTTTCTGAATTTTCAGAATATGATTAAAATGGAAAAATAATTCTAGAAATTAGGAAAATGATTAGAAAATTAGTTAAATAGCTGAGAAAATTTCTGAAAATTTTGTCTGATGTTTTATATGATTTGATTGCATGATTTCAGTAATTTTTAGTAATTTTAAATTATTAAGTGAAATTCCTAAGTTATTTAAATCCAATTAATTCCTATTAAGTTTTGCAATTAATTTTAGAAATTTAAGAAATTAAGTTTATTTAGCTTCCGCTATTATTTAGTAGTAAATTTAAATTAGTAACCAACATGAAAGTTTAAATTTGCTGAAATTGAATTAAGTAAGTAACCAACATGAAAATTTAATTTTGCCATGCTTAAGTTTATTTCCAGTATATTTGCATTATATTGGAAATGTTTCCATGAATTTTAAGTATGTTTGCATGGAAATTAGAGTAACCAACGTGAAATATTTCCATGTTATTTAAGTTATTTAAGTGAATGGAAATTAGAGTAACTAACGTGAAATATTTCCATAATATTTAAGTGAAATGGTTTTGTTGAGTAACCAACGTGAAAGACATTTCATGCCATTTATAATTGTTTAAGTGCAATTTTAAGTATGTGCTGCATCATATGTTATTTAAGTCATTTTCTAACCCCTATGTTTGTTTTATTAAGGTGTCTCAAATGTGGTAAGTCTCATTGTCTCCATAGAGATCCTCGCGGGTCATAACTATGGAACATGGAAAGAGAGACTCAGGATGAACTTAGCAATTGCAAATCTTGACCTTTGCCTAAGAAAGGATCGCCCTGTTGATCCTGAAGCTCCCATTGATCAACCTGAGGAAATTAATGAGGAGTTTGGAGTAAGAAAAGAGGAGTATCTTAAGCTTAAAGAAAAGTATCCTAAGGATCTTGAGGCATGGGAGGAATCCAACAGAAACTGCCTAATGGTTATTAACGCCACCATTTCTGAGACCATAAGAGGAGTTATTCCTGATTGTGAGATGGCTACCGAGTATCTAGCCAAGGTCAAAAGTCAGTATACAGGCTCCAATAAGACATTAGCAAGCACTCTCCTCAAAAGGCTTGTTAATGAGAGGTACACTGGTGGGGTGTGGGAGATCACATCCTTAAGATGAGTAATTTAAATGCAAACCTCAAGACTCTTAACTTAGCCATGCCACATGAGATGCTTGTGCATTTCATCTTCATGTCTTTTCCTAAGGAGTTTGAGGCTTTTGTAATAAATTACAACTCTAAGGAAGATAGCTGGAAATTAGAAAAAGTCATGGCTATGTGCATTCAGGAGGAGGAGCACATAAAAGGAAAGGGTGGAGACTATATTAACTTCACCGAAGGTAAGGGTAAGGGAAAGGTGAAGACCTACTTCACCTCTCCCAAGCCACCATCTTTTAAGGTACATGGCTCCTCTTCTAAGGGCAAAGGGACAACACCTCAACCTTCTGGTTCTAAGTTAAAATTAGATCAGTGCAAGTTTTGCAAAGATTTTGGACATCGCCAGAAGGACTGCATTGGTTTCATTAAGTGGTGTGCTAAGAATGGTAAGGATGTTATCACTTTTGTAAATGAATTTCTATATTTAGCTTATTCACGATCTACTTGGTGGATTGACTTAGGTGCAACTGTGCACGTTTGTAATTTTATACAAGGGTTAAGTACGATGAGGACTATAAGAAAGGGGAAAGGACCATCAAAGTCGCTGATAGCTGTGAAGCTGAAGTTGAAGCTGTCGGTACCCTAAAAACCATACACCCCCTGAGGTTACAAAGATCTCAAGGGAAGGACGTCTACTCAAATTGAAGACCCTCGGAGGCCCACTTGTCAGACATAACCGGACCTGCTTCTCCAACATGGTTAATCCCTAGGTTGCCACGTGTACTGCCAGACCGGAGCTACTACCCACAAGGGTGAAGCTCCGGGCTAGGTACCGAAACGGCACCTCTGGACTTAGCCCCTGACCGAGAGAAGCTCCGGACCCGACACGGGCCAGGCCACCCCGGAGCTACCCGCTTCTCACAAGCAAGCTCCGGAGCTGCCACGTGTCCGAACGTAGGAGCTGGTCGCCTCAAACCTCCGGAAGACATTGTAACGACTCCGGATCCTCAAAGGATAGCCGCGGACTTCAAGACCCGTTTTATTGTCATTAATTCCATATTAATGACAATTAATCAGACAATCTTAACTCCTGTAACGGCACTGTCGGAGCCCGTTACAGGGTTATTAACAACAATTAATCGTGTATCAATACTAGTAATCGCCGGGGCCACATGTCGGGCCAGGCTAACTTGTAACGGTTTGTCCTTGTACTATAAAAGGACAGACCGACGATACACGAGGGGGCTCGAACGCTCAGGCACACACGCATTGACGTGAGCTTTCATACACAAATCAATACAACACCACACACCCGTGGAGTAGGGTATTACGCTCAGGCGGCCCGAACCACGTAAACCACTGTGTCTTTCGTGTCCAATCGTGATTCACCTTCTTGAGTCTCCGCACGCCCACACCGAGCTACAAACTCCTTCAACACTTTAGTAGTGTCAGGAGATCTGCCGACTCCAACAGTCGACAGTTGGCGCGCCAGGTAGGGGAGCGCCTGAGATTTTCAAGAATGGTGAATTCTGCGGCTGGATCATCCAATGGGCAACCTGCTGCTTAGGCTGTCGGGGGCAATCCCTCCAACATGCAGCCACCGGCAGGAGCCTCAGCACCAGCAGGAGTTACACTCCCACCACCACCATCTTCTCCGGCAAAACGTGCCGGGCAACATGATGGTGCGCCGGCGTCACATACTGCGCTGGCAAGTCATGACAACCCAGAACACGCGCTCCATGCAGCGCGTGCTCTTCTTCAGCGACCACCACCTCCGGATGCATCTCGAGATGCCATGGAGCAATGGAGGGCTGATGTTGAGCATTTGGTCGCAGCAGCGGCCGAACGCCTCAACAACCAGGGTGCTCCTCCTTCAGGGCGAGCCCCGTCGCAGCGACGGACGTTGTGTGGAAGACTCGGTCCGCATGTCTCCAACAACCGAAGACGAGCTGCGTCACAGCAAGTGACGTCGTTGCCCTCTGGGGCACGACGCACCCATACGGTATCTCGGCTTTCGACACATGACCTCCGGGCGGAGCTTGATCGCCGATACCGTCAACAGGATGTCCGTGTCCATATCGAGCGAGCTCGTGAAAGACGGGATGCTCAGGACCTTTCTACTCTGGAGGGAGTAGGAGGAGGCTGTTCCGCCCTAGCCATGCACCTACGCATGGTTAGATGGCCACAGAAGTTCCGGCCACACTTGCCGGAAAAATTCGACGGGACTGTCAACCCCGTAGAATTTCTGCAAATATACTCCACTGCAATCTTAGCAGCTGGAGGAAACGAGGCCGTAATGGCCAACTACTTTCCAGTGGCCTTGACTGGGACCGCCAGGTCCTGGTTTATGAGCCTTCCATCCAACTCTATCGACAGTTGGGAGGAGCTGTGCCGTCAGTTCACTGCCAACTTCGGGAGTTCATACACCCGACCGGGCACTGAACTAGACCTTTTTGCGGTCGTGCAAAAAGGGGGAGAATCCTTGCGGTCATTCATCCAGAGGTTCTCTCAGGTACACAACACAATCCTTTCTATCTCAAGCGCTTCTGTCATTGTGGCATTCAGACAGGGTGTACGAGACAAGAAGATGTTGGAGAAGCTGGCGATCAAAGAGATCAACAGCGTCACGGAGCTCTTCAGCTTGGCAGACAAGTGTGCCAGAGCTGCGGAGGGCCGTGAAATGCACTCCAAACCAGCCCTGGAGGATCACAAAAAATCCTCCAAAGAAGAAGCCGCTACCTCCGGGAGTGGCAAGAAGAAAAAGAAGACCAACGGCAAGAAGAAGCCGTCGGCCGGCACATCCAACGTTGCAGCCACTGCAACTCCTGGTGGCCGGGGGCCACGCCCCGAGAAGCGACCTCGACCGTCTTCCGAAGACGGTGGCAAATCTAAAGTGTGGTGTCCCATTCACAAAACGGGCAGCCACAGTTTGGAAGACTGCCGGGAGGTCCAAAACCTTGCCGAGCGCTACAACAAGCGCCGGGAAGGGTCTCCTTTCCGACAGAGGGAGGGAAAACAAAAGGTTGACGAAGCTCCGGCTGAGGAGGAGTTGGGGTTTCAGGACCCCAAAAAGGTCCTGAAAGCCGTCTACACCTCCGTCGACGATGACTCCGATGTCTCTGACAACGAGCGTCGGAAAACCATGAACACCATCTTTGGTGGATCATGGGACATCACTTCTCGTCGCGTCATCAAGACTATGCGGCGCGATATGGCTGCTGTAGCTCCTACAGCTAGACCGGAGCCACATCGAAAGTGGATGGACACACCCATCACTTTTGATGCTTCGGACTGTCCTCGAAGCATGATCGGAGCTGGTCAATTACCTTTGATGGTATCTCCCACCATCAACAACATCCAGCTCCATCATGTTATGGTGGATGGAGGTTCGGGGCTGAACCTCATAAGCTTTGAAGCTTTTACCAAACTTCAGCTCCGACCTTCAGATCTTCAGCCCTCTCGACCATTCTCCGGAGTAGGTCCGGGGGCCATTACCCCACTCGGAGCTATAATTCTCCCCGTTACCTTCGGGACACGGGAGAAGTACCGCACCGAGAAGTTGGTCTTCGACGTCGCTCAGATCAACTTACCATTCAACGCCATCTTGGGTAGACCTGCCCTATACAAATTTATGGCAGCTGCCCATTATGGATACTTGGTGTTGAAGATGCCAACACCAGCAGGCGTTCTCCGGATTCGTGGAGATCGCACCGCCGGAGTAACTGCTCTGGAGGAGCTCCATGCACTCACCACTGCGCAAGAGGAGGACTCCAGACAGGGGCAAGCTCCGAAACCTCCGAGCATTCGACAACGAGGCTCAACCTCTGCTCCCCGTGTGCAGCCAAGCGGCGACACCGACATCCCCGTCAAAGTCGTCCAAATTGGTTCCGATGTCACTCAAACCACCCGCATATCGGGTGGGTTGAATGACAAATAGGAACTCGCGCTCATCACTTTCCTCCGGGCTAATGTTGACGTATTTGCTTGGCAATCGTCACAAATGCCTGGGATCCCCAGGGAAGTGATTGAGCACAATCTGAAGATTTACCCCGATGCTCGGCCTGTGCATCAGAAACCTCGGAAGCAATCTGTAGAGCGACAGAACTTCATCCGACAAGAAGTGAAGAAGTTGCTCGAAGCCGGATTTATCCGAGAAGTCTTCCATCCAAAATGGCTGGCGAACCCAGTCGTTGTGCCCAAGGCTGGCGGGAAACTTCGGATGTGCATCGACTACACCACACTAAATAAGGCATGTCCAAAAGATCCATTCCCACTACCTAGAATAGATCAGATAGTGGATTCCACCTCCGGGTGCGAGTTACTGTGTTTCCTAGACGCATATTCTGGATAACATCAAATCAGGATGTCTAGGGAGGATGAAGAGCATACTTCATTCATCACAGTAGATGGATTGTATTGTTACACAGCCATGCCGTTTGGTCTCAAGAATGCAGCTTCAACTTTTGTACGAGCTATGTACAAAACTTTCGAAGAACTCATCAGAGACATAGTGGAAGTGTACGTCGATGACATCGTGGTCAAAGTCAAAAACAAGGAGTCCCTCTTGGACACCTTGCAGGCTATCTTCGACAAACTGCGGGCCACCCGCACGAAGCTAAACCCAGACAAGTGCGTCTTCGGGGTTAGTTCCGGAAAGCTTCTTGGTTTCCTGGTAAGTCACCGGGGCATAGAGGCTAATCCGGCGAAGATAAAAGCCATTGAAGACATGCGGCCACCAACCCGCATCAAAGACGTCCAAAAATTAACTGGATGTCTAGCAGCCCTCAGCCGGTTCATTTCAAGACTGGCGGAAAGAGCACTTCCCTTCTTCAAGTTGCTGAGGAAGTCCGGACCATTCCAATGGTCTGAAGAAGCAGAGAAGGCATTCCAGGAGCTGAAACAGTTCCTCACCACCCTACCAATTCTGGTAGCTCCGAACCCTGGTGAGCCTTTGTTGCTTTACATTTCAGCTACTGACGAAGTCGTCAGTATGGTTCTGGTTGCGGAGAGACCGGAACTACCCAATACACGGGAATCCAGACCCCTTCGAGAGGGTCCGGAGGTTCCTAAAAGTGAGTCTGGGTCCCAGCTCCCATACTCAAACCTACAAGAAGCCATTCCAGAGGACCCGGACCCCTCTAAGAGGGTCCAGGTCATTTCTGAAGAAGCTTCGGGTTCCTCCAGCCAGAACCCGGAGGTCCCCGAAGAGAGTCTGAACCCCTCCGAGAGGGTCCGGATCAATGAAGAGGAAGCTCCGGACCCCTCCGGGAGGGTCCGGACCATTCAACGCCCGGTATACTTCATCAGTGAAGTGTTACATGATGCCAAGACTCGATACCTAGAGGTGCATAAACTGCTTTATGCAGTTCTTATTGCCTCAAGAAAGCTTCGACACTATTTCCAAGCTCACAAAGTCTCGGTGGTGACCTCATATCCACTTCGAGCGATCCTGCATAATCCCAATTCAACTGAGAATATTGCAAAGTGGGCAGCGGAATTGGCTGAATTCGATCTTGAATTCATTCCGAGACAAGCAATCAAGAGTCAAGCGTTGGCAGACTTCGTGGCGGAATGGACTCCCTCTCCATTAAACCCTGGGGGCCCCAGCGAGCAGAAGACGGAACCTCAAGTTCCAACCTTCACTAAGCCTCACTGGACCCTTTACTTCGACGGCTCCATGCAGAAGCAGGGGGCCGGAGCTGGAATCTTTCTCCTCGCACCAACTGGGGAGAAGGTGAAATACATGGTACACCTTGACTTCAAGGCAACCAATAACATGGCGGAGTATGAAGCACTCATCTATGGATTAAAGGTGGCACTATCGTACGGTGTCAAGCAATTGCTGGTCAAAGGAGATTCACAACTCGTCATCAAGCAGGTGAAGGGTGAATGCTCCTGCAATAATCTCCAGCTAGCTGCTTACCTCCTTGAAGTCCAGAGGCTTCAGAAGGACTTTGAAGTCCTAGACCTTCACCATGTTCAGCGTGCTCACAACGCTGAAGCTGACGAACTCTCGACCAAGGCGTCAACTGGAGCTCCGGCTCCTGATGGAACCTTTGTCCGGAGGTTGTCAAAACCCACAGTTCAGCCTGCCGAACTGAACGAAGGGGGCGAGATCAGCATCCCGAAGCTGACGGTCCCGATGGCCCTGTTACCATGGCAGCCATCAAGGGTCGTAGGTGCTGCCGGAAGCTCCGAGCAACCCAGCACGCAAGACTCAAATGCTCAAGTCAGTTCCGATGCATGGATCTCGGAGATCCGGAGCTACTTGAAAGACAACATCCTTCCTGACGATGATGTATCCGCTGACCGGGTAGTCAGATTGGCTAAAAGATACACGTTGGTAGAAGGAGATCTCTACCGGCGCGGTGCCAACGGCATCCTAATGCGGTGCATCACAAGGGAAGAAGGCTGCGAGCTCCTCGCAGAAATCCATGGAGGCGAGTGTGGGAACCACGCATCTTCCCGCACGCTGGTCGGAAAAGCCTTTCGGCACGGCTTCTACTGGCCTACAGCGCTCCAGGATGCCACTGAGCTGGTGAAGAAATGCGAAGCATGCCAATTTCATGCAAAGCAAATTCATACACCTGCTCAATCCTTACAAATGATACCTCCTACATGGCCTTTCGCTGTGTGGGGGATGGACATCATGGGACCCTTCCCAAGAGCCGTCGGAGGTTACAAGTTCCTGTATGTCGCCATCGACAAGTTCACCAAGTGGCCGGAAGCAACTCCTGTTGTGACGATCAACAAACAATCTGCAATCAACTTTCTACAATCCATCGTGAGCAGATTCGGAGTCCCAAATAAGATCATCACTGATAATGGGACTCAATTCACAAGCTCCGCGTTTCAAGGATATTGCGAAGACCTCAGCATACAAGTTTGCTACGCTTCCGTAGCTCATCCTGCCAGCAATGGACAAGCCGAGAGAGCAAATGCAGAGATCCTTAAAGGACTCAAAACACGCACTTATGAGCGCTTGAAAAAGCACGGAGCCAATTGGATCGAAGAGCTTCCGCCCACTCTATGGGCCAACAGGACTTCTCCAAGTCGGGCAACCGGAGAAACACCCTTCTTTCTGGTGTACGGAGCTGAAGCGATCCTTCCTCCGGAAATCACCTTGGGTTCCCTCCGAGTCCGGACCTTCGACGAAGCCGCGCAGGACCAGCTCCGGCGCGAATACCTAGACCTCCTTGAGGAGGGAAGGTGCCAAGCAGCTGTTCGGAATGCCCGATACCGCCAAGCTCTACGGCGCTATCACCAGCGGCATGTACATAACCGACAGCTCGAGGAAGGCGATCTGGTGCTACGGAGAATACTATCCAGAGAAGGACTAAACAAACTCTCCCCCAGCTGGGAAGGGCCCTTTCGAGTGATCAAAGTATCCCGTCCCGGAAGCGTTCGCTTGGCTACCGAGGATGAGACACCTCTCCCAAATCCTTGGAACATCGAGCACCTCCGTAAGTTCTACACTTAATTCCACGGAGGTGAGTCTTAAGTAACTTGAAATGTATGTTATAGAGTCATTGTACAGAGTCGGGTAGTTCCTCCGGGAGAGCAGCCGGACCTTTCCCGAAAGGTTTGAAAAGCTCATGCAACACTTGACACAGTCTCCGGACTAAAAGTGTGGCTAACTACCCTGTGTCAAACGAGAAACCAAACACACTTAGCCTGGTTCCGTACCCTAAGAGTGTACTTGTTTCCCCTGTACCCCAGACCTATAATGAAAGACATCTTCATGTGAAATAGACTCCACGTGCATTCATTTTTGCATAGGCTCGACATTTTTATTTTTCTCTTTCTTGTCTATAACAGAAACGTGCAATTCTTAAGAAGTTCTAGTTTGACCGGTTTATATACGATTCGAGTTGAATTGTCAGATTTTTTGGATTTAAATATCGTCTGTGGCCAACTCGCCTGAAAGCCGCCAAGCCATTCTAGGGCCGGAGTTCGCTATCGACTTAGCTTGGTCAAGCACCCTAAGTACGCCACTCTACCTACACCCCGGCAGGCCAAAGTAAGGCGGGTCCATGGACAATTAGATCTAAAAGAAAAGACAATTCATCCAGTCGTATTAAAAATCATGTTCAACTTAAAATTTTCTTGAGAACCGTAAGCCGCGACGAAGTTATAGACAAGGAACGAATTTTACTATTTTTCTTGGCTTAAGTGTGCAGGAAAAATGAATCCTACGTTGATGGAAAAAAAACCGGAGCTAACCAAGCTCCGACTCCCACCAGGGCGTCAACCGTCGGCGTTGACTAAAAGATGGTGAGAAGACCCCGTCACTGGAGTCTGTTGCCAACAAACCAAGTGTGGCAAAGGTCATTGCCGGAGCTGCTAAGCTCCGACACCTTGGAGTATTAACTATCGACGCTCTACGTGTTGATAGAGGCTATTGCCGGAGCTACTAAGCTCCAGCGATGGACAGTGCCGGAGCTTCGAAGCTCCGACAACTTCAGGGGACCTTCACTATCAAAAACTTCGGACCTAAATTCCACAAGTTCGAAGTAAATTCGTCTTCAACAAAACTCAACATCCTTTTGGTACATGTCCACAATCAAATTGTGCACATCTACCAGGGGGCCAAGTGAAGATAAAGATGTTGAAGACAAAAAAATGAAATTCGCAAAAAATGGGGGATTTCATTTCATCTGAAGACCGGAGATTACATCTGGAGACAAGGGATTACAAAATTGAGGAAGAAGAGAAGATACAAGTAAAGGCTAAAAGAGACGGTCCTAGACCCTATGGAAGAACTCGGCGACCTTCTGGGCGACCTCCGACACGCTGGCTCGGGTAGCTTCGCCTTCTCCTTCGACGGGGCCTTCAAGCACCGGGTCCAGAGGAAATCGAGGGTTCCGGCTGGTGTAGCACGTCAACACATATTCTGTGACGTTCTTAGCCAAGGACTGCCCCTCGACCTCCAGCTGGTCCGCGATGACGTCGCCCACCTTGGAGAGCTTGCTGCCTGCGGCGCTCAACGCTTGCAACGCAAGGTCCGGCTCCGGCTCCGGATCATCCGGGTGCACGGGGCTGAAACCCATCGGCGTCAGCGCGTCGTCGGCCTTGCCCAGGAACTCCCAAATATGCAGGGAGTCCGCCTTCCTCAAGTTCTTCATCTCTTCCAGGGATCTCCGGGCCGCCGTCAGCTCCGAATTCTCATGGGAGAGGCGCTCAACTTCTTTGGCGTTTTGCTGGATCTTCGCAGCAACCCGCTTCTCAAGTCTTCCGAGCTCCTCCTCCCGGAGGTGGATCTTGTTCTGGCGGTCAACCAGGTCCTTCTCCCTATCCTCCACTTTCTTCTCCTGGGCAACAAGGGCACACTCGTATTCGTAGAGTTCCTGCCCCCGCACCCAGGTCTTCTCCTCTTCCTCGAGGCAGCGCTCTTCCAATTTCTTAGTGCGCTCCTCGAGGCCCTTGTCCGCCAGAGCTGTTTTCTCGGCGAGCTCTTCTTCCCGTCGCAAGACGTCATCCCGCAGTTCCAGGAGTTTTTGCTCCTCGTCCTCGAGCCGTCTTTCCCTCCCTTCAAGTGCCTCTCGGCGCTTGATGAGTGCGGTGCTGATGGCCTCGAGCTGATCAAACCGAGCATTGGCCGCGTCGTTAGCAGCCTTAGCTCGGTCGTGGAACTCCCGAGATTGAGCATCGAGGGCGTGAGTCATGCTCTCCCTCTCGTCCAGCAGCTTATCCCAGAGCTCCAGGCGGATCTTCTCCCGCTTGATCCATTCCTTGTCATCCGCAAGCCTCGACTGCGCCAGCTTAGTCTCGAAGTGGAGCCGATTACGCCACCGTCTAAGGGTTTGGCGCTCCTCTTCAAGAGCCTTGCTGTCGTGGAAGAAGGCCAGTTGGACCTGACGTAGACTGGAGCAGGCGTTGTCGATGGACATCGACAGCGAGATGGGCTCCGGACCTGCTGGGATTTCTTCCGCTGGTTCCAGCGGGTCTTCACATACAAAAATTGGGTCTCACTATACGAGAGTGGAACCTTGAGCTTCCAAAGCGCCGGGGCCTTCCTCCGGGATGGCCTCAGCCGCCATCGAAGGAGGTCCCGCCACCAAGTCTTCATTCGCCCCCTCAGGCGGGGGGCCGGCGACTTCGTTCAGGCACTCTGGCTCTGTCACAGGTACCATCGACGTCGTCGCCTCCGGAACAGGAGCCGCTACTGGCTCCGGCCGGGACACTTCTTCTGAGGGAGGCTCAAGCTCCCTCGCCTCTTCAACCGCCGGCTCTGCGGCCGGCGCTCCAACGATCACCGGCTCTGCGGCCGGTGCTTCAGAAGTAACCGGCTCAACTGCCGGAACTACTTCGACTTCCGGCTCGCATGCCGGGGCTTCAGCCACCTCCGGCTCAATCGCCGGGGCTTCAGCACTTTCCGGCTCCGAAGCCGGGACTACTACTTCTTCCGGCTCAACAGCCGGAGCTTCAACTGCAGCACCAGGACCCGGAGCTTCCACTTCCGGGACGGGTGCCGCTGGCGCATTTTCATTCCCGTGGTCCGACGCTACCACGGGAACTTCTGGAGACGAGTCGAGGTCCATGACCACGACAGCCGGCGCTGGAGCTGTCGCGGCCTCCGCTTGGGGCGGCACCAGGACTGGAGCAGAAGCCCTCACAGCCTCAGACACTGTGGCTGAGGGTGGAGCTTCACTCCCCTTCTTGGGGACGCTGCAGATGAAGAACGAAGAAATTGAGCAAACAAATGCTACAATTAAAAAGTTAATCGAGGTAAAAAAGAAAAATTACCTTGGAAGGCTCCCGCACCAGCTTGCGCGGAACCTCTTTCCCGGACGATCCGGGCTGGCCACGGTCAGCGTAGGAGCTCCGGGAGGACTCCCAGGACTTGCCGCAGCCGCGGGCGTTTCCCGGGTCGGAGCTCTCCTTGATCGGGAGGAACTCCTAGACCTGGAGGCCCTCACCGCTCCAGATGCCGGAGTCGCGCGCCCGGAGCTAGCACCACCGGAGGGATCCACCACGGGGACAGCCGCACTCCGGGAGGATCCCACCGCCGGAACAGTAACATTCCGGAAGGACCCCACCACGGGGACAGTCGCCACGGCGGCGGAGGATCTTCCTTCCTGAGGAGGAGGAACCGAGGCGGAAGTGGCAGGCCTGACGGACCTTCCGTCAGCATGTTGCAGCTTCCTCTTCCGGCTCTCCGGCTCCTCCGCCAGCTCCTTGCCCTTGTCGATGACCTCAACTCTCGGCTGTGGGACAGGGGCGGAGCCGTCTTCAGACAACCCGGGGATCGCCAATCGAGTGGTTGATCTTCTCTCGACGACGCCAAGGTCGTCAAGCGCGGGCATCGTCCGCCGGAGCTCCCTGCTGAACTCAACTTCCACGTTCAGAGGGAGGAAGGCCGGCGGCGGAGTCAAGTAATCTCCGTCGACGTCGATGCCGTGCTGGAATTTCTTGAGGTGAAACTCCAAGGTCTTCCCCACCATGCTAGACTTCAACCCGGTCTCAACCCGGTCCTCGTCCATCACGCTGTTGAGGGCCCAGGCGAGCTTCTCCCTCCTCTTCAGCGGCGCCCACCTGTTGGACAGGAAGTTGCAGAACACCGCCTGGGGAGTCAATCCTCCCTCCACACATTGGCGGATCCTGGTCAGGACAGGGTCGAAAGCTTCCGCCAGCACCGGAACTTCGCTCCATATCGACGTGTCAATGCCGGGCAAACTGTCTGGCAACTCCAATCGCTCATGCTCCTCCACCCGGACGACTATCCAATCTTTCTTCCAGTCATCCCACTTCCCGGAAGGGAATGACCGGAAGAAGGTTCGGAAGAGCTCGATGCAGGGAGGGATGCCCACCCACATCTCGCAGAAGTGGACAAAGATGGACACAAGGAGAATGGAGTGAGGGCCAAGGTGGTATAGCTGCAGACCATAGAAGTCCAGCAGCATCAAGAAGAAAGAAGAAAATGGTGGGATCAGCCCCACCATGGCGTACGAGGAAAAGTACACCATCTCGCCAGCGTGCTCCTTTTCAAAGGGGAGCTCTCCGCCGGCGCGGACCGAGCGGTTGAAGAAGTCCGAAGACCACCCCATGAGGGCCCGGACCTTCTTCAGATCGCTGTCAGTCTTCAAGCGACTCTCACGCAGACCCAACTCCATCGCAGCACAACTAGGCAAGAGAAGAGGAGCAAAGTGCGAGTCGGGAGTTTGAGCGCAAGAACAGATGGAAAGCATAAAGAACTCCCGACGGTGCGCTTTCCTTCTTAAGTAAGCCCTCGCAACGCTTGGATGGAAACTGCAGGAGAGTCAAGGATACTACTCAAGAATTCAACCCTGCCGATGACAAGAGGGCCCGGGACCACCCTGACGATCAAGTCGAGGCTCTTACCCAGGCGAACAGTTGTCATCACGAGGCGGGAAACCCAAAGGCGGCGGCCTGACAAGGCGCGCGGAACCGATACGGTTTTCGTATCGGGAACCGGCGACCTTCAATTGCGAGAGATCCGCACGTCAAAGATCTTATCTGCCGCCTGAGGTGCGCCACGCGTCGGGATTTAACCGTAAAGCCCTACCAACGGCACCTCCGAAGACCCTTGAAGACCCAGTTCAAGAGTCGCAAGTATGGACCCACCTCCGACGGAATGACATCACCCCGGTGACTTTCCCCGGAGGTAGGTCCAGGGGGCCACTGTCGGTACCCTAAAAACCATACACCCCCTGAGGTTACAAAGATCTCAAGGGAAGGACGTCTACTCAAATTGAAGACCCTCGGAGGCCCACTTGTCAGACATAACCGGACCTGCTTCTCCAACATGGTTAATCCCTAGGTTGCCACGTGTACTGCCAGACCGGAGCTACTACCCACAAGGGTGAAGCTCCGGGCTAGGTACCGAAACGGCACCTCTGGACTTAGCCCCTGACCGAGAGAAGCTCCGGACCCGACACGGGCCAGGCCACCCCGGAGCTACCCGCTTCTCACAAGCAAGCTCCGGAGCTGCCACGTGTCCGAACGTCGGAGCTGGTCGCCTCAAACCTCCGGAAGACATTGTAACGACTCCGGATCCTCAAAGGATAGCCGCGGACTTCAAGACCCGTTTTATTGTCATTAATTCCATATTAATGACAATTAATCAGACAATCTTAACTCCTGTAACGGCACTGTCGGAGCCCGTTACAGGGTTATTAACAACAATTAATCGTGTATCAATACTAGTAACCGCCGGAGCCACATGTCGGGCCAGGCTAACTTGTAACGGTTTGTCCTTGTACTATAAAAGGACAGACCGACGATACACGAGGGGGCTCGAACGCTCAGGCACACACGCATTGACGTGAGCTTTCATACACAAATCAATACAACACCACACACCCGTGGAGTAGGGTATTACGCTCAGGCGGCCCGAACCACGTAAACCACTGTGTCTTTCGTGTCCAATCGTGATTCACCTTCTTGAGTCTCCGCGCGCCCACACCGAACTACAAACTCCTTCAACACTTTAGTAGTGTCAGGAGATCTGCCGACTCCAACAGTCGACAGAAGCCATAGGGATTTATCCTCTTAGACTTAGTAGTGGTTTCATACTTAGGCTTCATGATGTTCTTTATGTCCCTAGTTTAGAGAGGAATTTGATATCAGTTTCATGTTTGGATGATTGTGGATTTGTTTGCCATTTTGGCGAAGACAAATGCTCTATTAGTTTGAACAATAAGATTATGGGTCTTGCCTTCAGACAAGACATGCTTTATCTATTGTCCACTCATGATAATGTGAATGCTTTAAGTAATGATCAAATTCCCGCCAAGAATGACATAAGAAGAAACAAGCGCAAAAGGAACGATTTCGAAACATAATCGAAATTATGGCATTATCGTTTATGCCATATTTCGAGGGGGGGATCGAACGCTTAGTATCTCAATCGATCTTACCTCACTTAGCCTTTTCAAATTCAGAAGAATGCATTGATTGCATTAAAGGTAAGTTTGTTAGGACTATTATGAAGAACGTCATACGCAACACGGGAATTTTAGAAATCATTCACACGGACATTTGTGGTCCGTTTCTCGTAGTCTCCGTAGATGGGTATGACTCATTCATAACATTCACGGATGACTAAACTCGTTATGGTTACATTTATCCAATCAAGGAGCGATACGAAGCACAGGATAAGTTTAAGATATTTAAAGCTGAAGTAGAAAATCAACACAATATTAAGATTAAGGTAGTAAGATTCGATTGTGGAGGTGAGTACTACAGTCGGCATACCCCATACGGTCAGTTTCCTGGACCCTTTGCAAGGTTTCTACAGGAACATGTCATAGTCGCTCAGTATTCTACATCGGGCAAACCTCAGCAGAACGGTGTTGCGGAACGTAGAAACCGTACTCTTATGGACATGGTAAGGAGTATGCTAAGTTATTCTACATTACCGGTTAGCCTGTGGATGGAGGCGTTAAAAATCGCCATTCATGTGCTTAATCGGGTTCCAACTAAGTCACACCGTATGAGATGTGGACAGGACGTAAGCCCTCATTAAACTATTTTTATATTTGGGGTTGTCCAGCTGAGGCTAAGATGTTCAACCCAAATATTAGTAAGCTAGAATCTAGAACAGTTAGTTGTCATTTTATTGGCTATCCTCAGAAAAGTAAGGGTTTTAGGTTCTATTGTCCAGATCGGCATACTAAGTTTATAGAAACAAGACACGTCGTATTCTTAGAAGACGCTATGATCAGGGGAGCACGGTACGGCGGGAAATAGACCTTGAAGGGGAACATATTAGTTTACCCGTTCCGATGGCTCAAGAGTCGTATTTCACCCTACCTGCTGTCGTTGTGACACCGGTACCCGCCACTAGTGACACAGCGCCTATTGTTGCACCTCCATCGGCCACAATAGAAATAAGTGAGGTTCCACCTTCTCAACCTGTTGAGGATATGTCGAACAAAATGAGGTTCAGCAACAGCCTCCACCCTTAGATGATGCTCAAGTAAGAAGATCGCACAGAGTAAGACGATCAGCCATCCCGGACGACTATCAGATATACTTGAGGGAAGAAGTTAAGATGGAGGATGATCCCACCTCTTACGAAGATTCCATAAGGAGACCTCAGTCATTTGAATGGTACAATGCCATGGAAGATGAAATAAGTTTGATGAGTGCCAACAAAGTCTGGGACTTAGTAGAGATTCCTAAAGGAGCCAACACAGTAGGTTGTAAGTGGGTCTACAAAATTAAGGGTGACTCCATAGGGAAGATCGAAAAGTATAAGGCTAGACTTGTGGCTAAGGGATTCACTCAACAGGAGAGTATTGATTACAATAAGACTTTCTCTCCCGTGTTGTCTAAGGATTATTTTCGAATCATCATGGCATTAGTAGCGCATTATGACTTAGAATTGCATCAAATGGATGTAAAAACGGTGTTCCTCAATGGGAATCTATATGAGGACGTCTATATTACACAACCAAATGGTTTTGTTGTTAAGGGTAAGGAACATATGGGATGCCACTTGAATAAATTCATTTATGGACTTAAGCAAGCTTCAAGACAATGGTATATCAAGTTCGATGAGGTTATTAGAAAGTTTGGGTTTAAGGAAAATGAGGAGGGTAATTGCATTTATGCTAAGTTTAAGAATTGAAAGTTTATTTTCTTAGTCTTTATGTGGATGACATCTTATTAGCAAGTAGTGATGTCAACCTACTCTTAGAAACTAAGATGTTTTTATACTCAAATTTTGATATGAAGGATCTAGGTGAAGCGACCTATGTTTTAGCGGTTGAGATACACCGAGATCGTGTTAAGAGGGTTTTAGGACTATCTCAGAAGACATACTTAGAAAGCGTACTTAGAAAGTACAATATGCATAATAGTAAAGTCTCGCCTGCTCCAATAGTTAAGGGCGATAGATTTTCAAACTCTCTATCGCCTAAGAATCAGTATGAGGTTGATCAGATGAAAGGAATTTCTTATGCTTCCACTGTCAGAATCTTGATGTATGCTCAAGTTTGTACACGCCCGGACTTAGCTTTTGTGATTGGGATGCTTGGCAGATACCAAAGTAATCCAGGATTAGATCACTGGAAAGCCATTAAGAAGGCATTAAGATATATACAGGGCACTAAGCACCTCATGCTAACATATAGTAAGACTGAGTCACTGGAAATTGTGGGCTATTCAGATTCATATTATGCGGGTTGTATGGATACTAAGAAATCCACGTTAGGTTACATATTCACCCTCGCGAATGGAGCTATATCATGGAAAAGCTCCAAACAAGCAATCACTACATCGTCCACAATGTATGTTGAGTTTGTTGCTTGTTATGAAGCCACCAAGCAGACATCTTGGCTTAAGAAATTTGTTCCCGGTCTTAAAGTGGTCGACATCATCCATAAACCACTTAAGTTATGCTGCGATAATCAGCCAGCAGTTATGTACTCTCACAACAACAAGTCGAGTGGTGCTGCCAAACACATCGACATTAACTACTATGTCGTGAAAGAGAAAATCGAGGATCACACAATTAGTCTCGATCATATCAGTACTAAGCAAATGCTTGTGGATCCGCTAACTAAGGGCCTTCCACCCAACGTGTTCAGTGAATACGTAGCTGGCATGGGTTTAAGGGAGAACCTGTGAAAATATCCTTGATTCTAAGGGGCCACCAAAGTGTAAGATTATTTCTTATTATGAGACTTATCGTGGTCGTCGAGTAAAACAGTGTGTAAATGGCTGTTTTGATGCGTCGTGCCCTTTATGTCAAAGCAAAAGAAATAAGTGTAAGATTAGTTCAGTGAATAAGATAATAAGTTAATGACCCGAGATCAAGGGGGAGAATGTTGTTGTGATCACGGTCCACGTGGGCAACAACCACGAGCGAGTTGCACTCCTCCTCACGCCCTGATCGGGGGCGCAACGGACTCTAATTCCGTGCGGCCCCCTTGAAAGTGCATCTAGGAATCCCTTATGGGTTTTGGATGATTTATGACAAGCAAATGAGATCCTAACCTCTTTGTTGAGATGAGTACAGGTTTTAATAGCAAAATAAGCAAAGTGCCAAAAAGAAGAGAGAATGAGGAGCAAAGTGGAAATGAGCTCAAGGAAGAAGAATAGTAGATCATTGTGTATGGAGTGTGTTAAGGAAACACACCCCAAGAGCTCAATCACAATTAAACACACACATTGCACTAATTTATACAGGACTGGACTAGTCCGAGTGACACCGGAATAGTCCGATATCCCTTCTGCACAAGATCGGACTAGTCCGATATCTCTCTGACTTGAATCGGACTAGTCCTCTCCAGTGCGGACTAGTCCTCAAAACACTTCACAAGTCACACAAAATCGGACAAGTCCGATCACACACCGGACTAGTCCTATATCTTTGTGATGTCAATCGGACAAGTCCAAAAAACTCTTTGACCTAAATTGGACAAGTCCTCCAAGTGCAGACTTGTCCTCATAACCACTTAGGGTTTCACTGTCCGGACAAGTCCGATGACTATCGAACAAGTCCGAAGATTTCCAGAAGCAAAATTGGACAAGTCCGCTCCTAGCCAGACTAGTCCGATATTTTGGGACACTTAGGGTTTGCTACACACAGCACACCAGACTAGTCCGGTGTCCACCACGGACTAGTCCGATCTTTCTAAGCCCTAACGGTCACTTTTAGAAACCCCATATAAATAGAGGTGCACGACCCAACTTTAATTTCTCGCGAACCCTAGCGCCGTCACACCTTCCAAGAGCCTCAAAAACTCATCTCTCCTTGAAATCTAATGCCAAAAAGATCAATCCCTTGAGGATACACATTGGAACATTGGAGAGACATGTTTCATCACACTTGAGCTCTTGGTTTGATTCTCTAACACACTCTTGTGATTTTCATTGTAATCTTTTGAGTGTGTTCTTGGTGGAGTTGTGATTGTAATCTAGAGGAGCCCTCAACGTGTGAGAAGGCCCTCTTGAATTTGGTTATTTACCCTTTGTGATAAGTGGAAGAGGATTGGCCTTCGTGGCGATCCGACGAGGGTAGGGTTGGAGAAGACCCGGTCCTTTTGTGGACTCCTCAACGTGGATGTAGGTTGCCTCTGTGGGAGCCGAACTACGGGATAAGTCACTTGTGTCTTGCTTTGTGTTCATTGTTCTTATTCATTACAACAATCTAGGGTTTGAATCAATATTGCTTACTTTACATTGAATCATTAAGTATAAGATTGAATTGTGATATATCCTAGTACATCATCTTGCAACATTTAAATTAACTGTATATTTCCGCTGCATACATCGTATAATCAAAGTAATCGATCAAACTTAATCAACCTAGTCGGTACACACCGGACTAGTCCGCACTTTATCGTACTAGTCTGATATCTCAAGTTTTGATCTGGTGATTGAGTGTTGCAGGTTCCGACAAATTTCAAAAAGGCTTATTCACCCCCCCTCTAGGCCACATTCACCCCTCTCGTACGCCCTATATAAACTAAGGGGAGATGGTTGGGGCTTTGACTCACGAGTTGATTAAACGCCACAATCCTCTACCACAATCCCAACTAATCCGATCCTAAGATAGTGCAGAACGAGGGGAAAAGTCCGCCGCCGCCTCTGCACCGAGCCTACTGTGCCACCTTCTCTCTACATCACCGATCAACATTGCACCGACTCAATCGCCAACGATCATCCACCCAAGCCCAATGGCATCAGGTGGATCCACAGACTGTAACCCTAATCTCTCCCTCTCTCTAATTCCCTTGTTCTATACTAGTTGATGCAAATATGTACTATGATTGAATTGCCTGATTATTAGGCCCCCTTTGGCAGAGCTACACGAATATGATTCTCAAGCATAATGAGGGAAGCTGTGCCAAACACAGTCTTTTGGAAGAAGTGATTCTTGGCTGATTCTGTGAAGTGATTCTCTGAATGAACTAAGGGACTGGAAGTTGGAAAAAGTAGCTTCCCCTGATTCTATGAAGTGATTCTTTGTCCTGATTCCAAGAGTTTATTCTAGAAAATCATAGAGAATCATTTTCAGCCACATAATCACTTCACCAGGGAATCAGAAGTGAATACAAAGAATCAGCTTCCTAGAGCTATGCCAAAGGGGGCTGTCGGTACCTTACGTATCGGATACCCCACAATACCCCAACAAGTGCAAGGAAGTTCCACCCGTCAGAATCAAAGGCTCTCACAGGTCCCACATGGCACGTTGTACCGGACCCGCAACCCTCACAAGGCTGGCTCCTGGGTTAACACGTGTAAAATAAGCCCGGAACAAAACTCCCAACCAAGGGAAGCTTCGGTGGCTACACTTGTACAACAGCCCTGGACCTAGCCCCCGTTAGAGAGGAGCTCCGGTACTAACACGTGTACAGCAACCTCGGACCTACTCTCCTGCAAGGGAAAGCTCTGAATCTGCCACGTGTGGAGCCTCCGAACCTTCGTCACCAACGGAAATACAAGCCGATCATGACCATTACAGACATTCAAGGATGGTTAAGGAGAAGTTACAAGGTCTGATAATGTGTCATTAATGCCATATTAATGACTCACGATCAGTGCACCATTAATAGTGGTAACACTGCCATGAAGGCACGTTACCACAATATTAATTGTACTTAATACTCTTTAGAGAGTGTATTAGGTCATTAAGCACGCCAGGGCCACATGTCGGGTTAGGCCAGCTTTGTAACGGTCAGTCCTTAGAACTATAAAAGGGCTGCACCGCACGAGTATGAGGGGAAGCTCAAGCGGAAGCCGAGGCTAAACCGGGCTATTGCGACCTAACCTTAGCGAACTCAGTCGCTCAATACAATTACACAAACCCCGTGGAGTAGGGTTTTATGCTCAGGCGGCCCGAACCGCGTAAATCCCTGAGGTCACCATCTTGATATTGATCTTGTGTCCCCCAACCACAAAAGAACCTCCGCGGGCTTCTTCTCAGCGGGTCCGGGGGAAGTGTCGTATCCAACACTTCGACATTTGGCGTGCCAGGTAGGGGCGGGGCATCATCCTGAGATCATAAGATGGTGAATTCAGCTGCTGGATCATCCAACGGCAATCATGCTGAACAACCTGCTGGAGGCAACCCCTCCAACGTTCAGCAGCCAGCAGGTGCCAACGCTCCAGCAGGCACTGTAGCACCATCTGTTCCGGCAAACAATGTCGGTCAACGAGAAGGGGCATCTGTGTCGATCACCGCATTGGCAAACAACAATCCCGAGCATGCACTCATTGCTGTGCGATCTCTTCTGCAACATCCACCACCTCCAGGTGCACCCCAGGGTGCTATGGAGCAGTGGAGGACTGATGTCGACCATCTGGTCGCAGCTGCGGCTGTAGGCATCAGCAAAGGTCCTCCTCCTTAGGGGCGACCACCTTCACAACGAAGAACCATGTCTGGCCGGCTTGGTCCACAAGTCTCTCAACAAAGGAGACATGCTGCATCCCAGCAGGTGACTTCGTTGGCCCCCAGGGCGTGAAGCACCCATACCGTCACCAGGATCCTGACTCATGACTTACCGTCGGAACTGGATCGCCGTTACCGGCAATAGGACGGCCGAGTCCACCTCAAGAGTGCTCGCGAAAGGTGAGAGGATCGGGACAACCCTGCTCCTCAAGGAGTAGGAGGAGGTTGTTATGCCCTGGTGATGCACTTACGTATGGTCAGGTGGCCACAGAAGTTCCGGCCTCACTTGCCGGAAAAATTCGGCGGGACAATCAGCCCCGCCGAATTTCTGCAAATCTACTCTACTGGCATACTGGCAGCGGGGGGTGATGAGGCTGTAATGGCCAATTACTTCCCGGTGGCCTTAACCAGGACTGCAAGGTCCTGGTTTATGAGTCCTCCTCCCGACTCCATTAGTAGTTGTGTAGAACTTTGCCAACAATTCACTGCCAACTTCGGGAGCTCCTATACCCGACCCGTCACTGAATTGGACTTGTTTGCAGTAAATAAAACGTCAAGGGAATCACTACGGTCCTTCATCCAACGATTCTCTCAGGTACGAAATATCATTCCTTCTATTTCAAGCTCTTCTGTTATCGTTGCATTCAGACAGGGTGTCTGAGATAAGATGATGCTAGAAAAGTTGGCCATTAAAGAAGTTACCAGCGTCATGGAACTCTTCAGCCTAGCCAACAAATGCGCTAGAGCTATGGAGGGCTGTGAAATGTACTCCAAGCCAGCTTCGGAGGCCAACCAGAAGTCCTACAAAACTGAAGCTACTACCTCCAGTAGTGGGAAGAGGAAGAAGAAGCCCAACGGCAAAAAGAAGTCGTCGGCTGGCGCTCCAGCTGCTGCTGCTGCAGCTCTTGGAAGTCGGGGGCCATGCCCTGAGAAGCGATCTCGTCCTTCATTAGAAGACGACAACAGTTCCAAAGCATGGTGTCCTATTCACAAGACGAATCGACATAGCTTGGAAGAGTGTCGGGAGGTCCAGAACCTTCTCGAGCGCTACAACAAGCATCGAGAAGAAGTTCCTTTCCGTCAAAAGGAAGGAAAACAAAAAGGTGACGAAGCTCCGACTGAAGAGGAGCTAGGTTTCCAGGACCCTAAAAAGGTCTTGAAAGCCGTCTACAACACTGTCGACGACGACTCCGGCGCCTCCGACAACGAGCACCGGAAAACCCTGAACACCATCTATGGTGGTTCTTGGGACATCACCTCCCGTCGCATCCTCAAGACAATGCGACGGGACATGGCCATGGTAGCTCCTGCTACTAAGGCAAAACCACATCGGTAATGGATGGATACACCCAACATTTTTTATGCTTTGGATTGCCCCTGAAACATGATCAGTGTTGGTCAACTCCCGTTGATGGTGTCACCCACCATTAACAATATCCAAATCCACCATGTAATAGTGGACGGAGGTTCCGGGCTAAACCTCATAAGCTTCGAAGCTTTCGTTAAGCTTCAGCTCCGGCCTTCAAACCTTCGCCCATCCCGACCTTTCTCTGGAGTAGGTCCAGGAACCATTACTCCTCTTGGTTCCATTACACTCCGAGTGACCTTCGGGACCCAGGAGAACTATAGAACCGAGAAATTGATCTTTGACATAGCGTAGATAAGTCCGCCTTTCAATGCCATACTGGGTAGGCCAGCTTTATACAAGTTTATGGTTGCTACCCATTATGGTTACCTGATGTTGAAGATGCCAACACCCATGGGCGTTCTTCGGATCTGTGGAGATCGTACGGCAGGAGTTACAACATTGGAAGAACTCTATGCGCTCACCACAGTGCAAGAGGAAGCATCCGGTAAGGAGCCAGCTGCAAATCCTCCAAGCATTCGTCACAAAGGCTCTACCTCCGCACCTCGTGTGCAACCAAGCGGTGACGCCGACATTCCCGTCAAAGTCGTCCAAATCGGTTCCGATGCTGCTCAAACTACCCGTATATCGGGCGGTTTGAACAACAAATAGGAACTCGCGCTCATCACTTTCCTCCGGGCTAATGTCAATGTGTTTGCCTGACAATCATCACAAATGTCTGGGATCCCTAGGGAAGTGATTGAGCACAATCTGAAGATTTACCTAGACGATCAGCCTATACACCAGAAGCCCCGGAAGGAATCAATCGAGCGGCAAAACTTCATCCGACAGAAAATCAAGAAGTTGCTCGAAGCTGGATTCATCCGGGAAGTCTTCCATACAAAATGGTTGGCAAACCCTGTTGTTGTACCCAAGGTCGGCGGAAAGCTTCGGATGTGTGTCGACTACACCACCTTAAATAAGGCATGTCCAAAGGATCCATTTCCTCTACCTAGAATAGATCAGATAGTGGACTCCACCTCCGGGTGTGAACTACTGTGTTTCTTAGATGCATATTCTGGATATCATCAAATCCAAATGTCAAAGGAAGATGAAGAGCATACTGCCTTCATAACAGTAGATGGATTGTATTGTTATACTGCCATGTCATTTGGTCTTAAAAATGTTGCTTCAACATTTGCGCGAGCTATGTACAAAACATTTGGAGAGATAATTAGAGACTTGGTGAAGGTGTATGTCGATGACATCGTCGAAAAAATCAAAAACAAGGAATCACTCCTTGACAACTTATAAGCTGTCTTCGACAAGCTGCGCACTACGCGCACCAAGCTGATCCTGGACAAATGTGTCTTCGGGGTTAGCTCCGGGAAGCTTCTGATTTTATTGGTGACTCATCGAGGAATCGAAGCAAACCCGGCGAATATCAAGGCTATAGAAGAAATGCGGCCTCCAACCCGCTAAAGATGTCCAAAAGTTGACTGGATGTCTAGCTGCGCTCAGCCGATTTATATCAAGACTGGCAGAACGGGCGCTACCCTTATTCAAACTCTTGAGGAAGTACGGACCATTTCATTGGTCTGAAGAAGCAAAAAAGGCGTTTCAAGGGCTGAAGTAGCTCCTCACCACACTACCAATCCTGGTAGCTCTGAACCCTGGTGAGCCTTTACTGCTTTACATTTCGGCAACTACAGAGGTTGTCAGTATGGTTCTGGTCGCGGAAAGACCAGAGCCATACCCAATTCAGGAGTCTAGATCCCTCCAGGAGGGTCGGGAACTACCTGAAGGCGAGTCTGGGGACCAACCCTCAGGCACAGATCCTCAAGGCGAGATGCTGGAGGATCAACCTCCTTCAAACAAAGGAGTAACTGTTGTTGAACAAGAAGATCTAGACCTCTTTGGGAGGGTCCGGGTCACTCCAGAAGAAGCTTTGGGTTCCTTTGGTAGGAACCAGGAAATTCCAGAAGAAGGTTCGGACCCCTCTGGGAGGGTCCGGGTTGATGAGGAGGAAGCTTCGGGCCCCTCCGGGAGGGTCCGAACAGTTCAACGCCTAGTGTACTTCATCAGTGAAGTACTCCACGACGCTAAGACAATATACATTGAGGTGCATAAACTGCTTTACGCAGTTCTTATCGTCTCAAGAAAGCTTCGTCATTACTTCCAACCCCATAAAATATTAGTGGTAACTTCTTTTCCACTACGTGCAATTTTGCAAAACCCTAATTCTACTAGGAATATTGCAAAGTGGGTAGCAGAGCTAGTAGAATTCGATCTAGAATTCGTGTCAATACAAGCAATTAAAAGTCAAGCCTTGGCTGACTTTGTGGCAGAATGGACCCCTTTCCATCAAACCATGGGGGCCACAGCGAGCAGAAACTAGAGCTCAAAGTTCCGGTTTTCACTGAGCCTCACTGGACCCTATACTTCGATGGCTCTGTGCAGAAGAAGGGGGCCAGTGCTGGAATCATTCTCCTAGCTCCGACCGGAGAGAAGGTCAAGTACATGGTACACCTTGATTTCAAGGCAATCAACAATATGGCGGAGTATGAAGCCCTCATCTATGGACTTAAGGTGGCACTATCTTATGGTGTAAAATAGCTACTGGTGAAGGGAGATTCACAACTCATCATCAAACAAGTGAAAGGTGAATGCTCCTGCAACAATTCTCAATTAGCTGCTTATCTCCTTGAAGTCCAGAGGCTTCAGAAGGACTTCAAAGTCGCAGATCTCCATCATGTTCAGCACCTTCATAACTCCGAAGCCGATGAACTCTCGACGAAAGCCTCGACCGGAGCTCCGGCTCCTGACGGAATCTTCGTCCGGAGGTTATCAAAACCAACAGCTCAGCCCGCCGAACTGAGCGAAGGGGGCGAGATCAACACCTCAAAGCTGGCGGTCCTGGTGGCCCTGTTGCCATGGCTTCCACCAAGGGTCGTAGGTGCTATCGAAAGCTCTGAGCAACCCAACACGCAAGACTCAGAAGCTCAAGTCAGCTCTGATGCATGGATCTCGGAGATCCGGAGCTACTTGAAAGACAATATCCTTCCTGAAGACAGTGTATCCACTGACCGGATTGTCAGATTGGCTAAAAGATACACGTTGGTAGGAGGGGTTCTACCGACGCGGTGCCAATGACATCCTAATGCGGTGCATTGCAAGGGAAGAAGGTCGCGATCTCCTCGCAGAAATCCATGGAGTCGAGTGCGGGAACCACGCATCTTCTCGCACGCTGGTCAGTAAAGCCTTCCGGCATGGCTTTTACTGGCCCACAACACTTCAGTATGCGACTGAGCTAGTGAATAAATGTGAAGCATGTCAGTTCTATGCAAAACAGATTCACACACTGGCTCAATCACTACAAATGATACCTCCTACATGGCTATTCGCTGTGTGGGGCATGGATATCTTGGGACCTTTCCCAAAAGCCGTCAGAGGTTACAGGTTCCTATATGTCTCCATCGACAAGCTCACCAAGTGGCCCGAAGCAACTCTAGTAGTAACAATCAACAAACAATCAGCAATCAAGTTCTTGAAGTCCATTCTATGCATATTTGGAGTTCCAAACAAAGTTATAACTCACAATGGAACTCAATTTACAAGTACTGCATTCCAAGAATATTGCGAAGACCTCGACATTCAACTTAGTTATGCTTCTGTAGCTCATCTAGCAAGCAATGGCCAAGCCGAGAGAGCAAATGCAGAAATCTTAAAAGGACTCAAGACGCGCACATACGAGCGCTTGAAAAAGCACGGAGCTAACTGGATTGAAGAGCTTTTGTCCACATTATGGGCGAATAGGACAACACCTAACCATCAATTGGGGATACTCCATTCTTCTTGGTGTACAGAGCTGAAGCAGTCCTTCCTCCGGAGATCACCTTGGGGTCCCTCCGGGTCTGGACCTTCGACGAAGCCACGCAGGACCAGCTCCGACGTGAAGACCTTGACCTCGTCGACGAGGGAAGTTCCCAAGTAGCTGTTCAGAATGCACGTTATCGCCAAGCGCTCTGGCGCTACCATCAAAGGCATGTGGGTGATCGACAGATTGAAGAAGGCGACCTGGTACTCTGGAAAATACTAACTTGTGAAGGGATGAACAAACTTTCCCCCAGCTGGGAGGGTCTTTTCTGAGTCATTAAAGTATCCTGACCAGGGTGCGTTCGCTTGGCAACTGAGGATGGGATCCCACTTCCCAATCCTTGGAATATTGAGCACCTCCGTAAGTTTTATGCTTAGAATCACGGAGGTGAGTTTGTAATTACACACAATGCATGTTGTAGAGTCATTATACAGAGTCGAGCAAGTCCTCTGGGAGAACATCTGGACCCCTCCGGGAGGGTTTGGGAAGTTCAAGTAACACTTGACACAGTCACAACACTAAAAGTGTAACTACTTGCTCTGGGCTAGCACAAGATGTATAACGTATTTAGCTTGGTCCAGCACCCTAAGTGTGTCCTTGTCTCCCCTGTAATCCGGAGCTATAATGAAAAGCATTGTTGTGTGAAAACAGACTCCACGTGCATTTACTTTTTGTACAAGGCTCAATATGTCAAATTATTTTCACCCCGCTTGTCTATAATGAAGTTTTGCAAATCTTTTTGAGTTTTGTTCCAAGTAATTCACATGCATTACAAGCCTTATTGATAGTCTTTTTGAATCTTAACACCGCCATATAGTCTACTTGCCTGAATGCCAAGCCAACATAGGTCTGGAGTGTGCTATCGACTTAGCCTAGTCCTGCACCCTAAGTACGCCACTCTACCTACACCCCGACAGGCCTAAGTAGGGTGAGTAATAAAAAGGCATGTGGATCTAGGAAGATTCTATCAAAACGCTTGTTATCATGTTGAGTTTCTTCGGATCTAAAAGTTCAAATAAGAACAATAAGCCACAACCAATTTATAGACAAGAGGACGAATTTTACTTTATCTCTTGCCTTTGATGTGCAGGAAAAGCAAAAATTCATAGTGATGGTGAACAACGCCGGAGCTACTAAGCTCCGACATCTCCGAAGATAGGTCCGCCATCAACATCTAATATGTTTACGCTGGAGCTACCAAGCTCCGACCATTCCAAGGGGCCTGTCTTCGATGCTTCAAAATTAAAGACTTCAACATACTGTCATAACCTTTGGTACATGTACACACCTCAACTGTACACATGTACCAGAGGGCCAACAAGACACGACATAGTATATTGAAGACAAAGTGAAATTTAAGGCAAAAAGGAGGATTTCATTAATAAGAAGAATTGGATTACAAAACTGAGATTACAAGGGACAAAGGGAAAAAAGTCCTAGCTACTAGAGGATCTAGGTCCTGTGGAAAAATGAAGCAACCTTCTCAGCAGCTTCTTGGACACTAGCCCTGGCGACATCCTCCTCCTCCGCAATGATTCCTTCAAAGACCGGATCAAGGGAGAACTGGGGGTCTCGACTCCAGTAACATGCCAAGACATATTCGGCGATGTTCTTGGCCAAGGATTTATCCTCCGTCTCCAGTTGATCGGCGATGAAGTCACTCATCGCGTCGAGTTTGCTGCCAGCAGAGCTAAGTGCCGCCAGCGTCTGGTCCAGCTCCTGCGCCGGGTTCTCTGGGCGTACTAGACTGAACCCAAGGGGCACGAGGGCCCTGTCCACATGCCCCAGGAAGTACCATACCATCAGGGACTCAGTCACCTTGGAACTCTGCAGCTCCTCCAGTTACATCCGAGTGGTTGCAAGCTCCGAACCTTCATGGGCAAGTCGCTCAGCCAACTTAGCATGCCGTTGCTTGATCTCAACAACCTGCTTCTCCTGGTCGGCCAGCTCCATCTCCCGGAGGTGGATGCGGTTCCGCCTCTCAGCTAGGTCCTTCTCCCTGTCCTTGACTCTCTCCTCCCTAGTGGCAATGTCAGACTCTCTTTTCGAGAGCTCTTGCCCCACCTTTCAGTTTTTCTTCCTCTCTTCCTCCTTCCATAGATCTAGCTTTTTGCTGTGATCCGCCAGATTTTTCTCATTCAGAGTCAACTTCTGGGTGACCTCCGCCTCTCTTCTCACCACATCCTCCTGCCGCCCCATGAGTTTTTCCTCCCTCGCCTCCAGGTCCGCTCGACGCTTCAGGAGAGTTTCATTCAACTCTGCGAGCTTTTCTTAACGCTCGTCAGCAGCATCACGTCTCTCTTTGGCTTGCTCTAAGATTTCCCTAGAGTTAGTATCGAGCGCCCGGATGGCGGCTTCCTTCTCTTCCATTAATTTATCCCAGTATTCTAACCGGGCCTTCTCCCCCTTGAATGTAGTCCTAGAGGGGGGGAGGGTGAATAGGCCTATTTGATTTTTCTCGGTTCCTGTAACACTCAACAACAAGGTCAATACCAGAGATATCGGACTAGTCCGGTAAAGTGAGGACTAGTCCGGTTTTCACGGGCTAAGTTGATCAAGTTCAGTCAATTTGATTGATTCGTTAATGTTTGCAGCGGAAATATAAACTTGAATGACAGTTTAATAGTTGTATATCAGATTCTATTACAATTAAGGCTCTTGTTCAACAATTTAACTTAAATTGAACAAAGTGAATCAAACCCTAGATTAAGTTGATCAATTAAGATGAAGAACACAAAAGGACAAGACACAAGATTTATCCCATGGTTCGGCTACCACGAAGGCAACCTACGTCCACGTTGAGGAGCCCACAAAAGGACCGGGTCTTCTCCAACCCTTCCCTCGTCAGATCGCCACGAAGGCCAATCCTCTTCCACTAATCACAAAGGGGTAAATAACCAAGTTGAAGGGGCCTTCTCACATGTTGAGAGCTCCCTTGATTACAACTTACAAAGCCACCAATAACACACTCGAAAATTACAAATTGAAATGTAAGAGTGTGTTAGAGAATCAAACCAAGAGCTCAATGATGTGTGCCAAGTGTCTCTCCAATGATCTAGAAGTGATCTTCAATAGATTGATCGATTTTGCACTTAATTTCGTGGAGAGAGGTGGTTTTTGAGTCTCTTGGGAGGTGTGACGGCGCTAGGGTTCGAGAGATTGTAAAAGTGGGCCGTGCACCTCTATTTATATGGGGTTTCTAAAAGTGACCGTTAGGGTTCAGAAAGATCGGACTAGTCCGTGGTGGTCACCGGACTAGTCCGGTGTGCTGTGTGTAGCAAACCCTAAGTGTTCAGGAATATCGGACTAGTCCGGTTGAAAACGGACTTGTCCGATTTCACTACTGGAAATCTTCGGACTAGTCCGATTGCCATCGGACTTGTCCGGACATATGAAACCCTAAGTGTTTAGGATGACAAGTCCGCACTTGGAGGACTTGTCCGATTTAGATCACTGTGAATATCGGACTAGTCCGTGTAGACACCGGACTTGTCCGAAGTGGATCAGAATGAATATCGGACTAGTCCGGATCACAACGGACTTGTCCAATTTTGTGTGACTTGTGCATTGTGTTGAGGACTAGTACGCATTGGGAAGGACTAGTCGGAAGTGGATCAGAAAGATATCGGACTAGTCCGGTGGAGACCGGACTTGTCCGATCTAGTGGAGAATGTGATATCGGACTAGTCCGGCTGTTATCAGACTAGTCCGGTCCTGTATAACTTTGTGCATTGTGTGTGTGTGCTTGAAAGTGATTGAGCTCTTGGGTGTGTTTCCTTAACACACTCCATACATAATAATCTACTATTTTCTTCTCCTTGAGCTCAAATTCACTTTGCTTCTCATTTCCCTTCTTTTTGGCATTTTGCTCATTTTTCATCATTTGCCTGCATTCATCTCAACAAAAGGATTAGGATCCCAATTGCTTGTCATAAATCATCCAAAACCCACAAGGGAGTCCTAGATGCACTTTCAATCTCCCCCTTTTTGGTGATTGATGACAACCAATTGAGATTTCACAAAATAAGGCAAAAAATGAGATTTTCATAAAGTATGCACATATGACTCAAAAATACATCAAGCAACAAGAGGATTATGCATATGTGCATTCTTTATGGTGGGATGCATACTAAGTGCATGAAAACATTGAGAATGACAGAATTTACATTAATCAACCGATACCAAGTGCATATGACATTCCAGGAGCAAAAATGCAGTTTTCATCACATACTCGCAAATAAATTGAGAAATTCATCACAAGACCAAACTTAATAAGAAAACAGTGTTAAACTATTACAATCACAAATAAAAGATAAAGAGAACTCTCTCCTCGCACCCTACCACAGCTAAAGCTAAGACTCCCCCTCAATCTCTCCCCCTTTGGCATCAAGACACCAAAAAGAAGGAGAGGAGGGTCCTAGGGTCTTCACTCTTCACTGTCGGTCCTCTCGTCATCGTCTTCATCTTCTTCGCTTTCCGCTTGATGAGGAGGAGAGGGGGGAGGAGCGGAGCTGCTCGAGCCCCCAATGCCAAAGTAGGCAAGCTCGGAGGGGTTCAGAGGCCCGAGCTCGTTGATGTCAAGATCATAATCTTCAGAAATTACTGGAGATCCAATGGGGTTGATCTCCAGCTTTTCACTCAGTTGCTTCACATTGGCTTTGATGTATCTCATATCCTCCTTCCTCTTCTGATTGAGTTTATGAAGCTTTACTTCAGTCTTCTTGCAGGAGGAGAATATGGTGGTCAGGTACTTGAGGATCCCACTAGCTGATCCTCTCTGAGGGGCTTCCCTAGAGGTAGGGACAGCCCTAGCACCGCTTCTTGATCTTGTCGGTGCCTCGGGACTGGAGGCCGGCGAAGGAGCAGCCTGGACACTCACTGGTTGAGGCTTCTGAGGCCTCAAAGGAGTGTGATCCACATCCATCATGAACTAAATACCTGTGACTTTCTCAATCATATACATGAGGTAGGGAGCATAGCCACATGACCTGTTGGGCGTGCAGGATATGTTGACCATATCATTCCAAATGTATTCTGCCACATCAAATGGGCGGTCCTTGCTTATCACTCTCATTAGGGTTCGGAGGTAACCCTGCACGCTCCCAGCATCTCCATCTTTAGGAGCAATAGTCTTCCTCAGCACTCTGTTGAGGACCACAAAGAATGGTTTCATGTTCTTTGTAGAGGGAGGGACATACTTTGAGTTCGGCTCATATAGGAATTTCATCCTATCCTTCTCCATGACAGCTATGTTGTGGATGATCAGCCTGTCATGTTCAGAGGTGTCCAGATGGAGCAGATTATTGAAGTCCTCTTGAGTGATACTATACTTAGATCCGTGTGTCATCCAAGTAACACCCTCTTCATCCTCACTCGAGAAGTGGCAAGTTGCAAAGAATTGTGCAATCACCTCATCATTCCAGTTATGCCTGAAGGCAAAGAGATCCTTCAGGCCATGCCTCTCAGCTGCTGCAATGACTTCATCAAAAGCTGAGCACTTCTTCTTCTCAAGGTGTGCATAGTCAATCCACTGATTGCGCACCACTGGTGTCTTCATTGGGAGATACACCGATTTGTAGAAGTCTGCATGGAAGTTGCACCAAAACCTGCCATCGACAGCTTGCTTTGGCCTGCCATACCAGTCAATGCTCCTGAACTTGGCCGCTGAATCACTGCCCTTGCCATTGAACTTCTCCTTAGTAGGGTCCCGGACCCCTTCCCTAGGAGCATGGAGCTTCAAGGGCCCAACTGGCCCCGTTGCTACTCCCTTGCCCTTTCCTTTTGCTTGACGAAGGCCGCTTGTAGACGCAGCAGCCTTCGAGGCGGGCTTCTTGACACAGACCTTCCTCCGAACCTAGGGAGGGGAAGTAGCAGGCTCGGAAGGTCTTTCTTGGCGTTTCTTGCCATGACCCGCCGAGGACCGAGGTGCCACCTCGTGGTCCAACTCGGCCTCAAAGTCGGAGATCTCGTTGTCGGAGTTCGACATGACCTGAGAAAGATTGAGCAAGAATAATGATAAGTTATACAAGGCATAGGTAAAGCAAGATGGCAATGGATGGCATTAAGGAATTAAGGAATTAGGTTTCAGGTTCAGAAACATCGGACTTGTCCGGTGCTCAGGCACGGACTAGTCCGGGGTACCGGACTTGTCCGTGCATGGACTGGACTAGTCCGGTGTTCATCCTCAAAAACCTAACAGATTGGTCAAGGGATGATTCCTAATGCAAATCTAGTCTAGCATACACGTAGTACATCAAATAAGCATGTATCTAGTGAAGGATGCTAGGCTATACGATCAACAATGGAGAAAAACAAGATTTCTAGGGTTTTGAAGAAATTTACCGAAGAAATCGATGGAGGCTCGAAGTTTTGGGGGTTGGAGGTCGGACTAGTCCGATAGCTTCAATCCCCAAGAGGTCAAGCTTGATCTCCGCCCAAATGTGGACTTTTTCGACGGAGGGAGGAGAAAATCGCCTTGGGAGCTCGAGCGCAAGAGAGAGGAAGGCGTGAGCAATAGTGGGGGTGAGGAGATTAGGGTTTGGTGGCGGCTAGGGTTATGGACACGAAAAATCGGACGAGTCCGGACATGACCGGACTAGTCCGAAGTCATCCAGAGACCTATATCGGACTAGTCCGTGGTCTATCAGACTAGTCCGGCCTAACTGGCACTCTGCGAACTAGTCTGCATGGGCGGACTAGTCCGGGTAACCACGGACTAGTCCGTGGTCACCAGGAAAGAATTGCATAGCCCATTCATATATATTTGAAGGTTCAATAATAGAGAATAGAGAGGCAAAACAATTCAAGTAATCTTGATGAATTTGACCAGTAAGCATACAACAATCATACAATGATCAAAATTCATCAAGATCTAATAATTGACATAGTTTTTCGAGAGAAAAATGGAGAGGGATGATTTTCACAATTCAATCAACATTTTGAAGCAATCATACAGGTATGCAACTTTTCAAGCCACACTCTGAGAATCAAGAATATTTAGCTCATTTCGGAGTTCGCAAAAACGCTTTTCATCAAGTGGCTTGGTGAATATGTCGGCCAATTGTTTTTGGGTGTTGACATGTGAGATGGTTATGTCTCCTTTCATGGAATGGTCTCTCAAGAAATGATGTCTTATGTCTATGTGTTTAGTCCTAGAGTGCTCAACTGGATTGTGGGCTATTTTAATGGCACTCTCATTATCACAAAGGAGAGGAATACGGTTCATATTGTAACCGTAATCCCTTAGAGTTTGTCGCATCCAAAGGAGTTGTGCACAACAACTCCCGGCTGCAACATACTCCGCTTCGGCTGTGGATAATGCAATGGAATTTTGTTTCTTGGATGACCAAGAAACCAAAGATCTTCCTAGGAATTGGCATGTGCCAGAGGTGCTTTTTCTATCAACTTTGCACCCGGCATAATCTGCATCGGAGTAACCAATGAGATTGAATTTGGAGCCTTTTGGGTACCAAAGACCAAGGTTGGGTGTATGAACTAAATATCTCAAGATTCTTTTTACAGCTGTCAAGTGACATTCTTTAGGGTTGGCTTGAAATCTTGCACACAAACATACACTCAACATAATATCTGGCCTAGATGCACATAAGTAGAGTAAAGATCCAATCATGGAGCGATATACCTTTTGGTCGATGCTTGGTCCATCTTCATTGAGATCCAAGTGGCCATTCGTAGCCATGGGAGTCGTTATGGGCTTTGCCTTGTCCATGCCAAACTTCTTGAGTATGTCCTGCGTGTACTTGGTTTGGCTTATGAATGTTCCTTCCCTTTGTTTCCGCACTTGGAATCCCAAGAAGTACTTCAATTCTCCCATCATTGACATTTCAAACCTGTTTGTCATAATTCTACTAAATTCTTCACAGAAGGATTGGTTAGTTGACCCAAAAATTATATCATCAACATAGATTTGGCAAATGAAAAGATCATTATCTAGATTCTTAGTGAATAATGTATAATCTACTTTGCCAATTTGAAAACCATTATCAATTAATAAATCTCTAAGACACTCATACTAAGCTCTAGGAGCTTGTTTGAGGCCATAGAGAGCCTTATGCAGTTTATATACGTGGTCGGGGAACTCTTCGTCTTCAAACCCGGGTGGTTGCTCCACGTACACCTCTTCTTTGATCGGTCCGTTGAGGAAGGCGCTTTTTACGTCCATTTGATACAGCTTGAAATCATGGTGAGTAGCATATGCAAGTAATATTCTAATTGATTCAAGCCTAGCTACTGGAGCAAAAGTCTCATCGAAATCCAAACCTTCGACTTGTGAGTAACCTTTAGCCACAAGGCGTGCCTTGTTTCTTGTCACCACTCCGTGTTCGTCTTGCTTGTTGCGGAAGACCCACTTGGTGCCCACTATATTTGCATTGGGTCTTGCCACAACTTCCCAAACCTCGTTTCTCTTGAAGTTGTTCAACTCTTCTTGCATTGCCACCACCCAGTCCGGATCCTTCAATGCATCCTCAGTCCTGCGTGGTTCCAAAAAGGAGACAAACGAGTAATGCTCACAAAAATTAGCTATACGAGATCTAGTGGTTACTCCCTTTTGGATGTCACCGATGATGTTGTCGATTGGGTGATCCCTTTGAATGCATTGGTGTACTCTTGGGTGTGGCACTTGGAGAGTTGTGTGTTGGTGATCATTTTCTTCTCCCCCTGAGTGGTTGCCCTCGTTGATTTGTTGATCATCTTCATATTCTTGTGATTGATCTTGTATAGAAGCTCCCCCTTGATTGTTGATCTCCTCTTGTGGTTCACTTTCCTCTTGTATTTGTGACGATGACTCTTGTGGTCGAACTTCGCCTAGAGCCATTCTCTTTAATGCTTGATAAGGAGCTTCTTCTTTACCTAATTCACATTGATCAACTTGCTCCTTTTGGGAGCCATTAGTTTCATCGAACACTACGTCACGTGCCACTTCAACAAGTCCGGAGGCCTTGTTAAAAACACGATAGGCGTAAGTGTTCGAATCATAACCAAGCAAGAAACCTTCATCGGACTTCGAAGCGAACTTTGAAGTACTGGGCTTCTTGTTCAAAATATAACATGGAGAACCGAAAAATCTAAAATATGAAATGTTTGGTTTGTTACCGGTGAGTAGCTCATAAGGAGTCTTCTTGAGTAGTCGATGAAGGTAGAGTCGATTTGCGGCGTGGCAAGCGGTGTTAATTGCTTCCGCCCAAAATCGATCCGAAGTCTTGTATTCATCGAGCATTGTTCTTGCCATCTCTATGAGCGTTCGGTTCTTCCTTTCGGCACTCCGTTTTGTTGTGGAGAGTATGGTGCTGAAAATTCGTGCTTGATTCTCTCCTCATCAAGGTACTCCTCCACTTGTATGTTCTTGAACTCCGTGCCGTTGTAGCTCCGAATACTCTTGATCGATAGTGAGAACTCGTTTTGCGCTCGCTTGAAGAATTTCTTGAGTGTCCCTTGTGTTTCTGACTTGTCATGCAAAAAGAACACCCAAGTGAAGCGGGAAAAATCATCAATAATGACTAAACCGTATTTATTACCACTGATGCTTATGTAAGCAATTGGACCAAACAAGTCCATATGAAGTAGTTCGAGCGGTCTTGTCGTAGTCATGATGTTCTTTGCGGGATGATGTGCTCCAACTTGCTTCCTGGCTTGGCACGCGCTACAAGGCCTGTCTTTCTCAAAAACAACATCTTTCAAACCTCGGATGTGATCGCCCTTGAGGAGTTTTTGAAGATTCCTCATACCAACATGTGCTAGCCGTCTATGCCACAGCCAACCCATGTTGGTTTTTGCAATCAAGCATGTGTCGAGTTCGGCTTTATCCTTGTTGAAGTCAACAAGGTAAAGCTTTCCCTTCAACATACCCTTGAATGCAACGGAACCATCACTCCTCCTTGAGACAGTCACACCCTCGTTAGTGAACAAGCAATTATAACCGGTACCGAGCACCCTTCCTTGACTATTATCTCCGAAGTAGATGCCTTCGTTTGGGTCCTCGTTTTCTTCATATTCCACGAACATCCTCCTTTCTCCTGTCATGTGGTTGGTGCATCCACTGTCTAGCACCCATTTGGATCCACCAGAGGAATAGGCCTGCAGAAATAATTTATGCCTTGGTTTTAGGTACCCAAGCTTGCTTGGGTCCTTGGAGGTTAGTTACAATACATTTGGGCACCCACACATGGGATTTTGTGTTCCCATGGCGTGGCCCAGCATAATAAGTATAAACTTTACCAAGATTGTTTTTCATTAATACATAAGAGGCATCAAAGGTTTTGAACAAAAGTTGCTGTTGTTTATGGATCGAATTAGTTTGGGTGACCGGACTTGTCAGTATGACCGGACTTGTCCGGACCACAACCGGACTAGTCCGGTGTTCATGAGAGTTCAGGTTCTTAATTTTCGAGTTACCAGATTGTGAGGGTCCTCCCTTCACAAAGGTAATCCTTTCTTTGTTATTCTTATGACTTCCAGCATTTTGCTTTCCATCATAAGAGTAACCAATGCCATACTTGACATTTGGAGGTCTTTGGACCAAGTATGCACTACGTGCATAGTTGATCCTCTCCTTGTCAAATATTCCACGTTGGGTAGGATTTTTATCCTTTGTGGAGGTAGACTTTTCCTTCAAACTGGTGTTGATTTTACTACATTTGCACATATGAACAAGATTAGTTGAAGTGGGTTGAGAAGGTAGACTTGAAGAGGAGGAAGATTCACTTAGCTTGAGTGACTCAACTTGCACTTCAAGGATCTTGTTAACTTTGATTAGGTTATCAAGTTGATCCTTGATTGCAACGTTTGAGTTGGTTAACTCCAAGCAAGTTTTCTTGCTTCAAGCTAGCTCAAGCTCTAGTGAGCTGTTTTTCTCCTTTTCAAGAACTAGAAGATTGTCAAGTTCGACATGCTTCTCCTTTTGGGAGATAATCATGTCCTCTTGACGATCAATTATTCGTTCCTTCTCAACAAGTTGGTCAAGTAAAAATTTCATTTTAGCAGCAGTTTTTCTATCTAATCCAATTAACATATCTTCATCATCACTATCTAGTTCATCATTGCTTGAGTAGGAATGCATGGAAGGAGTTTTGATGTTTACCTTGCGTTTACCTTCCTTTGCCATGAGGCAAGTGCCATGTCCCTTCTTTGTACCGAGCGTGGGGAAGAGTGTGGGTTTCTTGGACGTGCTTTCAATGGCTATGCTAGCCATCTCTTCTTCATCGGATGATGAGGACTCATCGTTTGAGTCCCACTCCTTTCCAATGTGTGCTTGTTCAGCTTGTTTCTTCTTCTTGAAGAATTTCTTCGGTTGAGGCTTGGCTTCTTTATTCTTCTTCTTGTTGTCCTCATACGGGCAATCGACTATAAAGTGGTTATACTCACCACAATTATAGCATGCCCGCCTCATCTTCAGCTTTGTCCTCTCTTTGTACTTGCCTTCACTTGATTTTGTTCCTTGTCTTTTCTTCAATATTCTTTTGAACTTTTTCATGAACAAAATCATATCCTCTTCGTCCATCTCACTGCTTTCATCATCGCTGTCCTCCTCAAGCTGTGCTTCTCTTGCTTCTTTGGATAGAGGCTTGAGTGTGGACTTTAAGGCAACTCCCTTCTTCTTGGCCGATGTGAGGTCGGCTATTTCTTTGACGTGCTTGGCTTGTTTCTCCATCATTTCAAAGTTGATGATTTTGCCAAGCAATTCATCTGGAGTCATCCTCTTGTACCCGGGACTTTCTCTGATCATAGAGCATAGTGTGACATTGCGAGGCATAAAGGCTCTAAGGATGAGCTTTACAACCTCGTGGTCATTCCACTTCTTGCTCCCATATGATCGAACCTTGTTTAAAAGTGTCTTCAATCGGTTGTACATGTCCTGGGGAGACTCGTCTTCCTCAATTGCGAACCTTCCTAGTTCGCCTTCAATCATTTCAATTTTCGCCTCCCGCACATGCCGGTCACCTTCATGGGCTGTTTGTAGTGTGTCCCATATTTCGTTGGCAATCTCCAGTCCGTCCACCTTTGTGAATTCATCTAGACTTAGAGAGGAGGTGATTACGGCTGCGGCTTGAGCGTTTCTGTGGATGGCTTGCTCTTGACTTGGGGTGAGCTCTTCGTCGTCATCTGGGATGTCTATTCCTGTGCACACAATATGCCATAAACTTGGGTTAAGGGAAATCAAGTGCATCTTCATATTTTGCCTCCACATGGAGTAATCACTCCCATCGAAGTGTGGGGCTTTTCCAAGAGGAATAGATAGGTAATGGCTGTTGTTTGAATTTAAACGATCATAGTTAAAAGGATATCGGGAGTAGTCGGTGTGACTACTCCCTTTCTTCTTTTCTTCAATTTAGCTTTCCCTTTAGAAAGTGCTTTCTTTCTGAGGAGTGCTTTCAGCTCCAGCGTCTCCTCGTCATCATCATCGAAGTCTTGAATTGCTTCGAGATACTTTTCCAGCTTTTGGTTCTTATCGTTGTTCACTTCTTCCTGGTTGTTGATTTTCTGAACTTCCTTCATGTCCGACATGATCTCTTCGAGTGGTTGCACTCTTTTTTGAAGAACCTGCTCTGATACCAATTGAATGTAGGCCTAGAGGGGGGTGAATAGGCCTTTTTGATTTTTCTCGGTTCCTGTAACACTCAACAACAAGGTCAATACCAGAGATATCGGACTAGTCCGGTAAAGTGCGGACTAGTCCGGTTTTCACAGGCTAAGTTGATCAAGTTCAGTCAATTTGATTGATTCGTTAATGTTTGCAGCGGAAATATAAACTTGAATGACAGTTTAATAGTTGTATATCAGATTCTATTACAATTAAGGCTCTTGTTCAACAATTTAACTTAAATTGAACAAAGTGAATCAAACCCTAGATTAAGTTGATCAATTAAGATGAAGAACGCAAAAGGACAAGACACAAGATTTATCCCGTGGTTCGGCTACCACGAAGGCAACCTACGTCCACGTTGAGGAGCCCACAGAAGGACCGGGTCTTCTCCAAGCCTTCCCTCGTCGGATCGCCACGAAGGCCAATCCTCTTCCACTAATCACAAAGGGGTAAATAACCAAGTTGAAGGGGCGTTCTCACACGTTGAGAGCTCCCTTGATTACAACTTACAAAGCCACCAATAACACACTCGAAAATTACAAATTGAAACGTAAGAGTGTGTTAGAGAATCAAACCAAGAGCTCAATGATGTGTGCCAAGTGTCTCTCCAATGATCTAGAAGTGATCTTCAATAGATTGATCGATTTTGCACTTAATTTCGTGGAGAGAGGTGTTTTTTGAGTCTCTTGGGAGGTGTGACGGCGCTAGGGTTCGAGAGATTGTAAAAGTGAGCCGTGCACCTCTATTTATATGGGGTTTCTAAAAGTGACCGTTAGGGTTCAGAAAGATCGGACTAGTCCGTGGTGGTCACCGGACTAGTCCGGTGTGCTGTGTGTAGCAAACCCTAAGTGTTCAGGAATATCGGACTAGTCCGGTTGAAAACGGACTTGTCTGATTTCACTACTGGAAATCTTCGAACTAGTCCGATTGCCATCGGACTTGTTCGGACATATGAAACCCTAAGTGTTTAGGATGACAAGTCCGCACTTGGAGGACTTGTCCGATTTAGACCAGTGTGAATATCGGACTAGTCCGTGTAGACACCGGACTTGTCCGAAGTGGATCAGAATGAATATCGGACTAGTCCGGATCACAACAGACTTGTCCGATTTTGTGTGACTTGTGCATTGTGTTGAGGACTAGTCCGCATTGGGAAGGACTAGTCCGAAGTGGATCAGAAAGATATCAGACTAGTTCGGTGGAGACCGGACTTGTCCGATCTAGTGCAGAATGTGATATCGGACTAGTCCGGCTGTTATCGGACTAGTCCGGTCCTGTATAACTTTGTGCATTGTGTGTGTGTGCTTTAAAGGGATTGAGCTCTTGGGTGTGTTTCCTTAACACACTCCATACATAATAATCTACTATTTTCTTCTCCTTGAGCTCAAATTCACTTTGCTTCTCATTTCCCTTCTTTTTGGCATTTTGCTCATTTTTCATCATTTGCCTGCATTCATCTCAACAAAAGGATTAGGATCCCAATTGCTTGTCATAAATCATCCAAAACCCACAAGGGAGTCCTAGATGCACTTTCACCCCTTGATCCATTCCTTCTGGTCAGCTAGCCTCGTCTGAGCAAGCTTGATCTCAAAATGGAGTCTGTTGCGCAAACGCCTCAAGGTGTTGCGCTCCTCCTCCAAAGCTTTGCTCTCATGTTCGAAGGCAAGCTGGACCTGCCGGAGACTTGAGCAGGCGTTGTGTATGGACAACGCTAGAGGGATAGGTTCAGGACCTGCGGGGACCATCTTCGCAGGCTCGAAAGGGTTCACCGTCACAAAAATTGGGTCCCACTCTACAATAGTGGTTCCCTGGACTCCTACAGCGCTAGGGCCGCTTTCTTGGAGCCCTTCAGCGGCAGCGGAAGAACCCACAGGGGGAACTTCCACCTCCGGAGCAGGTGAAGGCACCGCTTCCGGGTCTTAAATCGATGGCTCCAACGTTGAAGGACCTGTCACCAGCTGCTCTAGCTCTGGCCCTGGTACCTCCGAGACCACCACTTCTGGAGCAGCAGCTGGAGCTTCAACTGGGGCTTCGACCGCCGCTGGCTCGGGCTTCGGTACAGCGACCACCTCCGGCAGAGTCGCCTGACCTTCAACCACCTCCGGCACAGCTGCCGGACCAACAACTACCTCCGGCTCAGTTGCCATACCCCCTATCACTTCCGGCTCAGCCGCCGAATATTCAACTGTTTCTGGCACAAGAGCCGGAGCTTGGGTGATCTCTGGCTCAATAGACGGGGCTTCATCTACCTCTGGCTCAACAGCCAGGGCTTCGGCAACTTCCAGCTCGAAAGCTGGAACTTCTGGCAGCACCGGTGTTGGAGCATCAGCCTCCGCCGCCAGGGGCACGTCTTCGACTTCCCTCTTGCGATCCGGCGCTACCACAAGAGCTTCAGGTGAGGAATCTGAGTCCAGGCTCATGACAGCTGGCGCCAGAGCTGCCATGACTTCTGCCTCCGCTTGACAAGGATGCTTAGCGATCGAAGTCGGAGCTTCAATAGGTGCAGCCCCAATCATTGCAACAGGCGATGAGGCTCCGGGTCCTTTCTTCGACACCTTGAAAACAAAGGGAAGAGAAGATTAAAGACACATCCAAAAGCAAGATCAGCATTTTAGGATGAGTAATCAATGCTTACCTTGGGATGCTACCACCCCAATCGCCTAGGAACCTCTTCTTCTGAGGCCCGGAGCTAGAGCCCACCAAATATGGTGATACAACTGCTTCGGACCTCAGTTGAGGAACACTCGTAGCTGCCGAAGTTCTTTCGGCCGGAGCTTCCCTTCGACGGGAAGAACTCCCGGACTTGGAACTTCTAGACGGCACTGAGGTCGGGGTCGACTGCCCGGAGCTGACGCCTCTTGAAGAAGCTTGCACCGGAGCAGGGGTAGTAGCAGAAGACCTCCCCCTCCGAGGAGAAGCAACCGTCGTGGAAGGAGCAGGCCTCACGAACCTCTCGTCAGCGTGCTTCAATTTCCTCTTCTGGCTGGAAGGCTCAGCTGGCTCTTTGCCCTTGCCTTTGCCAACGTCTTTAGTCATTCGGCTCGGGGCGGGGACAAGACCACCCTCGGAAGCCTCGGGGATCGCCAATCTGGTGGTCGGAAGCCTTTCCACCTCACCAAGATCGTCAAGCGCTGGCATAATCCTCTGGAGCTCCCTGCTGAACTGCGCCTCCATGTTCAGAGGGAGGGAAGCCACCGGCGGAGTTAAGTCATCGCCTTCGACGTCGATTCCCTGCTGGAACTTCTTGAGATGAAGCTCCAAAGCTGCGCCATCCAAGTTGGATTTCAGATCGATTTCAATCCGGCCTTCATCCATCACGTTGTTGAGGGCCCACGCAAGCTTCTCCCTCTTCTTCAGCAGAGCCCACCTGTTAACCAGGAAGTTGCAGAAGACCATCTGGGCAGTCACTCCACCTTCCACGCATTCGCGAATCCTGATCAAGGCAGGGTTGAAGGCCTCTGACAACACCGGAACCACACTCCATGCATCAGTGTCAACATTGGGGAGACCTTTGGGCAGCTCCAACTTCTCGTGCTCCTCTGCCGTGACGATGATCCAATCTTTCTTCCAGTCGTCCCACTTGTCGGAAGGAAACAACCTCAAGTATTTGTAGGGGCATTTCTTGCGCTTCACAAAATTGTAGAAGCCAAGAAATTTGGGCCCCTTCCCAGTGGTGTGGGTGGTAAAGAAGGTGCGGAAAAGCTCGACGCATGGGGGAATACCCACCCACATCTTGCAGAAGTGGACGAATGTCGACACAAGAAGAAGAGAATGGGGGGCCAAGGTGGTACAGCTGTAGACCATAGAAGTCCAGCAGCATCAAAATGAAAGTCGAGAAAGGTGGGCTCATCCCCACCATGGCGTACGCAGAGAAGTACACCATGTCGCTGTCGCGCTCCTTCTTGAACGAGAGTTTGCCGGCGCGGACCAGATGGTTGAAGGAGTCGCTGGACCACCCCATGTAGGTCCGGACCTTCTTCAAATCATCATCGCTCTTAAGGCGGCTCTTGGGGAGACCCAACTCCATCGCGACAAAGTGGAGCAAAGGATGGAAAGTTAGGCGGAGTTTGGGAGGCTCTGAGCGCAAAGATGATCAAAGGCGTAAAGAGTCCTCAACCCGTGTGCACTTTCCTTCTTAAGTAAGCCTTTGCGACGCTTGGATGGAAAACGCAATGAGATCAAAAGTACTTTTCAAAAAATCTACCCCATCAATGACGAGTGGGCCTGGGGCCACCCCGACAAAGAGATCGAGTTCCTTACCCAAGGCCAACCATTGCCATGATGAGCGGCAGGAAACCCAAAGTCGGCGCTCTGACAGGGCGCGCGGAACCGATATGGTTTTCGTATTGGGAACCAGCGACCTTCAATTGTGTGAGATCCGCACTTAAAGATCTCATCTGTCGTATTCATAACAAGCCACGCGTCGAAGGTTCACCCCCGAACCGCCAATCTATCGGCAGACTTTCAAAAATCGAAGCGCGGGAATCGAGAATGGTCCCACCTCCAGCAGAACAACTTAACCCAAAGGATTTCTCTCAGAGGTGGGCCCGGGGGCCACTGTCGGTACCCTACGTACCGGGTACCCCACGATACCGCAACAAGTGCAAGGAAGTTCCACCTGTCAGATTCAAAGGCTCTCGAAGGTCCCACATGGCACGTTGTGCCGGACCCGCACCCCTCACATGACCGGCTCCCGGGTTAACACGTGTAAAATAAGCCCGGAACAAAACTCTCAATCAAGGGAAGCTCCGGCGACTACACGTGTACAACAGCCCCGGACCTAGCCCCCGTCAGAGAGGAGCTCCAGTACTGACACGTGTACAGCAACCCCGGACCTACTCTCCCGCAAGGGAAAGCTCCAGATCTGCCACGTGTGGAGCCTCCGGACCTTCATCACCAACGGAAATACAAGTCGATCATGACCATTACAGACATTCAAGGATGGTTAAGGCGGCAGTTACAAGGTCTGATAATATGTCATTAATGCCATATTAATGACACAGATCAGTGCGCCATTAATAGTGGTAACGCTGCCATGAAGGCACATTATCACAATATTAATTGTACTTAATACTCTTTAGACAGTGTATTAGGTCATTAAGCACGCTAGGGCCACATGTCAGGCCAGACCAACTTTGTAACGGTCAGTCCTTAGAACTATAAAAGGGTTGCACCGCACGAGTATGAGGGGAAGCTCAAGCGGAAGCCGAGGCTGAACCAGGCTATTGCGACCTGACCTTAGCGAACTCACTCGCTCAATACAATTACACAAACCCCGTGGAGTAGGGTGTTACGCTCAGGCGGTCCGAACCACGTAAATCTCTGAGGTCACCATCTTGATATTGATCTTGTGTCCCCCAACCACAAAAGAACTACTGCGGGCTGCTTCTCAGCGGGTCCGGGGGAAGTGTCGTATCCAACACTTCGACAAGGGCCTTAGTCTAAGTCATTAGATCAATGTTCAATTATGGTTAAATATGCCTATTAGATTAGATTAGACCTAAGTACATTTGATTAGGTGTTCCTAGTATTGATCCTAAGCACCCTAAGTTTTAACAATTTCCAGGGGTTACATATCAATGATGAAAACCTCAAGTCGTTGCAGGGTCGTCCCGGAAAATGGTAAACTTTAACTGTATTTGATCAGTTTCTCTTTGTTTAGGCGGAGACAGCTCAGCCAATAACCACTTGATCTTTTTCTACTAGATCACATGGTGCATGCATAGTGGTGGCTAGAGAATACAGAAAGTCAATCGTCCTTATCTGGTAGACAAGAGGTTATTATTGTAAGTACTAGCAACTAGATGTACATCGATCTGTGTAGTTGCTGCTGTTTAGAGATTTCCAAGGTTACATATCAATAATGATGAAAACCTCAAGTCGTTGCGGGGTCCTCCCGGAAAATGGTAAACTTTAACTGTCCTTGCACAGTTGCTCTTTGTTTAGGCGGAGACAGTTCAGCCAGTAACCAGTTGATCTTTTTCTCCTAGATCACATGTGCATGCATATAGTGGTGGCCAATAATGCATGGAAGTGTAGTAGATCGAGTTCTTTTGAAAATGATTTTGATTTGAAGATTGCAAGTAGTCACAAGTGATAAGTGATTTGAGACGGAGTGAGTATAAGCCAGCAGCAAGTAACAGGGCTCCTCTTGTCCTATTTAAACAGAGCTCCTCTTGTCCTATTTAAACGCTGAAGCTGCGGTAGCATGAAATTGGCAAATTGCTACTCGCCCGCGCGCCTGGTCTCCACTACTAACAAGCACGAGCAGCGATGGCCTGGTCATCGTTGTGTGCGGCGGCACTACTCTTGCTTCCTGCGCTGCTTCTTCATCTCTCGCCAACCGCTGACAGCCTCACCATTCGCCCAGGCTGCCAGGCGAGCTGCGGGGGCATCGACGTGCCCTACCCATTCGGCATCGGCGACGGCTGCTTTCGCCCGGGGTTCGAGATCGCCTGCGACGAGGGTAACAAGCCAGTTCTCGCGGCCACCAACACGGCCGTACAGGTGCTGAGCCTGTCCGTAATGCCTCGCCCGGAGGCCCGGGTGATGCTCCCGGTGGCGTACCAGTGCTACAACAACACTGGGGACGCCACCGAGGATTATTCCTACGGCACGGTGGACATCAACAAGGACGGCGTGTACCGCTTCTCCAACGTCTACAACGAGCTCTTCGTCCTCGGATGCAACACCTTCAGCTACAGCAATGGTGGCCCGGCCGGCCGCTACAAATACATGTTCTACACGGGGTGCTCGGCCTACTGCAACGACTCCCGGAGCGCCCAGGACGGCGCGTGCGCCGGCATCGGCTGCTGCCACGTCGAAATCCCACCGGGCCTCACCGACAACTGGATGTCATTCAAGAGCTGGTCGCACGCCGGCATGGCGGACTTCAGCCCCTGCGACTACGCCTTCTTGGTGGAGAAGGGGTTCTACACCTTCCGGGCCGCGGACCTTCATATGAACGCCACGCAGACGAGCATGCCGGTGCGGCTCGACTGGGCCATACGCGACAACAACGGCAACAGCAGCTCCACACACATGTCCTGCGCCCAGGCGGCGGGCAAACCGGACTACTCCTGCAAGAGCAACCACAGCGAGTGCGTCGACTCCACCAATGGGCCTGGATACGTCTGCAACTGCACCAAAGGCTACGAGGGCAACCCGTATCTTAGCAACGGATGCACAAGTGAGCCTCTCTACTACCTCAACTATTTATCTTCCTTCTGATTTTCTCTCTATGTTTCATCATATTAATTTGATGCTGGTCCAGCGCCAAATATAGTGGAGATACAACTTCCAGATAACATACTGACTTGCCTGCACAAGTTCTTTGAGCCTAACTGTTCATGAATTCTCATCATACAGCTGATCTATTTCATGATGCAGATATCAATGAATGTGAACGTTCTCGAGAAGAATTCCCTTGTCATGGCGAATGCCATGACACAGAAGGTTCTTATGATTGCAGATGTCGTTCAGGCTACTCGAGCAATGGTGATCCAAAGTTAAACCCATGCAATCAGAAATTCCCACTTGCAGCACAGATTACCCTAGGTATGGACATAGTTGCTTCCGTTCATAGTTAAATGTGTTCATTGTAAAATATTCTAGTTCTTAATAAAAACATTTTAAGATTTTTCTCAAGGTAATAAACTCATGAAACTGAACATCAATATAGATAAATGATCGATATTACAATTCAAATGAAAATTGTGATCTGTTTGACATGGAAGAAATATTTTCTTACATGAAATAATATATTGTCATGCCTTTTAGCAAACAACAACCAGTTTTCGTGAAATAAGAAAAATCAGCTATAGAGCCCCTCTCAAATACCCCTCTAATTAACAGCTTTTCCAGTTTGGTCCATCATTGACACATCTGCTCATAATAATGGTGACATGCATGGTTAAGATAAAAATCACCTATCTCTACCCATGCACATGAAAAAATAGATCAAACCTTAAGAACCAGTTGGGACAACTGCTTACATGATTCTGCAAATGAAGCAAATATAATCATATGCACGCCAAAAGTTTAATGCATACATCACTGTGGCATTAGTTGGTTGCTTGGTTTACTCTTGGCCCGGCTAGAATCGTCTAGACAAAGTCAGCCCGAACATGGCTAGATCTAGGATTTTAATATCTCAACTATTTAGAAAAATGACTTTGCGGCGAGAAACACTAGAGCGTTGATCAAATTTTGATTTTTGAATTATTGCTCTGATGGACTATCAGAAACCCTAGATCCATGTTTGGTTTTCCTGCAGCATAGGCTAGCCCATATTGCAAATTAAGATAGTGTTTGGTTGATTAGCCCGAATTGGGTATGATTATCTAATATGAGTTGGGTCGAGTTTGAGTTTTCATCCACTATGTTGGGAAAAAGCATATCTAGTTATTAAACAAAGAAGTGAAAAATTATCATTATTCATTACCCGCAATGCTCCCTGGAACCGCCTTATAAAATGTTTAACATCTTGAGATCCAAAAAAGCTTAGGCCCACTCATGAGTTAGGATGGATCCGAGAACCGGCCTGTGGCCGGATGGCTAGCTACTCCAGGTGTGAGAGCTGCCCACCTGGGTTCGATTCCTCCCGGACGCAGGTGTCTCACCCTTCTTCTTAACAGTATCCGGGTGAGCTGCCCCGTGTGTTCAAAAAAAAAAAAAAAAAAAAAAAAAAGTTAGGATGGATCCCACTCTCACCCACATGTTTACACATTCATCCTAGATTCACGTAATTGAACCAACTAGGCTTATATGTTGCCATTTCTCCTGCTTTTAGTCATGCAAGGTGAAATGATTAATTCTCACCCTCATGCACATGCATATGCACATAGTCTACTCTAGTCCTAATATCAAATGGACTAGATGTCACATACAACCCCTCCTCAAAGGAATTTATTATTCCTCATCAGCACATGGGTCCATTGTACGCATAATTCATTGGAAAAATGTCCAGAAATGATCTCATATCGTTGGACCTCATACTTCGACCAACATATTTATACTTTCACCCTCATGTCATGTTAAAAAAGGTTATAGCAAAAATTAGTGTTGTTAGACCATGTGTGCTCACTCTCTCTCTCTCTCTCTCTCTCTCTCTCTCTCTCTCTCTATATATATATATATATATATATATATATATATATATATATATATATTCCTTTTCCCCCTTAGATAACTAAGGTAGGAATTATTCATACATCCTTATGCATGAGCACAGTAGTGGCTACAAAGTGATTTCAGGTAGAGAAAAAAAACTGGTATATTCTGGTTAATCAAGAACCCTAATACAAGAAAATAATATGATAACTTTTGTTGATTGAAATAAAAGTAGATGGCAATGCTGCCTGCATAGAAAGGCCGGCCATAATTAAAGAGTTAAATTCATGTGTGTGTGTGTGTTCTTTTGTAGGCACCGTTGGGGCTACGTCCATCGTTGTTGTTGCTCTGCTTTCAATAGTTATCACGTACCAAAAGAGACAACTTTTCAGAAAGAATGGAGGTAACATGCTAAAGAATCTGGATACCTTGATGTTTTTTACGGAGAGAAGAGTGAAGAAAATGACTAGAAACTATGAAATCCTTCTTGGTAAAGGATCTTTTGGTAAGGTCTATAAAGGAACACTTAAGGACCAAACTACAGTGGCAGTTAAGACACACTCAAGTGCCGTAACCAAAGAGAAAGTGGCTGAATTCGTGAAGGAAGTGGAGATCCAATCCAGAATGATTCACAAGAATGTTCTAAGGCTCAAGGGTTGCTGCTTGGAGGTGAAATTCCCTGTGTTGGTCTACGAGTATGCTGCTGAAGGAAGCCTCCGAGACATTATCCATCGTAAAAATACAAAAATGATAGATTTCCCTCTAGAGCGACGTTTGGAAATTGCAATTGGGTCAGCTGAAGGTTTAGCATATATGCACAAGTACGTAGATACCATCAACGTCATACAGCATGGAGATGTCAAACCAGACAATATACTCTTAGATGGCGAGTTCGTGCCAAAACTGGCAGATTTTGGGTTATCTAAGCTGCTTGCCCCAGGCCAGCAGCATGTGAGCCGTGTGAAAGGGTGCATTGGTTACATGGATCCAGCCCTTGTAGACGATGCGGTGAAGCCAACTCCAGCGAATGACGTATATAGCTTTGGAGTTGTTCTCTTGGAGCTCATTTCCAGAAAGCCACTAGGTTTATTGAATGGATCTAACGAGTGCACACTCGTCACTGATTTCCGACGAGTCTGTGAGGAAGAAAACGGTTGGCGTGAAATGTTAGACAAAGACATCGCAGTGGAAGAAGATATTCCAGTGCTAGAAGGAATTGGCAGATTAGCAATTAAGTGCTTAGCGGTAGAACAGCGACCAGATATGGCTGAGGTAGCGAGACAACTTTCTGCGCTTATGAAGGACTGGAAAGATGGCAAGAAAAACAGCCAGAGTGGCCGGAGGACACAACTGCGCTCTGATGGTGCTAAGAACAGAGTGAGCGCTCCAAGCCCCAGCCAAACTTGAGAGCTCCAAGCTCCCACTATTCCAGCAATAACCAAAATACATATTATTGTGATTGCCCTGTGTTTTACGTACTCTGTATTTTGCATCAGTAAAAATGTGCACCCTAACTTTATTGGAAAACTTGAGATGACGTGTATGTATTAGCCGTGTACTCCCTCCGTCTCAAAAATCTTGTCGCTTTGTAGTTCAATTTTTGAACTACAAAGCGACAATCTTTTTTGGATGGAGGTAGTACATGGTTGTGTAACTATTATCATTTGAATCTTTGTAGAGTTGTGTTGCTATGCACTTAGGAGGAACCATGTACCTTTATATTGGAAAACTTGAGATTGCGTATGTATCAATAGCCGCATCCATGGCTTGTATCATTAGATCAAAATTGTATTTTCAGACCCTTTATTGTCCCAAAAGAAGTTCATTTCTTTAGTCGACCAAAATCAAACCCTGTTAAGTCTGATCAAATTTATAGAAAAATGTATTGATTTTCATATAACATTAAATTAGTATCATTAGATTTATCATGAATTGTATTTTCATAGCACATTTATTTTTAGTGTTAGATGCTACTATATTTTTCTATAAACTTGATCAAAATGAGATTAGTTTACCTTTTATCGACTCCAAAAATAAACATTCTACAGGACAGAGAGAGTACTTAAAAAGCAACCAATTATCATGGTTGTTGGCTGTAGGGGCAGCAAGAATAATACCACATTGCTAGTTTAGAAGGGATTTCTGCACTAACTTAAAATAGTCAAATTCTAAATATGTAGTAACTTTGTATTAATCCTTTTACATTAAATGAGGATGAAAGCGTAAGGAGTTGTTATTTAGTTGTGGTGAAGAACCTAGTTGTATTTAGTTGTGCATGTGCATGAGTCATATATTGAGTCTAACATCAAATGGTACAAAGAATCAACTTTTGTCGTGTCACATGTAAGACTATATCTCCAACAAAAGAGGCAAATGGATCCCCATCCTTGAAATGCATCTCCTCACTCTGATTTTTACTCTTCAACGGAGTTGCTATAGGACATTTTCATTTTGCGTGCGGTGGCTCCGAACACGCAAAGATACATACGCCCGATGGGTAACGCATCGTCCGTATTTTTCCTCGCGCGAGCCCCCCCCCCCCCCCCCTCGTTGGCCCCTCCTCGTCTTGGCACACTTCCGCCCCTTTGCCTCGCATTGCTTCTTGGCGGCCTCAGCCTTGCGCTCGACGCGGAGTGGCGGGACGCGACCTTCGGCGCGATGCGAGGGGGCTCTTGCATGGCGTCCTCCTCCTGTTGATGTGCTGTTGACTTCATCCTCCCGGTGGTGCTCTGTTTTTTATAAATTTTTTTGTATTTTTAAATAACACAAGAGTAGTTTGGTCAATTTATTAGTGTTTTGTTGTTACAAATGTTAATTAGGGCTGAAATCATGTATGAATGGTAAACGAGCAAGTGTGACCATTATAATGGTATTTTGGCGTGTTACTTGTTGGGGATAGCGTTTTGGCGAAGCTCACTCTTGACAATAGCAAAATTGCAAATGTCTCGATGCGGCGTTGGCGCGAGCCATCGATGAGGTGCCCCTGCTAGACCACGGAGCTCCACGTTGCCGTCGTCCTGCTTGCCGCGCTAGCGAGGCTCTTGCGCCAAGCGTGCGCTCGGACAGCCGGCGCGAGGGTGGCATCCTCCTCCCGAAAACGGCGACGTCACTCTATACTGCTGTTGCGGCAGCCGGACGGGAAGCGGCGCAGCCCGCTGCGCTCCTAGTCGAAGGTGCTCGAATGCGTATGATGTTGGAGAGGGGAGAAATTTGCATACCAAAAAGTTACGGTAGCACACTCCAAAACTTGAAATGGAGCTTGACTTTCTTTTTTAAAAGCCATTATGAGTCAGATATTATGGACTAATATATTAAGAAGAGGTGAGCACCACGCGTTGGAACCAGCACTTTAATCGAGGCGGGCTAGCACCAACCCCACGGTGCTAGCCACACGAGCCCCGCTCGTTCCCCAATAGAGCTTGACTTTTGCGTCTCCTTGTTCGAGACAGCCTAAGGGACACAAGATGGCTCTGCAGGTGGTCAGAAACGAACGTTCATGTGTGTTTGTACCTTGTGTGGATGAGTTGTCTTGACTGGAATGTATATCCTCTGCAGTGTAGATGTAGTAACAATTATTGACATGTAGACCCCACAGCTAATTGGACCCACATATCAGTGATTGTTACTGTACCTACTACTGCAGATGATTTCAACGCCTTCTAGAGGAGAGTGTCAATTGGGCTAGATCCAATAATTTTCATGACCTGTTAGGTGTAGGGGTAGGAAGAATATATCACATTGCTTGTTTAGAATGTGCAGTGTTGCACTAACTTAAATAGTCAGTATTCTAAATGTGTGTGAACTCTTGATTAATCTTTTACGCAAATCAAGGACGGAAGATGATTAAGCAACTTACCATATAGGTTTGGTGCACACAGCATGTGCACGTGCATGAGCCGTATTTTTGGTTTGCCATGTTACAGAAACCAAGACTAAGAGATGAACAATTCGTTAATAAAAGTTATTTCGATTTTGTTTATTATGTATTAGATTTTAAAAATAGAAACCAGAATAAACGACAAATTTAAAAAGGAAACTACTAAACCTGAATATTTAGCTCAAGTTTATTCGATATTTTAATTTTAAATTGAAATACTGGACATCTTCTTTCTGATGAAAATTCAGTGACACAAACAGACAAAGAAGGCCTGCAATGATAGGCCATGTCGCCATGGCCCATGAGAACCCATATTGGCGGTCACCAGATCCACGACTAACCTATTGCACTAAAAAACCCATCTAGAGCAACAACAACAACGGACATTGTGCCCGTCACTTAAAATGATCCCAGCGGCGAGCAGTTCATGTGTCATCCTCATTGAAATTGAAAAGTCAAAATAGTTCAGTCGAATTGCCTCTTCATATTTTTAGAAGAAAAAAAAAGAATTGCCTTTTCATTAGGCAACGTGGAACTAGAGGCGCTGCCACGTGGAAGCCGGTGCCCGTGTCCGCGTCCGCGTCCTGCCGTCCCAATCCGCTATACATCATGTGACTAAAAACAATCTTTATTTCAGCGGTAATCCTAAATATCAGTTGCCTGAAGCTTCAGGCAATGCCCGCCTCACCCTCACCCCCTGTTAGAAAGGTGGATTTTTTTTAATTGTTACTTTTTGTAAAGATTCTGTTTTTGTAAAATAGTCATATAAAATATTTTTATAACTGATAGATCATAGAATAGTTAAATAAAATAGTATTAGTGAGAGCCTGATTTTTTTTTAATTTTAGACATTTGAAATTTAGACACGCCCTTATTTCAGACGATCTTTGTATGTGTTTTGAAATTCGTTTGCTTAACTATTTTTTCCCAACCTCTCCCGAATCTAATCTTCCTGCCTCCTCCTGATAGACTTCCGGTGGCGGCACCACCGGCGCGGCTCGGTGCCCCGACGGCGGAGACCGGCGAGCGGCGTCGGGTGACGCAACGCGGTGGCGCGATGCATGACGAGCGGCATCGGAAGGCGAGCGCGACGACGCCGCCTGCTTTGAGATGGAAGTCGCTTTGAGATGATGCGGAATATAATGCACGTGAATCTGGACCGGTGCTGCACAGCTACAGGGCTGCAACACTGATGCATATAATTCTTTGCCCAAACTCATTTGTCGGAACGAAAACGGAGTAAATTTTGCAAAGGCTGCCACTTTATTTACCACATACACCTTCACTTGCACTGCATGCATAGCCTCTCGAAGCAGCAGTAGTACAACAAGCTATTCGCCATCAGCATGCAGCAGCTACGTACCGCTCTTTATTCCCACGTCGTCTGTGCCGTCTGTACGTACACGGCAAGACGAATACGTATATATACGCGTGCGTGTATACGTGTGTATACACGCACGAGCGGTGGTGGACCAGACGCAGCTGGTCAGGTCCCTGCTGTAGGGGTCACCGTGCCCGGTGACACGTTACGTACTTTATAGTTTTATTAGCTTCGCCACGCGGCCACGTACGCCGCCCTGCGCGTCACACCACCTGGAGGATGGCTCCGGCCACCGTCTCCCAGCCGTGGCGGCTCTCGTTGTCGCCCTCGTCGCGGCTGCGTCGTTCGCAGGCCTGCATGCACATCTGCCTCTTGTGCTGGTCGTGGTGGCGCTGGCACCGCATCTGGCAGCGCTCGCCGTGGCCGTGGTGGTTGTCATCGTCCGCGGCGGCGTCGCTGCTGCCGCCCTCCTCTTGCTGCCGGCGTTCGCAGGCCTGCATGCACTGCATCTTCTTCTGCCAGTCGCGGTGGTGCTGGCACTGCCTCTGGCAGCGCTCGCCGTGACCGCGGGTGCTGTCCTCGTCGGCGGCGGCGTCGCTGCTGCCGCCCTCCTCCTTTTGTCGGCGGCGCTCGCACCGTTCCATGCACTGCATCTTCTCCTGCCAGTCGTGGTGGTGCTGGCACTTCCTCTGGCAGAACTCACCGTTACCGCGGGTGTTGTCCTCGTCGGCGGCGGCGTCGCTGCTGCCCCCCTCCTCCTGCTGCCGGCGTTCGCAGGCCTGCATGCACCGCATCTTCTTCTGCCAGTCGCGGTGGTGCTGGCACTGCCTCTGGCAGCGCTCGCCGTGACCGCGGGTGTTGTCCTCGTCGGCGGCGGCGTCGCTGCTGCCGCCCTCCTCCTGTTGTCGGCGGCGCTCGCACCGTTCCATGCACTGCATCTTCTTCTGCCAGTCGCGGTGGTGCTGGCACTGCCTCTCGCAGCGCTCGCCTTGACCGCGGGTGTTGTCCTCGTCGTCGGCGGCGTCGCTGCTGCCGCCCTCCTGCTGCTGCCGGCGTTCGCAGGCTTGCATGCACTGCATCTTCTTCTGCCAGTCGCGGTGGTGCTGGCACTGCCTCTGGCAGCGCTCGCCGTGACCGCGGGCGTTGTCCTCGTCGTCGGCGGCGTCGCTGCTGCCGCCCTCCTGCTGCTGCCGGCGTTCGCAGGCTTGCATGCACTGCATCTTCTTCTGCCAGTCGCGGTGGTGCTGGCACTGCCTCTGGCAGCGCTCGCCGTGACCGCGGGCGTTGTCCTCGTCGTCGGCGACGTCGCTGCTGCCGCCCTCCTCCTGCTCACGGCGGCGCTCGCACTGCTGTACGCACCGCTGCTTCTTCTCCCAGTCCTGGTGGTGCTGGCACTGCCTCCGGCACTGCTGACCGCGGCCGCCGCGGTTGTTATCCTCGTCTTCGTCGCCCTCCTGTTGCCGGCGGCGTTCGCACTGGCACTCTCCCTTGCCACCTTCCTGCTGCGCCCGGCGCCGGCACTCCATCATGCACCGCTGCTTCTCCGACCAGTCCCCACCGTGGCGGCGCTCGCACCGGTCACGGCAGCAGTGGCACTCCCCAGACGTGTTCCCTTCTTCCTCCTCCTCGCCGCGGTAGCGGCGCTCGCACCGCCTCGTGCACTCCCGGACCCGCCACGGCTCATCGCTGTGGCGGCGCATGCACCGGCGGCTGCACTCGCCCTTCCCAGTGCCGTACATGCCCTCCTCCTCTTCATCCTGTTCACTCTCGCCCTCAGAGTAGCGCTGCCGACACTGGCGCTCGCACTCCCTCCGCTGCCTGTCATCCTGCCCAGCCTCCCACCGGCACTCCCTCGAGCACATTCGCCGCACGTCCTGCGGGTCCCGGCCGACCTCCACCGCCGCCGTCATCCCATCCAGCTCCTCCGCCGTGGCAGTTACCGCCGCCACGGCCAGCAGAACCCCAGCAAGCAGGAGGAGGAGCCACCAGACCCCTCCCTTCGCCACCCCCAACCCCATGGCCGCCTCGCTCTGCTAGCTCACAGTACTCGTTCTACCGAGAAGAGAAAGGTTAGGTGTCGATGGACTGGTGCCATGGACGAGCCGGGGACGGGCGCGATTTATATGCGAGGCGTTGCGCATGGGGAGTACGACAACGACGTGGTCGGGGGCACGACGTGGCGTCGTGCATGGCGACGTGGCGCGCGCGGCGAGCCCACGTCGCGCGCGGGAAGGACGAGGTGCAGGTGTGCTTGCCACCGGCGACGTGGCGCGGCATGCGTGGGTGACTGACAGCTCGATCGGGGTCTGGATGGTTTCGTGGCTCCCGACGTTGAGGAGTCGGTAGAGGGCGTCGTCTTGCCTGTCCGATGAATATCGTCTCGGAAATGCGGCCGTTCGATCCGGTAATATATAGCAAAGTGCCAAGAACTACGCTCCTGCTAGAGCTTACTGCATGCGAGCATTGTCGTGGTGCACGTCAGGGGGTTTATGCAGCTCTAATCCTAACCAGTGTATATCCGATCCACACTGCGCGATTTTGCAACGCAGCCATTATCGCTTCTTTAAGCTGATGCTATTCTGTAGGTCTCAGACTCATAGCACACTGGAGTCAATTATAAATATTGTTCTCACGTACTTCTTTCGACGTTAAAAGTTTGTCGATTTTTAGTTTATTTTTTAATTAGAAAATGACAAATTTTTAAAGGTGAAGAGAGTGTAAATCATGAAATTATATTCATTGTTGGAGTTAGAATGCGCATTCGGTTAATATGGTTCGTTTTTTCAGTACAAATGATAACAAATAAACACAAAAATGAATAAACACAAAAAATGACATGTATGGATCCGCGTTGGGTGGAAATTACTAAGGTTGGATAGGATTGGGAGAAAAAATGGATAAAGGTGAAGAATAGTACTATCTAACTTTGTTTTTATGGATTGTGGGATAGTATAGATTAAAAAATCCGATAATATTGGTATTTTGGTTAATATGATGTGAAAATTGAATAAATTTGGTTAAAATAAAATACACAAAATGAATAGTGAATTTAACTGGAAATTACAATTAGTTGTGTATTTTGGTTCCGTTTTTGGTTTTATAGTTAACCGCCTCACCCCTAGCTGGAGTCTCACTCATTTGTGTTCTTGTACAAGTGTCAATGAACATGTAAAAGGAAAGAAACAACTATTAGCCTAGTATATTTTCTAGAAGCCTTGCAAGATATTCAACGTCGTGTTTTCTTTCTCAAGTGATTAATAATTTATTTATTGTTTTATATTTTCTAATGTGCAGGCAACATCTTTTCTACATGGTAACACCCCCTTTCCATTAAATTGAACTAGATTTTTTATTCTAAACATTTAGAACCTAGGGCGTAGTAGTTTTTTATATTAGATGTAGTAGTGAAGTGACATTGTGAGAATGGTCCTACATGTATCGTTTACGGAGTTAGAGTCACCTAAATTTTGTCTTTTTCAACCATAATATGTTCGGGTTAACCCTTTTATATAAAGCGATGAAAGAAATGCAAAAATATGTTATTTACATGTGTGTGCCCATCTGTGCTTAGCTATCCAGTTATCATCGTCTTGTTCTAGACAATAGATTGTGAGTGTCTGCATTTGTATTTATTTATAATAAATTGGTCATAACCTCTTTAGAGGAAAAGTTCGGAAGTTCCATCATCTAAAAAAACATGTGTGTGCCCATCCCATGTGGAAGCTACCTGTTGACACACGTTTGAAGGTTCAAATACCTAAATTTGTTGAAAAGTTGTGCTTAGCAGGGTCTAAACTAATTTAATTGCATCCACACAAATCACATTTATTGTGAATCCATGTGTTGAAACTTTCATTTTCATGAGACGGTGTAATGAGTTTGATATAACGGAAAGACTAAAGTGCAGGTGCCTGAACCGGTGCTGGACGTCAGGCGACGGGCAAAGCGCCGCCAGGAACGTGCGTCGAGCGCCTACACAGACCACGCATGTAAAAAATTTATTATTCTATTAATTGTTAATCTGTAATTTATAAGGATTATGCCAGTTGTATAATAATCAAACAAAATAATTTTGTGATTGATTAACCTATAGAATTAAGTGTTAATAACTAATTACAATGATTAATGATTAATAGTATTAATTAACTGCTAATTATTTAGTGCCTGAAATTTTCTCAGATTTCAGGCATCTGAAATTTAGACAACCCCTTGATATAAAGTACTCTCTCCGATTTCATAATAGTTGTTGTTTTTTATAACCAAAATAATTAATTAAAAATCATTAGTCGGAGCTGCCCCGACGACAAATAATTTGATATAGAGTAATTAACTAGGATCACTTTCTCAAGCTCAAGTTTCCAAATTTATCTTATAGTTATTTAAAAAAATGGTAAACAAATAAACTGACGGTAAATGCCGTAAATTTGCACGCCATGCAAGTTGCATGCTCCAGAGGTTTAGGCGAGATCGAAGGACTAGAAGGACGTTGGACTGACCGGCTCTGCTCTCTAGAAGATTTAACATCAATGGACTCGATCTCTCATGGATTTGAACGGATTGTTTTGTGGCAGTTCATCACACCATCTTCATGTCTCAAAATCGAAAACGACCAGTAAGTATCCAATCCCCTATAAATGTATCAATTTACTAGCTCATCAAAGACGTTAAACTCCAAACTAATTAACCACTTTGCAAGTCGCAAGCTGCTTATCTCTCTCTGCAATAGTACTCTAGTTAACCATGGCGTCCAACAAGGCCACCGCCAGCACCGTCCTGCTCCTGCTCGCCGCCACCGCGGCCGCTGCTGCTGTCTCCACTGCGGCCGACGAGGCGTCGCTGCCCAAGCCCTCGGCGGCGACGTGGGTGGACCCGTCCAAGCCGCCGAACGTGGCGTCGTCGTCGGATGCCCCACCGTCGTTAGCGGCATCGCCGCCGCCGGCGTCGGCTACGTGCGTGACCTCGCTGCTGGACCTGAGCCCGTGCCTGTCCTTCTTCAAGGACGCGGGGGCCACGGCGGCGCCGGCGGGCTGCTGCGACGGGCTGCGCGCCATCATCGACGCGCAGGCCATGTGCCTGTGCCACATCGTCAACCACAGCCTGGAGCGTGCCATCGGCGTCAACATCCCCATCGGCCGCGCGTTCCATCTCGCCCGCGACATCTGCGGCCTCGCGCTGCCGCCGGAGGTCATCACCAGTTGCGGCAACAAAGGTCTCCTTCTCTGTGTCAATACCTTCATTAATTTGCACGTCCTTGCACAATTCGACACTTTCAGCACGTGAAAATATAAAACAAGGTAGTGCAACACATACATGCTGCAACCGTCGCAACATTTCATGAACCATGTCGCGACAAAAAAAAAACTGTACTCACTCTGTTTTCAAAAAAATATCGCTTTTTAGTTTATTTTTGAATTAAAAACGACAAAACAAACTTTTAAGCATGAAGGGAGTATAAAGTAAAATTTGTGCATTGTTGTTCATCCGTTCGATAGTGCTGCTATATAAAAATTGCTAATATATTTGTTCTGCTTAACTTTTGTAGATCGAGTGCCACCACTCTACGTTTGCCCGGTTCCCTCTGCTTGAGGTACCAGTATCGCTACAAATACATCTGTATTCCCATCCAGGAGCTAGCCAGCTCCTCTAAATGTCTAAACAAATGACTCAGAAAACTTTGTGCACGCAGGAAAAAAGTGATGATGATACGGCAAATAATCTGCGAGAAGCGAATGGTTTTTGAAGAATGATCAACGATCCCTGCTCAACGAGGCCATCTATGCACTCATTTTTTTTCGATAATGAGATTTTCATTTAATCCAATAGTATAAAGATGATACAATATAGTTTATAACCTGCTTCTGCATAACTATGATGCACACAGTCAATCTATGCACTCATATATAGATAGGACCGTAGATTGAGCAGTAATTGACGCAATATTATGCACTATGATATCCTCTGCTTTTGAGTTCTCCATGTAGAGAGTTACATGATCCCTTCGTCTTTAGAATTTTTCGTTTTTTTGTTAAAATATAAACTACAAAGCGATAAACATTCAAAGACGAAGGGAGTATGTGGTGCTACGCTTTACCAAGGCAGAACGTCCAATGATATGGCAACAAATGAGATTCAATCACTCTTCACTCGGTCATAGCAAAAGGAGGTTAAGTACTCTGAGTAGCACTACAGGAGGAAGTCATGAGCGCTAGATTTGGAGTGCACTTATGGAAAATGTGAAGGGATGAACGTGCCGCAATATTGATCTACGAAGTCCGGTCCATAGTCGTGTGCTTGGTCATCCAGTTATCTTCGCCTTGTTCTAGATAATAGATTGTGAGTGTCTGAATTTGTACTCGCGTGTAATAAATTGGTCACAACCTCTTTGGAGGGGAAGGTCAAAACTTTCCACCATCTAAAAAGAAGTCGTAGGAATACGGTAGAGTAGCACAAGACCGCGAGGCAAACTCTTTTATTTTATGTAGAGGATTTGTTTCCGTTGTGGGCAGTGTTAACAGGCCAACAGTGGGTTCATATGCACAACCTTGTAAACGGGCATGAATCTTTGTTATTAATATACGTCTTTTATCACAAAAAAACTTGAACTGGTGATATTTAAGTTGTGTCTAGAATATGTGTAGTCAAGGGCCTAAATTGATGTGTAGTAGGTCTTACCTTTACAATTAAAAGAGAAACTAATGAAGTTTTTCTTTCCTAATCACAAGCACATAGACCACGTTAGCAGGGACTGTGAGGCAAACTCTTTTATTTTATGTAGAGGATTTGTTTCCGTTGTGGGCAGAAACAGGCCAACAGTGGGTTTATATGCACAACCTTAGCTTGTAAACGGACTTGAATCTTTGTTATTAATATATGTCTTTTATCGCAAAAAACTTGAATTGGTGACATTTAAGTTGTGTCTAGAATATGTGTAGTCAAGGGCCTAAATTGATGTGTAAGGTCTTACCTCTACAATTAAAAGAGAAACCAATGAAGTTTTTCTTTTCTAATCACAAGCACATAGACCACGTTAGCAGGGAGGGGTGGGGGAGGGGGGTGGGGGTTGTGCATTGTGACACCACCTTAACGACAAATATGAGAGTTCAATAGTCCACCTTCACTACTACAAAAAGCATTTTTACAAGCGCCTCAATTTTTCAAACACAGGCGGTCCTTAAAAATATGCGACTGTGATGACGAATGATATAATAACCGTCTGTGATGAAAGAACAACACAGGCGGATTTTAAAGAACAACCGCCTGGGTAAATACATGATCTTCAGAATCGGTTCTTAATTAAGAACCGCCTGTAATGCAACGAACTTCAGAGACGGATTTTAAGAAACAACCGTCTGGGTAAATACATGATCTTCACAGACGGTTATTAATTATTAACCGCCTGCAATGCCATGAACTTCACAGGCGGATTTTAAGAAACAACCGTCTGGGTAAATACATGATCTTCGTTGGCGGTTCTTGATTAATAACCGTCTGTAATGCAATGAACTTCACAGATGGATTTTAAGGAACAACCGTCTGAGTAAATACATGATCTTCGTTGGCGGTTCTTAATTAATAACCGTCTGTAATGCAATGAACTTCATAGCCGGTTCTTGATTAACAACGGCCTAAGAAGATCATGTATTTTCAGTGGCGGTCATTGTTTAATTATCATAAGCGGTTTTCATTGAAATTACAGGGATGTAGTTGCAATTATATATCACAGCCGCATGTAGTCGTGCAGGCAAAATTGTATCAGGAAAAAAACACAGATGAGCTAGCGGATACTAGTACAGTAATGCATTATAGGAAATGCTCGATCACCAGTGAGGCTGGCTTAATTGTGATAATACCCCATTAGAGGTTTTACAATTGTTCAAAGATAATTTCTTTACACACTGAACAAAAATCATGCTACATTCATTGTAGATCGACGATGAAGCTCCCATCGATCAATCTAAATTGTACCGTCCTGCTTGCTCCCGAACACGTCTCTTATATTCCGCTGGATCCTGAAAATATTGACATTATTTATATTAACAAATGTCGAAGGAGGAATGAATAACCTACATTGGTCACTAAGTCAAAGTGTCATCTAACCTTGATAAGTAGATTATAGCAATCATTTTCAACATCAGGCACATTTGGCTGATGCAGCAAACGCTGAACTTCAAGTAGTATAGTTTTGATTGTAAAAGCACTGCACCACCCCTACGAAATATAATTTAAGCAATATAAGAAACCAGTTCAAATAAGTTCGACAAAAATTATAAGTAATAATTACATGAACAAAATAGGTCTATCTTACAGTCTCTTGATCAAGAATCCCGATGCAGAGTGCTCCCGAACGATGGACATTTGGGTGGAAGAACCCAATTGGAAAGGAGCATCTTGGAGGCACCAAGGGATAGTCCTCAGAGAAGGAGATTGTCAGGGGGTAGTAACCATCTTCCCATTCAGTCTGCAAAAGAAATTTATTAATAGGAGGACGATAGTTAAACTCATATTGTGCTTGTTCTTCATGACTTACCCCTTCTTTACCGGGGACGATGCACTGCCACTTCAATAAATCTCCCGATTCAGGCTTCGCAGAGAAACCCTACGCGGAGAAATTGAAAATACCAAAAACAAACAACACGGAAAAACAAACTACAGTTAAGTTCATCAGTCCATTACAGATACATATGTATATACAACCATGTGACCGGTGTGCCATATGTACATACATGGGGATGGTTCTTGCGCCACGCCAAGCGCTCCTCCTTCAATCGGCTACACGCCCGAGACATCATTATCTGAAGAAAGACCAAACTTCCAAACTTCCAAATCATTGAGTCCAAACGCATATGTACACAAATGCAAAAGGACACAATCCATATACCAACATTGTTCTAAGTTGATTTCAGAAGATACAAATATATACAATATATATCATCTCGCATTGCTATATACATTTTTTCCAGCATTGACATCTTCTCGCATATAGGGTTTCAAATTCTTTTTAATGCTTCTCTCTACGCGCTTGATGTTTTCTGGTTCGGTGAAAAGGTACATCTCTTCATACTGATTATATTCCTCTTCATTATCTCCCACATTGTCAACCCCAACAATATTTTGCTTTCCAGAAACAACTACGTGCAACTTCTCAGTTTCTGGATCTTGAACATAAAAAACTTGTGCAACATTATCGGCGAGAACCCACAGGTCATCTTTGTAACCCACTTTATTCAAGTCTACCAGTGTCAGTCCGTAATTGTCCACTTTCAAACCATCAGGATGTTTGACCCATTGGCACTTAAATACGGGCATTACCATTCTTTCGCCATAATCGAGTTCCCATATTTCCTCTATGAACCCGAAGTATGTGGTCTTCTGCCCTTGTGAATCATAAGCCTCAATACGAACACCACTATTTTGTGCAACACTCTTACCGTCTTTTTCTTTAGTGTAAAATGTGTAACCATTGATGTCATATGCTTGCCATGATGTTACCAAAGCAGATGGGCCACAAGCTAACTTTTTCATTGTTGCCTCTTCTATAGTGTTTCCGTATGATATATTTTTGTCCATTAACCATTCAGTGAAACATCTTCTGTGCTCTTTCATGATCCAGTCCTCTTTGCGGTCTTGGTTTTTATCACGAAGCTCAATTTGGTGTTCCTCGATGTACGGCTCAGCTATTGCGAGCTGTTGTAGTACACCAAAATGTGCACGGTGTACATTCTTGTAATCTTGAACAATAAAAGTTTTCTTACCCACTTTGCCTCTCCCACGTAGTCTACCCTCATGTACCGGTATAGGCACACCTATCGATTTTCCATCTTTGATGTAATCAGCGCAACCCTCAATCACTTCTTCAGTGGTGTATCCTTCCATAATTGAACCCTCTGGGTGAGCACGGTTCCGCACATAACCTTTTAATACTCCTAAATATCTCTCCAACGAAAACATATGATGTAAATATAGTGGCCCCAATGCTTTTATCTGATCAACAAGATGTATGATTAGGTGTACTTGCATATCAAAAAAGGATGGTGGGAAACACATCTCAAGCTTGCACATTGTCTCAACGATGTATGTTTTCAGATAGTCTAAATCTTCACGTGCTATCACCTTTTGCGATACTGCATTGAAGAAGTAACACAAACGTGTGATGACAACTTTTATATGCTCAGGTTTGATTACTCTTATTGCAATGGCAAGGAAAACTGTCATCATCATGTGACAGTCGTGAGAATTATAACCGAATAAAGACAAGTCTTTCATCGAGACTAGTTTGCGGATATTGGATGAGAAACTTGTGGGCACTTTGATCCCACACAAGCATTCGCAAATTGCTTTTTTCTCTTCTAGCGTCAAGTTGTAGCTGGCTGGGGGAAGGTAATGCTTCCCGTTCGCCTTTTCTACTGGATGAAGCTCTGGTCTCAAATCAAGATTTACTAGGTCCATACGTGAATTTAATCCATCCTTTGTCTTCCTCGGCATGTCCAGCAAGGTCCCAATGATGCTGTCAAATACATTCTTTGTAACGTGCATCAAATCAATACTATGGCAACATTCCAGATTCTTCCAATACGGAAGATACTTGAAAAAAATTGATTGTTTCTTGAAAGCCATGTCAGTTGTATCATCCGAAGATGTACTTTTCTTTCTCTTAATTCCTTTACTCTTTTTTCCCTTACCGAAAGCAATATGAATGTTCTTGACCATTTCAAACACAAGTTTTCCACTGTAAGGTTTCGGTGCAGTATCTTTTTCGATTTTGTTATCAAATTGTTCTTTCATCTTCCTATACTTGTGTGTATCTGTTAAGAACCGTCGATGTCTCATGTACACCGTCTTTCTGGATGAAGTGAGGTATAGATATCCAGTTCTATCCACGCACCTAACGCAACCTTTCTTCCCTTTCATTTGCCCCGATAATGTAAACAGTCCGGGATAATCATGCACGGTAACGAATATCATTGCTCTTAGCGTGAAATACTCCCGCTTGTACTCATCCCATGTACGTACCCCTTCATTCCACAATTTCGCCATATCTTCCATTAAAGGTTCCAAGAACACATCAATTTCGATGTCGGGTTGTTTCGGACCTTGGATAAGAACAGATAATAAGATATATTTCCTTCTGTGACACAACCACGTCGGTAGGTTGTACATAGTTAAGACCACGGGCCATGTGCTGTGTATGCTCCTTTTTTCACCAAACGGATTCATTCCATCTGTACCCAAGGCAAACCTCACATTTCTGATTTCCTTCGCAAATTCTGGATACTGAATATCAAAATTTTTCCACTGCGTTGCATCACCAGGGTGTCGTATATGTTTTTCATTCTTCTTGCGTTCCTCGGAATGCCAACGCATAAGTTCAGCCTCCCTAGGGTTTGAGAACAAACGCTTCAAGCGATCAATTACCGGAAGGTACCACATCACCAATGCAGGAATTTTTCTCTTATTCTTTCCGTCTGCATCGTCAGAAGTATCGTCATCGTCACCTTCAGGACCAATAATAAACTTCTTATTCTTCTGAGTCTTTTTCATGTTGGTAACATACTGGTGATTGTAGTCCTTCTTATATCTACTGACACCACAAATGGGGCATCTAGTTGCGAGCTCATGCTCTTTGCGATACAGAATACAATGGTTCACACAAGCGTGTATTTTTGTCACACCTAGTGCCATCGGGCAAAGAAGTTTCTTCGCTTTATAAGTGCTTCTAGGCAGTTTATTTGGATTTGGAAGAATTTCTGCCAGAAGATTCAAAAGATCAGAGAAACTACAATCGGACCATCCGTGCGTAGCTTTCAACTTTAGTAGTTCTAAGACTGCACGCAATGTAGTAAACTCTTTATCACAACCGTTTGATTCATCATATAAAAGCTCTGTGGCCGCATTCTGCAATGTCTCCATTTTACTTAAACCTTTGCTTGCTCCCATAGAAGTCAGTACATATGGTTCAATGTGACGCAACATCTCCTCACAATCGAACTCATCATCATCATCACCAGCTTGATTGTCACTACCATCATCGATATGAACATTATCATCATCTGAGCCTCTCTCATCATCTTTATCCACATCATGTGTATCTAACTCACCATGCTCTGTCCATATTGTGTAGTTATTTTTGAAACCTCTTTTCACCAAATGAGATTGGATTACTATAGTATCCGTCCAAGCAATCTTATTTTCGCAGTCGATACATGGACATAATATGTCATCTATCTTTTGCAACTTCGCATGTCTCTTGGATGCTTCAATAAAATTTGCAACATTACGAATGTACATAGGATCGGGTCTTGGCATGTTATACATCCACGCTCGACGGTCCATGCTTCAATAATAGAATTTTTTGTCAGATTTACAAAATTTGGCCACAAATATTCTCTAAAGGTCTTCTATAAAATGAATTTACAGAGACATAACAAGTATGATTAGGGCGACTAATGTAGGAGACGGGCGACGTCTTGAGGCGGACGGAGTCAAAGGGGGAAACAGGCCCAGCAGCATGGGCTAGGTCTGGGTGGGATCCAGTCCGTTATATCGGGAAACAAGGCCCAGATGCATCTTATATATATTACAATAGCATCTGTTAATTAAACATCATATTCATGTCACATAATAGGTACAAAAAGGAAACAATCCATATAGTCCATACATCAATATACCAGAACACAATCCATACAGTCCTTACACATGCAAAAGGACAGAATCCATATACCAGAACACACAAAACTAACAGCTTATCAGCTAATGAAAATATACAAAGAAAAAGTAAGGAAACTACATTTACCTTGCAGAGGCGTCAGCACGGTGGGGAGGCGTCAGCACGGTGGGCCGGCTGGGTGGAGAAGTGGCGGTGCGGGGTTGAGCGGCGGCGCGGCAGTATGGGCTGGGCGGCGGAGCGGCGGCGCGGCGCAGGGGAAATTTCAACAGCCTGGCGGCGTCGATATAAATTCTCCAGGGTTGCGTTTTGACTGCGGTGAGGGGTCCTTATATAGACGTAGGTTTTTCACAGGCGGTTTTTAACTTTATCGCAGGCGGGTTTTACTTACCAACCGCCTGAGATGATATTTATTAATTAAGAAGTAAATATCTTCACAGGCTGTTGGTACTTAATAACCGCCAGGGAAGATTTTTATCTCAGGCGGGTATTACTTAACAACCGCCTGAGATAATGCCAACTGAACAAAATATTTTTAAAACTTGTATAGCTGACGTTGAAATGTTTTGGTAAATATCAAATTAATTTCTATTCACATATTATTCACATTTGTGTATCTCATAAAAAAAGATCTTTCACTCAAAATTGTTGGTACGAACATATTTGCATAATTTATACATGTATGAATTTTTTTAATTTTTTTAAAAGCACTCCAACATGTCAAACTTCAAATTATCCACCACCAGTATTCATTGACACTTGATTGAAATATGTACAAAACACAAGAAAAATGTACAAGAACACTTGATTGAAATCCTAAAACTACACTACGGCCCCGCCTCCTCCATCCTCTCCGCCAGCTTCTCAAACCAAGCCAAGCGGTCCTCCTCCGACTCGTCGTCGTCGTCGTCGTAGTCGTCACCATGGTGGTGGCCGCCGTCGTCGTCGTCGCCGTCGTCGGAGGACGACTCGTCGTCGCCGTCGTCGGAGGACGACTCGTCGTCATCATCGTCATCATCGTCGTCGTCGTCGAAGTCGTCCTCCTCCTCCTCCTCCTCCTCTGGCGACGATGCAGCAGGAGAGAGGGTCGGCTTCTCCGGCTGAGCCGATTGCTCCGGCTGTACCGGTGGCTCCGGCTGCACCGGCGGTGGAACGCGCTGGTCGTCATTCACCCTCTCGGGGGAGCTGCAGCGTATCCGCTTGCAGGGTGGCTGCCTCAGCGGGCTAGGTGGCGGAAGGTTGGCCATGGCGCGGCTGTGGTGGTTAATCGGCGGCGGGCTAGGAGAAGAAGAAAGGAGTGGAGAAAAGTTTTGTGCTTGTCCATAACCGACGACGCGCCTTATATAGGTCTGTGCGGAGTAGACGAGGGAGCGGTTCGTTTCCCGCGCATTGAACTCTTTGCAGACCTCGTGCGGCGCACAATTAAACCACTGTGGAAGACGATCTTGAGAGACCCTTGCACGCGTCCCTGCACCACGGCTTCTCAACTTCTCCGTAGACCTCGTGCGGCGCGTCAGTTAATTAACACTTCTCAGGCCGTTAAATAACATATTGTAGTTTCAAAAATGATTATCTCAGGCGGTTATTACTTATAAACCGCCTGAGAAAAAAGAAGTAAAAATCTTCACAGACGGTTGGTACTTAACAACCGTCTGCAAATATATTTATCTAAGGCGGGTATAACTTAACAACCGCCTGGGATAATGCCCGATACTCTTCTGCAGTTTCCTTATCCCTTGCTTCTTTTTTATTTAGATTCCAATATAAATACTCAAACATGTTTACATTCTGCAAATTGTGTTCAAATTCGATGATTCTTTCTTCTACATTTGTATTAAATTAACATCTACCAACTGAACAAAATATTTAGTTCATTGCGCATTGAACTCTTTGCAGACCTCGTGCGGCGCACAATTAAACCACTGTGGAAGACGATCTTGAGAGATCCTTACACGCGTCCCCTGCACCACGGCTTCTTAACTTCTCCGCAGACCTCGTGCGGCGCGTCAGTTAATTAACATAGCATTTGTTGTATGTTTTTTATGTTCTGACCAATTTCAAAGGGTTTATGAAGTGAAATTTAATGGTAACCTTTACTTATCAATAATATTACAAGAAAGTGGATTTTTGCCTTTTTAAAGGACCACATTTAATCAAGAATATTAATTAAGAAGAAGTAAATATCTTCACAGGCGGTTATTGCTTAACAACCGCCTGAGATAATGCCCGATACTGTTCTTCAGTTTCCTTATCCCTTGCTTCTTTTTTATTTAGATTCCAATATAAATACTCAAACATGTTTAGATTCTGCAAATTGTGTCCAAATTCGATGATTCTTTCTTCTACATTTGTATAAAATTAACATCTACCACCTGAACAAAATATTTTTAAAACTTGTATAGCTGACATTGTAATGTTTTTGTAAATATCAAATTAATTTCTACTCACGTATTATTCACATTTGTGTATCTCATAAAAAAAAGGTTCCTTCACTCAAAATTGTTGGTATGAACATATTTGTATAATTTATACATGTATGAATTTTTTTAATTTTTTTAAAAGCATTCCAACATGTCAAACTTCAAATTATCCACCATTCTAACTAAATGCTCATATTCATATGAGGCATTCATCAAATTATGAACACACATTGATTCCAAAAAGTTTAAAAAAATATGAAAAAATTCGTAGATGTTGGTATGATGATTAAAAATGTCCACTGAAAAAATAAATGAAAAAAGCATTATATTCATCAAGGTAGAAAAATGAAAAATAGCATTTAATGTATGTTTTTTATGTTCTGACCAATTTCAAAGGATTTATGAAGTGAAATTTAATGGTAACCTTTACTTATAAATAATATTACAAGAAAGTGGATTTTTGCCTTTTTAAAGGACCATATTTAATCAAGAATATTAAATAAGAAGAAGTAAATATCTTCACAGGCGGTTATTGCTTAACAACCGCCTGAGATAATGCCCGATACTGTTCTTCAGTTTCCTTATCCCTTGCTTCTTTTTTATTTAGATTCCAATATAAATACTCAAACATGTTTAGATTCTGCAAATTGTGTCCAAATTCGATGATTCTTTCTTCTACATTTGTATAAAATTAACATCTACCACCTGAACAAAATATTTTTAAAACTTGTATAGCTGACATTGTAATGTTTTGGTAAATATCAAATTAATTTCTACTCACATATTATTCACATTTGTGTATCTCATAAAAAAAAGGTTCCTTCACTCAAAATTGTTGGTATGAACATATTTGTATAATTTATACATGTATGAATTTTTTTAATTTTTTTAAAAGCATTCCAACATGTCAAACTTCAAATTATCCACCATTCTAACTAAATGCTCATATTCATATGAGGCATTCATCAAATTATGAACACACATTGATTCCAAAAAATTTAAAAAAATATGAAAAAATTCGTAGATGTTGGTATGATGATTAAAAATGTCCACTGAAAAAATAAATGAAAAAAGCATTATATTCATCAAGATAGAAAAATGAAAAATAGCATTTAATGTATGTTTTTTATGTTCTGACCAATTTCAAAGGATTTATGAAGTGAAATTTAATGGTAACCTTTACTTATCAATAATATTACAAGAAAGTGGATTTTTGCCTTTTTAAAGGACCACATTTAATCAAGAATATTAAATAAGAAGAAGTAAATATCTTCACAGGCGGTTATTGCTTAACAACCGCCTGAGATAATGCCCGATACTGTTCTTCAGTTTCCTTATCCCTTGCTTCTTTTTTATTTAGATTCCAATATAAATACTCAAACATGTTTAGATTCTGCAAATTGTGTCCAAATTCGATGATTCTTTCTTCTACATTTGTATAAAATTAACATCTACCACCTGAACAAAATATTTTTAAAACTTGTATAGCTGACATTGTAATGTTTTGGTAAATATCAAATTAATTTCTTCTCAGACGTGAAATTTTAATTAACGATGAACACACTACATTCATTAACAATATTCAATCATTCACACAGTTGAAGAACACACAAGATACTCATTCATTAACAATATGCACATCTCACAAAAGAACACACAAGATGCACAATATTTACACAAGAACACACAAGAACACAAAAGATACACAAGTAATATTCAATCACATAGATGAAAAAAGATAGATTTCATTCATTAACAATATTTACAAAACAGAAGCAACTAAAAACAACAAAAAGAAAAACTAATTAAATCCTACTCCTACTCCTCTTCCATCTCCTCCTCCTCGTCCTCCGGCGGCGACTCCGGCACCGGTGCAACAGGAGACAGGGCCGGCTGCACCGGCTGCACCGGCTGCACCGGCTGCACCGACTGCACCGGCGGTGCAACCCCGAGGTTGCTAGCCGTCGCCTCCACCAGCGTTCTACGACCCTCGGGGCCAAGAACCTGGGCCATCGTCGCGAACAGAATGTCGAGACGATCAGCCACCCCCACGAGGGCGTAGAGGTAGTGGCCCAAGGTACCCATTCCAGTATACTCTGGAAGGGTACCCAGCCCCAAGGCACTCATGGCGCGAGACGTATTGTTGTACGCCTCTCGCGCCATGAGGAGGCGCTGCTCGGCGTTGATCTTCTCGGGGGAGCTGCAACATTATTTCTTGCAAGGTGGCTCCCTCGGAGGGCTTGGCGGCGGAAGGTCGGCCATAGTGGTGTTGGGTCGTCGGAGCGGAGGAAGACGAAGAAAACAAGAGGAGTTGTGAGCGGAGGGCTTGTGAGCGATAGCGCGTCTTTAAGGCCGCGCGGAGTGGAAAAGAAAGGTCGCACCTCGGGGAAAAGAAAGGTCGCGCACGCGTGACATGGTCACTGACGTGTGGGACCGGGTCCACATGTCAGTGACCGCTGATTAAGTCAGGGGATCCTCATCCCGGTTGGTGAGGGGTCTTTATGTAGGCGTTCATCAAATTAAGAAGAAGTAAATATCTTCACAGGCCCATGTTTAACTCAGGCGGGTGTTACTAACCAACCGCCTGAGATAATTGTATCTTCTCAGGCGGGTGTTACTAACCAACCGCCTGAGATAATTGTATCTTCTCAGGCGGTTGGTAAGTAAAATCCGACTGAGATAACAGTCTTCCCTGACGGTCGGTACTTAAAATCCGCCTGAGAAAATGTGAGTCTATATATACCCCTCGGCAGCATTGGAAAAACCTAACCCGGGCGAAACACTTAGACGCCGTTAGGCTGCCAAAATTTCGTTTGCCGCCAAGTGTTCCCCCTCGTCACTTCCAGGTACGCCGCCGAGCTTCGCCGTCGCCGAGCTTCGCCGTCGTCGCCGAGCTTCGCCCTCCTCACTTCCAGGTACGCCGAGCGAAGCCATTTCCGTCGCCGCCGAGCTTCAAGGTAAACCCTAAACCCTTCGACCTTCCATCCTCCTTCGCCGTGCCGCCTCCCTCCCCGCCCTCGCTGCCGCCTTGCATATCCTTGGTTAGGGTTCGGGAATTAGATAATGGTAGGCATCCTTGGTTAGGGTTCGGTGGAATTCGAAAAACTGTCAAGTTCGGTGGCATCTTTGGTTAAGTTCGGTGGCATCATTAGTGGTAAACATGATTCTAGACTCTAGTAACATCAGTATATTCCCTATTTCTGTCATCGGCCTTGCATATGCCACATAATTCTCTATTAGGGGCAAGATTTATCTATATTTGGTTAAGTTGACCAAATTTGGCTAATTTTGGCTAAGTTACATTAGATATAGTTATACTTGACTAATTTTGACTAAGTTATGCTATATTTAGCTATATTTGGCTACTTTTGCTTAGAGTTAGCTATGCTAGACTAAGTTTGGCTAAGTTTGCTTTTATTTCTCTAAGTTTCATTTGAGCAATTGTAGCTAATCTGTGCTACCAAAGATGTCTGCACTTGTGGCTCCATCAGCTTCATTTGAGCAATTGTACCTAATCTGAGCTACCAAAGTTATGCTATATTTAGCTCTGAAGCCAAACAAAAGTTGCTGGCCAACTCATTTGTGATGCCAGGAGCATCCTCACGCCCATATCTAGGTAACACTAGGTGTGGCGATGGAGTCTGAGCATATGATGCCGATCTCTATGATACAAGAATTTAGTTAGACCTATATAACTTCAAAAATGTGTTTTGGCTAAATTTACTTAATTGAGCCAAAATTGAGAAAATTTGTTTTAAATATGACCAAATTTAGTTATGCCATTTATTAGATTTTTTGTCTTATTAGATCTAGCATGGAAAGCCCTAAGAAGACTGGTCCTGATTGTAACAACAAAGAAGACAATATGGAGTTTACTGACTCCAGCAGTTCAGGCTCCTATCACAGTCCTTCGGATCCTTTTCCGAATATAAAAATTAAAAAGACTTCAGTGGATCTAGACCCGGAATATGATCCTGCCGACGAGGTATGGATCACGAATCTTAACTTCAGCAGTTCAAGTTAATGTTGGTTGTCAAGTATACGAAGTCTTATAATTTTTTTCTACCTAGATTAATCTCGAAGACAATGAGGTGACATCGGCTCCTAAAACCGCAGAAGGTTCACCAATGGATGAATCCTCAGCTTCACTCAAGCGGAAACGAGGGCAACGAGGTCCCAATAAGGGTCTATTGGACCGCATCATGTACATAACAAGGGTCGGTCCAAGTGGGCTTCCCCAAGAACCACTGGATTCAGTTACCAAGTACCGTAATGCATGCGGTTTTCTTGTTAGGGAGGTTGTGCCGATCACAACCGAGAATTGGAGGAAATTACCCGAGCAGACCAAGAATGAGTTGTGGGAAAAGATAAAGAAACAATTCAAGTTCCCGAAAGGCACAGAAGAAGCTGTAAAGAAAGCAACATTGGTCTCTTGCGGCAAGAAGTTTCGATGCTGGAAGAGTGAAATGAATGCTTATGTTAAGGCCAATAAGGTCCCTAGTCCGAGGAAGATGGGAAAAATCACACAAGCTCAGTGGCAAGAGTTTGTTCGTCAAAAGAGCACACCTGATGCTAAAGCTCTAAGTGCAACTAGGTCAGAGCTTGCAAAAAAGAACAAATACCATCATCGCTTGGGGTCTGCCGGATATGGACCCAAAGTCCAGAAATGGAATAAGATATTAGACGAAATTCTTAGTAAGGGCAATCCTCACCCATTAGAAGGGTGCGATGAGCGAACTCAACGCTGGGTCTTTGCTCGGTCAGGTTTGACCAGCGAGGGCAAACTTGAAAAGCCCGACTCTCTGAATGAAGTAGAGGATAAAATGAAAGAAGTAATTGAAAAGCAACAGAAGGGTCTCTTCAAGCCGAAGAGGGAGAATGACCAACTTACCGCTATCTTGGGAAACCCTGAACACAGCGGACGGGTTCGAGCGGTCTCTTCTCAAATGTCTTGGCTAGATGGTTTCCCTAAAGATAAAGACACATATAGAAGACGTGAGAAGTTTAAGAAAACACTTGATGAAACAATTGCTCAAAAGGTCAAAGAAAATATGCAAGAAATAATGGAACAACTTAGACAATCAGGACAATTAGTGGCACCGAGTACAATAATGGTTCCGGTGCAAAAGGAGCAATTAGTATCTCCAACTGCCTACCCTAGCAGCGTTGGTTCCGTGCCAGGCTCAGGGTCAGCCCATAAGTTCCCTGTCGATGATATTGCTAACGACAAATCTTGTCGTCTTCTTGTCCCGATAGGCAGAGCAGGGAACAAAACCAAACAGGTTGCCACTGCTATGGCAAAGCCTGATCGTGACTTCAACGGGAGTCCACTTCCGTTGTATTATTCTGTGGTGCAAGTTCTTCAGATCATTGATAATGATTATGAAGATTATGAAATAGACCACGTCACACCTGAGGGGATCGCGACTCTGGGGCAGGCTGTCAACCAATTAATCCTTTGGCACCGACGCGATATCGTGTTGGACGATGAGCCAATTTCTAGCCCCGTCGCATCTCCAAATACTGCAACCCCATCTTCTAAGGCGAAAGTGCATGAAGATCCACTCCCAGTCCGGGAAGATCCACTCCCCCTATGTCTGAGCAAGGATGATGATATTCAAGAGCAACAAGTTGGACAACAACTTCAAGCAGTACCAGAGCAAGCTGTTGCTAGTAAAGAGCAACTAGTTGAGCAACAGCTTGAAGTAGTACTAGAGCCAGCTGCTGGGAGTAAAGAGCAATCAGTTGAACAACAGGTTCAACAACAAGCCAGTGTCCAACTTCCGACGACTACTCCTCGATCATCAGTGCCTGTCAAAGTTAGCTCATACGAAAATAAGAAACCTTCATCAGAAGTGACAAAGTATTTGGAAGCTATGAAGGAAAATATTAGAAAATCGAGTGCATCTCGTTCTTCTCATGAGCCAGCATTAGAAGATATCGAGGAGTGGGAAGAAGACGGTGTCATGTATAATCGGCGGACGGCTTTAGTTAAACCAGGAGTTCCAATATACAAGCTTGAGGATGTTCCTCCTAAATTTGAGAATGGGAAGCCGTTAATGACATCCGTACAACTTAGCAAACAACCCGTCGCGCTCAGAAGAATGCATGAGTGGTACATCACTGCCAGCACAAAATATGGTCTTCAGTGCGTCACATTTCGTATTCCAAAAGAAGCATTCTGGAGCACTGGAGTAGATAAACGAGTCATTTTATTTGAAGAGCTGCTTTCCCTTTTCCATCGGGGCATGCTCGAAATCAACCTGCTGCTCGTCTGGTGCTTGTAAGTGCTCTAATATTTTGTATTTGCTTTTCTTACTACACGCATACGCATTTCATGAGATTATAACAATTCTGGACTTCTTCAATAGGATGCAATACATGGATAATGAAAAGTTGGTGCACAAGACAGGTATCCTTGACCCTACTAGGATTGCAAAGTCGCTATTCGACGTCCAGGCAAATCGAGAATCAAGCCAGTACAAACACATGAAAAAAAAAAGATTTTGAAAGAGCAATTGCAAAACTTAAGAAGGATAGAAAGGCAAAAGTTGCAGCTTACATAGGACATGCGATGTTTAACTTTGTCAGAGACGGCCAGGACCTCGTAAAAGCTCCGTACCACTTCGAGTAAGTTCGACACATGGCATTGAAATAGCAATTATTGGTAATTGTTAACACGTGTGTTTGTATGTTTGCAGTAATCACTACATAATGATCTTCATCAAGCCAACGCAGGGAATGGCAACAGTCTTGGACTCGGCCGATTACCCACCAGATCGTTACAAAGATTTCCTTTCCATTTTGAAAAAGTACGTTTATTCAATAATTTTAATTTACGCACATTTAGAATGTGTTGACAAGTTTTATATGACATTTCTTGTATTACAGCGCTTGGCGGTTTTACGCGGAACAGCTTGGCGGTCAGAGACCTCCTAATACGAATGCATTGGACATTAAAACGTATTATGCTTGTCCGAAGCAGCCTGCTGGGAGTGTCTTATGCGGGTATTATGTATGCGAGCATCTTCGGACCGCCGCCGTATATAGAGTCAATCGTGAGGATGTAAGTTATCCTTAATGTCGATACCTTATTTTCTTACTTTTGTGTTTCATTTTCATTGTAACTAGCATAGTTTAATGCTTATATTCTCTGCTGTTCAATATTACCAGAAACATTATTTTCATATTTTGATTCCAACTTCAAAATTCAATTGCTCATAGTACAACTGCTCCAAAAATACCTACTAAATTCTTGTATACTCTCACTTTGATCTATACTTTGAGATTGTTCAAACCAACATATTCTAAACCTTGTTATGTGTTATATTGCAGCACAAGAAGAATCTGAACGAAGAATGGCCGGTTTGTAGAAGTATTCCTGATGGAGGAGCCGACAGGATTGCTTCTGAACTCTGTCAGTTCATTCGTCGCGAAATTTTGCACAAAACGGGGAAGTTCTTTGATAAGAGAGGTTCAACAGCTGATGTGCCAGAACTTTGCGACTATACCAATCTAAACAGTTTTTAGTGAAAACTTGTAAACTTTGAGATGAAATTGTATCTGTAACTTGTGTGTATGTATATTGTTTTAGTAAAATTGACTTCTGTGATGATAATATTGTTGTCTTTTGTTCTGTGATGATTGTTGTTTTTTGTTCTGTGATTATATTGAATTGACTTGGAAATTAGAAATAACAGCAGTAGTACTGCATGACTGTGAAAAACAATTATCACAGGCGGCTAGATACAAGTAAAGAAACATCTGTGATAACCTAATTTTCACAGGCGGTGTCTGTTATGGTAGAAACCGGCTGCGTTAAAGGGTCTTCACAGACGGCTGATATAGGTAAACTCCGTCTGTGATAACACCATTATCATAGACGGGTTAGTTATGCTTCAATAACCGTCTGTAAAGACACATTATCATAGACGGTTAGTTATGCTTCAAAACCCGCCTGTGAAGATATATTATCATAGGCGGTTAGTTATGCTTCAAAATCCGCCTGTGAATACAAATTATCATAGACGGTTAGTAATGCTTCAATACCCGTCTGTGAAGACTTCTTATCATAGACGGTTAGTTATTCTTCAATAACCGTCTGTGATAAGACGTTTATCACAGACGGTTATATATGCTGCACGACCCGTCTGTGATAAAGTATTTTCACAGACGGCTAGCCTAAGTAAAGAACCGCCTATGATAATCGGTCTTCACAGGCGGCTATCCTTAGTGAAGAACCGCCTATGATAATTAGTCTTCACAGGCGGTTTCACTTCTCCGCCTGTGAAATTGCGGATTATCACAGACTCTTCGTTTCAGGCGGTTTTAAAAGCCGTCTGTGATAATAGGTTTGGAGCCGCCTGTGATGAGGCTTATTGTAGTAGTGCTTTACGGAATTTAAGAACCTAAAACTGCAATTTCAAAGTTCATATACTTAGATGACACAACCTTACAAGTATGTGGAACCCAATGTATTTTACTCTATTTTATTTAATCTTGACCTTTTTTAAAAGATAACCTTGTATGTGTGATTGGTTAACTCCCAAATCATTTTTATGTCATAGTGATTTCCATGTACCGTAGACACATCCATGACATATCATCAGGGATTGAGAGTTTTACCAATGACATATAAGAAACTCTTGTATTTTTTTCACTTGTATGAACGTTTGTCCCCCTTATAATGAAATGAGTAAATGGTGCACCAGATTTTGCATCTTTTAGAAAATTGAATAACATAACGAGAAAATATAATGCCTACAAAAATTAGTTGAATCAAACTCGCCTATTGCATGGTTTATAGGGTATAGGTAAAATTAGATTTTTCGAAATCTATTCTCAGCTGATGAATATCGCATGGTTACAGTTATAGATAAAACGAGATTCTTCGAATTCAAAGAGGCACACGGATTGAGTCATTTATTGTGAAGAAGCTCAGACGAGACAAACTTGAGATTCAAAATGTAATACACAAAGAGCGATCCGAAAAAAAATAGTATGCTTTCAAAATAAGAACGAACATTTCACCATCCTGCAATGGCAAGGGTGCAGTCACCATATCACCAATCTCAGCCCTCCACTCTCCATCGGACGACTCACGTGGGACCTAGCACGTTAGAACGATAATCTCACCACAACAGACTAAAATGGAGGCGCGCGCCGCGGCGGCGGCGCACCACCTGAAGCAGCTCCGCGCCCACCTCCTACGCCGCGGCCAACCCTTCCCGCCGGCGCCCCACCCGGACCCTGACCGCGCACACCTCTTGGCGCTCCGTTGCGCAGCGTCGCCGCGCCTCGCGCTCGCCGCCTGCGCCTGCATCCGCCGCGCCGGCCTCCCCCCGCCGGGCCGCCGCGCGCTCCCGGCCCTGCTCCGCGCCGCCGCGCGTTGTTGCCTGGACGATGCCGCCACGTTCGTGAGGGGTGCGCACGGGATGGCCGTCCGGGTTGGGGTCCAGGACGACGGCTTCGTCGGGACCGCGCTGGTCGGTGCGTACGCGGCCGGCGGGCGCGTCTCGGACGCCCGCAGGGTGTTCGAAGGAATGGCCGTGCGGGACGTCGTCGCTTGGGGCGTCATGCTTGACGGGTAATGCTCTCTGCAACTGGCATAGTTCCAGTTGTTCTCTTGGGCAGCCGTCCAAACTCCAAGCTTTTTTTTTCCGGTTACTCTGCTCAATGCCTGAATGCGGCTTGTTGCAACTTCGGATTCCCCCATGCTTTTTACGTGCAAAATGTCGTGCTTGTTAAAAGAATGCGCAAGCAGGTGTTCAACCACGAAATTAAATTCGTTTCTGTAATTCTGTTCTTGGTGGCATGTTTATTTTGCTGCTGCGAGTTCGAGTACTGGAAACAGGCTCTTGTAGAAATGCAGGGAAAAACTGCGTATGAAAGATTCAAAGTGGCTCAAACCCTTCCTCGGACCCTGCGCAAGTGGGAGCTACGTGTACTGGGCTGCCCTTTTAGTGAATGAAAACTAGCATGTTGTGAGGTTGGGATCATATCCAACCAGATTAGTTTTGCACTAGTTGTGAAAACTCATTATTCTGTTTTAAACTTCTGAATTATTTGTTCATATGCGGACAGAAAGACCGAACCTGACTTGGGCATAACTTAGGTCTCGAATTATATGCTAAACCTGCATCAGTTATAATGTTTTCATAGTTTTTTGGCGACGTAACCTAATAACTTTATTTTTTTTTTCTTAGTCTCTTTCTTCGAAAATCTGTTTAGTTGCATGGAGATACAACTGAACGGTCTTCTAAAGGAGGGAGAATTTACCCAGTTAATGGTTCATATACTTGGGGAATTGCAAAATGATAACAATGCTTAGTTTCTTCAAGGTCTCTGTTTTGCATGCAGAAATTCTGGGTGCCTGTGTATGAACTTTATCTCTCTAATAAAACTACCTTAATAAATAGTGCATAAAATGGTTTAAGTAGCTCCATCTGTTTCTTTTGTTAACTGCTGATTGTCTTTTTTCTCCATTTTGCATGACACTTGACAGCTGCATTTTTACTGCAAAGTATTATATCTCTCTTAATAAATTGGCAGCTATTGTCAGACCCAACACTATCAAGAAGCTTTGCTTCTGTTTGCTGAGATGAAAAGGTCAGGAGTTGTACCTGACCAATTGATCCTTGCTACGGTTGTATCAGCTTGTGTTCGTACAAGCCAGCTGAGAACTGGAAAGACCATCCACTCTTATATGTTGGTGTCAGATGTTTTTCTTAATGCTCACCTCAGGAGCGCTCTCATATATTTACACGCTAGTTGTGGGAAAATGGAGATGGCTGAAAAGCTATACAGCAGGGCACAATTTAAGGACTTGGTATCATCAACAGCCATGATCTTTGGATATGCCAAGAATGGAAAAGTTGAGATTGCTCGTTCCATATTTGATGGAATGCCAGAAAGGGACGTGGTATGTTGGAGTGCTATGATATCAGCATACACTGATTGTAACCAACCTAATAAAGCATTTGCTTTGTTCAATGATATGCATGAGCATGGTGTCAGGCCCGATGAAATTACCATGTTAAGTGTCATATCCGCATGCGCTAATATGGGTTCCCTTGATAAGGCCAGATGGATTCATTCCTTTATTGAAAATCATGGATTAAGTAAGACATTGCGCATTTGCAATGCTCTTATTGATATGTTCTCCAAATGTGGGGGTTTAAGTGTTGCCTCAAATATCTTCAATGCAATGCCTCGAAAGGATGTTGTCACCTGGACAAGTATGATTTGTGCACTTGCCATGCATGGTGATGGTAGATCCGCTGTAGACCTGTTTGAGCAGATGAGAAGTCAAGGAGTTGAACCCAATGAAGTGACATTTCTTGGTTTGCTCTATGCTTGCTGCCATGCTGGATTGGTGGATGAAGGTCATTCATTATTTAGATGTATGGTTCAAGAATACAGAATGGTACCTAACCATGGGCACTATGGTTGCATGGTAGATATTTTGGGAAGAGCTAAACTTCTGCAAGAAGCAGTTGAGCTCATAGAATCAATGCCCTTGAGACCTAATGTGGCTGTTTGGTGTTCTCTGTTAGCAGCTTGTTCGATGCATGGTGATCTCAAGCTCGGTGCATTTGCTGCCAAGAAAGTTTTGGAGTTGGATCCTAAACATGATGGAGCATCTGTGCTTTTATCGAAGATATATGCACAATCTGGCAGTTGGAATGATTCTCAAGAGGTAAGGGGAGTAATGAAACTACATGGATTATCAAAAGAATCAGGCTCCAGTTGGATGGAGCTTGATGGTGAGAAACACTCAGAAAATGAGAAGATAGTTATAGAACTTGATGGAAAGATGCAGATTGAAGATGTTCCATATGCTACTGTATGCTAACAATGTTTATAAGTTGACTTTGAAGACAAAGATATGGAGAAGCTATTTCTGCTGCTTTGCAAGAAGGTTTACCTTTCTTTAGCCTGGTGTTTTAGATAGGTGATATTGCATAGTGCAACAATTGTAATGACTGCTACTCATTCATGAATGTAGTCTCACAGTTGTACAGGATGGAGATTGTGCAGTGCGGTTGGCCTCTTAATCAGCATTTCAAAAACTGGAAGGGCTCATGCTGAGATTTTTTTGAAATGGCAGTTCATCTTAAGTGCTTGGGACAAAGGCTTTGTTGTTGTTGTTGGTAGTTCATCTTGAACTTGCAAGGTATGTCAGTTAACCTCCATTTTTTTTTGAAAGAGGACGGTAGGGGAAGCTCCCCACCGTGGTGATATATGAAGTGTTCACCTCCATGTTATGTGCTCCTGAACGGATGGAGTATGACTAAAAAAAATCAAATATAGAAGCGAATTTTACATTTTGAGTGTTGTAGAAAGTAAAGATTTTTACTGTTTGATGAGGAGAGTATGAAATTCTAAATCTGTTAGTCCCAATATAGATTTGCAACGAAAAGTTTGGCTGACAAATCAAATGATTGGTTTGTCATTCTGTTACTCTATTCCATTTCATACTTACATTCAATTTATTGTTCTCTATATGCAGTAAAATCAGTTATACAATGAGTTGAATTCAATTTTGAGCTGCAAAAATTGTTTAGACAGCATATTAGCCTTTCACTCCTTTTGTTGTCTATTAGACTCATAGCACTTCTATTGTGGGTTGCTGAGACCACATCTTACGTTTCATTTGTATTTTAGCCATTCTACAATAATTCATGTGGAGTTTAGAATTGTGTTATGTACGTTATTTAATCTTACACATGATTTTGTATTATTTTCCTCTTTTGATGAATTAACTATTATTTTTGTAATCAATATTTTATTTGACAATCAATTTATGGTCTTCCAAATCAACAGTTTCAGGGACATTTTTTACATTTGATTTTATCAATTTATGAACTACCTTTGACAGAATCTTATTTGCCTTTGATGTATGTTGTGATGCTAATTTGACTAATATTTTTGTTGTGGTTCATTCACAGGAGCTATCACCAGACCCAGAGGTCTATAGGCATCAGTAATCATATTATCATCTCTATGGGTGGAATATCTGTATGGACTTTTAAGCAAGGAAATAAGCTTCTTTATCAAGCTGAAGGGATGGTAGCTGTGTATAAAAAGCTGGCAACATCAATTTTGGTTGCCACTTGCCAGCAGACCTAGACAAGGTTCAAAGAAGTTGTTGAGAAAACCATCTTCTTCTACATGGAATAAAATTAGAGCTACCCTATACCTCTAGGTGAGTCATCTGGTGTGGTGCTGCGTGAAAATGGTGTTGCCCCTCTTGCCTGTGAGACTAGATCTAGATTAACCATGCCACTGTTATTCCAACACTGTTCTCCTGGGAACTCAAAGGAGCCGTTGCATTCCTATCTCCAGCAACACACTTTTTGGCACGTTGGGCTGCAGTCAACTAAATGCTATAGGGTGAAGCTGTGCAAAGATGTGGTCAACCAGAACTACGGGATGAAGTTGAATGGAATCCTGTGGCTGTCCGAGTCTGAGTTCCATGAGAGCAGTGAATGAAGTTTGTGTGCTTCGTGTTTCAAAATGGAAGAATTGGGGTAGCCAAATATTGAAGGGGAATCTATTCTCCATTGCTGGATCTTTGTGTCTGGAATCAGGTGAACAATTACCCCACGGCAACTGCCAATTCGCTCCAGTGTGAAGTTAATCTCGGTGAAGCTTATTCTGGTTTCCAGTATGGAACTGCTGGAGTGCCTGAAACAATGAATGATTGGAGTACCATGTAAAACTGCCGTGTATAACACCATGAGTCATGCCTGCCTGCCATGTGCTGGGAGGTTGAAAGAAGTATGATAACCTTTGAATGTGAAAAATCCATAACGGCGACAGTAACATAACTGTGCAGACTGAGTTACTCGGATTGCTGCCTCATATCAGCATCCAGTTTTGTGTTTCCATATTCCAGTGCAGTGCATACAAGTTAATTCCTAATAACACCAGCTTGAAATCCAACACATTGGTACGTGTATTGTTCCGAAAACAGTACCACGCTGATGTAGTAAAACTGTACAGTGCATGCAAACTGAATTTCTGTTATGTAAAGCATCGTGATGTTGATATACCTGAACGTTGTCCTGTTTAGCCGGCTATATATGTATTTTTACTTTCACATATAAACTTTACAATAACAACAACAAATATATAAGGTAGAGATGAAACCCACAAAACCCAAAGCAAAAAGACAAAACAAAAATAAAGTAAGAAGGAAAAAAAAGAGGAGATGAAAAGAGGAAGAATAAACAAAACAGAAAAGGTAAAAATAGTGGAACTGCAAATCATAGCTGATTTTCACGTTCTTCTATCTATTGATAACTGACTAACTCGATATTCTAATTGTTCTCTCTTCACGGACTCTCACATGTCAACTTTTGTCTTCCTCTACCTCTCCACATTATCGTGTCATCTTATTATCCCACTATGTACGGATGTGAATAAGGCCTCATTTAGATATATCCAAATTATCTCAATCAATGTTGCATAAACTTCTCATTAATTGCACACGATTCAGAGAAAAAAAATAAATCCTCCGTAGGGTGATGCAAGGCGGCCCAATGAATACAGCCCAATATCAATACATTGCAGCTAGCACAGTGAATTCGAAGGACCCAAAGTTCAGAATTTCAGGTTTGCAGTCCCGTGTCGGAGTTTCAGTGTCAGTCTAGATTGCAACACCCAACACAGTATTTACATAGTTACACTGAAAAATCGTAGCAAAGACGTAGTAGTAGGGTAGTGGCCATAACAATTGTTGGTAGGAAATTGCACTGCTTGAGTCATCAAAAGCGTGTTCATCTTAGAAAAACTGAACAGAGTTAGTAACAAACTTCATCGCTCAAATAAAGCTTTCACTGACGGTTTGTAATAATGAACAGCGGATACAGTATACTGAAGCCTGACAGTCATCAGTTGGTAGGGTCGAGGACGTGCCCGGCGAAAATAATGACCCTGGACCTCTCCTCCGTGATGAAGAAGCTGAACGGGTGGTCGGCGACGAACTCGACCACATCGCGAGGAGGCCCACCAGGACCGGCACCGGTGAAGAGGCCCGTGGTCACCGCATGTAACAACCACATCTTCTCCAACCGCCACCCTGCCCACTCCAACAGTCGCGCCCCTATGCCCGAGCAACCGTCGCCCTCTACAAGTACCCTGGTCTCGTCCCCACTTTTCTCCACTCTCCATTTCCCCTGCCCACATCACGCCGCAACCTTAGCCCAAATCCACCATGGCCGCCCTCGGCCGAGCTCGGAGCCCGCAAGGAGAAGCCCTCCTGGTCTTCCCCAACGCGCACTAAGTCGCACCGCCTCCGTAGGGCCCTTGCGAGACAAGAACCGACGCCCTAGGCGCCTCCCCGATGAAGCTGAAGTCCGACGGCCGAACACCATCGTTGAGCGTCCATCCCCGGCCTATTTCCCGCGTGTTTGACACCCTAGGTGAGTTCCTCATCCCCTCCTCTCCATTTTCCTGCCTTTCCCGTCGATCTTGGCCCACCGGAACGCCGTTCCGGCGAAGTCCGGTGAGGGACGACCATGGCAGTACCACCATGGCTGGAGGTTGAAGAAGCCCATGACTTCTTTTGTGTCCTGGTCATTGGATCTTCAATGGATGGCCCAGATTAAATCATCCGAAGGGGTATGGACTTCGGTCCACGGTGGACATGGACCGCCCCTCCCCCCACCCCCCCACCCCTTGGCCCACAGTTTCGTAAACTCGGTCTATGGCTTTTTCCCTTAGAAAAACAAATAAGAAAATAAAAGGGAAAATATAATTTACAGTTAGGTCCCTGTCTTTTTAATATAAATTACGAATAGACCCCTAACTTTACAGAAATGACCCCAACCTTCATTTAAATTAGATAAAATCATGTATTCATGTGAAATTTGTTAGAAGGCCCCTGAAACTTTAGTAAATATTATTTTTAACCACTGACCAGTAAGAAAAATTACAGAGAAACCCCTGAAGTATTATTTAATTGCAGAATATAATTTAAAAAGGTATTTAGTGAATAAAATATGTTTATAAATGGTAAGATAAATTTATAAAATAGTATAAAATTAGTATAAATCATTTTAGGATGAAATAAAATAAAATATATTTTGACCATGGAAAATTTAATAAAAATGTTTTTAATTATAAATAAATGCTTAAAAATGGAGAATAAATGTAAAAGATGTAGGAAAATTATTAATAAAACCATTTAAGCTAAAATAAAATTATAAAGTACATATGAAATATATTTTGACTATAGGAAATTCATTAAAAAAATTTTTAGCTATAAATAAATATTAAAAATAGAGAATAAATGTGAAAATAGTAGAAAAATTATTTACAAAATCTTTTATGTTGAAATAAAATTTATAAAATGCATGTAAAATATGTTTTGGCTATAGAAAACTCATTAAAAATATTTTTAGCCTATAAATAAATACTAAAATGGAAAATAAATGGTAAATGCATTTCTTTAGCTATGAAAAATAATAAATCACTCATAACTATAATTTAAATCATAATTATAACATATTTCAATCATAATATTTGTATTGTTTGTATGGTGTATTGCTCTTGATTATTTTCATTTCTCTTTTGACGGTAGTGTACATGCATTCGTGTCTCCACCAAGAAGCGACATGAAGATATGAAGACAAGAGTTCAATCAAGAGGCTGAGCAGTTATTCAATAAAAGGCAAGTGCCCTTGACCATCTTGTACCTATTTAGGAATTATAGTTAGTTGCATACTTAATTAATGTGAATTTTATTCATTTATCTATTCCATATAATTTCTTGTCGCCCAGGTTAAATTGGGTGGTTTTGGGTATTATAATCATGCTTAGCCATGCTTAGTAGTTGGGATGGAAATCTAGACTCATGATTATATTATTAAACATGATCATTATGTTACATTGGAAAATGATGAAATAATTAGTATGAATCTGGCGGTTGGATGGTTATGGTATGGTGCAGTTTGCACGAGACCCGGGATTGGGCTTGACACCGCCAGATTCTAAGGACCGGTTTATGGAGGAAGTCAATAAGCTATATAGTATCACCACGATACTGAGATGGGGCAGCATGGTCAATTAATTAGATTTCTCCCGTCAAAATGTTAGTAGTTGGATGGTGCGGGGAATAATGCAGGGGTACTGCTCTGGGAACCGCGGGGCTCAAGATGGGGCTCTGAGGCGGAGGGCTACTCCGAAAATGCCTGAGTGGTGGAAACTTTAGAGGACTAGCACTAGTCAGGAGTACCTTTGTAAAGACCATGTAGTGATCTCCTGGCCTCACACCAAAGGAAGTGTGTAATGTGGTTAGCTAACACGGACATTCAGGGAGGTTTACTCAGTCCACCTGGCAACAGGGGGTGGAGTCACTGCTTGTGGGTAAAGGGTACACTCTCTGCAGAGATTGAAAAACTGTCATGACAGCCGTGCTCATGGACAAGAGCGGCTTGGTGTCGATTCATAATTAGTCGATGGTTGGAATGATAGATCCGGAATGATATTGGTATTGATTTATTATTATTATTATTATATTATGATTGGGAATATTCACCTAGATGTAGGTTATTAATAAAAGCTAAAGATAGGTTTAATGCTTAGTGCTTAAACCCCTATTAGCCTTTCCTTTTTGATTGGCCTTCATGTTATTTACTTCCCACACTTGCGGAGTACCACGAGATGATACTCACACTTGCTTTGTTGTATTTTTGATATGCTGCTCAGTGAAGAGAAGATCTAACGAAGACAGTGACAAGTGAAGACGGTGCATAGGTCGCATTGTTGTCAGTCGATTTGCCTGTGGTTGCCCTAAAGTTTCTCCTCTTCCGCTGCTACTTCAAAACTCTTTTAAATGTATAAATGTTGTTTGCATGCGATATAGAACTGTTTATCACTACTTGTCGTACATGTATGGTGAAACTGATCCTGGCATACATGTATTTTGCAGCTGGTTTTATTCTTAATAAAATCAGGTGTGACAGAGTGGTATCAGAGCTATATATCGACTCTTTTCATGCGACCTTAGTTAGAATGGACTTATTAGACATCCATTTGACCTCGCTCATGAAGACGAAGCTTCAACACAATCGACGGGAGCGTGAAGATCGACGTATGAAGACAACACGAAAGAAGAAAACAACTCTTGAAGATTATTACACATCACTTGCTTAGGTTCCCCTTTGGTTAGCAAGTGAAGTTCATGTCTTCCTAACCGTGAACTAGAATACGTTGCTTGATGTATTTCATTCAATTAATAATAATAAAAATAATACAATATAACATTTGTCTGTTTAGCCGATCGCTAATAAATCAAACTCATCTCTTCTTAGTATGACCCACTAGATTCTTTGTAAGGTGTGTGGGATTGTAACCACTGTATATAACAAAAAGGAAAATAAATATTAATAATAAATCTAGTATCATGATAATGCATTTAAAATGAAAAATTTTAAAAATTGAGACCACAATGGAAATTTAGGCCAAATTCAAAATAATAATAATAATAAAAATAATGTGTGTCATCATGTGATAATAATTTAAAATTAAACTAAATTGACATGTTGCATCATATTTGTTTCTTTGTTAATAACACAAATTTTCAGTTGCTAGAGAATACATTTGGGTCCAAATGAAAATTAGGGCATAACAAAGAAAATCTTACCAGACCTAGTGAAATAATAATGTTTTGATTCTAAAATCAATAATTATTCAAAAACAATAATAATATGAAAGAAAATATAATATCATAATAATGTAAAATTGTGTGATAATGAATAATTTTCTTAAAACTGTTTAAAACAAGTTCATCATGTTATTCTTGCATTGTGTTAAATATTAAAATTTGAAAGTCTTAAAATAAATATTTCAAACTCAAATAAGAAATATAATTACAGAGAGATACTTTTTAATGGTGTAGCTCTTGGGTAACAAAAACCTAGACCTCTTCTTAGTCCAATCTAGAATCTCGGGGCGAGATTCCGTTTAAGGAGGGTAGAATTGTAACACCCACATCTTCCCCAACCGCCACCCTGCCTGTAACACCCACATTTTATGTACAAAAATTTGCTCAAACCCTTGATCATTGTAGCATGCATTTTGGGTGAATTTTTGGTGTTCAAGCGAGTAGCAAACGGTTCAAATTGAATTTGAATTCAAAATCAAAAGAAAAGAAACGAAAAAGAAAAAGAAAAAGTTAAAAACCCCTCCCTGGGCCGATTTCTCCTCCCTGGCCCAATTCTCTTTCCCCCCCCCCCCCCCCGCCAGCCCACTGCGCCCTCCCCTCTCTCCCTCTCTCTGCCGGGCGGGGCCCGCATGTCGGCGCCGTCCCCCACCTCCCTTCCTTCCCGCGCCGCGCATGAAACCGCCACCCCCGCGCCCACTCCGCGCGCCCCTCTTCAACCGCCTCGCCCACGACGAAAACCACCCAGGGAGACCCCTCTTCGCACGCGCCTACAACCACCGCACCCCCCTGCTCCATAAAACCTCGCTCTCTCCCTCATTTTCCCCTTCCACGCGCGCAACCCTAGCCATCGCCGCAACCGAGGTAGTCGCCGCCGTTCCCGGTTAGCCGGTGATCGCCTTCTCCTCCTGACTGCCCTAACACCTTCGCCTTGCCGCCAGGAGCACGCCGGGCAAGAGATCGTGGAGAGGTCGCCGAGTTTCCACCGAGCTCGACGTGCACCGTCGCCATCGCCGCCATTCCTCGCCGCCGACCCCTCTCCGGCCAACTTCGGACCTCGCAACCCCCCTAGGTATACTCCCCTTCTCCCCCTCCTTCGTTCTGTGTGTTTGGCGCTTTGAATCGGTGGCGTTTTCGCCGTTTTGGCCGTCTCCGGCGAGCTCGCCGTCGCGGGCGTCTAGCGCCGCCGCGCCGGGCGCCGCCGACGTCGCCGGGGGCGACGTGGCCCAATCCGGGCCATCGGTTTCACCCCAACGGCCGCGATTAGAAAGCCGTAACGGTTCGGCATAATAAAATCCGGGCCGTTCGCTTCGGATCCAACGACCTGCATTCAAATCCCCTTTTCCCGCCGCCAGCTTTACACCCAGGCCCCTGGAAATTCACTAGCTACCCCCTGTGCTTCTCGGTAATCCGAATCTAGCCCCCAGAAATCACAGACTAGCCCCTGGAACCCTAAAAATTGGTTTTAATCATTTAATTAAGCATTCTAACCCCTGTAATTTGGTAGAATAATGTATTTAGACCCTGTACAGTGTAGAAAACTATTTATTTAGCCCTGGACTTTTATTTAATTGCTGAATAGGGTTTTTAATTGTATTTGAGGTGTAGAAATTAGATTAAAATGGTAATTAAGTGTAGGAATAATTATGAAAAATTGTTATAATCTATTTTATGCTGTGAATTAATTTTAGTGTTCAGATAAAATATATTTGGTCCCTGGAATAATTATTATAAAGGTTTTAAAATACATTTTTGCTATAGAAAATTCAATAAAATTGGTTTTAGGCTATAATAAAATCCCAAAATTGTAGGAAAAATATAAAATGCATACTTTGGCCATGTTAAGTGATAAATACCTCGTAGGGACGCATTAGTGTAGAATTTTGTGCTTATGTGTATGTGTGAATGTATTGTTTTGCGTGCCTTTACTTATTTAGCTTTATTCTATTCTTGCCATTGCTTGGGCATATATTTAGAGTCGTTCTACGACCCTAACCTCAACTTCCAAGACCAAGACTTCGTCAATTCTCAAGTCTCCAACGAAGGCAAGTGCCCTTGACCATCTTGTACCTATTTTAGGGACTTAGCTAGTTGCATGCTAATTAAATTGATGTCCTATTTCATGTTTACATGCCCTGTTCCTTACCATTCCTTGTTACCTGAAATGGGTTGGGAAGTAGATAGGCTTTATTTATGCTTAGCCATGCTTAGATGTTGGGATTGGGATTTCATACAAATGTTCTATGCTCAACTCTATGGTTACTTCAATTTGGTGATGAATATACATAATGATAGTGGATAGGAATCTGGTGGTTGGTTAGCTTTGGTATGGTGCATTTTGCACGAGACCCGGGATTGGGGTTTGTTACCACCGGATTCTAAGGACCGGTTTATGGAGGAAGCCACTAAGCTTTATAGTACCACCACGAGACTGAGATGGGGCAGCATGGTCAATTAATTAGGTTTCTCCCGATGAACTGTTAGTGGTTGGATGGTGCGGGGAATGAGGCGGGTGATCCGCTCTTGGAACCGCAAGGCTCAAGAGGGGGCTCTGGGGCGGAGGGTTACTCCGAGAATCTCCAGTGGTGGAAACCTTAGAGGGGTAGCACTAGTCGGGAGTGCCTTTGTAAAGACCATGTAGTGATCTCCGGGCCACACACCTACGGAAGTGTGTAATGTGACCGACGGGTCACGGGCATCAGGGAGGTTTACTTAGTCCACCTGGCAACAGGGGATGGAATCACTGCTTGTGGGGAAAGGGTACACTCTCTGCAGAGATTTGGTAAAACTGTCATGACAGCCGTGCTCACGGACAAGAGCGGCTTGGGGCCAGTTCATAATTAGTCTATGGTTGGGAAATGATGATTCATTATGATTCAAGTACTTTCATTATTCATTAATCATGTGTGGATTATTTAATGAATTATGATAGTGATAATTGGAAGCTAAGGATAGGTTCTAAGCATAGTGCTAAGCCATAATTGGCCTTTCCTTGCTCTAGCCAATCATGTCATTCTCTTCCCGCACTTGCTGAGTACTTTATGTACTCAAGCGTTTAATTCTCCTCTAGAGTATGAAGAAGAAGAAGCTGCACCGGAGGACTTCTACATCAACCCGGAGGACTTGGTCTAGGCTGGCGACCTCACGCGCAACGGCTGCCTGTGGAGACGAAGCCCGCTTACCTATCTTGCTTTCTGTAGTGTTGAACTGTTTAGTGCTGTAAATATTTGTGGTGTGTATTTGTAGACCTTCGGGTCGTTCTGTAAGACTATTTATGTAATCGAACATGGCAATGTAATGGTATTTCACTTTCGTCAACACATGTACGATTCAACTGATCCTGGCGTACATGTAATTAGCGTCTGTTCATCTTTACGATGACCGGGCGTGACACTGCCCACTCCAACCGTCGCGCCCCTTTGCCCGAGCAACTGTCGCCCTCTACAAGTACCCTGGCCTTGTCCCCACTTTTGCCCACTCTCCATTTCCCCTGCCCACATCACGCTGCAACCCTAGCCCAAATCCACCATGGCCGCCCTCGGTCGAGCTCGGAGCCCGCAAGGAGAAGCCCTCCTGGTCTTCCCCAACGCGCACTAAGTCGCACCGCCTCCGTAGGGCTCCTTGCGAGACAAGAACCGACGCCCTAGGCGCCTCCCCGACGAAGCCGAAGTCCGACGGCCGAACACCACCATTGAGCGTCCATCCCGGGCCTATTTCCCGCGTGTTTGACACCCTAGGTGAGTTCCCCATCCCCTCCTCTCCATTTTCCCGCCTTTCCCGACGATCTTGGCCCACCGGAACGCCGTTCCGGTGAAGTCTGGTGAGGACCGGCCATTGCAACACCACCATGGCTGAAGGTTGAAGAAGCCCATGGCTTCTTTTGTGTCCTGGCCATTGGATCTTCAATGGATGACCCAGATTAAATCATCCCAAGGGGTATGAACTTTGGTCCACGGTGGACATGGACCGCGCCCCCACCCCTTGGCCCACGGATTCGTAAACTCGGACTATGGCTTTTCCCTTAGAAAAACAAATAAGAAAAGAAAAGGGAAAATATACTTTATAGTTAGGCCCCTGGCTTTTTTAATATAAATTACGAATAGACCCCTAACTTTATAGAAATGACCCTAACCTTCATTTAAATTAGATAAAATCATGTATTCATGTGAAATTTGATAGAAGGCCCCTGAAACTTTAGTAAATATTATTTTTAACCACTGTCCAATAAGAAAAATTACAGAGAAACCCCTGAAGTATTATTTAATTGCACGATATAATTTAAAAAGGTATTTAGTGAATAAAATATTTTTATAAATGGTAAAATAAATTTATAAAATAGTATAAAATTAGTTATAAATCATTTTAGGATGAAATAAAACTGTAGATATATATAAAATATATTTTGACCATGGAAAATTTAATAAAATGTTTTTACTTATAAATAAATGCTTAAAATGGAGAATAAATGTAAAAGATGTAGGAAAATTATTAATAAAACCATTTAAGCTAAAATAAAATTATAAAGTACATATGAAATATATTTTAACTATAGGAAATTCATTAAAAATGTTTTTAGCTATAACTAAATATTAAAAATAGAGAATAAATGTGAAAATAGTAGAAAAATTATTTACAAAATCTTTTATGTTGAAATAAAATTTATAAAATGCATTTAAAATATATTTTGGCTATAGAAAACTCATTAAAAATGTTTTTAGCTTGTAAATAAATACTAAAAATGGAAAATAAATGGTAAATGCATTTCTTTAGCTATGAAAAATAATAAATCACTCATAACTCTAATTTAAATCATAATCATAGTATTTGTATTGTTTGTATGGTGTATTGCTCTTGATTATTTTCATTTCTCTTTTGACGATAGTGTACATGCATTCGTGTCTCGACCAAGAAGCGACATGAAGATATGAAGACAAGAGTTCAATCAAGAGACTGAGCAGCTATTCAATAAAAGGCAAGTGTCTTTGACTATCTTGTACCTATTTAGGAATTATAGTTAGTTACATGCTTAATTAATGTGAATCTTATTCATTTATCTGTTCCATATAATTCCTTGTCGCCCAGGTTAAATTGGGTGGTTTTGGTTATTATAATCACGCTTAGCCATGCTTAGTAGTTGGAATGGAAATCTGGACTCATGATTATATTATTAAATATGATCATTATGTTATATTGGAAAATGATGAAATAATTGGTATGATCTGGTGGTTGGATGGTTATGGTATGGTGTAGTTTGCATGAGACACGGATTGGGTTTGACACCGCCAGAGTCTAAAGACCGGTTTATGGAGGAAACCAATAAGCTATATAGTACCACCACGAGACTGAGATGGGGCGACATGGTCAATTAATTAGGTTTCTCTCGACGAAATGCTAGTAGTTGGATGGTGCGGAGAATGATGCAGGGGTACTGCTCTAGGAACCGCGGGGCTCAAGATGGGGCTCTGAGGCGGAGGGCTACTCCGGAAATGCCTCAGTGGTGGAAACCTTAGAGGGCTAACACTAGTCGGGGGTACCTTTGTAAAGACCATGTAGTGATCTCCGGGCCTCACACCAAAGGAAGTATGTAATGTGGTTAGCTACCACGGATATTCAGGGAGGTTTACTTAGTCCACCTGACAACAGAGGATGAAATCACTGCTTGTGGGTAAAGGGTACACTCTCTGCAGAGATTGAAAAACTGTCATGACAACCGTGCTCACGGACAAGAGCGGCTTGGTGTCGAATTCATAATTAGTCGATGGTTGGAATGATAGATCGGGAATGATATTGGTATTGATTTATTATTATTATTATTATTATTATTATTATTATTATTATTATTATTCTATTATGATTGGGAATATTCACCTAGATGTAGGTTATTAATGAAAGCTAAGGATAGATTTAATGCTTAGTGCTTAAACCACTATTAACCTTTGCTTTTTGATCGGCCTTCATGTCATTTACTTCACACACTTGCGGAGTACTACAAGATGGTACTCACACTTGCTTTGTTATATTTTTGATATGTTGCTCAGTGAAGAGAAGATCTAACGAAGAGAGTGACAAGTAAAGACGGTGCATAGGTCGCGTTGCTGCCAGTCGATTTGCGTGTTGCCTTAAAGTTTCGTTTCTCCTCTTCCGCTGCTACTTCAAAACTCTTTTAAAGGTATAGATGTTGTTTGCATGCGATATAGAACTATTTATCACTACTTGTCGTACATATATGGTAAAAATGATCCTGCCTCCGTTCCCAGCTCGTTCACCTCCACGACTGCCTTGTGTGCGAACATGCTGAGGAAAGCCGGCCGCCTTGAACCGTCGTCATCGTCGACGTCCTCTTTTGCCTCGTACATGCCGCTAAGGTCGGCCGTCTCCGGCGAGAACGGCAGCGTGAGGCCCAGCTGGCCGAGGGCGCAGCCAAGTTTCCCCATAAGTCTATATTGAAGATGGGCAGCCTCAGTCTGACATGCTTCTTCTTCATCTCGGCCAAGATGGAATACAAGGATGCCGGCGCCGCGGTGACAGTGTCCAGCATGGTCGTGATGCCGTCCTGCTCGTCCGGGAGGAAGATGAACATGGAGTACTGCGCATCTCCGTCCACGTCCGGCGAGCCCGTCGTCGACTTCTCGTCACCGGCGCCGCCGCTTGTTCCGCGACGTCGCTTGAGCTGGCCACTTGCCGGCGGCTGCCGGCCCACATCCTTCTTCTTACGCCCGGGCTCGTAAGGGAGCTTGAGGACCTTGAACCCGTCCATGCACGCTACTTGCTGAGTGCCGTACACCGACATGGACATGAACTCCGCTTTGACGTGACTGCCGTCGAGGCGGTGGAATGCATCAGGCAACGTGCGGGAGGAGCGGAACGGGTCCAGCCACTGGGCCTTGAAGTAGACCGCGTTGGCGAGCACGAGGTCTGTCCCGGCATCGATGTCGTGGCCGGAGATGATGGTGTCGATGAGGTTGTCCGTGGCCTTCTTCACCCACCCGTTGATCGTCTTCGCAGCTTTCATGGGCTTCACAAGTATATCAACAATTGAGAAGTTTGTATTGTTTCATAAAACGTAAATTATAGGATCGTCAAAGATTAAAGATTCGTCCAACTAACCTCTCCGGCGAAGTCCACGGTCCGCGCCTCGGACTTGTACGACTCGGCGGCGACTTCACGGAACGCGGGGGCGAGCCCGCCGCGGGAGGCGTCCAGCCAGAGGCCGCCGCCGAAAAGCACCCGGGGACCGCCGGACGACACCCGGTCCGCGAGGACGGAGCGCGAGAAGAGGCGGCCAAAGTCGGCGAGCTCGGCCGCCGAGGGCGCGCCGAGGAAGGCGAGGAGCTGGGCCAGCGTGGCGCCGCGCGCGCCCGCTGCCACCAGCGCCAGCGCCGCGTGCACGGACGCCGGCGAGAACGCGACGTCGTTGGCGACGGCGCCAGGTGCCTGGCGAGGCGGAGCGCGAAGGCCGTCTGCCCGTCGCGGGCGGCTGCGTTGGCGGCGGACATGATGATCGGCGAAGGTTGGAGTCGTGTTGTGTGTTTTACCTGGCTGCATGCGACGTGCGCTCGTCATCTACCAGTATATATATTATATATATTTACTCTATCTATCTTAAAAAAGTTTGCCGTTTTATAATTTATTTTTAAATTATACTTCTTCCTTCCCAAATTATTTGTCATTAGGACAAACTTTTTAGTTCAAAATTGAACTAGAAAACTTGTCTTAACGACAATTAATTTGAGAAGAAGAGAGTAAAACGACAAACTTTTTAAGGCTAAGAAAGTATCAATCTACCATGACTCCTGATTCATGTCCTACTATAGGACTCGAACTCTAATTTGTTTACATCCAACCTGCTCTTGACTCCACAGATCAGCTGGACATTCCATTAATTGCGTCCTACTCTAAAAACATACTCTAAAAATAATATTCCCAACTCTTTTCAGTATACTTTCCAACTTTAATATTTCTTTCCATTCCTTTCTTTTCTTTCCTTTTTCCTCTCTTCTCTTCTTTTCTTTTTTTCTTTCTTCATTTCATATTATTTTCTTTCCTTTTTTCTATTGTTTTCCTTTTATCTTTCAACACGTCCTTCTATTTTATTTCGTTTCTCTCTCTTTATTTCCTTCTATTTTATTTCATTTCTGTACGTCTCAGGTTAACTTCGTACTCGGGTCGACGGCCACATATGTTCAGCAGATAGCAGAGACGGCGGCATAAGTTCGACCTTCGATGGACTTGTATTTGACAGCGGCGGGCAATTTCGTACTCAGGTGGAAGGGGTATTTGAATAATAACTATCCACTGTAGGATGAACATCCAGCGATTCAGAATCGGTTTTTGCATCAAACCTTCTTTTGCACTGTAGTCATTGCCGTCTTGTTTATCCATGTTAGACAATATTAGTCCTACGCAGATTACGTGGTACGCATTTATAATGAGTGATCTTCGTTTTGATCACATAATCCGTGTGGAACTAATATTTTCACGTTCTCCTAGCTATCTATGGTTAACTTGAGATTCTAAATTTCTAAATGTTCTATCTTCATGAACTCCTCCATGTCAACTTTAGTCTTCTTCTGGCTCTCTTCACATTATCGTGTCATCTTATTATCTCACTATGCACGGGTGTCATCTTATGAGGCCTCAGTTAGATTTATCCAAATAATTATCTCAAACGATGTTGCATAAACTTCTCATTAATTAATTGGTATCGTCCCTAATCTCTCTCATATGTCGTTTGTTTTGGACAAGATATATAGCTCTCCAAGCATCCTTTCACAAATAAACCTTGAGAAAAAATAAATAAACTACATTGATATTTAAGCTCCCTTTATCCAGAACTGAATAAGCAGGTGAGCTTTAGGTACACAAACATAATCTCATAGCTAGTACTCATCTATCGATCTAAAAATTAATAATCATTAACCTAAGCAGCATCCCTAAATTAAGCTACACCCAATGGTGAACGAACTTCATGCCATGGCGGCGACCAAGGCGGCGATCAGGGTGATCGCCGACATCGACAAAACAGGATCCGCGTTCGAGGTTGGTGGCGGTGGTGGTGACGCAGTGAAGGACGACGGCGGCGGCGCGGTATCAGATCCTCCTGCAATGTTTAACCAGCGAGCTCAGTTTCAGCGGAAGAAGCAAACTAAACTAACAACCAGGGTGGCAGCTGATGGTCGGTGCATTAATTACCTGAAGGTGGCTGGGCCGCCGGAGCTGGCGCCTCAGCAGGCGCGGCGGCGACGGACGGCGGTGTGCCCTCGGGCTCGTAGGGCGGGAGCACCAGCCCTTGCACTACAAAGGATCCATGAAAACAAATCAGAAAGGCAACACGCGTCATGCATGTGTACAGAACAGAAGAGGATGGGACTAGCTATAGATTGATGAGCGAGACTTACTGTTGCAGAGCTCGACGGGCGGCGCGGCCTGGCCGCAGCTGAGGGGGATCTGGAGCGCGCGGGCGACGTCGACGTCCTTCCCCGTGGCGCGCGCGAACGTGCCGTCGGCGACGTAGCAGAGGCAGAACGGGTCGGCGTCGAACGCGGCCTCGTACGCCGCGCAGCACGACGCCGACGCGGGGTCGGCGCCGTGCATGAAGTCCTGGCACTCCATCAGACCGGCCAGCGTGTCGCGGCAGTACTCCTGCTGCTGCGCCTCCGCCGCCGGCGGCGCGGCGAGGGGAAGCACGACGAGGAGGACGAAGGGACGAAGCTGCGCCATGAGACGACGGGATGTGTTGATCCGACGCGTTGGTGTTGTACTAGATTGGAGAGAAGATGGGCTCAGCTTTGGCGCGCCGCGTATTTATAGAGGGAAAAGCTCAGGAATTTCGGAGAGTCCTAGGTAGACAAGGACAAAAGTTAAAAAGTTTTGTAAGAACGAACAAGCACGTTCGTTTGCGTCGTGCAAGGACCGGACAAACTTCAGATTTTCGACAAGCAGAATTGGATACGACTTGGGATGATTTACAGAGTATACACACGTGTGTTTATAGGTTTTGAACACAAATTATACTTGTTGTAAAGCGTCTCATGTTCGAACACGTCATAATATTGTACAAAAACGAGAATCCTCGTTCAATCCTAGCACAGAAATTTTCAAATACGATTCAAATACGTCTTTACAAATCACGTATCACTGTTTCACATCAAGAACTATATGGCATGACCAGCTTCAATTTTCCGTTTATCATTATTGGAAAAAATGAAAAGTTTCTTACCGAAAGAAAGCACAAACGAAATTAAACTGGGCCGAAATGCTCGGATTGCAGCCCAACCAAAGAGGCCCATATGCCTCGATTTGACGGTACCAAACGCCCGCCGACGCGGGAACCAAACGAACCCCAAATGCGCCGCGCCACCGCCACCGCCGTCACCACCGCGCCGGCCGACCCGCAGCCCCTGGCGGCGGCGATCGAGGCGGCGATATCCTCCCGCTCGCCGCGCCTAGGCCGCGCAGCTCACGCGCGCGCGGTCAGGCTGCTGGCCCCGGCCGTCCCGCCCTTCATCTGCGCGCACCTCGTCAACCTCTACTCCAAGCTCGACCTCCCGGGCGCGGCCGCCGCGGCTATGGCAACGGACCCGCACCCCACGGTGGTATCCTACACGGCCTTCATCTCCGGTGCGGCGCAGCACGGGCGCCCTGTTCCCGCGCTCACGGCCTTCGCCGGGATGCTCCGCCTCGGCCTCCGCCCCAACGACTTCACCTTCCCTTCCGCCTTCAAGGCCGCCGCTTCCGCGCCGTCCGGGTCCTCCATTGGTATCCAGGTCCACGCCCTGGCTATCAGGCTCGGATACCTCCCCGACGACCACTTCGTCTCCTGCGCGGCCCTGGACATGTACTTCAAGACCGGGCAGCTCGCGCTGGCGCGCCGCCTGTTCGACGAAATGCCGAACAGGAACGTGGTCGCATGGAACGCAGTGATGACGAACGCCGTGCTCGATGGGCGGCCACTTGAGACAGTGAAGGCGTACTTTGGGCTTCGAGAGGCTGGTGGCATGCCGAACGTGGTCTCAGTATGTGCGTTCTTCAACGCGTGTGCTGGAGCGACGTACCTGTCCCTTGGAGAGCAGTTCCACGGATTCGTGGTGAAGTGCGGTTTTGAAACGGATGTATCCGTGTCAAATTCTATCGTTGACTTTTATGGGAAATGCCGATGCGCAGGGAAGGCTAAGGCGGTGTTTGATGGGATGGGGGTTCGGAACAGCGTGTCCTGGTGTTCTATGGTTGTTGCTTATGCACAGAACGGTGCAGAGGAGGAGGCTTTCACGGTGTACCTGGGTGCTAGAAGATCTGGGGAAGTGCCAACAGACTTCATGGTTTCTAGTGTCCTCACCACATGTGCAGGTCTGCTAGGCCTTGACCTAGGACGCACTTTGCATGCAGTTGCTGTACGTTCCTGCATTGATGCAAACATTTTTGTTGCAAGTGCCTTGGTTGACATGTATGGAAAGTGTGGTGGTGTTAAAGATGCTGAACTGGTCTTTTCCGGGATGCCACAGCGGAACCTTGTCACATGGAACTCGATGATAGGAGGCTATGCTCATATTGGTGATGCACGGAATGCACTTTCAGTTTTCGATGATATGATAAGGAGTGGAGAGACGGAGCCTAATTACATCACACTTGTCAATGTGCTCGCTGCATGCAGCAGAGGAGGTCTGACAGCGGAAGGGTATGAGCTGTTCGAGACAATGAAGGAGAGGTTTGGAATTGAACCACGAACTGAGCATTACGCTTGTGTTGTGGACTTGCTTAGTCGTGCAGGAATGGAAGAAAGAGCTTATGAGATCATACAGGGGATGCCAGTGAGGCCTTCCATCTCTGTATGGGGAGCATTACTTGGGGCATGCAAGATGCACGGGAAGACAGAGCTGGGAAGGATTGCTGCTGAGAAGTTATTTAAACTTGATCCTCAGGATTCTGGCAATCATGTTTTGCTGTCAAACATGTTTGCATCTGCTGGCAGGTAAAAATTACTTGAATACATTTTTTACAGAAAAAAAGTAGCCTTTAAGTCAAATTGAACTTGGTCATAATTTATGTTGTAAAGTTAATTACTTCAATAAATTCTCCAGGTGGGCAGAAGCTACAGATGTAAGGAAGGAGATGAAGAATGTTGGAATCAAGAAAGAACCAGGACGCAGTTGGATCACCTGGAAAAATCTTGTCCACGTTTTTCAGGCCAAAGACACGAAACATGAGATGCATAATGAAATCCAGGCAGTACTGGCCAAGCTCAAAAGGCAAATGCAAGCTGCTGGGTATATGCCAGACACACAATATGCTCTTTATGATCTTGAGGAAGAAGAGAAGGAATCAGAGGTGTCTCAACATAGTGAAAAACTTGCTCTGGCTTTTGGGTTGATTTGTATACCACCTGGTGTACCTATAAGGATCATGAAGAATTTGAGAATTTGTGCAGACTGTCACCGGGCTTTTAAATTCATATCTGGTATCGTTGGTAGAGAGATAATTGTGCGAGACAATAATAGGTTCCATCACTTCAGACATTATGAGTGCTCGTGCAGGGATTATTGGTGAATTTTTTGTTCAAAGGGTCTACTGATACATATTTCCTGTTACTTCTCCGGAAATCACTTTTGCAACTACAGAAAAAGGTATGTATGTTAGTTCCTCTGCATTATGTTAGATAACTTCTTTAGCTATTGTGGTAGTGGAGACTAGTAACTCGATATTCTAAATGTGTACAAATCATTTATTTAGTGGTAACTGAGTACTATGATGGCATAGTTATTACTCAGCAGAATGCTATCCAACCTGTTGTTGATAACTTCATCTTATTGCTGGTTCATTAGTGAATATGTCAAGGGGATCAAACAGATGACTTTAACTTGATCTTCCTATTTATCTTCCAATAATTCTTAAGTTTGCTCGTAGGAATAAAATTATCTCATCAATTTCTTCCACAGAACGAAATGATAATTTATCTAGACTTCAATGCCGTGAGTTCCTCCACTTTAGCTTCTGCACGTCTATTAAATAAATTGTATTAAGGCCATGTTTGGAACCTCTAGAGCTAATAAATAGTTAACTGCTAAAAATTAGCTTTAGAGGTTCCAAACCCCTCAGCTAATAGAGCAGCTAATTATTAGCTATACCCTCAGCTAACTATTATTTCATTAGCTGCTCCAACCTAGCTAATTCCAGCTAATTCCTGATTAAAGTCTATTTTACCCCTGCTATCTCTCCATCTCCTCCCAAACATAACGCTTCATTCAGCGGCCGCCCGTCGCCCTCCCGTGAAATTGTCGCGTCTACAGGTACGCCCTCTGCAGTAGTAGTGATCCCTCTCTCTCTCCTCCTCCGATTGATGCCCAGTGCCCTTCTCCTGTCACATCATCACAGACTATGTTTGTTGGGTGCTAGACAAACGCAGCATGCAGGAGCCCCCCTCGTCTCTTCATTACTCTCTCTTGGCTCTCATCCGTGGACAACAAAAGTCTACTCTCTCTGGTCCCATCTGTGGGCAACAAAAGTATGGGTGACCTTGCCTTGCCTTGGGTCTAGTGCCATCAAGATTGAATTGTTGTGCAACAACTAGTATGTGGGATAATTAGCAACAGCTTGAGATAGACTTCTAGGACAAAATAGTCAATTAGTGTCTACAAACAAAATTAGCTTTAGTGGTTCCAAACAACCTCCAGCTAATAATTAGCTAGCTAATAATTATCTGACTCAATTTAGCTAATAAATTATTAGCTAGCTAACAATTAGCTCTAGAGGCAAACAGAGCCTAAGTTTGGTACTGGTTAACAATTTGTTTTCATATAGGTTCCCAAGAGGCTCCTTATGTTAGGTTTCCAAGAGGCTCATCTATTAACGTCTACGCCAGAAACGAAGGGGCGTCCACTTCCACTCATCAATGCGCATGTCTTAACGTGTACGACTTCCGGACTACCGCTGGCTGCTAATATTATATATCCGCAACCACGTTTCACTGGAGGACTCCGTCCACCCTCATCATGGCGGACGCAGCCACCGCCACCCGCGACGGCCAGACGGCCTTCGCGCTCCGCCTCGTCAGGCACCTCGCGCCGCCTCCGACGGCTACCGGTGGCGACAACGTTGTGTTCTCGCCGCTGTCCATCCACGCGGCGCTGGCGCTGACGGCCGCGGGCGCGCGCGGCGACACGCTTGCGCAGCTCCTCGCCTTCCTCGGCGCGACGTCGGCCGCGGATCTCGCCGACTTCGGGCGGCGCCTGGCCGACGGTGTCCTTGCCGACCGGGCCGACACAGGAGGGCCTCGAGTGCTCTTCGGCGGCGGCGTCTGGGTGGACTCCTCCCGCGGCGGGCTCACCGACGCGTTCCGCGACGTCGCTACCAAGTCCTACAAGTGTGAGGCTCGACTCGTAAACTTCACCGAGGAGGTTAGTGGTTCATTATTAACTTGTCTTTGCTCATTTACTCAAAATTTCCTTTTAATAATCCAAAGAACAAATCTTTACTAAAATAAAGTTTCATGTGAGAAGATGATTGAACATAGATCAAAATTTCTCGGTGTTGTGGGATTGGATAATGGCGTTCCGTTTCCCATTCGACACAGGTCTGATGTGGAATGGGAAATTCAAAAATCATGATTTTAAACGTAATTATTAGTCTAAGTAACGGGTACCCAAAACTATTAATGATGTATCAATCCTATGTCTGCATGGGTGATTTAGAACTATATCTTTCTTAAATCCCATATTGTCAATTTGTTATGATGAACTGAAACTGACCGTGTTGATATGTGAAGCCTACGAAAGCTGTAGACATGATCAACGGGTGGGTGAAGAAGGCAACAAACAACCTCATCGACACCATCATCTCCATTGATGACATCGACGCCGCGACCGACCTTGTGCTTGCCAATGCAGTCTACTTCAAGGGGGCATGGCTGCAGCCATTCCAACCCATCCTCACGATGCCACGCAACTTCCAGCTCCTCAACGGCTGCCATGCCGATGCCATGTTCATGTCCCACTCCCACTTAACTATGCTACATGTCGCGTGCATGGACGGGTTCAAGGTCGTCAAGCTCCCCTACAAGACCGGACAGTTGGACAACACGCAGTACTCCATGTTCGTGTTCCTCCCTGACGCGCACGACGGCATAGCAGCCATGGTGGACGTGATCACCTTGTCGCCGGCGTTCCTGTACTACATGATGGCGGCAATGAAGGAAAAGTATGTCCACGTCGAACTGCCCAGATTTGATATCTCCTTCAGCTGGACTGGCATGAAGGGCGGCCTCCAGCGCCTAGGTCTGTCGCTGCCGTTCTCTGAGGTGGAGGCTGACCTGCGAGGCATGTGCAAATGGGACAACGACGTTGCCGGCGCCCCGCGGCGGCCGACGTTCCTCAGCAAGGTTGCGCACACGGCTGTCGTTAGAGTGAACGAGTCCGGCACAGAGGCGGCCTCTGTCTTCTTGCGCCTCCACGGCGGAGGTGGGCCAGTGCCGAAGATCGAGTTCGTCGCCGACCATCCCTTCACCTTCCTCATCATGGAGGAGCGGTCCGGGGTCATCGTGTTCGCAGGGCATGTCCTGGACCCCACTAAGTGAGCAGCGTCAAGATTCTAGAAACTCAGTGACCGGACTTTGCTTCTTTGTGTGGACCGTGTCTCGTGTCAGCAGCGAGAGCTAATAAATTATCTCGTAGTTTTGCTTCGTTTGTTGGACGTTGCCGGAACTGTGGTATTCTCGCTGTTTAAATTTAGTGATATTAATGTCGTCACCTGATCTTTAAACATTACTTTTTTATGGGTGGTATATTTTCTGGTTCTGTTTTTAAATAAATGATGTATACTTTAGCTAATTTAGTTTATTTTAAGCTAAAGTAGTCGTTCTAGATACTCCCTCACACTCTTTTTATTTGACGTTAGGAAACAGTTTCTTAGTTGTTTTTTAGTTGACTTGATTGTCAGAAGTGTCAATTAAAAAATCAGAGGTAGTTTCATTTATTTTACAAATGGAGAGTACTTTGTACTCTGCAGTCAACAAAGTTTTAGGGTGTAGTGCATCATAAACTTGCAACATGATGCCTGTAAGAAAGTTAACTACATGCCTCGCAATTAACGTGGTGGCCGTTGCTAGTTATCAAGACGCTTGGTGCTATCACAGAAAGTTAGTTTATGACTCCAAGTTGAACTCCAAAGCACGAGACTTGGGATTTCTATAAATATCCAGAGACTATTGTTGTTCTTGGACTGTAAATTATAGTTATTGTTGTGTCCCAGGAACCTTCTATTGCTCTGCTTGAGCTACTTGAGCTGTTCGTTCGTGTAGGATTTTCCGGATCATACGACACTGATTTCGAAAATTTCGAAACAAATTACCGTCTTTATTAGAATTGTTTGGAATTCGTGAATGTAAATTGGGAAATTGAAACGGAAAATATTTGAGCAGATTCTCGACCGAATACTTGAAATTATGTATTTATTTGTAATTTTCCGAACAATTGCTGAACAAATTCTGAATCAGCTCAATCTCCATCTCTGACGGGCCTTGCATTGGGCCATGCAGGCGTGCCGGCTCGCCTAGGTGCCCATCCGACAGGACGTGCCGGGAATTTAAAGTATTCGGTCGAGTGAAAAGAAGAAAGAAAAAATGGAAAGGAAATAAAATGAAAAGAAGAGAAGAGAGGAAAAAAGAAAGAAAGGAAAGAAATATTAATGTTGGGAAGTATACTAAAATGAGTTGGGAATATTATTTTTGGAGTATTCTTTCCGTTCTAAAAAAATGTCGTTTTGTAGTTCAAAAATAAACTACAAAGCGATAAGTTGGTAATATATACTCCCTCCGTTTCATAAACTTGTCGTTTTGTAGTTCATTTTTAAACTACAAAGCGACAAGTTCATGGAGACGGAGGGAGTATACACGCACGGGTAGATCACGAGCGCGCGTTGCGTGCAGCCAGGTAAACAACACACGACACGACTCCAACCTTCGTTCATCCACCATCATGTGCGCCGCCAACGCAGCTGCCCGCGACGGGCAGACGGCCTTCGCGCTCCGCCTCGCCAGGCACCTGGCGCCGTCGCCAACGTCCGTGCACGCGGCGCTGGCGCTGGTTGCTGCGGGCGCGCGCGGCGCCACGCTGGCCCAGCTCCCCGCCTTCATCGGCGCGCCGTCGGCGGCCGAGCTCGCCGACTTCGGGCGCCTCGTCTCGCGCTCCGTCCTCGTTGACCGGGTGTCCTCCGGCGGGCCACGGGTGCTCTTCGGCGGCGGCCTCTGGCTGGACGCCTCCCGCCGCGGGCTCGCCCCCGCGTTCCGTGAAGTCGCCGCCGAGTCGTACAAGTCCGAGGCGCGGACCGTGGACTTCGTCGGTGAGGTTAGTTGGACTAATCTGTAATTTGTGTTCTATATCATCACAAGGAAAGGTTTTGATGATCTTATAATTTACGTTTTATGAAAAAATACCAACTTATAAATTGTTGATATACTTGTGAAGCCCAAGGAAGCTGCGAAGACGATCAACGAGTGGGTGAAGAAGGCCACGGACAACCTTATCGACACCATCATCTCCGGCCACGACATCGATGCCGAGACAGACCTCGTGCTCGCCAACGCGGTCTACTTCAAGGCCCAGTGGCTGGACCCGTTCCGCTCCTCGTCCCGCACGTTCCGGACCACATTCCACCGCCTCGACGGCAGTCACGTCGAGGCGGAGTTCATGTTCAAGCCGGTGTCCGCCACCCAGCAAGTCGCGTGCATGGACGGGTTCAAGGTCCTCAAGCTCCCTTACAAGCCCGGGCAGAATAAGGAGGCCGGCCGGCAGCCGCCGGCTCGTGGCCAGCGCAAGCGACGTCGCGGAACGAGCAGCGGCGCCGGTGACATGAAGGCGACGACGGGCTCGCCGGACGTGGATGGAGACGCGTAGTACTCCATGTTCATCTTCCTCCCGGACGAGCAGGACGGCATCAGGACCATGGTGGACACGGTCACCGCGGCGCCGGCGTCCTTTTATTGGTATTGCATCTTGGCCGAGATGAAGCAGAAGCATGTCAGACTGAGGCTGCCCAAGTTCAAGATAGACTTCTACTGGAGGAAACTTGGCTGCGCCCTCGGCCAGCTGGGCCTCACGCTGCCGTTCTCGCCGGAGACGGCCGACCTTAGAGGCATGTACGAGGCAAAAGAGGACGACGGCATTAACAGGTCAGGGCGGCCGGCATTCCTCGGCATGTTCGCGCACAAGACAGTCGTCGAGGTGAACGAGCTGGGAACAGAGGCTGCTGCGGTGACCACGGGCCTCTTCACCAGTGCCGGTCCCGGTGGGCCTCCTCACGACGTGGTCGAGTTCGTCGCCGACCACCCGTTCAGCTTCTTCATCATGGAGGAGAGGTCCGGGGTCATTGTTTTCGCCGGGCACGTCCTCGACCCTACCAAATGATGACCGTCAGGCTTCAGTGAACCTAAAAATTGTAAAATGGCAAACGTTTCCTTCTTGGGTCGTGTATCTGCTGTTCCTTGTTACAAACCGTCAGTCAAAGCTTTATTACGGAGTAGAACCATAAAATTTGTTACTAGGTCTGTTCAGTTTTGTAAGATGAACACGCTCTTGATGAGTCAAGCAGTGAAACTTCTTACCAATAATTGTTATGGCTACCACCGCACTACGTCCCTTGCTATGATTTCAGTGTATTCCTCCCTTCAAAAATCTAGTTCAATGCGAACTAAATTAGTTGTCCTAAACAACATTTATTTCGGAACAAATCCAGATCACTCCATAGCAGCAGTAAAATAGTAGACAGAGTTGTTCTGAAAAGTGAATATTACAAACATAATTCAGTTATTATCAGTCATAAAATATCAATGACTGCAATGTTGTTCAGAAAAGTGACCACTCTACTGTGGCACAGTCAATACAACCTGATCATTACGACACAGATACTGAAATACTGCAGTTTACAGAGATCAAGTTGGGACAAGCCCATCAAAGTTATCATAACTGTCTATCCTAATTAAGACAGCGATTATTGCTAAAACAACCACGACCATGCTCAAAAGAAAAGATAAATTTCCTCGATGCATCCTGATTTTCCCTCCTCTGCTTGTCACACAGACATCACTCTGTTTGCATTCAACTTCAGAGGATGCTTTGCATGACGTGTTGTTAACCTCCGTAGAGGAAGATCCTGATTTATCTTCAATGGAAAATGCATCAGTTGCAGTTCCAGTGCTGCCGCCCTGCAGATCAGTGGTTCCATTCTCATCCTCCTCTTGAACCTTGCTGTTGCTGTCGGAACGCAGAGAGTGCATCTCATCTGATGATTCCCCTTGTTCCTTGTGCTGATGTTCTAGTGATGATGAGCTGCTATAATTAGCCGCGGATCGTTCCTCGAGGCTAGAAGAATCAGTGTTGTACGAGTTCTGAAGGGACAAGAGTAGCTTCCTTGGTGTTGTATAGATTTTCACATCATCAATGCTGATCGACCTATTAGAAACCTGGTACAAAAGAGTGAAACAGAGTCAGCTACAAGATCAACTGTATTTCAAAACAAGAGCCAATCTTTGCATAGAATATGAAAACTAATCTTTGATGATTAGAAGAAGAGTTTAGGGATATAAAAGTGTATACCTTGGGACTGGGTGTCTTATCTCTTGATATGGCATCACTGTGGTTTGGTGACACAAATCCCGCAAATGTGTCTGTGCACTCAAAGTTGGCATCAGTTACTTCACTGTCACAGACCTCGCCTAAGTCCTCTTCAAAGTACCTGTTGTCCGAGCAGAGTTTAATGAACAGGCCATCCTTCAGAGAAACATCCACACCTTCATTGCTCCACAACCTTCTGTTTGTGCGCCGACTCTGATCAAAGTTGCAAGAGGACTGCCCTACAGAGACTGGCGATTCAGTGATTGTACTGCTATTCATGATGGATGAATCCACGACCTGCGATTCTGGAGACCGGAACTGAAACGGAGTAGTAGCAGTGACCATGGAGCTTACAGGGCTGCCCTTGGCACTCCAGATTTTCCTGCACGGGCTCTTCGTTCTCCTCCTTTGGAAGTTGGACCCAACCATTGGACTCGTACCAACTTCATGTCTTGACCCCTTCTGCGCAGCAATGTTCTTTGCACTCTGTGATGCCTCAAATGCAGCACCACGAACAAATGGCATGCGATCATTCTGGCACTGCTCCATCACATCAATCACCTTACCAAGCTCTGAAGATATGCACCTGGGATCAACAAACTTCATGAAGAAGTTGATCATCTGGATCGCCGAGAGCCGTTTCTGGGAGCTGCTCTCTGCTGTTTCCCCATCAAGAATCTGCAGGCCAGACCGCACAATGGACCTGGCATATGCCTCTGCAACCAGACCATTATGCTTCACCAATGCCATCGCCAGGCCCATGTGGGCATTAGACCGCGTCGCCTTGTCGTGCATTGCTCCAGCCACTTTCAGGCAGACCTCATTCACCATCTCCCCAGACGCATACCTCCAATTGCTCGACTCAACAAGCGCCTTGAGGCAGAGCGCTGCGCCAGAAGCCGCGCCGTCCTGACCACCCATGAGCGCGCCGCAGAGGGGCTTGCTGAGCGACGCGATGATGCCGGCCTTCTCCTCGTCGGGCGTGGACGGGTCGATGCCGTACCGCGCGATGGCCGGCACCACCTTGGAGCACGCCTGGTGCAGCGGGAACGACCCGCCGCTGGAGGAGAGCGTGCACATGATGGTGGCCATGATGTTCCCGATCTGCGGCACGATGTTGCGGCCGTGCACCCGGGCCAGCACCTCGTACAGCGAGATGGTGAACTCCCCCGCGGAGGATGGCGCGCCCGCTGCGGCGGCAGCGGTGGCCGCTGCCTTGGTGTCGGACACCTCGGCGAGGAAGTGCGGGATGGACTTGGTGTCGAGGTGGCTCGCGTAGGACTTGAGCGCCTTCATGGCGGCGCGACGACTGTCCGCGTCCTTGTCCAGGTTGTCCAGCTCCTGCCGGAGCAGCGGGCTCAAGCTCCGGCCCATCAGTGGCTCGCTCGCTCGATCCACGGCAAGAAAGCCGGCAGCTCCTGCTGAATCAGCACCAAACAAACACCCATCAATTCATACGGAAAAATGCAGCATTTTCAACCGTGCCTCGAAACTAAATTACTAAGCACGCGAATCGCGAGGATGAAGGAGCAGTAATGGCAACTAATTAACTTTATCGGTCGCCAAATCTCAAAGATTGTATCAGATTAGCGGGCAATCGCCTGGACCTAGAAACTAATGAAACGGACCAGAGCAACGAAGCTCGCAAGTAAAAACACGAGCTTTGCACGGGAGAAATCCAAATCTTGAGCAACACTACACGCAGAATTCAAGAGACAGTACAGGGGAAGAACGAGACGAGACTATCAAAGAAGCGGCAACCTAGCTTTTATTGAGAAGGTTGAGCTAACCTGGATTCAAGAACCACGAAGGCCTATCTCTTTGTCTCTCTCTCTCTCTCGATTTTGAATCAGAACTGGCCGCAGCCGCAGGGGGTAATATTGGGAAGAAGAGCCGGGCGAGTCAAACCCGCGGCAGGGAGGGAGGCTCAAGTTCAGATGCGCCGCGAGGGCAAAAGCGTCATTTTTGCAACGGGCGAGCGCCTCGTCGTACTTTCCTCACCCACGTTGTCCGGTTGTTCACACCAAGGGTGGGAACGCACGGTCCCACTTGCAGCGGGACGGTACGAGTGATATTCGGGTAGACGATGGCAGGGCGTTTGAATTGGGTAGCGGAGCTCGTGGGGCCCGCGCGGGCGCGGCGGCGCTGTTTGAATTTCGTGGTTCCGAAATTACCGTCCTGCCCCCTGCTGCGTCTTCTTCCTTGTGGGCTTTGTCAGGTGTGGCCCTGCGAGCTGGGCTTTCTGTTCAGGTCTGACTTTACACTTGTGTATTGTTGCGGACTCCCGTACTACGCTAATGACCAGCTGAACAATAGCTCAGCACATTAAATCAGTTATAATACGCACCAACTCAGTCTATTAATGTCGCAACATTAACTCAATGCAGCAACTGTAAGATCTAATTGAATCAAATCAGTGTTTTCAAGTCGACTAGTCAATCATAATCGTCAAGAGGTGACTAGAGCGACTATGATGATTAGTCATCGATTAGTCGTGGAATAGTCGATGCCTAAGTCGTACAATCGTACTCTGTTTTCTTATGGCAATATCATTCAGTACTGAGGGTAGACAACGCACAGGTACCGAAGGCGACGCCTAGGGGACCAGGCGGCGGCTGAGTGGGCGGATTGGAGTCGATTTGGACGGCCAACGAGTGGCGACTGCTGGAGGCAGGCCCGACAAAGACTTGACGAGCGGTGGAGGCGGGGTAGTCGGGAACCAGGAGGTGGTTGAGTGGGTGGATTGGAGTCGAGTTGAGCTCGACTAGACCGTGGAAGTCCAGTGGATGTGAACCGTCAACTGATTTCACATCGCGTTATATGAAACAAACCTCCTTTCTAACCCTAACCCAAATCGATTCCTCCATCGTAACCCTAACTCTCTAGCGATGACGACAGCCAAGCGATGGCGTTTGTGGTCAAGCAACAACGACTGCCCCGGGAGCTGCAGGAGCGCCAGCGGCCGAGTGATGACGCTCCTGCAGCGGCGATGGCAACTGCAGGGGCGTCCACGACCGAGTGATAGTGACCGACAGCATGATCCAATAAGTCGCATGGTCACCAGAGCTCCTTAGTCACCCGAATAATTGACTGATCAGGACGACTAGTCTAGTCGACCTAATCAGGTCGGCAGACCTAATAGTGCTCACATGAGCGAAAAGAATGACTAATCATGATTAATCAAACGACTTAATAACACTGAATCAAATAAATTTTTTACAGTATCCATTATAACTGATTGAATGCTTGTCACAAGCTAATAATGTGAAACTGCTACAATTCCCTTTGGGAGTAACAATTTAGTTCTCATCAGTCCAAATAGAAATTGGACCCAGAATATCAATGAAGTGACACGACTCCAAAACATAAGATGAGAAATTAGCAGGATTCAAACTCTGCTCAGGAATGTGGAACCCAGGTTAGCCGTTCCACTACGATTGACTGGATGGATATGCCTACGAGTACTCATCTCAAACTTGACTATATTTCAGAAGTTTAATGGTGATATTCAGCATCATCAAACATCATAAGCGAGTGTGTACTCCGTGACATCATTAACAAGCCCTAAATTCAAAAACTTATAAGGACTAACCGTATGACCATAATGAATTCAAAAGGACCAACTGTAAGCACATAAGTTGTAGCAAAGGGTACATAACCTTTTGTTTCAATAGAAAATCAAGTGTTACACAGAAAAAGTTTCAACGACTCTCCTAACTTTAACATCAGGATACATTGAACATAAAACATTCAAATTGGCTAGAGGGAGCGTTCGATGTTCAAAAACTACCACACCTAGAATCTTCCTCGCCCTCTGAAGCCACCACGTCCGCCCCTTGGAGGACCACCACGACCCCTTGGCGGACCTCTTCCGCCACGGAATGAACCACGGCCACCACCGCGGCCGCCAAAACCTCTTCCACCACGGCCACCACCTCTGGGTGCTCCCTGAGATTGTCCCCTGCTCAAAACAAGCAAAGGATGGAAGTTAGAAAACAATAAGCTGTGAACCTGTCTTTCAGTACATCCTCCTGGAAGCAATGTTCAGTCCAGCAGATAATTCCTCAAATTTGCAACATCTCAAAATAAACTGGAACAATCCCCTACTTTAGCATAGAAGAAATACACTAGATCCTTAAATGCAAGACAGAGTTGTATACTAAGTGCACTTGTCTTAACAAAGATTTTTATTTAATTGATTCTTAACAGGAAGGTAAAAATTAATAACAATAAGAAAATTTTGCCAAGGAGAATAGATGATTGCACTTCATTCCACAGAATTGTAAACTGGAATATTCCAGTTTACTAGTAAGTATACAATTAAGTTTAACAATCAATGAAAGTGCGTTCGTTTCAATTTGACAAATGGCAAGCAAATTATGCACAACATACAAAAAACAATAAGATGAGCTCATACTTGGGCTGTGGCAGGAACCGTGAGAGGGGCAGCAGTTTCATCGGATCAATGTAGAACTTTTCACCTTCCTTGTAGGATGTAGCAATGATCCCTTCCATCATCTTGACAGAGAAAAGCTGGCATTTAAACAAAAACAAATCAGCATGAAGTCCCGTAGCTAGAGCAAGAATAACAAACCAATGTAATCAGAATTTGTTGGCATATAAATCATCCATCTAGCAGACATTTTTGCTCCTCGTAAGGAACATCAGTATCCAGAAATAAAGAGCATAGACATGTTCAGCGTAACTTTTTTTATCAGTGCCAAGCTATTGAAGGACGCTAGCTAAGTGCAACTAGTAAGGGCTCGAGTTCAAGACAAAAATGTGCGAACTGAGACAAATTCGTCACCAACCAACACGAAAGAAACTATCTAAGCACACAGCCATACACTGTGCTGGCATAGTCCCGCACACATGAAGGATGAAGAAGCCCACCGCAGCGTTAAGGCCACCAGGAACAAGGAAAGGTAAAATGTTTGTTTACAACCGCTTAAAAAAAAGAGATGGGGGGGGGGGGGGGGGGGGGGGGGAGGAAGCGCTCACGGATTCGTTGATGGGGCCAAAGATCTCGTCGACCTTGCCGATCTGGGTCTTGTTCTGGAGGTAGATGGGCGCGTTGAAGTAGGGCACCTTCTCGTTCGTCAGCTTCGTCACCGCGTCCCCCTCGCACGCGTGCAAGAACGTCGACACCTCTGCGTGGATACACACACAAAAAAAAAATCAGCAAACCTGCCGCCACAAAGGACCAAGAACCTCAAATTTGTTGGTGACAAGCGGGCGAGCACTGACCGACGACCTCCGCCGGCGGCCCCTCGTCGCGAAACCCTCCGCCACCGAAACGTCCACCGCGGCCGCCGCCACCGAAGCGGCCCCCGCCGCCGCCCCTACCGCCTCCACCGCCGAAGCGGCCGCCGCCGCCTCGCCCTCTCGGTGGACGCATGGTGTGCGTGGGAGTGGAGTTGGGGTGCTACTCTTCGCGGGAGAGGCGAGTGAACAGAGGAGGAAGGCTATGGCGGCGCGGGAAGGGAGATGGGAGGGGCGAGGGTTTATTAGGGTTTTAGGACGGGAGGGTGAAGGGTTTGGGTGCGGTGGAACGGAGGATGACAGGTGGGCCGGGAATAGTGCTGGAAGGGATTGCCGTTGGATCGGTGGATTGTGTTGGGGCGGGAAGTGGACGGTGATGGTGGGCTCGCAGGGTTTCTCTTTGCTTTCACATCCAAAATCTAGTTGACACTCCGCTAGCTCAATTGGACTTGTCTATGACACTAGGCCCCACCTGTCAGAGTCCCCCCTCTCACCGGGCCGCCCGCAACAGGCTGCATGGGCCGCCCAACAGGTTGATCGGGACTTAGGTTGTGTCAGGCTTCTACCTCCATCAAATTGAGACGTTGAGAAAAAGGTTAAACGCTCTCCAATAGACGATCTATTCACATAAATCGTTTTTTGTGCGTTTTTTGTGACTCTTCACTCGAGGCCCAAAAATATAATGATGTTGGATACGATGCCCATGCCAACACTCCACTGTGCCTTCTTCCTCTAACCTCTTCTCTTTGTTTGCCCCGTCTCACCCCAGCATCACGCTCTCCTCTCTCAGCCTGTCTCTTTTCTCCCTCTGTAGCATTGACCTCTTTGTCCTCGCGCAGACTGAAATATTGTGCAGTAAGTACAGCTGGCACGTAAGCTTCACCTCAGCTGCAGTAACTGAGTCAGTTACTACAGTAGATTTGGTTGCATCCTCACGCCGCATCTCATCATCCTTTGTAGTCACTGTCGGAGTCAAGTGTCACGTCCTCCCGCACCGTATTACGTCTAAGGATCAGGGGCAGATCCAAAGGGTAATGTCGGGTGGGCCCCGACATACCCTGGGCCAGCCCAGCCAGACGGGGAAATATGTATTGTGTTGTGAGGTTAGTGCCATAAGAAGCAAATAACTTGGCATAATCCAGGCATCACCACGCTGCATGTCAATGGAGACAATGCATTAACTGTCCAGTGAGTTGAAACGCCATGCATGTGGTCTCCTCCAACGGCCTCAACGCCTAAAGGACGGATTATAGGGATTCCACATTTTGCTTAGGCGCTTTACATTCTTGGATGGAAGGAAGTAATTCCATTGCTCACCGTCAGAAAACGGATCGGCCGACCCGGCAGCATCAAAAGCATGATGCCCGATCGACTTCTGCTGCCTGCCTACTCCTCCGATGAATCCCTACAGCAAACGCATCGTCTTGCAATCGCGAATGCATCTTGCAATGGCTGATCAGACAAATTCTGACATTTCTCAGGCGCACAAGTAGGCATCAGCGTACTACTCATTTCTATTATCGTTTCCTCAAGATAAGCAATATGTCTGAGATAGCTATAAACACTATGGTGGATTGACAATAACTGACATAACTTTTTAAATAGAACAAGAAATTTGTCTTCTTTCGAATTTATCTCAGTTCATGTTTTTCTCATTCTGCGTGTTTTTCTCTCTTGTAATTTGATGAAATTTTATGTTATTTCATTCAATCATTCTGTACATTCTTATCAGTGATTTGTTCATGAATAGAAAAAGATACATCATTGAATCACGAGATTAAAGATCGATTCGAAAAATACAAATATTACTATCATATACTCTTTTCGGCTTTTTTATTTGTCACCGGTTAGTTCATTTTTGAACTAATCGGTGACAAATAAAAAGATCTGAAGAGAGTATATCATTTTGTAATACGACATACCCTTCAATAAAATCCTAGATCCGCCACTGCTAAGGATAGCAATCTCCGTGTGTGGGTACCCGTACACATGATAAATGTGGGTGGAAATTTTCACTACTCACACCCTATCCGACGTTATGCGAGTGCAGGCACGAGTTTTATTTCTCATGCGTGGGTGCCCATCAGGTACTCAAAATAAGATTTGTTCCACCCAAAATGCACCCTTGAACAGTTCAGAAGTCTGCAAACTATGTTTCATCTATTGACCTTGTCCCGCAGACCGGGTACACCTGCGCATAAGGAGAAAACGGCTAAGGACCCGACCTCTACTTAAGAGGCCGAATCCGAGGCTGCCACATCGTGGAGGGAAGGATCAGATCCTGCCTCTCCGCCGGGGAGGGCTCCCGGGCTGCCGCGTGGCCGACAGAACTGCACCCTCGCCTCCCCGCTGAGGCGGGCTCCGAGGTTGCCACGTGGCCAATCGGAACCTCGGGGTCAGGCCCGCTTCCTCGCAGGGAAAGGCACCAGAACTACCACGTGGCACGCAGGGATGAGCCTCCACCCCTCCACAGGGGTGGGCTCCGGGTGCGCCACGTGGCCTGTACCATCGAGTGCTCGACTCCCCACGGAGGCAGGCTCCAGTGCCACCACGTGGCGGACGGGCAACTCAGTGCGGTAGGACGCCGCAGTAAAGGAAGGCGTGAGCTGCTCAGCATTAAAGTATGCGTGCCTTCCCCAAGCGAAGCGGAGTCGCGCATGCTTAAGTCAAGACTCCAGTGTCCTGTCTTGTCCAAGTAGCCGGTACAGACCCACGCAACAAGACGGACGAATGGGTCGCAAGGACAAGATGGGCGGGACGTGCACCGCCATCATCACCAACTATGTGTAGCCCTGGCGCACGACGCGACGGGACGGCGCATTGACGCCCCTGACAAAGGGAAGTAGATAACATTTAATCCTAGATCTTGTATAGGATTTGGTTCTCCCCGGTACCACCTGTCAGGCCCCGGGGCCCACCTTGTGACTGCAGAGTCCTTGAGCTATAAAAGGACTCGGCAGACGACCTTCACAGGGGAACGGACAATCAGACTAAGACTCACTCACGCTCAAGCAAGGCAATACACAAACACTCCCGTGGACGTAGGGTGTTACGCTCCGGCGGCCCGAACCGCGTAAACCCTCTGTGTTCACCATCTCACTGCGCTTAATCTCCTGGGACTAGCCCTCGTGAATCCAAAGAACCTCCGCGGGCTGCTCTCTAAGCAGGCCCAGGGGAAGTGTCGTTTAAGACCTTCGACATTTGGCGCGCTAGGTAGGGGGCTTTTTTCCCGTGATGATTTCCACCAGCAGCAATGGTGAACGACCATTCCAACGCCGGTACATCCAGGCTGCAGTCACGGCGACAGACATCAGCTGAGGACCAGACATCATCTCGCTCTAGAGCGGGATCCCGCTGTAGAGCAGCAAGGCCGGGACCTTCACGTCACCCTGCTGTCACCTCGCCGGCTACAGGTCGACACGCCACACCATGGCGTACTTCAGCCGTGACGGCAGCTACAGCGCCGCCGACCGCAAGCCCGGAGAGTGCGCTCGCAGCAGCGCGCGCACTACTCCACAACCCACCTGCTGGAGATGCTCCTCAGGGAGCAGCTCAGCATGGATCAACGATGTCGACCACCTTGTCACCGCTGCGCTCAATGCACCTCCACCAAGGGAGACACATGCCCAGCCGATGCATGTGTCGTTGTCGCAGACTCCAACCATCGACCGATGGACAGCAGACTCACGCTCGACCAAGGTCTCAGCAACAGACCTGAGAACTGGGCGGCAGCGCCGCAGGTCGGGAGAAGACTGCCGAGTTACCATCGAACGACAGAGGGAGCGGCGGCTTAACCTTGAGGCAGACTACAGCGCGCCAGCCCCTGTTCCCCAGGCTCACGCCGTGCCACCGCCGAATCCGGCGTATGTTATGCCACCTCCATACCAGGCGTACGTCGCGCCCCCACCTCCACAGGCGTTGAAAGCATCTAGGCCCCCATGAGTTATGGTTTCGGTGATTAATGACAACCTTTGGATTTTACTAATGAATTTGTGGATGCAAGGTCTCCCATATCACTTAATCAAATGAAATCTATATGAATATGAACATCAACTAATGATCATTGGAGACCCCTAAACAATCACTTTATGAGATCAATCAATGTTATGAAGATTAGAAGTAAAAGCTCACATGTCAAAGTTATTCAACCACAATTGACAACCCTCAATGCTTGACAATCATCAGAAGAATATTTATAACAAGTGTCTAAGAGGTCAACCGAGAAAATTCCAAAATAATCACTTAGAACAACCCGAAGCAAACACAATCAACTCACCGGATCAACCGATGTTTCCAGAAAACAACACATCGGTCGAGTTGATACAGCAAAAGAAGAAGACCTCAGAACAAAGTACTCACCGGATCATCCGATGTTAAGGGCAATGTTACATCGGTCCATCAATACAGTAAGCAATATACTTGGACTAAGTGTAGCACCGGATCATCCGATGTACAGCAATATACACATCGTTAAATCACTCTAGTAAGTATCAAGTCTGAACCAATTCTGGAGGAAATGCCATCGGATCATCCGATGAGAAGACAAGTGTAACATCGGTCTAACAACGGTCATATCTAATACAGTGACATCAGCTAAAGTGAATTTGACCAATGATAACTGAAGGGAGAACATCGGATCATCCGGTGTTCGCAGAACAGTGATGTCAGCCTACTTTTCCAACGGCTATTTCGTGGAGGCTGGCTATTTATACCTCTTCAACCAGTCTATTCGACAAGTCTTGATCACCAGACATACTCTACACATTCTCAAGCATTCAAGATGTTGAGCTACCACTTCTAGATCATCTACACCACCTACACACCAAGAGATAGGCTAGAACTAGCTAGAGATAGTGCTTGTGTGCTTCCATTCTTGGTGAGTGGAATCTCTAGTGTAGTGAGAGCTGTAAGGGAGTGTCCCTTGGTGTTTGTAATTGGGAGAGACTTCCGGAGCTTGCCAAGACGATTGTGGAAGCCTGGAGGATCCAAGTTGTACAAGGCTTGAGCTCCACCTTGCCGAGGTTGGCAAACGGAGAAGAATAGTGAAGATCCCTAGTCTCGGTGACTTGGGTGTGGCTATACCCTTTGGTGGGTGCCACAACGTGGACGTAGGAAGATCTTGACGATCTTGCCAAACCACGGGATAAATCCTCGTGTCTCCTCGGGAGTTTGCATTCTCTTCCTCTTCCTTACACTTATGCATTTAGTATATCGCAAAGTTACTATTCACTTGAATGCATAGGTTGTTTGCTTAGGGAATTGGGCTTTTAGTAATTAAGTTTTATTGCCTTAATTTTTGAAAAGAAGCCCAATTCACCCCTCCTCTTGGGCATTTGATCCTTACAATTTGTATCAGAGCAAGGTTGCTCATAGGATCATTCTAGCTTCACCGCTAGAGAGATAAAATGGCCAAGGTTGGGGGTTCGGTTCCTATCTTCGAGGGCAAGAACTTTGCCTATTGGAAAGCACACATGCGCGCTTATCTAGAGGCTATTGCTCCCGAAGTATGGGAAGCGACCCACGCGGAGTTTGGTGAGCACAATTATGTTGGTGATCAAATTAAGTGGGATGCTAAAGCTAGGAATGCAATTTATGAATGTATTAGTCAAGATGTGTTTGCTAGGATTGCTAGTAAGGAAAAGGCTTGTGAAATTTGGGCTTGCTTAATAGAAATTCATGAGGGCTCTTCTCGTGTCAAGGAACTAAAATATCACATGCTTAAAGCCAAATATGATGAATTTAAAATGTCACCTCATGAAAATGTCAATGAAATGTTCTCTCGCTTGAATGTGCTTATTGAAGAAACTAATGCTCTTGACATTGCTTATCTTGGCAAGGGACTCATCAACCGCAAGATTCTCATGCTCCTTCCCAAGCCAAAGTACAACATCATCAACTCCATGCTTCAAAAAGAATATCTTGACCACATTGAAGTTTTGGAACTCATTGGAGAGATTCACGCTCATGAGATGAGTGTACTTGGGATGATGGGGCAATCATCTTCAAAAACAATTGCTCTAAAGGCCTCCACCAAGAAAACAAGTCTCAAGAAGAAGAAGGTGGTTGAGCATAGCTCAAGTGAAGAAGAGCAAGCATCAAGTGAAGATGACGATGATGAGCTTGCATTGATGACGAGAAAGTTCTCACGCTTGAACTCCAAGATTACCAAGAAGGGATACACCTTTGATCCCAAGCACAAAGCGTTTCTACCAAGGAGAGACGACCACAAGACTTGCTACAATTGTGGTGATCAAGGCCACATCTCCTATGATTGTCCAAAACCGGACAAAAGAAGAGAGAACCACAAGAGCAAGCATCGCAAGCTTAAAGATAGCAAATATGATGAAGAAGAGGTCAAACCCAAACGAAGATCATTTGGGAAGAAGAAACATGACAAGGGCAAGAAGGCAAAGCTCTTCCAAAAGAAGAGAAATGGTCCACAAAAGGTATTCATGTGTGAGGCAAATGAATGGGTCATCGATGAAGAATCAAGTGATGAAGAGAGTGAAGCGGAAGAAGAAAGTTTGGCCGGCCTTGCCATTGCCAACAATGATGACTCACCTCTTCATCCACCACCCATGTGCCTCATGGCTAAAGGTAACACCAAAGTATGTGATGACTAGCGATGATGAGCTTTCCCCAATGATTTAACTTCATTAATAAATGAATATCACACTATCATTAAGAGGGAAAAGAGTAAGGTTAAGGCTCTTGAAGATACTTGTGCTAAGCTTGAGAGTGCTAACCTTGATTTGCTTGACAAGTATGAAAGCATACTTAAAGAGCATGACACGCTCAAATCTCATATCAAGCAAGTTGAGGAGGATAAGGCTCAAATCAAGCTAGATCATCATGAGCTTGACTTAGCCCACCAAGCACTCTTGGGAAAGCACAATGAGTTGATCCAAGAGCATCAAATACTTAACCTTGCTCATGAAACGCTTGATCAAAAATTGAAAAACATAAAGAAACAAACTCTTAATGATAAGGCATCCATTACTTCTCATGCTACTAATGTCTTTCACAAGTCTTTGCCTTTGAAAGAGAACACTAGGGAGAATGACTTGTTGGAAGAAATTGAGAGTCTCCGCACTAGTGTGGCTAGACCATCAAAAGGAGAAGTCAAGCACAAGGAAATCCTCTTCCAACAAGCAAAGGCATTCAACAAGAGAGGACTTGGATCCTTCCCGGTGCCTAACAAAGGAAAGGTGCCCTCACCGAAGCTTAGAACAAGCTTCATCAAGGAAGTTGGTTCTTATTGCCAACATTGTGAGGTCACCAGTCACAATACAAGGGAGTGTCCTCTTCCTAACCGACCTTCTCCAAAATTGCCTACTAACTACAAGTCTACTTTCAATGATCATTATTATCTCTTAAGTAAAGTAGATGGCAAGGTGAAGGCAAGGTTCATCGGCAAGGACATAAAGGGCATGAAGGGGAAGCTCCCCAAGAAACTTTGGGTCCCAAAGACACTTGTATCACACATAAAAGGACCTAAGTTGGCTTGGGTGCCTAAAGTTAAAAATTGAATTCATGTGTGTAGGTGAACTACAAAGCCGGAGGAAAGCATTGGGTACTCGATAGTGGGTGCACTCAACATATGACCGACAATGATGGTATGTTCACCACCATAGAAAACCCCGACAATCATGAACAAGTCACCTTTGGTGATAACTCTAAGGGTAAGGTAATTGGGTTAGGTAAGATTGCTATTTCAAATGACTTATCTATTTCTAATGTATTATACGTTAAGTCACTTAGTTTCAACTTACTTTCTATTGCACAATTATGTGATCTTGGACTAACGTGCACCTTTAGCAAAAATGATGTTGTTGTGAGTAGTGAAACAAGCCAAGAACTAATCTTCAAAGGATTTCGGCATGGACATCTCTACCTAGTAGACTTCTCCAACAAGAATGCTAGCTTGACCACTTGTCTTTTCACCAAGACAAGTTTGGGTTGGCTATCCAAGATCCATCTCACTCAGACCCTTTTGAATGTAGCGCATAGCACAAATAGGGATGAGCAAGCTCAAGAAGTCATTCAAGCTTGGGATGGTGACCGGTGTGAAGGATGTCACATTTGAGAAGAACAAGCTTTGTAGCGCTTGTCAAGCCGGGAAGCAAGTTGCTTCACACCACCCAATGAAGACAATGGTGTCAACCTCCAAGCCACTTGAGCTACTTCACATGGACCTCTTCGGACCGTCCACATATCAAAGTCTTGGCGGTAATCTCTATTGTCTTGTTATAGTTGATGACTACTCTCGCTATGCTTGGACTTTGTTTCTAGGTGACAAGAGTGAAACTCCGGAAGTGTTCAAGACCTTCGCTAACCGCGCTCAAAGGGAATTTCAACTTCCCATCATCAATGTCCGGAGTGACAACGGCACTGAATTCAAGAACTACAACATTGGGGAGTGGTGTGACCGTGAAGGCGTAAAGCATGAGTTTTCGGCCACATACACTCCTCAACAAAATGGTGTTGTTGAAAGTAAGAACAAGACTCTCATCACTCTTGCGCGAGCAATGCTTGATGACTATGGCACGTCAGAGAAGTTTTGGGCCGAAGCAATCAACACGGCGTGCCATGACGCAAATAGGGTCTACCTACATCGACTACTTCAAAAGACCCTGTACGAACTTCTCATTGGGAGAAAGCCCAACATCTCCTACTTTCTAGTCTTTGGGTGCAAGTGCTACATCTACCGCAAGAAAAGGCTCGGTAAGTTTTGAAAGAAGATGTGATGTTGGTATATTTCTTGGTTATGCATCAAACTCAAAAGCATATCGAGTATTCAACCAAACCCCCGATTTAGTTGAGGAAAGTTGTGATGTTGAGTTTGATGAAACTAATGGCTCCCAAGAGGAGAGTTTTGGTCATGATGAAATAGATGATGAGCCTCTACGAGAAACTATGAAGAATATGACCATTGGAGACACAAAGCCTAAAGTTGAGGAGAGCCATGATCAAGGGGGTGCTTCAAGTTCCAACATCAACACTTCCATGGCGCCTCAAGCTGATGAAGAAGAGAAGGATGATCCATTGCCGACTCAAGACTCACAGGCCACACAACAAGAAGAAGTCCATGATCAAGTCCAACCACAAGAAGAGCAACACGCATCACCACCGCCAAGTGCTTCACAACCACTTATGAGGCATGGACGCATCTCCAAGGTGCATCCGATGGACCAAATTATCAGAAGTCTGTCAAGGGGAGTAAGTACACGTTCTCGCCATTTCGCTTCGTTTTGTGAGCACTACTCGTTTGTTTCATGTGTAGAACCCACTCACATTGAGGAAGCACTCCAAGATCCAAATTGGGTGATGGCCATGAAATAAGAACTTAACAACTTCATCCGCAATGAAGTTTGGGTGTTGGAGGAGCGACCCAAGGACAAGAACGTCATCGAAACAAAGTGGGTGTACCGCAACAAACAAGACGAGAACGGCGTTGTGGTCCGCAACAAGGCAAGACTTGTGGCCAAGGGGTTCTCGTAAGTTGAAGGACTAGACTTTGGGGAGACATTTGCTCCGGTCGCCCGGCTAGAAGCCATCCGTATACTTCTTGCCTTTGCATCACATCATAATATTAGACTTTATCAAATGGATGTGAAAAGTGTCTTTCTTAATGGTTACATTAACGAGCTTGTTTATGTTGAACAACCTCCTGGGTTTGAAGATCCGAGGAATCCTAATCATGTGTATAGGTTGCACAAGGCGCTCTACGGGCTCAAGCAAGCACCTAGGGCATGGTATGAACGACTAAGGGATTTCTTGATCATGCAAGGATTCAAGATCGGGAGGGTGGACACTACACTCTTCACCAAAGACATCAACAGAGAATTATTTATTTGTCAAATTTATGTTGATGATATTATTTTTGGTTCAACTAACGAAGCTCTTAGCCATGAGTTTGGCAAAATGATGTCTAGGGAATTCGAGATGTCGATGATTGGAGAGCTCAACTTCTTCCTTGGATTACAAATCAAGCAACTTCAAGAGGGGACCTTCGTCTATCAAGAGAAGTATACCAAGGACCTCTTGAAGAAATTTGAGATGGGAGATTGTAGCTCAAGAAGCACTCCAATGGCAACAAATTGTCATCTCGATGCGGATAAGGACGGTAAACCTATTGATCAATCTAACTACCGTTCTATGATTGGTTCATTGCTTTATCTTACCGCATCTAGGCCCGATATCATGTTTAGTGTATGCTTGTGTGCTCGCTTTCAAGCGGCACCTAAAGAATCGCATCGGAAGGCGGTCTTTAGGATACTTAGGTATCTTAAGCATACCCCTAGTGTGGGATTGTGGTACCCTAAAGGTGCGAAATTCCACCTCTTGGGATACTCGGATTCGGACTTTGCCCGATGTCGGGTGGATCGCAAGAGTACCTCTGGTGGTTGCCACATGCTTCGGCGTTCCCTAGTATCTTGGTCTAGCAAGAAGCAAAATTCCGTCGCCTTGTCCACGGCGGAAGCAGAATATATTGCAGCCGGTGCATGTTGTGCCCAAATTCTTTATATGAAGCAAACCCTTTTGGACTTTGGTATTAAACTTGGTTGTGTGCCTCTCCTTCGTGACAATGAAAGTGCGTTTAAGATAGCTAAAAACCCCGTTCAACACTCCCGCACTAAGCACATTGATATTCGCCATCATTTCTTAAGGGACTATGAAGCTAAGGGAGACATCTCATTGCGAGGTGTTAGGTACGAAGAACAATTGGCGGATATCTTCACTAAACCACTTGATGAGAAAACTTTTTCTAGGCTAAGAAGTGAGTTAAATGTGCTAGATGCATCGAACGTCATGTAAGTTGCCTTAATCGTGTAAGAATGCATCTCATATAGGTCTTGTCTAACTTTCAAAGGATAGAGGTGAGCAAGGGTCAGCTTGGGATGGAGGTTCTTTTGGGTTTCCCCAAGGCTTGGAGTGTGGTTCTCCCTGAAGAAGCCTTTGAAAGGTTAAAACTTGGCAAGATAGATTTACTTTATGCCTTGCATGATGCCTGCCATATAGACTTGCACTCATATTTAAATTTCTTGCATTATAAATTGTTTGGCATTGCATACGGTAGATTGTCACAAAGGGGAACTCACCTCATGAGAAAGAGACTTGTTTGAAATGCAACATCTCAACTCATATGATGTGGGAAGAACAAAATGTTAGGTGCGTTAATGCCTAAAGGAACAGGCTTTTAAGAGATAGAAGGCTTCATCCTCTAGCTCACAAAGTATGGGCCTTACATTTTATTTGGATAATTTCCTCCCCATTTTCTTCGGTGTTCTATTTGCTTTAAGGCTTAGCCAAGTTATTGGCAATTAGTATTTTTGAGGGGTAAGGGGTTGCCCAAAAAGTCCTGAGAAATGTGTTTCTCATTGTTTGATTGTTTGGTCAAAGGACATATATGGGATGTTGCTGTTTTATAGTCATCGGATTATCCGATGCTTAGGCTAGACCATCATCGGATCACTTTGTGTTCAAAAGCCAAGGGTCAGCTCAGTCAGTAACACAAATCAACCGACTAGTTCATTCTGAGAAACATCGGTGCATCCAATGTTCACATTTCTGGAACTGTGCTGAAATCCACCGATGCTATTCCCTTCCACGTCGGTCCATCCAGTGTCAACAGTACCTTTTTGAATACCCTTACTGTGCCATTCGACCGATGCTCCTATCTTTTAACATCGGTCCATCCGGTGTTAAATTTTAAGCTAGGGTTTGGGACCCACTTTTTAAATGCCTCGTCGCCTCCCTCACTTTCTCTCTCCCCGACCCCGACGCCTTTGCCTCCCTTGCCGTCGCTGCCGCCCTCTAGTCGCCGCCCTCCGGCCACTGCCGCCTCCGGGCCGCTGCCGCCTCCGGTCGCCGCCGCCGCCCTCCGGCCGCCGCCGCACCACCGCAGCGCCGCCACCGCCGCTCTCCTCCACCGCCGCTCCCCTCCAGTGTTGCCGCCGCCGCTCTCCTCCACCGCTGCAGCCGCTCCACCCAAGCGTCGCCGACCGCCGACTCCTGTGCACCACCGCCGCCCCAAGCACAACCACACCGCCACCCTCGCCGTCGTGGTGCCTCCCTCTACGGCCGCCACTTCGTCGCTAGGGCTCCCGGCCGCGACCGTGCGCCCGACACAACTTAATTCTAGCGCATCGTTTCATTGCAATGGCTCATGACAAGAAGGGAAAGGGCAAGGCCATTGCGGAGCTGGCCGCAAAGAAGCAAAAGCTGTCAAAGGAGGAAAAGAAGGCTTTGATGGCCGCTCGCGCCGCCGAGGAGCGAGAGCGTGGCCGAGGAGGATCACTGAGGATCCGCGAGGCTCGTCTGAGGCAACCTCTCGTGCCAGATGAGTCCGAGGAAGAAGAAGAGCCGGAAGTGCCGCTTGTTTGCCGGCGCTCAGCCAGGACGCATGGGAGTCATCCGCCGGCAGTACCACAATCGAGACCATCTGCTGCCAATCTTCGAGAGGACAGGGCAGCCCAGAGAGCCGTCTACGGGATGGACACCAACGTCCGTGTCGGTGAAGGTGTCCGGTTGACAGATTATAGGAAGATGAAGGCCAAGCAGCTCAGAAGACTCAGATGGAGCGTTTTGATTGAGGAGTGGTTCCCGCAGCCCAGAGAGGCACTTGTGGACAACCGCTTTTGGACCTTGACACAGGCGTTGCTATACGAGACCTATAGACGCCGAGGCCATAAGCTCTTCCAACACAACTTCTTGGATTGGGATCAGCTTGCCCTGGCTGCCGAGACAGAGATACGCCCCTACTTTGAGAGATATAGAGGGATGGTGGAGCTGATGTCCTATGAGAGGAGTGCCTACGTGGAGGACTGGGTCCGCGTATTCTACGCTACCCTCTACATCTCTAAAGGCCGCAGATCTATAGACTTCATGTTCATGCGCGAGCACCATCACCTGACGAGACAGACTTTGACACAGCTGCTAGGAGTGGATCTCCACGACACTTGCCTGCACGAGAGAGTGTATGGACAGGTAGACCCACCGAGGAGGCCGCTCACTGGAGGAGTGGCACCACCACTGGAGGAGATTCGCTCCATGTTTGCACCGTCTTTCTCTCCAGACCAGCCGAGGGTACCGGCATTGCTGACTCCAGTTGCGCGCATAGTGCACCTTGCCTTGCGCCGCACACGTTTGCCGATGTCCGGGTATCTAGAGGGGTTCACCAGCCTGCAGCAGACCCTCCTGTTCTACATCATGAACGGGATGGAGTTCGATATTGTGGACATCCTCATATGTGAAATGGAGGACGTGATCACTGATGGAGTTGGCATGATGAGACAGCTTGTGTTTGGACACTGGATCAGCTACTTGCTCTCCATGGTTGCTCCTGAGGAGTCCGCCGTGCGTGACAGTCTCACCGACGAGAGTGTCACACGGTTCAGCCACTACCGTGCTCCAGCTCCTGGAGACCGCCGCCTTGGCCGTCCAGTCGAGCGTCAGGTCCGTGCTCGGCTATCCGAGGAGGATTGGTCTGACCTGGAGAAGGAAGACGAGAGTCTTGCACAAGCAGAGGCTCAGGGTGAGGACCTTCAGCACATTTGGTCCGAGAGTGACACATATGACAGTGTTGAGGAGTACTTTCCACCTCCTCCCTCACCCAGGCAGCACGACGTCGAGGCTGGAGGCTCAACCGTGCCCCCTCCTACTCCACCTCCCGTCTCAGAGGCACAGGTCTCTCAGCCGTCCGAGCTCACCTCCCTCCTCCAGCAGATGGTTGAGCAGCAGCGCCTGGACCGGCTTGCAGCTGAGCAGGCCCGAGCTGAGCAGGCAGCACGTCTTTTGGAGCTCCAGCAGCAGCAACAGGAGATGCAGCGCGAGATCGCCCGTGAGAGGCGAGAGGACACAGACAGGCTGACTGGGCTGATAGACCAAATGCACTAGCGCTCCCTCGACCAGCAGCAGCAGACGCAACAGGCGATGATGGGCATCCTGGGGTTGATCACCAACCTCTACACCCAGACCGGGATTGCCCTGCCGTCGCAGCTGCCAGGCTTTGCTCCACCCCCGCCTGTCCTTGCTCCAGCTGCAGCTCCAGTGCCGACCACGCCGATCCCGACGATCAGCATGTCTCCCCTGCTTGCTCCAGGCGCACCGATCCACTCTCCACTGTCGGCGACGATGTTGTTCCAGCAGACGCCGGCATCCGTTGTTAGTGCCCCATTGACAGCCGCTCCGACTCAGCAGGCATCGACAGCGGCTCCTACAGCTCCCTCCACTTCTACTCCATCCTCAGCCGTAGCAACAGGCAGCAGCTCCGACGACAGCAGCCCCGACGGTGACCAGTTCGTCATCGCTCCGAGCACTCAGGACTCTTAGGTACTCGGATTCCTTTTTGGTGTCTTGATGCCAAAGGGGGAGAAGAGTTATAGGAGAGTCAGGGGGAGGATAGCTTAGCCTCAGGGGGAGTGTTCTAGCTGTAGGGGGAGTCTCTATCTATATATTTTGTAATTTGATGTTTTTGCTACTCATTTGCTATTCATTGAGTATTCTTGCGCCACTTATTCTCTTGAGTTATTGATCGATTGAGCTTTCGAGTTATTAATCTCTTTTGAGTCTTCAAGTTTAACGTGCCATATCTTGTACTCATTGCATATCTTCTTGAGTATCGCACTATCAAATTCATTATTATTATTATGCTTCACGTGTTGTGTTGTCATCAATCACCAAAAAGGGGGAGATTTAAAGCATCTAGGCCCCCATGAGGTATGGTTTCGGTGATTAATGACAACCTTTGGATTTTACTAATGAATTTGTGGATGCAAGGTCTCCCATATCACTCAATCAAATGAAATCTATATGAATATGAACATCAACTAATGATCATTGGAGACCCCTAAACAATCACTTTATGAGATCAATCAATGTTATGAAGATTAGAAGTAAAAGCTCACATGTCAAAGTTATTCAACCATAATTGACAACCCTCAATGCTTGACAATCATTAGAAGAATATTTACAACAAGTGTCTAAGAGGTCAACCGAGAAAATTCCAAAAGAATCAGTTAGAACAACCTGAAGCAAACAAAATCAACTCACCGGATCAACCGATGTTTCCAGAAAACAACACATCGGTCGAGTTGATACAACAGAAGAAGAAGACCTCAGAACAAAGTACTCACCAAATCATCTGATGTTAAGGGCAATGTTACATCGGTCCATCAGTACAGTAAGCAATATCCTTGGACTAAGTGTAGCACCGGATCATCTGATGTACAGCAATATACACATCGGTAAATCACCCCAGTAAGCATCAAGTCTGAACCAATTCTGAAGGAAATGCCACCGCATCATCCGATGAGAAGACAAGTGTAACATCGGTCTAACAACGATCATATTTGACACAGTGACATCAGCTAAAGTGAATTTGACCGATGATAACTGAAGGAAGAACATCGGATCATCCGGTGTTCGCAGAGTAGTGATGTCAGCCTACTTTTCCAACGGCTATTTCGTGGAGGCTGGCTATTTATACCCCTTCAACCAGTCTATTCGACAAGTCTTGATCTCCATACATACTCTACACATTCTCAAGCATTCAAGACGTTGAGCTACCACTTCTAGATCATCTACACCACCTACAGACCAAGAGATAGGCTAGAACTAGCTAGAGATAGTGCTTGTGTGCTTCCATTCTTGGTGAGTGGAATCTCTAGTGTAGTGAGAGATGTAAGGGAGTGTCCCTTGGTGTTTGTAATTGGGAGAGACTTCCGGAGCTTGCCAAGACGATTGTGGAAGCCCGGAGGATCCAAGTTGTACAAGGCTTGAGATCCACCTTGCCGAGGTTGGCAAACGGGGAAGAATAGTGAAGATCCCTAGTCTCGGTGACTTGGGTGTGGCTATACCCTTTGGTGGGTGCCACAACGTGAACGTAGGAAGATCTTGACGATCTTGCCAAACCACGGGATAAATCCTCGTGTCTCCTCGGGAGTTTGCATTCTCTTCCTCTCCCTTACACTTATGCATTTAGTATATCGCAAAGTTACTATTCACTTGAATGCATAGGTTGTTTGCTTAGGGAATTGGGCTTTTAGTAATTAAGTTTTATTGCCTTAATTTTTGAAAAGAATCCCAATTCACCCCCCCTCTTGGGCATTCGATCCATACAGGCATATGCTGCACCACCCCAGCCTCAGGTGTACGCAGGTCCGCATGTACACCAGGGGTATGCAGCGCCACAACCGGCGCTAGCCAGCCCCACCCAAGGGTGTGCGGCTCTGGCACCTCACCTCCGTTTCGTGGTCTGGCCACGAAAGTTCCGGCCACACATGCCGGAGAAGTACGACGGGAGTGTCAACCCGAGTGAGTTCCTGCAGATCTACTCCACCGCAATACTAGCTGCAGGAGGCGATGAGGCCGTCATGGCCAACTACTTCCCCGTCGTCCTGACTGGCCTAGCCCAGTCATGGCTCATGAACCTGCCCCATGGGTCCATAACCTCCTGGGATGAACTATGCCGACAGTTCGTGGCGAACTTTGGCAGTTCCTACAAGCGCCCCGACACAGAGCTTGACCTCCACGCCGTCAGACAGCGCGCTGGAGAGACGCTGCGATCATTCATCCAGCGGTTCTCTCAGGTACGGAACACAATCCCTCATATCGCTAGCGCATCAGTTATTGTAGCATTCAGGCAGGGTGTGAGGGACAAGAAAATGCTTGAGAAGCTAGCCACGCATGAAGTGCGTGATGTCTCCGAGCTATTTGTCCTGGCAGACAGATGTGCTAGGGCACCTGAGCGATGCAACTAGCACTCCCAACCTTCTTCAGAGGCAAGGGAAGCCACACTGACTGAGGAAGGAGCCTTTGCAAAAAGCAGCGGCAAGAAGAAGAAGAAGGGCAATGGCAAGAACAAGCCAAAGCTCGGAGCCCATGCAGTGGCAGCCGCGGCTCCCGGCGGAGCCCGACCGCCGCGCCGAGACAAGCGCCCTCGGCAGTCACCTGAACCCGAGGAGCCTGACTTCAAGTGCCCGATGCACCGCACAAATAGCCATAGCGCTAGTGAGTGTCGGGAAGTGAAGAAGTTCGCGGAGCGCTTCCGTGAACAGAAGTAGAAGCAGCAGCACCAGGAGGGCGCACCTTCCCGCCAGAGGGAGGGCAAGCAGAAGGTCGATCTTGAAAAGGCGGATGACAGCGAGATGGGGTTCCAGAAACCCCAAAGGGCGGTGAAGGCCGTCTTCAAGGGCGGCGACTCCGACTCTAGCAGCGATAAGGAGCGCCGCAAGACTCTTCACGTCATCTACGGGGGAGCCACATATCCCACGTCCTGGAACGCAGTGAAGACTCTGCGACGGGCAGTGGCCGCGGTGGCCCCTGCTCCGAGCCCAGCTCCCCACCACAAGTGGATGAGCACGGCAATCAGCTTCGACGCCTCTACCCGAAGAACATGGCGGGAGCAGGGGTACTCCCGCTGCTGGTGTCCCCGACCATCGCCAACGTGAAGGTCTTCCACGTGCTGATTGATGGCGGGTCAGGCCTCAACCTCATATCTACGGCGGCCTTCCGGAAGCTGCAGCTGCCGATGTCCTGTCTCACACCTTTGAGCCCATTCTCGGGTGTCGGACCTGGGCAAATCCTCCTGTACAGTAACATACAGCTCCCGGTGACCTTCGGGACCCCGGAAAACTACCGTACGGAGAGAGTTTTGTTTGACGTAACAAATGTCGATCTCCCCTTAAACGCAATCATCGGAAGACCAGCGCTCTACATGTTCATGGACATATCCCACTACGGCTACCTCGTCCTGAAGATGTTGATGCCTTCTGGCGTCCTCAGAATCAGAGGGGACCGCTCTCCTACAGTGTCGGCCTTGGAGCAGCTCCAGGCACTTGCAGCGGGGAGGGCTCCGGCTTTGGGAGGCTCGAAGGAGAGTCGACTAGAACAGGGTCCGACGCAGTGGGCCTCCACTTCTGCACCCGTGTGCAACCAGTCAGCGACGACGTCCCAGTAAAGGTCGTCAGGATTGGTTTCGAGGTTGCCCAGACAACCCGCATCGCAGGGAACCTGGACAGCAAATACGAACTCACGCTCGTCACCTTCCTTCGGGACAATGTCGATGTGTTTGCATGGCAACCATCACAAATGCCCGGGATCCCTAGGGAGGTGATTGAGGACCATCTGAAGATCTACCCTGATGCCCGATCGGTGCAACAGAAACCCAGGAAACAATCCATCGAGCGGCAGAACTTCATCCGTGAAGAAATCAAGAAGCTGCTCGATGCTGGTTTCATCTGGGAGGTCCACCACCCACGATGGTTGGCCAATCCTGTTGTCGTCCCCAAGGCTGGTGGGAAACTCCGGATGTGCATCGGCTACACCAACCTGAACAAGGCATGCCCAAAGGATCCATTCCCTCTTCCTAGAATAGATCAAATAGTAGACTCAACATCAGGCTGTGATCTTCTGTGTTTCCTAGATGCGTATTCCGGTTTCCACCAAATACCAATGTCTAGTGAAGATGAGGAACACACTGCTTTCATAACAGTAGATGGCCTGTATTGTTATGTCTCCATGCCTTATGGACTCAAGAATGCTCTCCCCACCTTTGTACGTGCAATACATAAGACATTTGGGGACCTCATTAGAGATCTGGTACAAGTGTATGTCGATGACATCATGGTGAAAATTAGAACTCGCACATCCTTATTAGGCAACCTGGCCCAGGTCTTCAGCAAGCTGCGCACGACGTGCACGATGCTGAACCCAGACAAGTGCATCTTTGGGGTTTCAGCAGAGAAGTCCTTGGTTTCTTGGTCTCACACCGAGGAATTGAAGCTAACCCCGAGAAGATCAAGGAGATAGAGCTGATGCGGCCGCCGGCCCGCATCAAGGATGTGCAGAAGCTTGCAGGGTGTTTGGCGGCCCTCAGCCGGTTCATCTCAAGACTGGCTGAGCGAGCGCTTCCCTTCTTCAAGATTCTATGAAGGTCGGGTCCCTTTGTGTGGACCGAGGAAGCGGAAGCGGCATTCCAGGAACTCAAGAAACACCTGACAACGCTCCCCATCATGGTGGCGCCGGAGCCTGGCGAATCACTCCTGCTCTACATCACCGCAACAACGGAGGTAGTCAACATGGTCTTGGTTGCAGAGCACCCGGAGCCGCTGTCGCAGCAAGCACCCAAGGGAGCCCCCGGGGAGGAAGCTGAGCCTCAAGGCCTGCATCCAGCACAGGACCCCCTTGTTGTGTGCTCCAGTGACCAAGAGGCCTCCGGGTCCAGGCCCCCAGAGGTCCGACCAGAACCTGGGGGCCACATTCCCCAGGATGCAGACACATCACAAGGAGCTCAGAACCCCCCAGGGAGGGTTCGGACCTCCCAACGGCCTGTCTACTACATCAGTGAGGTCCTCCATGAAGCAAAAATAGGGTATCTGGAGGTACACAAACTGTTGTATGCAGTGCTCATAGCATCGAGGAAGCTCCGACATTACTTCCAGGCTCACCGGGTTTCAGTGGTGACCTCCTTCCCACTGAAAACCGTGCTCCACAGCCCCAACTCGACTGGCAACATTGCCAAGTGGGCAGCGGAGCTGGCGGAGTTTGAGCTGGAGTTCCTACCTCGACATGCAGTCAAGAGCCAAGCACTGGCGGACTTCCTGGCAGAATGGACTCCATCGTCAAGCAACCCTGGGGGCCCGGACAACGAAGAAACGGTGCCCAAGGCCCTAGTTTTCACCGAGCCCCCCTGGACGCTCTACTTCGACGGCTCCTCGCAGAAGCAGGGGGTCGGGGCTGGGGTCCTGCTCCTCACCCCGACTGGGGAGTAGTTCAAGTACATGGTGCGCCTTGACTTCAAGGCGACAAACAACATGGCAGAATACGAAGCCCTAATCTTCGGGCTAAAGACTGCCCTGACTCTCAATGTCCGTCAACTTCTGGCTAAAGGTGATTCCCAGTTGATCATCAAGCAAGCCAAAGGGGAGTGCAGCTGCAATGACCCTCAGCTAACAACATACTTGTTGCATGTCCGGAAGCTGGAAAAGGACTTTGAAGTCTTGGACCTGAGCCATGTACCCCGAGCTGACAACTCAATCGCAGACGACCTGTCAATAAAGGCCTCCACAGGGGCCCCGGTGCCCGAAGGAGTCTTTGCAAGGACGTTACCGCGACCAACCGCCCGAGCAGCCGAACCAGGCGAAGGGGGCGAGCCCAGCACCTCGAAGCTGGCAGTCCCGGCGGCCCTGCTACCATGGAGCCCGCCAAGGATCGTATGCGCCACCGGGAGCTCCGAGCTACCGAGCGCCCAAGATCCAGACGCTCAAGTAAGTCCCGATGCATGGATCTCGGAGGTCCGGGACTATTTGAAAGACAACATCCTTCCCGAAGAACATGCCCTGGCAGAAAGGATAGTCCGCATGGCTAAGAGGTACACGCTGGTGGAAGGGGATCTCTACTGGCGTGGCGCCAACGACATCCTACTGCGTTGCATTACCCGGGAGGAGGGCTGCGACTTGCTCGCAGAGATGCAAGGAGGCGAGTGTGGGAACCATGCATCGTCCCACACGCTGGTCGGTAAAGCCTTTCGGCACGGCTTTTACTGGCCGACAGCACTCCAGGATGCCGCCGAGATGGTCAGGATATGCAAGGCGTGACAGTTCCATGCCAAGCACATCCACACACCAGCTCAGGCGCTGCAGATGATCCCACCCTCATGGCCATTCGTTATATGGGGGTTGGACATCCTAGGACCCTTTCCCAGAGCCGTCGGAGGATTCCGGCACCTCTACGTCGCAATAGACAAGTTCACCAAGTGGCCGGAAGCCGCCCCAGTCATCACCATCAACAAGCAGTCAACAGTTAAATTCATCAAGTCGATCGTCTGTCGGTTCAGGGTCCCGAACAGAATCATCACTGATAACGGGACCCAGTTCACAAGTGTAGTGTTCCAGGAATACTGCGAGGACCTTGGGATCCAAGTCTGTTATGCATCTGTCGCTCATCCAGAGAGCAATGGACTGGTCGAGAGGGCCAATGCAGAGATCCTCAAGGGTATCAAGACTCGCACATTCTCACACCTTGAGAAGCATGGTGCAAACTGGGTAGACGAGCTTCCGTGTGCACTGTGGGCTAGCCGGACATCAACCAGTCGGGCCACTGGGGAAACGCCTTTCTTCCTGGTGTATGGGGCAGAGGCCGTCCCCCCCCCCCCCCTGAAATTACCAGGGGCTCCCCCCGTGTCCGGGTGTACGACGAAGCCGCGCAGGACCAGCTCCGGCGTGAAGACGTGGACCTCGTCGACGAGGGACGTGTAAGAGCGGCTCTTCGAAATGCACGGTACAGGCAGACGCTCCGGCGCTACCACCAGAGGACCGTGCGGAGTAGGGAGCTAAAGGTAGATGACCTGGTGCTGCGTCGCATACTCTCCCGGGGAGGGGCTAACAAACTCTCCCCCAAATGGGAGGGCCCTTTACGGGTTATGAGGGTATGCCGCCCTGGGTGCGTCCGCCTAGCTACGGAGGATGGAGAGCGACTGCCCAATCCCTAGAACATCGAGCACCTCCGTAAGTTCTACCCCTAGACCAGCGTTAGGACAGTTGCCTTTCATTGTAAAAGGTACATGGTGCCTAGGAACGGTACCTAGGGCAACTAAGGCTCCGCGCGCGAGGATCTGAGTGCACATTTCGCTTAGCTTGGTCCGGAATCCTAAGTAGGTGCACTCGACTTCCTTTGTCGCCCGAGCCGGGTCGTTCCCCTTGTAAAACCTGACCCATCTTATGGGAGACCGCAATGAAAGATTGTTGTCCTACTCTATATAGGGTACATCATTCGAAAAATTATCTTTAATTTTTTATTACTATACGTTTGCTGTAGCTCGTGATCTATCACGAGCACTGTCATTTTTCCCTGCCCTAGCAATAGTGGGAACCTTGTTGTCTGGTTGCAGGTGGGGTAGCTTGAGGTACCTGCAATGTGCCTGAGGCCTCGGATGTTCCCATACTCGGTGGTAAGTGTCTCCAGATGGTCTCCCCCGGGAAAAGCTTACGCCGAGAGGGAGGTCCAGGGGCACAATCTGCTTAGCCTGGTCATGTACCCTAAGCCTGTGCGCCCTGCCTCCCCAGCGCTACAGCTGAGTAACTGGGGGCCAGATGTACCACCCTTAAGTAGTATGAATAACGAGCCCTAGGTGCAGACGCACTGAATTACCCAAGCCCCACGAGTCAGCCCAAGATCGTAAGTCAAGCGACACTAAAAAGGAGCAGGGAAACAATGACCAGCGGACAGAATTACTTCTCCTATTTTTTGATCTATATGCATGTCTTCAAGGAGTTTTCCTGGCGATAACCGTCAAAGTACCCACGAAGATGGTGGGCACCGCCGGACCGAAGCCCCGGTGGTACCCCCAGGGGGCCTGCCATCGACGTTTCACAGAAGATGGTGGGCACCACCGGACCGAAGCTCCCGCAGCACCCCCAGGGGGCCCGCTGTCGACGTCCCTTCATACTCAGCTACGGAAATGCTACCTACGCATCCTAGGCTCCCCTGCAACCGTCCGCCCTAAGTCCTAAGTGTTGACGGGTGTGCCCACAACAACTAGCCACACATGTCAGGGGGGCCACACTTCGGGGGACCGCAGGTCCTGGAAGCTAAGGAACAACAAGTAACCAGAAGATATTGCTGGAAATAAAAGCATGCTGAGTATAAGAGGCACCATAGGCAGATTTTTTGTTCCAAAATAAAAAGTTTGCCACCACAATCAACCAGACAAAAGCTGAAAGAAGCAAAAAGCATAAACAACACATGGGGAGCCCTCAGCCGCTCCGCTGGAACCTTGAGGTGATGAGCGCCACCACATCCGAGACTTCAGACTTGGCGGTCTCTTCCCTCTTGGCGATGGGCCCCTCGAGGACCGGCTGCAGAGAGACGTCGGGGTACCAACTCCGGTAGCAGGACATGTTGTGCGTCGCCACCTCCTTCACCAGCATCCTCCCCTCTGCCTCCAGCTGGTTGTTGATGATGGCCCCCCCCCCCCAGCAAACGCATCCTCGAGCTGGTGGAGTCTAGTGCCGGGAACACCTGGCTCACCTCCTGCGCTGGTTCCCCCACGCGCACCGGGCTGAAGCCGAGCGGCACCAGAGCCGAGTCGGCGCCACCAAGGAATTCCCAGACCTTTTGGGCCTCAGCAGAGCGCGACGCCTGGAGCTCCTGCACCTCCTGCCGGGCCGCCGCCAACGCTCGGGGGCCGCCGTCCAGGAACAACTTCTCCTTGGCCGCCAGGGCCCGCTCGCGCTCGCTGACCTCCCTCTCGCGGCGGCTCAAGTCACCCTCCTTGAGGGCGATGTTAAACTCGCGGTCCAGGAGGGCCTGGCGCTCGGCAAGCTGGGCTTGCTCCGCTTCAGCCAAGGTGGCATCCCAGTGGTCTAGCTCGGCGGCGCGGACCCTCGCCCCTTCCTGCTGGAGGACGAGCCAGCGGGAGGTCGCCTCCACCTCAGCCTACTTCACCGCAAGCTCCTGCTCCCGTTTGGCAAGAGCATCTTGGTGGCGAGATAGCAGCTGCTGAAGGTCCTCGCAGGACTGGAGGCGGGAGCTGGCCTCAGCATGGATAGTCGCGGCGTTCGCCTTCAGCTTCTGAGTGACAGCGTCCAGTTGAGCGATGAGCTCGCGCTCCTGCTCGAGGATCTTCATCTCCTCCCGAACAACCGCCTCCCGCTAAGTCGCTCGGCTCTTCGCCATCCGGGTCCGGGCCTCCAGGGCCCTCGCCCATTCCCGGAGCCAGTCATCCTCGTCTTCAAGCCGCCCTTTATCCCGGGCGAGGGCCGCCTGAGCCTGCCGGAAGCCGGAGTAGGCCATGGCCATGGCTTCAGACAGGGGGAGGGGCTCCACCATAGCAGCGGGTCCCTGCCCCCCCCCCCCCCCCCACTTCTTCAATATCATCCTCCATTTGGAGGACCACTGGGGAGACGAGGACCAGAGCTCCCCCAATTGGAGAAGGCGGGGGGGGGGGGGGGACCACCGTCGGAAGCAGGCGCATCGCCCCCAAGGGCCCCCTCCCCGGCAGCGGCACCTGGGGCGGCGGCGCCAGCCGACGTAGTGGTGTCGGACGACGCGGCGGCGTCGGCCGGCGCGGAGTAGCCGGTGGATGCGGAGTCGTTGGCGGGCGCGGCAACAGTCGTCGGCGCGTGCGGCTGGGCTTCAGCAGCCGCTATAGGGGTCTCGGGCACAGAGGCCCAGGGCACCCCGGTGGCAGCAGCCCGGTGCGTCGGAGCGGGGCCCGAGGCTGTAGAGGAGCCCCGCGAGCCGGCTGGAGCGGCATACCCTCCAGCAGAAGGGCCCGCGGGTGGAGAAGGAGTAGTTGTAGTGATGCTAAAATCAAGCAAACCCATATCATAAGGGAATGACAGTCTAAGCGCACAGCAAAGAGCACCCAAGATAAAATCTATGCAGGCTTACTGGGGGACGTTGAAGCTTCACCGCTTCCCGAAAGGGTTGGGGGGGGGTTCGGACTCCCCGAACCCGCGGCGGGGACCGCTGAGTGTGCTGGGAGCCCCTGTGGTGGAGGAGTTGGCGGCACCCCGAAGTCTGGCGCTCCTCCAAATGGCGAGGGAATGTTGGGGTCCCGTCGGCGTTTAGGAGCCTCCCCCTCTTGCGCATCGAGGACTCGGTCGGCAAAGTGGCACCATCAGCGCCCCCTGACGACGAATGCGGCAGGGCACCGGCGTCCTGACGAGGAGCGGAGGGGGCCAGAGGCGGCGGCCGGGCGCACTTCTTGGGGTTCGGGTCTGACACCGGAATCGGCGTTTTCCCTTTCGCCTTGTCAACAGAGGCGTCGTCGCCGCATCCCCGTTGACAGAGTTGGGGCCTGCTTGAGGCGTCGTTGCTTGAGGGATCTTCGCCGCTTGGGGGAGCCCCGCCTCCCTCAGCGTCGTCGACGATGTTGACCCCCCGGAACGGGTCCCCGATCTGGCGCTGCACTAGCCCGGACTCGTCGAGTGTCGGCATCGTCTTCAGCAGCTGCCTCCTCAGCTCGAAGTCTGAGCACAAGGGGCAGCAGGCCATCGGAAGAGACAGCTCCTCGGGGTAAATGTCGTCGGGGCACACCCGGGTCAGCATGTCGTGCAGCTGCTACTCGCCCAGGTTGGAGTCGGGGCCGGTCTCGAGTCGGGTGCTGTCGGTACCCTGCAGACCGGGTACCCCCGCGCACAGGAGAAAACCGCTAAGGACTCCGCCTCTGCCTAAGAGGCCGAATCTGAGGCTGCCACGTTGAGGAGGGAAGGACCAGATCCTACCTCCCCGTCGGGGGAGGCTACCAAGCTGCCACGTGGCCGGCAGGACTGGACCCACGCCTCCCCGCTGAGGCGGGCTCCGGAGCCGCACGTGGCCAATCGGGACCTCAGGGCCAAGCCCGCGTCCTCGCAGGGAAAGGCACCGGAGCTACCACGTGGCCGGCAGGGCTGAGCCTCCACCCCTTCATAGGGACGGCTCCGAATGCGCCACGTGGCCTGTTCCGTCAAGCGCCTTGCTTCCCACTGAGGCAGGCTCCGGTGCAACCACGTGGAGGACGACCAACTCAGTGCGGTAGGAAGCCGCAGTAAAGGAACGCGTGCGCTGCTTAGACAGGCATTAAGTATGCACGCCTTCCCCAGGCAAGTCGAGTCGTGCATGCGAAAGTCAAGGATCCAGTGTCCTGTCTTGTCCGAGTAGCCGGTACAGACCCACGTCGCAAGACGGGCGAATGGGTCGCAAGGACAAGACGGATGAGACGTGCACGGCCATCATCACCAACTATGTGTAGCCCTAGCGCACGACGCGGCGGGACAACACATTGACATCCCTGACAAAGGGAAGTAGATAGCAATTAATCCTAGATATCGTATAGGATTTGGCTCTCCCCAGGACCACCTGTCAGGTACTGGGACCCACTTTGTGACTGCAGAGTCCTTGAACTATAAAAGGGCTCTGCAGACGACCTTCACAGGGGACAAAAAATTAGACCAAGGCTCATACACGCTCAAGCAAGGCAATACACAAACACTCCCGTGGACGTAGGGTATTATGCTCCGGTGGCCCGAACCACGTAAATACCCTGTGTTCACCATCCTGCTGTGTTCGATCTCCTGGGACTAGCCCTCGTGAATCCAAAGAACCTCCGCGGGCTGCTCTCTAAGCAGGTCTGGGGGAAGTGTCGTTTATGACCTTCGACATTTGGCACGCCAGGTAGGGGGCTTTTTTCCCCATCAAGATCTCCACCAGCAGCAATGGTGAACGACCAATCCAATGCCGGTTCATCCAGGGCACAGTCGCGGCGACAGACAGTGGCGGAGGATCTGGCGTCATCCCGCTCTAGGGCAGGATACCGCTCTAGGGCAGGAAGGTCATGACCTTCGCGTCGCCCTGCAGTCACTTCGCTGGCTGCAGGCCGACACGCCACCCCACGGCGTACTCTGGCCGTGACAGCAATCATGGCGCCACCGGCTGCAAGCCCGGAGAGTGCGCTCGCGGCAGCGCACGCGCTACTCCACAACCCTCCTGCTGGGGATGCTCCTCAGGGAGCAGCTCAGCAGTGGATCAACGACGTCGACCACCTCGTCACCGCTGCACTCAACGCGCCTCCGCCGAGGGAGACACATGCCCAGCCGTTGCATGTGTCATTGTCGCGAACGCCGACAATCGACCAGTGGACGGCAGACTCGCACTCGACCAGGATCTCAACAACAGATCTGAGAACTGGGCTGCAGCGCCGCAGGGCCGCAGAGAACTGCCGAGTCACCATCGAGCGCCAGAGGGAGCATCAGCACAACCTCGAGGCAGATTACAACATGCTGGGCCCCGTGCCCCAGGCTCATGCTGTGTCTCCACCACACCAGATGTACGTCACGCCTCCACCTCACCAGGCGTACGTTGCGCCTCCTGCACAGGCGTATGCAACATCACCCCAACACCAGGTGTACGCAGGCCCGCCTACTCACCCGGGGTATGCGCCGCCGCCGCCGGCACCAGTCAGCCCCAGCCAAGGGTGTGCAGCGCTAGCGCCTCACCTCCGTTTAGTGGTCTGGCTACGAAAGTTCCAGCCGCACATGCCGGAAAAGTACGACGGGAGCGTCAACCCGAGCGAGTTCCTGCAGATCTACACCACTGCGATACTAGCTGTAGGAGGCGACGAGGCCATTGTGGCTAACTACTTCCCCGTCATCCTGACCGGCCCAGCTCGGTCATGGCTCATGAACCTGCCCCAGGGGTCCATAACCTCCTAGGATGAGTTGTGCCGACAGTTAGCGCCCCAGCACCGAGCTTGACCTCCACGCCGTTAGACAGCGCACTGGAGAGTCGCTGCGATCGTTCATCCAACGGTTCTCCCAGGTACGGAACACCATCCCTCATGTTGCTAGCGCATCGGTTATCGTCGCGTTCAGACAAGGTGTGAGGGACAAGAAGATGCTCGAGAAGCTAGCCACGCACGAGGTGCGTGATGTCTCCCAGCTGTTCTCCATGGCAAACAGGTGTGCTAGGGCAGCTGAGGGGCGCAACTGGCACTCCCAGCCATCCTCAGAAGCAAGGGAAGCCACCCCGACTGAGGAAGGAGCCTCTGCGAGGAGCAGCGACAAGAAGAAGAAGAAGGGCAGTGGAAAGAGCAGGCCAAAGCCCGGAGCCCAGGCAATGGCGGCTGCGGCACCCAGCAGAGCCCGAGCATCGCGCCGAGACAAGCGCCCTAAGCAGTCGCCTGAGCCCGAGGAGCCCGACTTCAAGTGCCCGGTGCACCGTACAAATAGCCATAGTCCTAGCGAGTGCCGGGAAGTGAAGAGGTTCGCGAAACGTTTCCGCGAACAGAAACAGAGGCAACACCGCCAGAAGGGCGCACCCCCCGCCAGAGGGAGGGCAAGCAGAAGGCTGATCCTGAGAAGGAGGATGACAGCGAGATGGGGTTCCAGGAACCCCAGCGGGTGGTCAAGGCTGTCTTCGAGGGTGGCGACTCCGACTCCAGCAGTGACAAGGAGCGCCGCAAGACCCTCCATGTCATCTACGGAGGAGCCACAGACCCCACGTCCCGAAATGCAGTGAAAACCCTGCGGCGGGCAGTGGCTGCAGTGGCCCCCGCCCCAAGTCCGGCTCCCCACCACAAGTGGATGAGCATGACGATCAGCTTCGACGCTTCTGACTGCCCGAAGAACATGGCAGGGGCAGGAGTGCACCCGCTGCTGGTGTTCCCGACAATCGCAAATGTGAAGGTCTTTCACGTGTTGATAGATGGAGGGGCGGGCCTCAACCTCATCTCCACGGCGTCTTTCCGAAAGCTGCAGCTGCCGATGTCTCAGCTCACACCCTCGAGCCTGTTCTCGGGTGTCAGACATGGGCAAATCCTCCCGTATGGTAACATACACCTCCCGGTGACCTTCGGGACCCCGGAGAATTACCGTACGGTGAGCGTTTTATTCGACGTGGCAGACGTTGACCTCCCCTTCAACGCAATCATCAGGAGGCCAGCCCTCTACAGGTTCATGGCTGTAGCCCACTACGTCTGCCTCGTCCTGAAGATGCCGACGCCTTCTGGTGTCCTCAGGATCAGAGGGGACCGCTCAGCCGCAGTGTTAGCCTTGGAGCAGCTCCAAGCACTTGCAGCGGGGAGGGCTCTGGCCCCAGATGGCTCGAAGGAGAGTCGGCCAGAGCAAGGCCCGGCGCAGCGAGCCTTCACTACTGCACCCCGTGTGCAACCTGCCAACAACGACGACGTCCCCGTGAAGGTCGTCAGGATTGGCTCCGAGGCTGCCCAAACAACCCGTATCGCGGGGAACTTGGACAGCAATAGGAATGCGCGCTCATCACCTTCCTCCGGGACAACGTCGATGTGTTTGCATGGCAACCATCACAAATGCTCGGGATCCCCAGGGAGGTGATTGAGCACCATCTGAAGATCTACCCCGACGCCCGACCGATACAGCAGAAGCCCAGGAAACAGTCCATCGAGCGGCAGAACTTCATCTTTGAAGAAATCAAGAAGCTGCTCGATGCTGGTTTCATCCAGGGGGTTCACCACCCACGGTGGTTGGCCAATCCTGTTGTCATTCCCAAGGCTGGCGGGAAGCTCCAGATGTGCATCGACTACACCAACCTCAATAAGGAATGTCCATAGGATCCATTCCCTCTTCCTAGGATAGATCAAATGGTAGACTCAACATCAAGCTGTGATCTTCTGTGTTTCCTAGATGCGTATTCCGGTTTTCACCAAATACCTATGTCTAGGGAAGATGAGGAACACACTGCTTTCATAACAGTAGACGGCCTGTATTGTTATGTCTCCATGCCTTATGGTCTCAAGATGCTCTCCCCACCTTTGTACGTGCAATGCATAAGACATTCGGGGACCTCATTAGAGATCTAGTAGAGGTGTATGTCAACGACATCGTGGTAAAAATCAGGGACAACACATCCCTATTAGACAACCTAGCCCGAGTCTTCAGCAAGCTGCGCACGACACGCACGATGCTGAACCCCGACAAGTGTGTCTTTGGGGTCTCTGCAAGGAAGCTCCTTGGTTTCTTGGTATCGCACTGAGGGATCGAAGCTAACCCAGAGAAGATCAAGGCGATAGAGCTGATGCAGCCGATGGCCCGCATCAAGGACGTGCAGAAGCTTGCGGGATGCTTGGCAGCCCTCAGTCGGTTCATCTCAAGACTGGCTGAGCGAGCCCTGCCCTTCTTCAAGATTTTGCGGAAGTCAGGCCCCTTTGAGTGGACTGAGGAAGCTGAAGCGGCCTTCCAGGAGCTCAAGAAACACCTGACGACGTTACCCATTATGGTGGCGCCAGAACCCGACGAACCACTCCTATTGTACATCACCGCAACAACGGAAGTGGTCAGCATGGTCTTGGTTGCAGAGCGGTCGGAGTTACTGCCGTAACAAGCACCAAAAGGAGCCCCAGAGGGGGAGGCCGAGCCTCAAGGCCCGAACCCAAAAGAGACCCCCCTGCTGTGAGTTCCAGTGACCAAGTGCCTTACGGGTCCTAGCCCCCGGAGGCCCAGCTAGACCCTTGGAGCCACATTCCCCAGGATGCAGACGCATTGCAAGGGGCCCCGGACCCCCCAGGGAGGGTTCAAACCTCCCAACGGCCAGTCTACTACGTCAGTGAGGTCCTCCATGAAGCAAAAACAAGATACTTGTAGGTACACAAACTGCTGTATGCAGTGCTCATAGCGTCGAGGAAGCTCCGGCATTACTTCCAGGCTCACCGGGTTTCAGTGGTCACCTCCTTCCCACTGAAAACCGTACTCCACAGCTCCAATTCGACTGGCAACATTGCCAACTGGGCAGCGGAGCTGGCTGAGTTCAAGCTGGAGTTCTTACGTCGACATGCATTCAAAAGCCAAGCACTGGCGGACTTCTTGGCCGAATGGACCCCATCGCCAAGCAACCCGGGGGGCCCGGACAACGGCTAAACGGTGCCCAAGGCTCCAGTTTTCACCGAGACCCCCTGGACGCTCTACTTCGACGGCTCCTCGCGGAAGCAGGGGCCGGAGTCGGGGTCCTGCTCCTCACTCCGACTAGGGAGCAGTTCAAGTACATGGTGCGCCTCAACTTCAAGGCGACAAACAACATGGCAGAGTATGAAGCCCTAATCTTTGGGCTGAAGACTGCCCTGACCCTCAATGTCCGAAAGCTTCAGGCTAAAGGTGATTCTCAACTGATCATCAAGCAAGCCAAAGGAGAGTGCAGCTGCAACGACCCTCAATTAGCAGCATACCTGCTGCACGTCCAGAAGCTGGAGAAGGATTTTGAAGTCTTGGACTTGTGCCATGTACCCCGAGCTGACAACTCAGTCGCAGACGACCTGTCAACGAAGGCCTCCACAGGGGCCCAGTGCCTCAAGGAGTCTTTGTAAGGACGTTACCGCGACCAACCGCCCGGGCAGCCAAACCGGGCGAAGGGGGCGAGCCCAGCACCTCGAAGCTGGCAGTCCCGGCGACCCTGCTACCATGGAGTCCGCCAAGGATTGTATGCGCCACCGGGGGCTCCGAGCTACCGGGCGCCCAAGATCTAGAGGCTCAAGCAAGTCCCGATGCATGGATCTCGGAGGTCCGGGACTACTTGAAAGACAATATCCTTCCCGAAGAACATGCCCTGGCAGAAAGGATTGTTCGCATGGCTAAAAGGTATACTTTGGTGGAAGGGGATCTCTACCGGCGTGGCGGCAACGACATCCTACTGCGATGCATTACCCGGGAGGAGGGCTATGACTTGCTCGCAGAGATCCATGGAGGCGAGTGCGGGAACCATGCGTCCTCCCGCACGCTGGTCGGTAAAGCCTTTCGGCATGGCTTTTACTGGCCGACAGCACTCCAGGATGCCGCCGAGATGGTAAAGAGATGCAAGGCATGCCATTTCCATGCCAAGCAGATCCACACACCAGCTCAGGCGCTGCAGATGATCCCTCCCTCATGGCCATTCGCTGTATGGGGGTTGTACATCCTGGGACCCTTTCCCAGAGCCGTCGGAGGATTCCGACATCTCTACGTCGCCGTAGATAAGTTCACCAAGTGGCCGGAAGCCACCCCAGTTGTCACCATCAACAAGCAGACAACAGTAAAGTTCGTCAAGTCGATCGTCTGCCGGTTCGGGGTCCCAAACAGAATCATCACTGATAACAGGACCCAGTTCACAAGTGCAGTGTTCCAGGAATACTGCAAGGACTTGGGGATCCAAGTCTTCTATGCATCCGTTGCTCACCCAGAGAGCAATGGCCAGGTCGAGAGGGCCAATGCAGAGATCCTCAAGGGCCTCAAGACTCACATTCTCACACCTTGAGAAGCATGGTGCAAATTGGGTGGATGAGCTTCCGTGTGTGCTGTGGGCTAGCCGGACATCAACCAGCCGGGCCACGGGGGAAACGCCTTTCTTCTTGGTGTACGGGGCAGAGGCTGTCCTCCCCCCCAGAAATTACCATGGACTCCCCCCGTGCCCGGAGGTACGACGAAGCCGCGCAGGACCAGCTCCAGCGTGAAGACCTGGACCTCGTCGACGAGGGACGAGTGCGAGCGGCTCTCCGAAATGCACGGTATAGGCAGGCGCTCCGGCGCTACCATTAGAGGACCGTGCGGAGTAGGGACCTAAAGGTAGACGACCTGGTGTTGCGCCGCATACTCTCCCGGGAAGGGTCTAACAAACTCTCCCCCAGCTGGGAGGGTCCCTTCTGGGTAACAGAGGTTTGCCGCCCAGGATGCGTCCGCCTGGCTACGGAGGATGGACAACGATTACCCAACCCATAGAACATCGAGCACCTCCGTAAGTTCTACCCCTAGACCAGGGTTGGGGCAATGCTATTTCATTGTAAAGGTTACATATTGTCTCAGGACAGCACTTAGGATAAGGGGATGGGGCTCCGAGTGCACATTCCGCTTAGCCTGGTCCAGAACCCTAAGTAGGTGCACTCGACTCCATCTAACACCCAGGTCGGGTTATTCCCCTTGAAAAGTCTGCTCCATATTATGAGAAACTACAATGAAAGAATGTTGCCCTGCCTGGTATAGGGTTTGTCAATTCAAAAATTATCTTTAATTTTTATGATGTTGCTGTAAGCCCGCCATAGCTCGTGATCTATCATGAGCGCTGTCGTTTTTCCCTGCTTTAGCAATAGTGGGAGCCTTGCTGTCTGGACTACAGGTGGGGTTGCTTGAGGTACCTGCAATGCGCCTGGGGCCTCGGATGTTCCAATACTCACGGGCATGTGTCTCCAGATGGTCTCCCTCAGAAAAGGCTTACGCCGAGCGGGAGGTCCAGGGCCACAGCCTGCTTAGCCTGGTCCCGTACCCTAAGCCTGTGCGCTCTGCCTCCCCAGCGCTACAGCCGAGTACTAGGGGGCAGATGGACCACCCTTGGATAGTATGGACGACGAGTCCTAGGTGCAGGAGCACTGAATTACCCAAGCCCCACGAGTCAGCCCAGGATCGTAAGTCAAGCGACACTACAAAAAGAGCAGGGGTAAAGTGACCAGCAGACAGAATTACTTCTCTTTTTTTATCTATGTACATGTCTTTGAGGAATTTATTCCAGCAACCACCGTAAGAGTACCCGCGAAGACAGTGGGCACCGCTGGACTGGAGCTCCGGCGGCACCCCCAGGGGGCCCGCTGTCGACCTCTCACTGAAGATGGCGGGCACCGCCAGACTAGAGCTCCGGCGACACCCCCAGGGGGCCCGCTGTCGACCCCTCACTGAAGATGGCGGGCACCGCCGGCCTGAAGCTTCGGCGGCACCCCCAGGGGGCCCATTGTCGACCTCTCAATAAAGGTGGTGGCCACCGCGGGACTGAAGCTACGGCGGCACCCCCAGGGGGCCCGCTGTCGACGTACCTGCATACTTAGCTACGATAATGCAACCTACGCATCCTAGGCTCCCCCTGCACCCGTCCGCCCTAAGTCCTAAGTGTATGACAGGTGTGCCCACAACAACTGGCCATGCCTGTCAGGGGGCCATACTTTGGGGGACGGCAGGTCCTGGAAGTTAAGGAACAACAAGCAGCTGGAAGACATTGCTGGAAATAAAAGCAAGCTGAGTATAAAAGGGCACCACAGACAGATTTTTTATCACACAAATAAAGAGTTTGTCACCACAGCCAGCCACAAGACAAAAACAGAAAGACAAAAACTTAAACAGACGCTCGGGGAGCCCTCAGCCGCTCCGCTGGAACCTTGAGGCGATGAGTGCCACCACATCTGAAACTTCAGACTTGGCAGCCTCTTCCCTCTCGGCGATGGGCCCCTCGAGGACCGGCTGCAGGGAGACGTCGGGGTACCAGCTCCGGAAGTAGGACAGGATGTGCGTCGCCACCTCCTTCACCAGCATCCGTCCCTCGCCCTCCAGCTAGTTGTCGAGGATGGCCCCCAGAGAGCGCATCCTCGAGCTGGTGGAGTCAAGCGCCGGGAACACCTGACTCACCTCCTGCGCCGGCTCCCCCACGCGCATCGGGCTGAAGCCGAGCGGCACCAGAGCCGAGTCGGCACCGCCAAGGAACTCCCAGACCTTCTGGGCCTCGGCGGAGCGCGCCGCCCGGAGCTCCTCCACCTCCTATTGGGCCGCCGCCAGCGCCCGGGGGCCGCCGTCCAGGAATCGCTTCTCCTTGGCCGCCAGGGCCCTCTCGCCGACCCCCGCCTCGCGGCGGTCCAAGTCACCCTCCTCGAGGGCGACGTTGAACTCGCGGTCCAGAAGGGCCTGGCGCTCAACGGACTGGGCCTGCTGCGCCTCAGCCACGGCGGCTTCCCGGCGGTCCAACTCGGCAGCGCGGACTCTCGCCCCTTCCTGCTGGAGGATGAGCCCGCGGCAGGTCGCCTCCACTTTGGCCTGCTTCGCTGCCAGCTCCAGCTCTCGTTCGGCTAGAGCAGCCTCCCGGAGGGACAGCAGGTGTTGAAGGTCCTCGTAGGCCTGGAGGCGGGAGCTGGCCTCAGCGTGGATGGCCTCGGTGTCTGCCTTCAGCTTCTGGGTGACGGCGTCCAGCTGGGCAATGAGGTCACGCTCCTGCTCGAGGATCTTCATCTCCTCCCGAACGACCGCCTCCCGCTGGGCCGCTCGACTCTTCACCAGCCGGGTCCGGGCCTCCAAGGTCCTTGCCCATTTCCGGAGCTGGTCGTCCTCGTCCTCGAGCCGCCCTTTCTCCCGGGCAAGGGCCGCCTGGGCCTACCGGAAGCCGGAGTAGGCCACGGCCATAGCCTCGGACAGGGGGAGAGGCTCCATCGTAGCAGCGGGCCCCTGCCTCCCCACTTCCTCAATGTCGTCCTCCATTTGGAGGACCACTGGGGAGGCGGGGACCAGGGCCCCCTCCCGGATGGCAGCACCCGGGGCGGTGGCGCCAGCCGACGTAGTAGTGTCAGAGGGCGCGGCAGCATCGGCCGGCACGGAGTAGCCAGTGGACCGGAGTCGTTGGCAGGTGCGGCGGCGGTCGTCGGCGCGCGCAGCTGGGCTTCGGCAGCCGCTGCGGGGGTCTCGGGCACGGAGGCCCGAGGTACCCCGGCGACAGCAGCCTGGTGCACCGGAGCAGGGCCCGAGGCAGCAGACGATCCTCGCGATCCGTCTGGAGCGGCAGACCCCCCAGCAGAAGTGCCCGCGAGTGGTGAAGTAGCTGTGGTGGCGCTGAAAGCAAGAAAACTCAGACCATAAGAGATTGACAGGGTAGGCGCACAACAAAGAACACCCAAGGTAAAATCTGAGCAGGCTTACTGGGGGACGCTGAAGTTCCACCGCTTCCCGAAAGGGTTGGGGGGGATCGGACCCCCCGAACCCGCGGCAGGGGCCCCTGAGTGTGCTGGGGGCCCCTATGGTGGTGGTGTCGGCGGCACCCCCGAGGTCTAGCGCCCCTCCGAACGGAGAGGGAACGCTGGGGTCCCGTCGGCGTTGAGGAGCCTCCCCCTCTTGCGCGTGGAGGACTCGGGCGGCAAAGTGGCACCATCGGCGCCCCCCGGCGACGAGCGCGAAAGGGCTCCGGAGTCCTAGCGAGGGGCAGAAGGGGCCGGCGGCGGCGATCGAGCGCGCTTCTTGGGGGACGGGTCCGGCATCGGAACCGGCACTTTCCCCTTCCCCTTGTTGGCGGGGGCGACGACGCAACCCCATGGATGGTGCTGGGGGCCGCTCGAGGAGTCGTCGCTTGAAGAACCAACGTCGCTTTAGGGAGCCTCGCCTCCCTCAGCGTCGTCGGCAATGTTGACCCCCCGGAACGGGTCCCCGATCTGGCGCCGCGCTAGCCCGGACTCGTCAAGGGTCGGCATCATCTTCAGCAGCTGCCTCCTCAACTCAGAGTCCGAGCACAAGGGGCGGCAGGCTGACGGAAGAGCCAGCGCCTCAGCGGAGATGTCATCGGGGCAGACCCGGGTCAGCATGTCGAGCAGCTGCTGCTCGCCCAGGTTGGAGCCGGGGCCGGTCTCGAGCCGAGTGCAGTCCGACAGGCCGGTGAACATCGATGCCGGACGGGCACGGTATTGAAGCGGAGCTATGCGGCGGGACATGAAGTCCCGCAGCACCATGGCAGACGACAGCCCGTGGTCCGCCAACATCTGGATCCTCTCCAGCACCAGGTTGAACGCCTCCTCCAGCTCTGGGCGCTCCTCCCAGAATGATCGCTCAGAGTAGGGGATCCCGGTGGAGAGGCACATCCGGTCGTGGGCCTCGACCTTGGTGATCATCCAATCTTCACGCCACAGCCCCCACCTCGCGGAGTTGAAGGAAGCAATGTACCTCGTGGGGACCTTTGTCCGGTGCTAGAAATAGTAGGCGCCGAGGTGCTCCTTCGAACTCATGTCGGTGGCCCTCAGTACAAAAAAGTACCAGAAGAGCTTCACTGACGACATCACCCCCACGAACATCTCGCAGAGGTGAGCGAAGACCGCTAGCATGGCGATCGAGTTCGGCGCGAGGTGGTGGAGTTGGAGGCCGAAGGTCTCCAGGAGCATGACTAGGAAGGCGGATGCTGGCGGGACGAAGCCGGCCAGCACGTACGATGAGAATAGGACCATCTCCCCGGCAGAGAAGCTCAGCGGGAGCCTCCCGGGACGGAGCCACGACTCCCGCTCAGGAGTATGCCAGCCGAGAAGCCGGCGCATGGGGGCCAGGTCAGCAGACCTGGACAACCTGGACTTGGGCAAGATGCTCGCCATGAGGGTTGAGGGAGGAGGCTCTGGACGGGGAGACTGGGAACTAGAGCGCAAGAACTGGGCTTGAGGCAAAAGCACGAGCGCAGGGATGCAGAGGCGGGAGAAAGGACCCTCAGGGGGAAAGTTCTCTTTTTATGCACCCCTGCAGGCCAACAGGCGCAAAAGTGTGGATCGCCGCAGCCTGAGTAGAAGAGTAATGAACCCGTATGGGCAATGACATGAGGGCCCGGGTCGCTCGACATAGAAGGCGAGCCGGGCAGCTAGCTATGCGGGAGGTAACTCGGCGGTTTTCGAAAGGGCAAAAGCAGCGGAAGTGCAGGAGCCACCTTGGGAACCACCGTAGTTAAAGCACGATTGAAGGCAGGAGTCACGTCGCGCAGCGCCTGTTCAGCACCTTCACTTACCGGAAGGGGACACATCGCCTCAACGGCAGGGGCGTGTCGCTTGGGGAACTGCCTCGAAGTGGAATCGGAAGAGTTGCGCGGGAAGAAAAGGGAGAAGACCCCACCTGCGGTATCGACGACTCTCCCGAGGTGGGCTCGGGGGCCACTGTCGGTACCCTGTAGACCGGGTACCCCCGCGCACAGGAGAAAACCGCTAAGGACTCTGCCTCTTCCTAAAAGGCCGAATCCGAGGCTGCCACATTGAGGAGGAAAGGACCAGATCCTACCTCCCCGTCGGGGGAGGCTCCCAAGCTGCCACGTGGCCGGCAGGACTAAACCCACGCCTCCCCGCTCAGGCGGGCTATGGAGCCGCCACGTGGCCAATTAGGACCTCAGGGCCAAGCCCGCGTCCTTGCAGGGAAAGGTATCGGAGCTACCACGTGGCTGACAGGGCTGAGCCTCCACCCCTCCATAGGGTTGGGCTCCGAATGCGCCATGTGGCCTGTTCCGTCAAGCGCCTTGCTTCCCACTGAGGCAGGCTCCAGCACAACCACGTGGAGGACGGCCAACTCAGTGCGGTAGGAAGCCACAGTAAAGGAACGCGTGCGCTGCTTAGACAAGCATTAAGTACGCGCGCCTTCCCTAGGCAAGCCGAGTCGCGCATGAGAAAGTCAAGGCTCCAATGTCCTGTCTTGTCCGAGTAGCCGGTACAGACCCACGCCGGAAGACGGGCGAATGGGTCGCAAGGACAAGATGGACGAGACGTGCACGGCCATCATCACTAACTATGTGTAGCCCTAGCGCACGACGCGACGGGGTGGTGCATTGACATCCGTGACAAAGGGAAGTAGATAGCAATTAATCCTAGATCTTGTATAGGATTCGGCTCTCCCCAGGACCACCTGTCGCGTACTGGGACCCACTTTGTGACTGCAGAGTCCTTGAACTATAAAAGGGCTCTGCAGACGACCTTCACAGGGGACAAAAAATTAGACCAAGGCTCATACACGCTCAAGCAAGGCAATACACAAACACTCCCGTGGACGTAGGGTATTACGCTCCGACGGCCCGAACCACGTAAATCCCCTGTGTTCACCATCCTGCTGTGTTCGATCTCTTGGGACTAGCCCTCGTGAATCTAAAGAACCTCCGCGGGCTGCTCTTTAAGCAGGTCTGGGGGAAGCGTCATTTACGACCTTCGACAGGTGCAGTCTGATAGGCCGGTGAACATCCACGCCGGGCGGGTGCGGCGCTGGAGCGGAGCTATGCGGCGGTACATGAAGTCCCTCATCACCATGGCAGACGACAACCCGTGGTCCGCCAGCATCTGGATCCTCTCCAACACCGGGTTGAACGCCTCTTCCAGCTCTGGGCGCTCCTCCCAGAATGACCGCTCAGAGTAGGGGATCCCGATGGGGAGGCACATCCGGTTGTGGGCTTCAATCTTGGCGATCATCCAATCCTCGTGCCATTGCTCCCATCGTGCAGAGTTAAAGGAAGCAATATACCTCATGGGGACCTTGGTGCGGCGCTGGAAGTAGTAGGAACTGAGGTGCTCCTTTGAGCTTCTGCCGGTGGCCCTCAGTACAAAAAAGTACCTGAAGAGCTTTACCGATGGCATCACCCCCACAAACATCTCGCAGAGGTGAGCGAAGACCGCCAGCATTGCGATCGAGTTCGGCGCGAGGTGGTGGAGTTGGAGGCCGAAGGTCTCCAGGAGCATGACCAGGAAGGCGGATGCAGGCGGGACGAAGCCGGCCAGCACGTATGACGAGAAAAGCACCATCTCCCTGGCAGAGAGGCTCAGCGGCAGCCTCCCTAGGACGGAGCCACTTCTCCTGCTTAGGAGCGTGCCAACCGAGGATCCGGCGCATGGGGGCCAGGTCGGCGGACCTGGACAGCCGGGACTTGGGCAGGATGCTCGCCATGAGGATCGAAGGAGGAGGCTCTGGAAGGGGAGATCGGGAGCTAGAGCGCAAGGAACTGGGCTTGGGGCAAGAAGGCACGAGCGCAAGGATGCAGAAGCGGAAGAAAGGACCATTAGGGGGGAATGGTCTCTTTTTATTCACCTTTGCAAGCCAACAGACGCATCGTGTGAATCGCCGCAGCCTCAGCAGAAGAGCAACAGACCCGCATAGGCGATGACATGAGGGCCCAGACCGCTCGACAAGGAAGGCGAACCGAGTGGCTATCTATGCGGGAGGTAACTCGGCGGTTTCTGAAAAGACAAAAGCAGCGGAAGTGTAGGAGCCACCTTGGGAACCGCCGCAGTTGACGTACGATTGAAGGCAGAAGTCATGTCGCGCGGTGCCTGTCCAGTGCCTCAGCTTACTAGAAGGAGACGTGTCGCCACAACGGCAGGAACGTGTCGCCCGGGAAACTGCCCCGAATTGGAATCAAAAGGGTTGTTGAAAGTGCATCTAGGTTCCCCGTGGGTTTTAGATGATTGATGACGACAATTAAGTCGGTAATGAGCTCAAGTGATCTTAGCACAGGTGTGGACTCGATCGGAGACGCAAACCCTCAAAAAGGAAAAGGAAGGAAACGGAGTAACCTCGAAGCGTAGAAACTAGGGTTTCTAGCGTGTTGAGTTAGACTAGCCGTAGAAATAGGAGGGTGCGTGTGTAAAGTACATTGAGATCAAGTTTGGGAGCTCAAAGTGGTTTAGAGGTCAAACCTCTTGAGAGAAAAGAGTGGATAAGTAGTCTGGCAGTAGGGCCGGACTAGTCCGTGCAGGTGGCCGGACTAGTCCGCCCCTGGCTGGCCAAGTCCGTATTCGGCCGGACCAGAAGGGTCTGACTGAGATCGGACTAGTCCGTTTGTGGCCGGACTAGTCCTGGTAGCAGTGAGTGGGTTTTGGGGACTAGGTCCCAAAACCACAGACTTGTCCGTTTGAGACCGGACCAAGAGGTCCTGAGTGAGAACGGACTAGTCCGCCCTTGGGGCCGGACTAGTCCGGGTTGGCGAGTTGAAGGTGCTTCTGTGACTAAGTCTGAGAGGACCGGACTAGTCCGCCCTTGGGGCCGGACTAGTCCGTGGTCCTCAGACTAGTCCATTTTCACACGGAGCAAAAGGCTCTGTGTGAGATCAGACTAGTCCGGTGGTGACCGGACTAGTCCGTTGTTGAAGTGACCGTTTGAATTTGAAGTTTGGCGGGTAGTGTGACGATAGCGTGTCAGTTGTCGGGACCTGACAAGAGGTCAGTGGTCCCCTAGGCCGCACTAGTCCGGGCCTGAGGCCGGACTAGTCCGCCCTTTTGCTGAGGTGAGCAGTTTGGGCTCGGGACCCCTATAAAAAGGGGACCCCCGGCCTCATTTCAAACAACTCTTGAAACTCTTGAACCCTAGCGCCGCCACAGCCAACTTGAAGCACTCCTAAGCCTCTTTCTTGCCTACTTTCCCTCTAAAACTAATTCTTGAGTGGATTAGGGTTTAGTGAGGTGGAGAAGAGGAAGAACATCGCGCTTGTGCTCCCGGTTTGATCTCTTGCACTCATTGAGTCTTTGTGTGTTGTGCGTTGAATATATTTTGTGGTGTTGATCACCTTTGTGGTGTGGGAGCCTCAGATTGTGAGAAGCCCCAACGAACTTTGTAATCACCCTTGTGATTAGTGGAAAACCAAGTTAGGCCCGTGTGGTAAACTTGGTGAGGGAAGGGTTGTTGAACCCGGTCCTTTGTGGACTCCTCAACGGGGACGTAGATTCCTTGTGTGGAATCGAACCTCGGAATAAAATCCTTGTGTCTTCGTGTTCTTCGCATTTACTTTATCGATTATTTCGTTCTAGGGTTGCTAGTCTTGTTTCGTACTTCATATTGCTAAACTTGTTGAAGCTTGACTCACTCTTGTGTTGGTAGTTGTTTAACTTGACTTAAACATATCTTCACCTGTAGCCTTGAGAAAATCCCCTAAAACTTGCTAGAAACATCTTTTAGGGTTCTTCACGCAGGCTGACCGGACTAGTCTGCCCCCAGACCGGACTAGTCCGCCCCCTGTGATTTAATCTCGTTTTATTAAGTCATTTGCAGGTCAATTAGCCTATTCACCCCCCTCTAGGCAACTTTCAATTGGTATCAGAGCAGGACTCTCCACAAAGAGTCTAACAACTCGGAGAGATGGCCGGAGTGGTGAATGACGACGCATCGAGCAGCAACTACGAGGCAACCTGTGAGGAGACGCTGGCCTATCAAGATAAGCCAACGGATGATGAGGAGACTCGCCAACTCAAGGCGGAGCTACGGGAGAAGCTAAACATCTCCAAGATCGATCCGTCGAACCAATCAAGTGGTAGTGGCGAAGTCAACTACAACCGACAAGGGTTCAACTATGAACGCCTTGCCGCCAACAACCACTACCTCTCCATCCCATTGGGGAAACCTCCCCAATTCGATGGAACTGATTACGGGATGTGGAAACACAATATGAAGATCCACCTCGTGTCACTCAACCCGGCGTTGTGGCAAATTGTCATGACCGGGGTGGAGATTCCGAAGGATGAGGACAACATCACTCAAGAACAAGCCATCCTCATCCACCGCAACGCTCAAGCTGCGGGTGTGATTATCTCATCTCTCTCAAGAGATGAGTTCAACCGAGTCGATGGCCTTGAGGTGGCCAAAGACATATGGAACACCCTCAAGACGGCGCATGAAGGAAATCGGGTGGTCAAGGAGGCCAAGATCGAGCTCATCGAAGGAGAGCTTGGGAGATTCGCCATCTTGGATGGTGAATCCCCCCAAGACAAGTACAACTGGTTGAAGGTACTTATCAACAAGAGCCGATCATATGGCTGCACCAAGTGGACCGACCACGAGGTGGTGAAGAGGATGATCCAGGCATTCATGCCTAGGAACGTCGCTCTTTGCTCCATGATTCGAGAAAGCTCGGGGTTCACTCAAATGACCCCGGAGGAGGTCCTTGGCAGGATCATCAACCATGAGATCATGGAGAAGGAGGCGCTCTTCTACAACGACCTTCAGAAGTTCACCGCCTCCAAGATGAAGAACGTTGCACTCAAGGCAACAACCTCTTCAAAGGAGCAAGAGGAAAGTGATGAGGAGAGCCTCGACACCGATGAGGAAGAGGCCTTCTTCATCAACAAATTCAAGAGAATGATGATAAAGAAGAAAGGCGGACACAACTATGAAGGCAAGGGGAAGGAAAGAGCAAGGCCCAAATCAAAAAGGTCTTGCTACAATTGTGGCGAGTATGGGCACTTCATCGCTGATTGCCCACATGAAGAAGCGAAGAAGAAGAAGGAGGGCAAGCCTCAAGATAAGAAATTCTTCAAGAAGAAGAGGCCCTCCGGACAAGCCCACTTGGGGAAGGAGTGAGACTCTAACGATGAGTCCTCCTCCAAAGAAGAAGAGGAAAAGATGGCTACCATAGCCATCGGGAGGAGCTCCAAGGGAAGCAAGCTCTTCCCCAACCTCAACAACGACTACAAACCTACTTGCCTTATGGCAAGGGAGGGAAGGAGAAAGGTAACATATCATCCCTCCTCCTCAACTTCCTCACAAGATGAATTTGATAGTGCTAGTGAGAATGAACACATGTTTAAGGACATAAGCAAAAGCACCTTGCGAAGGATGAAATTGCTTATGGATGAGATCTTTGAGAAGGAGTATCTCATCAATAGACAAGAGGACATGCTCATCCTTGAGAAGGAGAGATGTCAAGAGCTTGATGAGCTCCTTGAGCTCGAAAGAGAGAAGAGCAAGGCATTGGAACACGAACTTGCTCTTTGCAAGAAAACGTGTTCAAGTCTTGATGAGAAGTCAATTGAGCTCAAGGATGAACTTGGAAACTTGTCAAAAGTTAACAAGATCCTTGAGACTCAAGTTGAGTCTCTTAAGAACAATGTAGCCTCTTCCTCCAAGAGCTCAACCCCCTCAAAGGCCTCATCCAATGCAACATCGCCTTGCAAGTGCTCTAATTTAATCCTTAAGCTTAAGGATGAACTCAACTTAGCGCAAGGCAAGCAAGCACCTAAGGGTGCCATCTTTGACAAGGAAAAGGTGGCGTATGCACGAAGTGCATACACCAACACAAGACCATGCCATGTCAAGGATGGTCTTGGCTATACTAGAGGTGGAAGGCATAACGCCAAAACCTCCAAGTATGGCAAAGACATGATTGTCTTTGTTAAGGGGAGTTCATCCCCAACTAAAATTGAAAAGAACTCACCCTCTAGCAACAAATTGCCTAAATCTGAATCGCATCCTCTATTCCATGATTTTGATGCATCTTATGTGCTAAAGAGGAACAAACACAGCAAAGTGTTTGCTAGATATGTTGGGCCACTCCGCAAGAGCCCCAAGCCTTGCGTGTGGGTGCCCAAATGCCTAACTACTAACGTGAAAGGACCCAACTCCGCTTGGGTACCTAAAAGGAAGGCATAAACTTGTTTTGTAGGCTTACTCCTCCGGTGGATCGAAATGGGTGTTGGATAGCGGATGTACCAACCACATGACCGGAGAGAGGAGCATGTTCATAGAGTATGAGGAGAATGAGGACTCAAGTGAAGGAATCTTCTTTGGGGACAATAGCCAAGGGAAAATACTTGGCTCGGGTAAAATTGCTATCTCTTCATCACATACTCTATCAAATGTTTTGCATGTTGATTCCCTAGATTATAATCTCCTATCCATATCACAACTATGTGATAAAGGATATAAGTGTGTATTTACTAGTGAGGGTGTGAGCGTTATTAGAGAGGGTAATGACTCGATAGCCTTTAAGGGAGTGCTCAAGGGAAAGCTCTATCTTGTGGACTTCACCACGGATAAGGCTCAACTTGACACATGCTTAATGGTGAAAGCCAACATGGGATGGCTTTGGCATAGAAGGCTAGCCCATGTTGGAATGAGGAACCTTCAAAAGCTCCTTAAGGGAGAGCACGTTCGTGGTCTAAAGGATGTGGTATTTGAAAAGGATAGGCCAAGCATGCCAAGCGGGAAAGCAAGTAGGAGCTCAACACCCCTCTAAGAATGTCATGACGACAACTAGACCTTTGGAGTTACTCCATATGGATCTTTTTGGCCCCATTGCCTATATTAGCATTGGTGGCAACAAGTATAGTCTAGTCATCGTTGATGACTTTTCAAGATATACTTGGGTATTCTTCTTGCATGATAAGAGTGAAACCCCCGGTGTCCTCAAGAAATTCCTAAGGAGAGCTCAAAATGAGTTCACCTTAAGGATAAAGGCTATAAGGAGTGACAATGGCACCAAATTCAAGAACATGCAAGTAGAAGAGTTCCTAGATGAGGAGGGCATCAAGCATGAGTTTTCCGCTCCCTATTATCCACAACAAAATGGAATTGCCGAAAGAAAGAATAGGACACTTATTGAGATGTTAAGGACGATGCTAGATGAGTACAAAACATCGGACCGGTTTTAGGCGGAAGCGGTTAACACCGCTTGCCATGCCGTAAACCAATTGTACCTTCATCGCCTCCTCAAGAAGACTCCTTATGAGCTTCTCGTTGGTAAGAAACCCAATGTTTCTTACTTTTGTGTCTTTGGTAGCAAGTGTTATATCCTCAACAAGAAGCCTAGGACTTCGAAGTTTGCTTCAAAGTCCGATGAGGGTTTCTTGATTGGATATGACTCAAACACTCATGCGTACCGTGTGTTCAACAAATCATCCGGAATTGTTGAAGTAGCACGTGACGTGGTGTTTGACGAAACCAATGGCTCTCAAGTGGAGCAAGTTGATCAACATGCCCTTGATCAAGAGGAACCTCCACTAGAAGCTCTAAGGAGAATGGCACTTGGAGATGTTCGCCCACAAGAACCATCTCAAAGCTCAAGTGACCATCCTCTCTATGAAGTAGGTCAAACCCCCATTGGACAAGTTGGACATTCACTAGATGCTCCCCAAAGTGATAACGGGAGTGAAGATCAAGGGGGAGGCATGAATAAAGGGGGAGACCAAAGTGAGGAAGACGAAGCAAGTGATTCAAGAGTTCAACCTCCGCATCCTCGTGTTCATCAAAGTGTTCAACGGTATCATCCCGTTGACAACATTCTAGGAGATATCACAAAAGGAGTAACAACACGTTCACGTGTTGCAAACTTTTGTGAACATTTCTCTTTTGTCTCATCCTTGGAACCACATAAGGTTGAAGATGCCTTAAGAGATCCGGATTGGGTAGTTGCCATGCAAGAGGAGCTCAATAACTTTGAAAGGAACAAGGTTTGGGAGCTTGTCAAGCGCCCACAAGCTAATGTTGTTGGAACCAAGTGGGTGTTTCGCAACAAACAAGATGAGCATGGCGTGGTAACTAGGAACAAGGCACGACTTGTGGCAAAAGAGTACTCACAAGTTGAAGGATTGGATTTTGATGAGACATTTGCCCCCGTAGCTAGGCTTGAGTCAATTCGGATATTGTTAGCCTTTGCTACTCATCATGATTTCAAGCTCTACCAAATGGATGTTAAGAGTGCGTTCCTTAATGGTCCAATCAAGGAAGAAGTTTATGTAGAGCAACCTCCGGGGTTTGAAGACCAAGACTATCCTAACCATGTTTACAAATTGCAAAAGGCTCTTTATGGCCTCAAGCAAACTCTTAGAGCTTGGTATGAGTGCCTAAGAGACTTTCTAGTAGAAAATGGTTTTAGGATAGGCAAAGCGGATTATACCCTTTTCACAAAGCACTTCAACGAGGATCTTTTTGTGTGCCAAATATATGTGGATGACATCATATTTGGTTCCACAAATAAGGTGTTTTGTGATGAGTTCTCCAAGATAATGACGGAGAGGTTTGAAATGTCCATGATGGGTGAGTTGAAGTTCTTTCTAGGATTTCAAGTAAAACAACTCAAAGAAGGGACATTCATAAGTCAAACTAAGTATACACAAGATATTCTAAGGAAGTTTGACATGGATAAGGCAAAACCCATCAAAACCCCTATGGGGACAAATGGACACCTAGACCTAAATGAGGACGGTCCAAGTGTGGATCAAAAATTATATAGGTCTATGATTGGTTCACTCCTCTATCTTTGTGCATCTAGGCCCGATATCATGCTAAGTGTGTGTATGTGTGCACGCTTTCAAGCAGCACCTAAGGCTTGTCATTTGACCGCCGTTAAAAGGATCTTGAGATATCTAGTACACACACCTACCCTAGGACTTTGGTACCCCAAAGGATCCAAGTTTAATCTCATCGGATATTCCGATGCGAACTATGTGGGGTGCAAAGTTGATAGGAAGAGCACATTGGGTACATGTCAATTCTTAGGTCGATCTCTAGTGTCTTGGTCCTCCAAGAAGCAAAACTCTATTGCTCTCTCCACCGCCGAAGCGGAATATGTTGCAGCCGGAAGTTGTTGTGCACAACTTCTTTGGATGCGACAAACCCTTAGGGATTATGGGATTAACTTGCGCAACATTCCACTCTTGTGTGACAACGAGAGTGCCATCAAGATAGCCCATAATCCGGTGGAGCACTCTAGGACCAAACACATAGACATTCGACACCATTTCTTGCGAGATCACTCAATGAAGGGAGATATTGCGATATCTCATGTGAGGACGGAACATCAACTTGCGGACATTTTCACCAAGCCTCTTGATGAAAAGCGTTTCTGTGAGCTAAGAAGTGAGCTCAACATTTTGGATTCTCAGAATGTGGCTTAAACCACATTCCTCATATATTTTGAGCTATATTTCAAAAAACTCCTCTCTATCTTGATTTCTCTTCAAAACTATTTGAGAAATCTATTTTCCTTAGAAAATGGTCATGTTTTGTCATATATTCCCTTATAATCTTGTCTATCATGTTTTTCATGCTATATTTGTCCAAAAGGACCTATTTTAGTGGGCAAAATTCAAATATATTGTTTTTCAGCCCAGTAGGATCGGACTAGTCCGCCCCTGTGGACGGACAAGTCCGGGTCCAGACTAGTCCGCGGCTGGTCCGCACACTGGACTAGTCCGCCCTTCAACCGGACAAGTCCGGATCCGGACTAGTCTAAGTCTGGTCCGCGGACTGGACTAGTCCGGCCCCTCAACCGGACTAGTCCGGCCCTTGGGGACTTAAACCCCCAGGCGGCCCAGACCCCTCCTCTCCCTCTCTCACTTGACTCTCTCACTTCCACGCGCTAGCAACCGCCCCCCCCCCATCGGCGATTTTGCGCTCCAACCACCAAATCTCGACTCCAATCCACGCATCGGAGTCTTTGGGAGTGAGGGATCACTTCCCCGCGCTCCACATTCGCGATCCATCTCTGATTTCGTCGATTCTAGTGGATTTGAGAAGGTATTCCCTCGTTCTTCAAAAACTAGCCCCATTCTTGATTCTTAAAGTTTTTTATAGGAACACCTTCATTAATGTTGCTCCATATACCCTTGCGATCATAGCCTAGGAGTATTGCGCACTGATTCGATGATTTTTCGATGAATCGATTAGGGTTAGGGTTCATTCTGCGCAACCCGGACTAGTCCGGTCCCTAGCGAACAAGTCCGCCCAGCGGACTAGTCCGCCCCTGGGGCGGACAAGTCTGGTTTGCACAGGGCAAACCCTACTTCTAGTCGTTTCTCGAGATCTTTTCCGCAATGCTCCCTCTCCTTAGACTCATACCTTCCTTTCTCTATGCTTTCTGCAGCATGTCGAACTCGGAGCGTTCCCCTCCTCGTCTCAACCCCGAGGGGCGAACCAAAGCTCAAATTGTCGAGGCAAGGACCAAGGCTGCGCTCATAGAGGCGCAAAAGGCAAAGGAAGAGAGACGGCTGAAGGCACTCGAAGCCTCCAAAGCTGCCGCAAGCATCTACAATGAGGAAGAAGCCATAGCTCGAGCAACCGCAGAGTCCCTCAATGAGCTGCGGAAGAAGAAAAGGGAAGACAGGGAGGCTCACAACTCCAGGGCTGCTGAGGCCAATGCCCCCAAGAGAAAGAATCTCGTCACCATTGGCGAGAAAGCGAAGGGCAAGGAGCCAACCCAAATGGAAGCTGAGCCTAGGTTCGAGCGTGACCCTAAGAAGGGAAAGGCTCCGGCTCCTGTCGAGCCGAAGAAGAAGAAGCCAGCTATCAAGATGTCAGCAAAGAAGGCAGCTGGAGGTGTTGTGATCAAGGAGAAAGGGAAGGCCACTTCCATTGGCCCCCTTGAGGTTCACACACCAGAAAGGAACCCCAACAGGCAGAAGGAGTTGTCTGCCAATGTGTTTCATGGAAAAGGGGCTGAAAAGGCCAGGAGCTGAGGATCGAGAAGGTCTACAAGTTTGAGAGGAGCACGGCAGATCCCAGGTTCTGGTGCGACTTTCATTGTGACTACTACCGGCTAGTCTATCAGCAGATGAAGAAGCTGGTAATAGAAGCTCAATGGGTTGACTGGGATTACATGGCCAAAAAGCAACACTCTGCTTTTGACGCTGTCATCGAAGCTGCTGAGCGCCATGACCTCAAGAAGATCATGGGTTTCAAGTATGACTGGAACGTCGAAGTGATTCTGCAGTTCTACTCCACCATCTACTTCACCACCTCAGGTGACAGAAGAATTATTTGGATGACACATGGTGAGCAGTACTCAGTCACTTTCGCAGAGTTCGCCAAGATTCTAGGGCTTGAGGCACACATGGATCATGAGATTATAATCTCTAACCTCAAGGCCGTGGACCGTGAAGAGCTAGCATATATGTATCCAAGTCACGTTCCATTTGATGCTGGTCTCGCCCGCAACATCAAGCCCTTCTACAGCATTATGAACAGAATCCTCAGAAGGACGATAGCACCGAAGGACGGTGATGCTGGGGTAATTCAAGGGAACTTGAGGCACTTGCTACTTCTGGTTGATGGGGAAGAGAAGTTCAACCTCGTCGATTACATCTTCGACGATATCTTCAACATCTCGCATACCCCCAACCGTGCTTGCGGGTATGCCCCCTACATCATGTGCCTCATCGAGAAGGTGTCGGGTGTGACCTTCATCAAGGACGTGTCGCACCGCCCGCTTCGTCCTCAGAAGCCTCCGAATGTACCTGTTCCCCCTCGTCGCAAGAATGCATATCCTCCATCTCGCCTCGTGGCACCTCCGTCTGCGCCTCCGCCTCAATCAATGAGTGCCTTCTTCAAATGCTTCAAGGCGATCTTCACTTCCTGCCGGAAGCAAGAGATCCGCGCTCAAAGGGCACACAAGCGCCAGGAAAAATATCTTAAGGCGGTGTGCGACAAGCTGGAGGTCCCGATGTCCTCTCCGGAGGTGAGTGATGGGGAGATCACTCCATTCCCCAACTTCACCGCCGATGAGCTCGCCCAGCTCCAAGAGGATGGAAGCTCCTCTCGGGCTGCTCCCTCGGCAAGGAACTCCGACGACGACGACGCCGACGATCATGAGGAAGACGTCGAAGATTCCGAGGCCACGAAGAGTGGAAGTGGCGAAGACGAGGACTAGTTCTTAGGTCTTAGTTCCCCCCCTTCTTTTCCTTTTTGGTGCCTTGATGCCAAAGGGGGAGAGTTAAGGGGGAGTTAATCTTTTGTGGGTGTGTTTGTGGTTTGTGGACTTGTTATGTAATATATTCATGCTCTTGGATGTTTACATATGTGCAAGACTTGTTAGTGTTGTTTAATATCAATATAATGCTCTTATTGTCAATCTTATGATTATATTGATGTTCTTTATGTCTTGTCACAATTGTTGAGCACGTCACGTAGGCACCCCACCATAACGTGTGTGGGTATGAAAGATCTCCTCCACCTCTTTTACATGCTGCATACATTGAGGGGGAGTCATTCATACGCACACAAGTTATGAAAACCAAATTTAATACTCTTAATTGTTGAAGGACTTAATGTGTTGTCATCAATCACCAAAAAGGGGGAGATTGAAAGTGCATCTAGGTTCCCCGTGGGTTTTGGATGATTGATGACGACAATTAAGTCGCTAATGAGCTCAAGTGATCTTAGCACAGGTGTGGACTCGATCGGAGACGCAAACCCTCAAAAAGGAAAAGGAAGGAAACGGAGTCAACTCAAAGCGTAGAAACTAGGGTTTCTAGCGTGTTGAGTTAGACTAGCCGTAGAAATAGGAGGGTGCGTGTGTAAAGTGCATTGAGATCAAGTTTGGGAGCTCAAAGTGGTTTAGAGGTCAAACCCCTTGAGAGAAAAGAGTGGATAAGTAGTCTGGCAGTAGGGCCGGACTAGTCCGTGCAGGTGGCCGGACTAGTCCGCCCCTGGCCGACCAAGTCCGTATTCGGCCGGACCAGAAGGGTCTGACTAAGATCGGACTAGTCCGTTTGTGGCCGGACTAGTCTTGGTAGCAGTGAGTGGGTTTTGGGGACTAAGTCCCAAAACCACGGACTTGTCCGTTTGAGACCGGACCAAGAGGTCCTGAGTGAGAACAGACTAGTTCGCCCTTGGGGCCGGACTAGTCCGGGTTGGCGAGTTGAAGGTGCTTCTGTGACTAAGTCTGAGAGGACCGGACTAGTCCGCCCTTGGGGCCGGACTAGTCCGTGGTCCTCAGACTAGTCCGTTTTCACACGGAGCAAAAGGCTCTGTGTGAGATCGGACTAGTCCGGTGGTGACCGGACTAGTCCGTTGTTGAAGTGACCGTTTGAATTTGAAGTTTGGCGGGTAGTGTGACGATAGCGTGTCAGCTGTCGGGACCTGACAAGAGGTCAGTGGTCCCCTAGGCCGGACTAGTCCGGGCCTGAGGCCGTACTAGTCCGCCCTTTTGCTGAGGTTAGCAGTTTGGGCTCGGGACCCCTATAAAAAGGGGGACCCTCGGCCTCATTTCAAACAAATCTTGAAACTCTCGAACGCTAGCGCCGCCACAGCCAACTTGGAGCACTCCTAAGCCTCTTTATTGCCTACTTTCCCTCTAAAACTAATTCTTGAGTAGATTAGGGTTTAGTGAGGTGGAGAAGAGGAAGAACATCGCGCTTGTGCTCCCGGTTTGATCTCTTGCACTCATTGAGTCTTTGTGTGCTGTGCGTTGAGTATATTTTGTGGTGTTGATCACCTTTGTGGTGTGGGAGCCTCAGATTGTGAGAAGCCCCAACGAACTTTGTAATCACCCTTGTGATTAGTGGAAAACCAAGTTAGGCCCGTGTGGTAAACTTGGTGAGGGAAGGGTTGTTGAACCCGGTCCTTTGTGGACTCCTCAACGGGGACGTAGATTCCTTGTGTGGAATCGAACCTCGGGATAAAGTCCTTGTGTCTTCGTGTTCTTCGCATTTACTTTATCGATTATTTCGTTCTAGGGTTGCTAGTCTTGTTTCGTACTTCATATTGCTAAACTTGTTGAAGCTTGACTCACTCTTGTGTTGGTAGTTGTTTAACTTGAATTAAACATATCTTCACCTGTAGCCTCGAGAAAATCCCCTAAAACTTGCTAGAAACATCTTTTAGGGTTCTTCACGCAGGCTGACCGGACTAGTCCGCCCCCAGACCGGACTAGTCCGCCCCCTGTGATTTAATCTCGTTTTATTAAGTCATTTGCAGGTCAATTAGCCTATTCACCCCCCCTCTAGGCAACTTTCAGTTGTGCGGGAAGATAAGAAAGGAGACCCCACCTGCGGTATCGACGACTCTCCCGAGGTGGGCTCGGGGGCCACTGTCGGTACCCCCGCAGACCGGGTACCCCCGCGCATAAGGATAAAACGGCTAAGGACCTGACCTCTACTTAAGAGGTTGAATCCGAGGTTGCCACGTCGTGGAGGGAAGGACCAGATCCTGCCTCTCCGCCGGGGAGGGCTCCCGGGCTACCGCGTGGCCGACAGAACTGCACCCTCGCCTCCCCGCTGAGGCGGGCTCCGAGGTTGCCACGTGGTGAATCAGAACCTTGGGGCCAGGCCCGCTTCCTCGTAGGGAAAGGCACCGGAACTACCACGTGGCCCGCAGGGTTGAGCCTCCACCCCTCCACAGGGGTGGGCTCTAGGTGCACCACGTGGTCTGTACCATCGAGTGCTCGACTCCCCACGGAGGCAGGCTCCGGTACCACCACGTGGCGGACAGGCAACTCAGTGCGGTAGGACGCCGCAGTAAAGGAAGGCGTGAGCTGCTCAAACAGACATTAAAGTACGCGCGCCTTCCCCAGGCGAAGCGGAGTCACGCATGCTTAAGTCAAGGCTCCAGTGTCCTGTCTTGTCCAAGTAGCCGGTACAGACCCACGTACCTAGACGGACGAATGGGCCGCAAGGACAAGACAGGTGGGATGTGCACCGCCATCATCACCAACTATGTGTAGCCCTGGCGCACGACGCGGCGGGACGTCGCATTGACGCCCCTGACAAAGGGAAGTAGATAACATTTAATCCTAGATCTTGTATATGATTTGGCTCTCCCCGAGACCACCTATCGGGCCCCGAGGCCCACCTTGTGACTGCAGAGTCCTTGAGCTATAAAAGGACTCGGCAGACGACCTTCACAGGGGATCGGACAATCAGACTAAGACTCACTCACGCTCAAGCAAGGCAATACACAAACACTCCCGTGGACGTAGGGTGTTACGCTCCGGCGGCCCGAACCACGTAAACCCTCTGTGTTCACCATCTCGCTGCGCTCAATCTCCTGAGACTAGCCCTCGTGAATCCAAAGAACCTCCGCAGGCTGCTCTCTAAGCAGACCCAGGGGAAGTGTCGTTTAAGACCTTCGACAGACCTCAACACTCATCCTCGCGACCCAATGTGATTGAGCACTCTAGCTCCCAAATCTCAACATCCTAACCTTGTAACCCCAGCCATTGTTACCCCCGACCCTAGCCAACCCCCTCCCCCCTCATCGCTCGGCCATGCGCCTCCTTCACCACGGATCGTCTATCTCATAACCCTAGCTGTCACTACCCCCGACTTCGATCCTCCACCGTCATCACCCCAGATCCTGACCACGCGCCGCCTTCATCTATATTTAGTTCCTTGTTGTTTTGTTGAAACAAGTTTTTGGAGCTTCTTGTGTGTTTCAGTTTGATGTTCATATATTTATAGTACCTTGTCTGCAAACAATTATGTTGTATTGTTAAATATTTATCTGTTATTGATTTTTTGTTACACTTGTTCAAACTTGACGGGTGCTGAAACTCTCTCGAGACCCAAAAGGTGTGGGTTTCACAAATCACCCGCAATCTCTCTAGCTTCAGATAGTTTTTGCTCTCCTGATCCAATTCTCATCAATTGCCATCCTTAATCGCGACTCTCTTTCTCCGCTTCTTGTGCACCTTTCTACCTCTGTGTGTTGCATCCTCTCTTACTCCACACCGTGCCCGCCTTTATGTTTCACGCCATGCACAAGCACAACGTCATTCTCGCGACGCGTACTTCCCATCCACGTGTCACATCATTCTCGCGCCATGTCCCATTGAAATAAAATGATTAGACCTAATCTGAAATAGGCTTAGTGTTAGAAATACTCACATGTGAAATACGTTGAAGATGGTCTCTCCTGCCCTTATTAAGCAAAGAAAGCCTATCTTTAAAATGCATCTTCTCAACCAAGTTATTCTCCCCCAACAGAGTAGGCATCCTAAATCCACATTTTGCCTCTAGTCATCGACAATAGGTCAAGATGTATACGCGGATCGCGCAAGGTACCACCTTCCCCTCTTGACGCAGTCGCAGCTGCTCCCCCGTCTCGCTCTCCTCCCCACCTTCCCCGTTTGCCCGCCACTATCGCTCCCCTCCTCACCTCGCCCCCCATTGTCACTTTAGTCGTCGAGAGTCATGTTGGTCGTGTCTGCAAGCTCCAACCACATCACGTCCGTGCACCGCTCTGCTCCCGCCAATGGCTACGCGCCGTTGGGGCCGTCTTTCGCCGCATCAACTTTGTTCGTGAGCTTCAGTCACCCCACGCTCGCGCGTCGCTTTGCGCCGACTGTCGTGACGCAAGGGCTGTCTTCCACTGCGTCGACCGTGTCCACGAGCTACAACCATGCCACTCACGTGCGCCACATGACAGTGGTGCTGGAGGACGATGAGTATGGGAAGATGATGATGATGCATTTGTTGTTGGAAACAGCAAACTTTTTTTCCTAGGAAAAAGTTACTGTAGCACTACCTAAAAGTTCAGATAGGTTCTGTTTTATCTCTCCTTATTGTAGACAGTCTAAGGCTATCCGCACTCGTTTTCTCTAAAACATACTCTATACACTATTTTTTTTTTTACTTTTTCAGTATATCTTCTAAACTTCCTTATATCTAGTATGCTTTCCAGTATACTATTGCGGACAGTATAAGGACATTTGGTTGCTGGAAACGACTAGAATGCAATCAGATGTTTGATGCAATCATACAATTAATATCCACAATCATTGGATCTGTATCTTACGGTCAATACATCTTTTTATTTAATCTCCTCCACCACTCTTTCATCTGGTGGAGGAGGTTAAATAAAAACATGCAACAACTGTATGATTCAGATCCAACGGTTGTGAATGTTTGATTACGATTGCATCAAAACTCGGATTACATTATAGTTATTGTCTTGATTGCTAATTAAGTTTGTCACACAATTTTGTCTAACCTGACTAAGAGTAACCTTTGTCTCAGTTTAGTGAAAATTTTGGCCAACTAAAGTTATGCAAAATGCAGTAAAATGATTATTTCTACGACATATATAAAAAGTGTTAAAAATAAATTAGCCTTAATCGTGACTAGAATCAAACACTAAATAAAAACTAATTAAAATTAACCGTGGTAATACCGTGGTCTGTGGCTGAGACTTCATTTTTCTGGCCGAGATACCTCATGCGCAAAAGCCGCCTTCTCTTCCCAGAAAAAGCAAGCTTCTTCTTCCTCAGATCGGAATCCAATCCAATCTCGAGGAAACCCTAGAAATCTCCGTCGGCCATGCAGACCGCGACCTCGAAGGCCAAGCCCAAACCGATGGCTCCGCCCTCTGCGCCGGCAGCTAAAAACCAGGCGTCATCGTCCTCGTCGTCTGCTGCCGACCAGAACACCAAGGGCACCCACCCCAACGCCACACCTGGTGGCGGCGGCGGAAGCGGCGCTGCCGCATCCGCGCCGCCGGACCCGAGCCCGAGCCTCAACGGGGAGGCCAGCCGCTCCGGTATGCTCCCCGCCCCGCACCCGCAACCACACCACGGCGCGCCGCCACCGCCCGTGCCCCCTTCGCGGCCGTTGCTGACCGTCGCAGCCGTCGATGCTGTTATGGCCGCCATCCCGCCGCCGCCGCGGTACGGGCTCGAGGATCTCGACCGCCGTACCGTTGCTCTCTCTGACGGCACTGTGCGCACCTACTTCGCGCTCCCGCTAGAGCCGCCGCCGCAGCTATGCCAGCCGCCGCCGCCCTTGCCCGCGCATCTCTTAGCACCGCCACCGCCACCACCGCGCCCATGGGCGCTACCGTCGCCTGGGCTGCTTCGGCCTGCACATGGGCCTGCTGGCGCGTTGCTTCCTACGCCTGCCCTGAAGCGGAAGTGGGAGGATCAGGCCAATGGTAGTGCCCCAGCGGCGTTATTGGGACGCCAGCCTCCACTGCTGCCTAAGCCTGACGAGAGGCGTGTGCCAAAGCAGGTGAAGGTGGAGGTGCCGGGGGTGGACGCGAAGGCTCTGAAGAGTGCTTTTCTTAAGATGATAAAGGTGATAAACGAGAATGAAGCTGATAAGAAGAATTTGCGGGCAAATGGGAAGCTTTTCCAGCTGAAGTGCTATGTATGTAAAAGGTTTGTTCTTGATATATTCACCTTGTCTCTTACTTTTATGTTATGTTTTGATGTGGATAAATGTGTGCAACGGTCAATCAAAAGAGCACTTTAAACTTGGTGTACGTACCGTACATTATATGATGGTAACGTATATCATTTATGAAGTGGTTACAATGGCACAGCTTTATGTAGTAGTACTTCACTAATGCAAGGATAGCAGTGGCTAGAAATGCGTATTAGTCTTTTCCATGTAAAGATAGTGCTATTGGCTCGTTTTATGAAAGAGAAATGCATTCAGATCGAGGTGGCATGCCTCTATAGAACTCAGAGTAGTAGTTACAGAGCTTAGAATATTCCATTCAGCGACCTCCGTTTTAGTCTGTAATTTTGTTATGAACATTTTTTTTGAGGTGTAGTATAGGCAGTAAGGCTCCCACTGGGTGCCAGGAATCAGCCTTGTCCTAAACAGGGAAGGAAGGGAGACTGCTGACAAAAATGAAGGCCACATGGAGGCAGGGAGTTGGCAGTCAGGAAAGGCGGATTGCTTCCCAGTTCCCATTGCGGTGTTTGGTTGATGTCGGGACAGGGTGAGTGTAGCTGCTGCTGTGGAAAAAGGGCGAGCCGTGCTGATTGCTTTGGAGGAGAGGGTGAGGCTGCAGTGCTGCAGTGGAGGAGAATTTGAGCAGCTTCTGCTGTTGTGGAGGACAGGTGCTGTTCTAGGGCACATGAAAGATTGGTGGGTGTGGTTGAATTCACTGGCTTGGGTTAAGTGTGCCGAGCCCCTAAGCTGACCCATCTCTTTTCACCCCTCTAGTTGATACGGTATATACTCTGCTGCATGTATGGGCGATTACTCTGCTGTAAAGGAGAGGGTGAGTGACAACACCAGCAGCCACATCTTCCGTCAAGGGCAGGTGTTGTGCTAGGGCACATGGTGTGGTTGTGATGGGCTGGCTTGGGTTGATTGGGCTGTCTGCCATAATTCAAAAGCCTGTTTTAGTGTTTTAAATATTTTTGCATCTACTACAGCATGATGCTTCCATCGCTTTTCTATAAGGCATTCTTCTGCACCAGTTTATGTTAATGTTCAAGTTTCCAAGGCCATCTTTTCTCCTGTTTCTGATTTTGAGTCCTGTAAATAAATGAAGGTCGACCAGCCGATGCTTCTTGTGTACTCCTTGAACTATTATTGACAATTAAAAGATATCTAGATGACTAGATAATGTGAGATAATTACTATAGTTGAATTCTCGAATTATATTTTATTTTTTTGTGAACATTGGCCTTCTCCTTTGTTGGCCTCATGAATTTGTTTGCGGGAGATTTTTGTGGGGATACATTTTAATCCGATGGAGTTCAATAAGAAATCTACTAGGGTTTATTGAGCAATTTAGCTCTATCATTATGGAGTATACCATACCTTGTAACCTTGCATATTGCAAGTATGGATGAATACCCCTATATGTTTTCTTAGATGAGCAATATCCTTTTTTGTCCATAATTTCTTTTGAAGCTGACTATGTGCATGAATTGGTTACAGGGATTCTGTAGATTTGCATGCACTCCTCAATCATGCATACCATGCAAAGAATCCGGAGCATCGAGCAGACCATCTAGGGTTGCACAAAGCTTTATGTGTTCTTATGGGTTGGAATTATTCCGTAGACCCTTCTAACAAAAACACGTACCAAACGTTATCTACTTCTGATGCTGAAGCCAATCAGGGAGATCTTATTTTGTGGCCCCCGACAGTTATAGTTGAGAACACATACAAGTCAAAAAGCAATGGACAAAGGGATGTCATGAGCCATAACGAGATGGAGGGCAAGCTTAGAGGTACTCCTTCAGTACTTCCTCTGTTAATGTAATATTGGTAGTTCTGAACTTCTGGTTGATTGATTTATTAATAGTCCGATATTTTGATGTTTGCTTTCTTTGTTTCGGGGGAAGGTTGCACTGCAATCATTTGGTTTTGACTTCAAGTTTCTAAATTGGATTCTTTTTCAATCTTTCCAGAAGCACTTTTAGAGATGAAAATGAACAAGAAAAGTTTGATAAAACGTAGTTTGGGTTCCCGGTATTTTGGTTGATATTTTTATTGTTCTTAACGTTTTGCGCCCTGTATTGAGGAATTCAGTTACAGCTGGATTGCTAACTATGATTCTGCAACAAGTTTGTGCCTTCTCTTTTGTTGTAGCAGAGCATGGTCTGGTTGGAGCCTCCACCTTCAAAGGATCCACTGAAAATGTGTGCAAATTCCTTGTCACTGGCATGGTCTGGACCCACATAGCAGTGACACAATGAGTGGCATATATTAGATTGGCTGACATTCAGTAACATATGGTTGAGTTGCCCAGAGTTTCCTTGTGTCACTGACAGTGTCCAGACCCACATCAGTGACATAATGAGTGGCATATATGAGATGGGTTGACATTCATTGGCATGCAATTTAGTTGTTCAGGAAATGTCTTTGAGTTTATTTCCATCTTTTTTTGCACTTTCCGAAGAGTAGAAAGCATGGGAACCCAGCAGATCTTTTACTTCTTCCATGATATGGTTAACAGTGTGTTGTCTGTTCAGCTATATAAAGTTGGATTGCATTTTTATTGCCTTTTTCTTGATACATGAGCATGAAAGAGGTTCAGTTTGGCTCTTACAATGTACTAAACACGGTTGATGAAACATAATCAATCAAGTATGATTTTGTCCGACTGTAACTATTTACTGAGTCTGGCTCATATATTGATGTTCTGTTGGAGGAACATGTGGGTTTCAATCATCCCTTTTGGTTGAAATTTGACTGTATTAAGGATTTAAGTTATTTCAAGTTCAACTTGATTGTGATACGTTCTGCAGTTAGAATCTGACCTTAAATCAGCTAGTACCGGTATCGTTAATTCTCCAAAATGCCCAGTCTGCCAATATGCTTTTTATGTCCAACTTTGATTGCTTTCTATGCATTTTCACATTTGTGTAGTTGTCTTATGTGCTTTGTTAGCCAAACATTTGTTGGCAGCCATTGGTTTCTATAAACAAGAGATCAAATACTTATATGTCACTGGTTAAATGTGGTGATATGAAAAATCTAAGTTTGTAGTGATATGAAGCCATTTGGGGACGGAGGAAGAATATTGATATTTGTCTGATCTTGATCTTTCGAAAATGTCTCCATTTTTTGCGATTTTGCATATTTTTTCCACACACCTGCCTGGAAATTCCCTTCCCAGTCTCCTACAATGTGTGGTATCTTTCAGCACTCGGTATGCCATTTTTATCGAATATTTAACTGAGGCTGGAAGTGAATCGAGCTTAATGACTTCCTAGATGATGGGCTTATTTGCTGCTGTGAGCTAGTATATTTTTGTATGCTAGTTTGATGCACCGTATGGGTCTTAAATAATAAGAGAATTGAAGCTTGTATCTCTGTTCAGTTAGGGTGGAACAGTCAATGGCTGAATGTTTTCTAACCAGTTGATATGTCATTTTATTCCTCCGTATTTGTACCTGCGATGTCCTTGCATTCCATGTCACTTAGCCATGTAAAACAACTAGGGAATGGCCTAGATTAGATTTAGGTGCGCCTCAACAATACGTCTTCAATCCTTAGTTTACCTTGATCGGGTTTGTTTGTGCATGGACATGAACTGAATACTGATAAGCATACCCATGTTTTTATCTTTTTTTTTTCCTTTCAGAAATGGGCTTTGTTGGTGTTGATGTGCAGCCACTCCTTGGGAAGGACGGGCAGAGATCTATGCTAGTGAAATTTCCAGCCACTGTTGATGGTCTCAACAAGGCGTCACAGCTTGTTGAGTTATTCGAGAAGGCAGGCCATGGGCGAGCAGCTTGGGCTCACATACGGAGCATCGCCTCCACTGCGGAGGGTGCAAACAACCCCATGCTTTTCAAGGTTGACGGGAAGGGGGAGCGGACATGGGTCCTCTATGGCTACCTGGCCACGGCATGGGACCTTGACATTCTAGATGAGGAGTCGAAGCAGAAAGCTGCTGTAAAGAGCAGAAAAGAGCTCGATTTAGACTAGCACTGAGCCCTTGCAGTGGATCCTGCTAGGTCTGTGTATTTTACAGTCAAGTCACGATTCTAGGGAGCATTACTTGGATGTGTTCAGGCTGCAGAGTTCAGCTTCAAGAATACTTTCCGCATCAGACCGTTTAGATCCGTGATGCAAATAATGGATCTAGTTGCAAAAAAATTGTTCATGCATCCAATCACCTGTGGGTGAGGAGCAGCTGAGTTGTTACTCTGCCAACAGTCACTGAAGTGATCGTTGTCGTAATTCGAATGGTACCCAATTTCTTCAGCAATCACATCTTGGCAGTTAGGGGTGTCGTTTTGGTGCTGGCCATGGGATAGTAGTAATTGTAACAGCGGAAGGTAACTGTAATTGTGTTTTTAAAAGATAGGATATTCATGAAGTTGAAATTTGTTTGCGTTGTGGTTATTATTTCGATTCGCTGATTTGTCTGGAACTTGGATATTAATCCGTTAAGTATCAATTAAGATGGTTTTCATTATTGCTCCAGAACTAATTCGACTCTGGGATTATGAGCTAAAAATCTAATCTTTCAGTTCGCGGCCTAAGGAACTTGCTATCGATGTTGGCAAGGTACAGGATCTGTATTTAGTATTTGGAAGGTTTTTTTTCGAGCTCTATGTACAAGGGGCGCCATGAAAGTGAGACGGTCTAGGTCGATCACGCTGTCAGTGGCATAATGGTAGAAAGGTTACTGGAAAATGGTTGAAAGGTTACTGGAAAATTTGGAGTAAGTTTACAGAGTGCACCGGACAACGGAAGGAAAAACAGTCCTCGTGTCGCTCCCGCTCGGGCGGCCTCCAAACCATAACGCCACCGTCGTTCCTCCCCTCCCCTCTCCACCTTGCCGCAGCTGGAGCGAGCTGCTTGCGCGCCGAGCAACTTGCCGGGATGGTGGCGGCGGGATCTCTTCCGCAGCCGGCGGCGCTCCTCGCAGATCTTGGTGGCTCACAGCGTGTGGCGACAAACGGCGGCCGGATCTGGCGGCTAGCCGGCAAATCTGGGTGGTACCTGGGTCGGAGTCGATGCTAAAGCGTGCGGCGGTAGAAGGAAGCGCCAGGGAAGAAGGAGGCGCAACCGAAGTCAGCGTTCTGCGGTAGAAGGAGGCATTGGCGGGGATACGAAAGGTGCGACTCGTGGAAACGAACGGCGACTGATGTGGCTAGTCGGTCGGTTCGAGCCGGGCCGATGGCGTGCAGACAGAGCACGTTGGCGGAGGAGATGGGTCGTGGCTGGACAACAAATGGTTGCAACAGCAGGAACCCGGAGAGCCTATGGCGGGTGTCGGTGGCTCGAGGCACGCCGCGGGCTTGTGCGACCGAGCGAGCCGCGGACCGACGTCGTAGCGGCAAATGGCGCCCGTGGCATGGTGGCGGCGGATCCGACGGGTAAAGCCGCAGATCTGATGTGGCGGGGCCAACCATAGACGGTGGAGTCCTCGACGCCAGCAGGTGGCAGATCCCGTGGGCAGGGCCCCGGATCTAGAGCGGTCGCGACAGTGTAACGAGGTGGTGGCTGCTCGCGGCTCGACATCACAGCACGAGCAGCCACGACGACGACGTGAGGAAGACGGCGGTGTGAATGGGCCCTCAATGGTGGCTGCGCGTGGTTTGCACTGCATGATGTGGGCGTGCTTGGTGGTGTCGACACCATGGTGGTTGGAGCAGGCCTCTGCTGGAGACTTCTCTCCGGAGCTCTCCCACTAGCACGGTGGAAGCACTGTTGGCCCAGTGTAGAGGATGCCCATCGGTGCGGTGGTGGCATTGTTGGTGAGGTGCAGAGGAGATGCTGGTGATGTGGATTGCACGTCACGGGATGGACTGGCAAGGGCGACGATGGTGATTTCCGAGGTGGAGATGGCAAGGTGTGGTGGATCTCTCATCACTGGAGGATTCGACGGCGGTGAGTCCCTTACCTCACCCTGGACGATCTCCTGGAGCGACATCGGTGAAGTCTGTGGGTTGCCGTGATGGCGAATCTGGGCGGTGAGGCTCGCAGTTGCGTGGGACGGCGGATTTGGGCGACAAGACCTGAGGGGTGCTTGTGACAGCAGATCTAGGTGACACCACCAGCAAGACGCCTGCGACGGCGGATCTAAGCGACGGGGCTCGTGAGCGCCGATGTTTGTTGATGAGGACAGTCTTGAGCAGGTTTGGGGCTTAGTGTCTCGACCTCTATGACACAGCGAACAGAAGGTGAGCAGAGTTGGAGGGCCTTGAAGGTTGATGTGCATCGGCATGATGCTTGACCGTGGCTTGATGCAAGTTGATAGTGATCTTGATGTGAGTTCAAGTGGATTGCGTATGTGTGGTGATGGTTGTGGATGCAATAGTTTGGTGGTGATTCTAGATGTGTCGCGGACATCTTTATTTGATGGTGTTGTGAGTCGAGCGATTTTAGTCAGTTGTTCGTCTTTAATATCGACTTGGTTAGTTGTGTGGAGGATGTAGCATCATCTTCTCTGTACGATTTTTGGATCCGGTTTTCCATATAAAGTGGGTGGCCTTTCTTCTTATATGATATTACGTGAGAGTTCCTCTTCTCGATTTTTCGAAAAAAATAGAAGCATAGAGTGTATAAAAAGTATGATTTAGATTATAGAGTATGATATAGATTACACGAGCAGAGAGAATCCTATCAGGGTGGAGGTTTTTGTCGCGCCGGGGACATTGTCGAAGACTTTTCGCCCTTGCCGCTCCCGTGACAGAGGCGCGGGACCTACGTTGCACCACAGAAGATCGTTGAGTCGAACAACGTGTGGCGACCACGATGGCGACGGTGGCGGCAGGACAACTCAAGGAGGTAGCCGTACCTGATGACCAGGGTGACCCAAGCAAGTGGGATAAGCTTCAACGGTTCAACCCAAGGTTCGCCGATGGCGACGGAGAGGTATGCCGCCTTCGACGCGTCTCGGCGTGGTGGGGAAGATGCCGCGTCGAGGCTCGTTGCGCTCGCAGTTGGGGTTGAAAATGATGGGCCGTCATGCAGGATGTACCGGGCTCCAAGTGAATTAGCTGGCAGATGGGCCCTGGCGTCATTACATCCCAAATACTAAAACTGCTCGCTTTGATTTGGTCTTGGTGCTGCTGAGAGCTAGTCACTTTGTATTAGCTTGAAACAAAAAAATGCAACACTGAGCCTTTGAGCAAAATTTTACTGATCAATTCAAAGTGTGGTCCAAATTACAGATGCACCCATTGAAATACAACGGGTGTATAATATATAGGAACACCGAAATTCAAGCAAAAATAGAAGAATTGCTATCTACCCGACAAGGCCCTTTGCGTTGAAGGACACTTATTTACAAGAAAAAGTAGTCTAGAGTCTAATATTACGAATGACATGTAGAATATTTTCTTTTACTATTTTGGTAGGAATGAGAGTTTTGAACGGATATTTTTGTATCATGGTATGAAAAAGTGGTATATAATATATACCGAGGGGTCAAAATGATAAAAATGGTATATTATTTATGGGATCAGCTTGGGCTTGGGCCAAGATTGTGGTAGGAGTGATACAAGGTCGCGGCAGGATTACTTTTAAAGTAATTTTACCCATCAATATTTTGTAGGGATAGCAACGGGTCGGGTTCGGATCGGGTAACGTAAAAACCCGACTCGATAAAAATTGTGCGCGGTTAAATTTCTATACCCAAACCCGAACCCGCGGGTAAAAAATGGTACCCGAACCCGAAAACCCATCGGGTTTCAATCAGGTTTCGGGTACCCGACGGGTACCCGCTAGATTTACAGATTCTTCGTCTTCAATCGATAGATCGGAGTGAGCGGCGGCGACGGCCGGATCTGAGAGCGCAGGCAGGGGCTAGATCTGAGTTGGAGGGCAACGGCGCAGAGGTCTCGGGTAGCAGTGGTTCCGACCGCGTTGAGCTCTCCGTGGCTGCGGGGCCGGTGGCGCCGAACATTCCGGTGGAGGCGAGGCTGGCGGCACAGAGGCCGCGGGCGGCGGCAACCGAGTCGGGTGGTGGCGGGGCCGACGGTGCAAAGGCCGTGGGCGGCCGCAACGACAACACAAAGGCTGCGAGCGGTAGCGCAATCCGAGGAACGACATCGGTACACGGGAGAGGCAACGGTAATCGGGAGTGACAGCTGCTATTCCATGGGGACATGGGGACTATCGTCAAACTCTCGGGAGGAGCGACGGCTGCAATACCAGGATTCCAGGTTGGAGGTTAGGGTTATTTGGATGGGCTGAGTGGGCCACTTTTTAAATGGGCCGAATACGAATATTTAAATTATAGGCTACTTCGTGTACCCGACGGGTACCCGCGGGTAAAAAATAAAACCCGAACCCGTACCCGCAAAATATCAGGTCGGGTACGGGTTGTACCTGTGAGTAAAATTTCGTACCCGTACCCGCACCCGTCGGGTGCAATACCCGCCGGGTACCCGAACCCGCGGGTACAATTGCCATCCCTAATATTTTGTACATATGCTTGGGTGTATATATCTATTCGAGCGCCCCTAAGAGGAGAGGATCCACCCAGCGATGGCGGCACATTTAGAGTTTGATATCAACCAATATATATATATATATATATATATATATATATATATATATATATATATATATATATATATATATATATATATATATATATATATATATATATATATATATATATATGGAACAACTGCTGTGCAATCTGCTATTTTGTGCAAGCGTGCAATCTTTATATCTCAACCGTTCCCTACCAATCTAAGTGTGGTGCATTCTGGGTTCTTTTTGCATATCGTCAGCAGCACCAGGTGTGTCGGAGTTTGGTTCCGGTAATTCTTCCGGTACTACCGTTGGCATCCCACGGAGTTTGTAGTTCGGTTGTGAGCGCGTAGAGATTCAGAATAAGGTGGCTAGTTGATACGAAGATTTACGTGGTTCGGGCCGCCTGAGCGTAATACCCTACTCCACGGGTGTGTAGCTGTTGTATTGGGCGACTGAACACTAGAGTGTCTTCAGCGCGTATGAGGATGTGTCTGGAGAGGTCTTAGTCCGACTTGGCCCCCATGTGTATCGCTCGACCAGTCCTTTTATAGTACAAGGATTGGTCGTTACATCGTTAGCCTGACCCGACATGTGGCCCTGGCGGTTACTGATGCTAAATACACAATTAATGAGCTTAATTACCCTTAATAGTGTGGTAACGCGCCTTGACAGTGGCATTACTGGTATTAAGGGCCCTCTAATTGTGTGTCATTAAGATAACATTAATGACACTAAATCGGGTCTTGAGGTCTTTAATGTTCCTTGAAGGTCCGAGCCGTTGGAAGTCCACCACTCTGCCTGTTGAGGTTGAAGGTCCGGCGGTTGGACGCGTGGTAGCTCCGGAGCTTACCGTCTAGGACGGGTAGGTCCGACGCTGTTGTACACGTGTCATTACCGGAGCTTTCCTTTGTCGGAGGTTGGGTCCGGGGGTGCCACACTGGTACTTAGCCGGAGCATTCCCATGTAGCTCCGGGTTTATGATACACGTAGCGGCACCGGGACTAACCATAGAAGGGAGGAAGGTCCGGTTTCGTATGACACGTGGGGCCTTCAGAGGTCTCTAATACTGATAGGTGGAGTTCTTTTGCACTCTTTGCAACTTCTTACCAAACTGGTGGGCCCCGCTGAGGGCTAGGGGGCGACCTGCCTGGGCCTTCAACAGTGAGATGGATACCAACCGCATTGAGGTTGGTTTGTACACCAACTTGAATGGTGAAGCCTTGAAGATCCATCTCAAGAAGTTCCAGCCTGGGAACATCGGCCCTAGCGACGTGATTTCACCGGCGACCTTCCTTACTCTGAATATGATACCAAAGAAGTGCAGAGAGCTCCGGGAGAAGATGTCGCTGTTGGACGACTTGGGCCTGATGGAGAGGCGATCAACCTCCGGGGTGGCGATCCTCGGAGCTTCAGAGGGTGGCTCCGCTCCCGCCCCGAAGCTAAGAGTTGAAGTCGTAGGCAAGGGTAAGGAGTTGGCCGAGCCGTCGAGCTACAAGAGGAAGTTGAAGCATGATGACGGCAGGTCCGTCAGACCTGCTCCTTCCACGATAGCTCCTTCTCCCCGACGGAGGAGGTCTTTGACGGCGGCAACCACTCTAGCATCATCATCTCCCCGGGGCACCAGCTCCAGCCATGTGGCTCCGGTACCAGGGCCAGCTGAGGGCTCTAGGTCCGAGGATCCTTCCCGGTCGAGGGGGGCCTCAACCAAGGCATCGCTGACGGTGGGAGTAAGCTCCGGGGAGCCTTCCGGAGCTACCACACCAGTGGCGACAGGGTCCAGTCCTGAGCATACGGTGAAGAGGTTCCACGCTAGCTGGAGCGGAAGCCTTCCAAGGTAAGTTTGATTTTTTACCTCAGTCAATTATTTTTGTTGCAGTCGTGTTTTGAGTTTCTTCGTCGTTCATCCACAGGGTACCCAAGAAAGGGGCTAAAGCTACGTTTCCTGCAACAGCGGCCGATGCTATGCAGGCGGAGGCTCCGACTCCAATTCCAGCGCCACCCCAAGTGGTGGTTGAGGTCGCGACAGCCCCGACGCCGGCTGTCATGGTCCTGGACCTCAACTCATCTCCTGAGGCACCCGTGGTAGTGCCGGACCATGGGAGTGAAGATGTACCAGCAGCACCAGCACCGGAGGCTGAAGCTCCGATTTCGGATGTTGTGATGACGAACGCTCCGGCCCTAGAGCCAGAGGTAGCTGCAGTTCCGACCTTAGAGTTGGATGTTACTGAAGCCCCGGCGGCGGAGCCGAGTGTTGATGAAGTTCCGGCGCCTGAGTCGGTTGCCCCAGAAGAGCCGTCGCCTGAGCTGGCGGAGGTCAAAGCGTCACTGCCTGAACCGGTGGTGGAGGAGGCACCAACGTCGGAGCCAAAAGTGGCCTCAGCTCCGGCCGAATCTTCAACACCTCCCCCAGAGGTGGTGGTCCCGGAGGTACCCGCGCCTGAACCAGGGTGCCAAGATGAAGTTGTCGGTCCTCCGCCTGAGGGGGCAGTTGCTAATAACCTGGCGGCGGGACCTTCGGAGTCGACTCCGGAGGTAGGATCATCCATTGCAGGACCTTCTTCGGCGGCGATCGAGGCTACCCCGGAGGGCGGCCCTAGTGCCACGGAAGCTCAGGGGACCACTCTTGTAGAGTGGGACCCAATTTTTGTTGTGGAGAACCCGCTGGAGCCAGCGGAGAGGTCCCCGACAGGTCTAGATCCGATCCCCTTGTCGCTGTCTATCGACAATGCCTGCTCCAACCTTCGTCAGGTTCAACTGGCTTTCTACCACGACAGTAAGGCCCTCGAGGAGGAGCGCCAAACCCTTAGGAGGTGGCGCAACCGACTCCAATTCGAGACCAAGCTGGCACAAACCACGTTGGCTGACGACAAGGAGTGAGTGAAAAGGGAGAAGGCCCGGATGGAGTACTGAGGCCAACTGCTGGATGAGAGGGAAAGCATGGTGCGATCCCTCGACAACCAGTCTCGGGCCATCCATGAACAGGCCGTAGCTGCTAATAATGCAGCGAATGAACGCCAAGAGAATCTCAGTGCCATCCACGATAGCCTCGTCAAGCGCCGGGAGGCTCTTGAGGAGCGGGTGAAAAAGCTTGAAGATGAAGAGCAAAAACTCCTGGAGCTACGGGATGACCTCATGAAGAGGGAGGAGGAGCTTACTCAGAGGCTGACTCTGGGTGACAAGAGTCTCGCTGAGCACACCAAGAAGTTAGAGGAGCGCTGAAAGAGCGAGGAGAAGAAGGCCTGGTAGCGGGGAAAGGACCTCACCAAGAGGGAGAATGAAGTTGCTTCCAGGGAGAAAAAAGTGTGGGGTCAGGAGAGAGACCTGGTCGACCGCCGAAACAAGATCCACATCTGGGAAGAGGAGCTTGCTAAAATCGAAAGGCAAGTTGTTGAAAAGATTCAGCAGCACGCCAAAGAGGTCGAGCGCCTTGCCTGGGAAGGTTCGGAGCTTGCGACGACCAAGAGGAACTTGGAAGAGGTGCGAGGCTCAAGGGCTGCAGAGTTCCAACAAGTATGGGATTTCCTGGGTAAAGCCAATGACGCGCTGACGCCGCTGGGCTTTAGTCCCGTGCGTTCGGATGATCTGGAGCCGGAGCTGGACCAGGCATTGCAGGCGTTGAGCTCGGCGGGCAACAAGCTCACCAAGATGGGCGATGTCATCGTGGACCAGTTGGAAACCGAAGGGCAACCCCTGGCGAAGAACGTCGCGGAGTTCATGCTGACGTGCTACACAAGTCGGGATCCTCACTTCCCACTAGACCCGGTGCTTGAAGGCCCCATCGACGGAGAGGGAGATGCCGCCAAGGCTAGTGTGTTGGAGGTTGCCCGAAAGGTTGCCTCGTTCTTCCGTAGGATCTAGGACTCTCTCTTTATAGCTCCCACTTGTATTTTCTCTTCTTTTCCTCAATTTTGTAATCTCTTGTCTTCAGATGATTGAAATCCAAGAATTTTATGAATTTCATTTTTTGTCTTCAACATCTTTGTCTCACTTGGCCCCCTGGTAGATGTACACAATTTGATTGTGAACATGTACCAAGAGGATGTAGCAGTTGTTGAAGACTTGCATGCTTAGAACTTGTAGAGCGTAGGTCCAAAGTCTTGTTGCATCAACAGTAGACGCCCCCAAGGTTGTCGGAGCTTAGTAGCTCCGGTAGCGACCATAGTCGGAGCTTAGTAGCTCCGGCAGCAGCCACCGTCAATACGTAGAGCGTTGATAGCACGTCCTCGGGGTTGTCGGAGCTTGGTAGCTCCGGCATCAACCACTGTTAACACGTAGAGGTTCGATGGCAGGGAGCATTATTCCACCATCTTTTCTTCACGTTAACGAATGACCCTCTGGATTTGCCAAAACTTGGTAGCTCCAGCGACGCTCACTATCAATGTTTAAAACATCGACAACAAGCCACCTTAGGGGATGTCGGAGCTTTGATAGCTCCGACATTGTCCACCATCGTCACGAGATTCTTATTTTTCCTACACACTGAAGTCAAGAAAAACAGTAATATACATTTCCTATCTATAACTCTATTGTGACTTACTATTCCCGAAATAAATTTTAGACTGACAGCAATTCAATATACAATCAAGCGCATTTATTTGTTTTCAGATCCAACCGTTTCTGGACTCGCCTTACTTCGGCCTGCCGAGGTGTGGTAGAGTGGCGTACTTAGGGTGCAGGACCAAGCTAAGTCGATAGCACAATCCAGACCTAGATTGGCTTGGCGACATTCAGGCGAGTAGGTGATTCAATAATGTTAAGACCCGAAAGATTTTAACAATGCAACTTGAATTATGCATGGATTGTTTGATATAAAGTTTCTTGAGAATTGCACAACTTTGTTATAGACAAGAAAGAGAAAAAAATATTGAGCCTGTACAAAATAAATGCACGTGGAGTCTGTTTTCACATAATGATGTCTTTCATTATAGGTCCGGGGTACAGGGGAAACAAGTACACTCGTAGGGTACGGAACCAGGCTAAATGTGTTGCGTTTCTCGTTTGACCCAAGGTAGCTAGCTACACTTTTAGTTCTGAGACTATGACAAGTGTTGCCTGAACTTTGTGGATCTTCCGGGAAAGGTCCGGCTGTCCTCCCGGAGGATCTACCAGACTCTGTACAATGACGCTATAACATACATCATATGTAATTACAGACTCACCTCCATGATATTAAGCGTAGAACTTACGGAGGTGCTCAATGTTCCAAGGATTAGGGAGCGGTGTCCCATCCTCGGTTACCAAGCGAACGCATCCGGAACGTGATACTTTGATCACTCAGAAGGGTTCTTCCTAGCCGGGGGAGAGTTTGTTTAACCCTTCTCGAGTTTGTATTCTCCGTAGCACTAGATCGCCTTCCTCGAGCTGTCGGTTATGAACATGCCTTTGGTGATAGAGCCGAAGAGCTTGGCGGTATCAGGCATTCCGAACAGCTGCTTGGCACCTTCCCTCTTCGAAGAGGTCAAGGTCTTCACACCGGAGATGGTCCTGTGTGGCATCTTCGAAGGTTCAAACCCGGAGTGACCCCAAGGTGATCTCCGGAGGAAGGACTGCTTCAGCTCCGTACACCAGGAAGAAGGGTGTCTCTCCAGTTGACCGGTTTGGAGTTGTCCTGTTGGCCCACAGGGTGGGAGGAAGCTTTTTGATCTAGTTGGCCCCATGTTTTTTCAGGCGCTCATATGTGCGCGTCTTGAGTCCTTTTAGGATTTCTGCATTTGCTCTCTCAGCTTGGCCATTGCTTGTCGGGTGAGCTACGGAAGCGTAGCTGACTTGAATGCTGAGGTCTTCGCAATATTCTTAAAATGCAGAGCTTGTGAATTGGGTCCCGTTGTCAGTTATGATCTTGTTTCGGACTCCAAATCTGCATACTATGGACTGCAAGAAATTGATAATTGATTGCTTGTTTATTGTCACAACTGGAGTTGCTTCCGGGCACTTGGTGAACTTGTCAATGGCAACATATAGGAACTTGTAACCTCCGACGGCTCTTGGGAAAGGTCCCAAGATATCCATCCCCCACACAACAAATGAACATGTAGGAGGTATCATTTGTAGGGGTTGAGCTGGTGTGTGAATTTGCTTTGCATGGAACTGGCATCCTTCGCATTTCTTCACTAGCTCGGTTGCATCCTAGAGTGTTGTAGGCAAGTAAAAACCATGCCGGAAGGATTTACCGACCAACGTGCGAGAAGACGCATGGTTCCCACACTCGCCTCCATGGATTTCCGCGAGGAGCTCGCAACTTTCTTCTCTTGTAATGCACCGCATTAGGACGCCGTTGGCACCGCGCCGGTAGCCCTTCTACCAGCGTATATCTTTTAGCCAATCTGACTATCCGGTCGGCAGATACATTATCTTCAGGAAGAAAGTTGTCTTTCAAGTAGCTCCGGATCTCCAAGCTCCATGCATCGGAGCTAACTTGAGCATTTGAGTCTTGCGTGCTGGGTTGCTCGGAGCTTCTTGCAGCACCTACGACCCTTGATGGACGCCATGATAACAGGGCCATCGGGACCGCCAACTTCGAGGTGCTAGTCTCGCCCCCTTCGCTCAGTTCGGCAGGCTGAGGTGTAGGTTTAGACAACCTCTGGACAAAGGTTCCATCGGGAGCCAGAGCTCTGGTGGAAGCTTTCGTCGAGAGTTCGTCAACTTTAGCGTTGTTGAGACGCTGGACATGGAAAAGATCCAGGACTTCAAAGTCCTTCTGAAGCTTCTGGACTTCAAGTAGGTATGCAACTAGTTGAGAGTTGTTGCAGCAACATTCACCTTTGACTTGTTTTACAACAAGTTGTGAATCACCCTTTACTAACAGCTGCTTCACACCATACGCTAGTGCCACCTTGAGCCCATAGATTAATGCTTCATACTCTGCCATGTTATTGGTCGCCTTGAAGTCAAGGTGAACCATGTATTTGACCTTCTCCCAAGTCGGAGCGAGGAGAAGGATTCCAGCTCCGGCCCCCTGCTTCTGCACGGAGCCGTCGAAGTAGAGAGTCCAGTGAGGCTCAGCGAAGACTGGAGCCTTAGGTTCCAGTTTCTACTCACTAGGGCCCCTAGGGTTTGATGGAGAGGGGGTCCATTCCGCCACAAAGTCCGCCAATGCTTGAATCTTGATCGCTTGCCTTGGGACGAATTCAAGATCGAACTCAGCCAATTCCGCTGTCCAGTTTACAATGTTCCCAGTAGAGTTGGGGTTATGCAAGATTGCCCTCAGTGGATAAGAGGTTACCACTGAAATCTTGTGAGATTGGAAGTAGTGGTGGAGCTTCCTAGAGGCAAAAAGAACTGCATAAAGCAGTTTATGCACCTCTAAGGAACGAGTCTTGGCATCATGGAGTACTTCACTGATGAAGTACACTGGGCGCTGGACTGTCCGGACCCTCCCGGAGTGGCCCGGAGCTTCCCCCTCATCAACCCGGACCCTCCCGGAGGGGTCCGAACCTTCTTCGGGGACTTCCAGGTTCTTGCTGGAGGAACCCGAATCTTCTTCTGAAGTGACCCGGACCTTCCCGGAGGGATCCGAATCTTCTTGTTCAGCAACATTGACTCCTTCATTTGAAGAAGGTTGATCCTCTCGCGTCTCACCTCGAGGATTCGGGTCTGGGGGCTGGGACCCAGACTCGCCTTCAGGCAGTTCCGGACCCTCTCGGGGGGGTCTGGATTCCTGAACTGAGGATGTTTCTGGTCTTTCCGTGACCAGGACCATGCTCACAACTTCATCAATTGCTGAAATGTAAAGCAAAAGTGGCTCACCAGGGTTCGAAGCTACCAGAGTTGGTATAGTGGTGAGGAGCTGTTTTAGCTCTTGGAAAGCCTTTTCTGCTTCTTCAGACAATTGGAATGGTTCAGACTTCCTCAATAACTTGAAAAAGGGTAGCACCCATTCCGCCAGTCTTGAAATGAATCGGCTAAGGGCAACTAGACATCCAGTCAGCTTCTGGACATCCTTGATGAGAGCTGGTGGTTGCATGTCTTCAATAGCTTTAATCTTCGCCGGATTTGCCTCTATTCCTCGATGGTTCACCAAGAATCCAAGAAGCTTCCGGAGCTAACCCCGAAGACACACTTTTTCGGGTTTAGCTTTGTACGAGTGATTTGCAACTTATCGAAGACGGCTTGCAAGGTGTCAAGGAATGACTCCTTGTTTTTGATCTTGACGACGATGTCATCGACGTACATTTCCACTACATCTTTGATGAGCTCTCTAAACGTTTTGTACATTGCTCGTACAAACGTAGAAGCAATGTTTTTGAGACCGAAAGGCATGGTAGTGTAACAATATAATCCATCTACTGTGGTGAAGGAGGTATGTTCTTCATCTTCTCTAGACATTCGTATTTGATGATACCCAGAATATGCGTCTAAGAAACACAGTAATTCACACCCGGAAGTGGAATCCACTATCTGGTCTATTCTAGGTAGTGGGAATGGATCTTTTGGACATGCCTTATTCAGTGTAGTGTAGTCGATACACATCTGAAGCTTCCAGCCGGCCTTGGGTACAACAACTGGGTTTGCCAGCCATTTTGGATGGAAGACTTCCCGGATGAATCCAGCTTCAAGCAACTTCTTCACTTCTTGACGTATGAAGTTCTGTAGCTCTACTGATTGCTTCCGAGGCTTCTGGTGTACATGCCATGCGTCGGGATAAATCTTTAGATTGTGCTCGATCACTTCCCTAGGGATCCTAGGCATTTGTGACGGTTGCCCGGCAAACACGTCGACTTTAGCCCGGAGGAAAGTGATGAGCGCGAGTTCCTATTTGTCGTTCAGACCTCCCGATATACAGGTGGTCTGAGCAGCATCAGAACCGATTTGAACGACTTTGACGGGAATGTCAGCGTCGCCGCTTGGTTGCACAAGAGGTGCGGAGGTTGAGCCTTAATGACGAAGGTTCGGAGGCGCCAGAGCTTGCTCCTTTCCGGATTCTTCCTCCTGCGTTGTAGTAAGCGCATGTAGTTCTTCCAAAGCTGTAACTCCGATTGTACAATCTCCGCAGATCCAGATAACGCCTGCAGGTGTTGGCATCTTCAACACCAGGTAGCCATAATGAGCCGCAACCATGAATTTGTACAAGTCTGGCCTCCCAAGATGGCGTTGAAGGGTAAGTTGATCTGCGCCACGTCGAAGACCAACTTCTCAGTCCTGTAATTCTCTCGAGTACCGAAGGTCAGTGGAAGAGTTATGGCACCGAGTGGAGTTATGGCCCCCGGACCTACTCCGGAGAAAGGTTGGGAGGGGCGAAGGTCCGAAGGTTGGAGCTGAAGCTTGACGAAGGCTTCGAAGCTTATGAGGTTCAACCCCGAACCTCCATCCACCATTACATGGTGGAGCTGGATGTTGTTGATGGTCAGAGATACCATCAATGGAAGTTATCCAGCTCCGATCATGTTCCGAGGGCAGTCCGAAGCATCGAAAGTGATGGAAGTGTCCATCCACTTTCGATGAGGCTCCGCCCTGGCGGTGGGAGCTACTGAGGCCATGTCCCGCCGCATTGTCTTGAGGACACGGCGGAAGGTGATGTCACATGAACCACCAAAGATGGTGTTCATGGTATTCCAACACTCGTTGTTGGAGACGTCAGAGTCGTCGTCAACGGAGGTGTAAACAACCTTCAAGACCTTTTTGGGGTCCTAAAAGCCTAAATCTTCTTCAGCCGGAGCTTCGTCGACTTTTTGCTTTCCTTCCCTTTGACATAAAGGAACTTCTTCCCAGCGCTTGTTGTAGCGCTCGACGAGGTTCTGGACCTCTCAGCAGTTTTCCAAGTTGTGCCTATCCGTCTTGTGTATGGGACACCACAGCTTGGAGCTGCCATCGTCTTCAGACGATGGCCGAGGTCGTTTCTTGGGGCGTGGCCCCCGGCCACCCGGAGCTGCGGTAGGTGTGTCAGCTGACAGCTTTTTCTTGTTGTTGGACTTTTTCTTCTTCTTGCCACTCTCGGAGGTAGAGGCTTCACCCTTGGAGGACTTTTTGTTGTCCTCCGGTGGTGGTTGGGAATGCATTTCACGGCCCTCCGCAGCCTTGGCACATTTGTCCGCCTGGCTGAAGAGTTCGGTGACGCTAGTGACTTCCTTGGTCGCCAGCTTCTCCAGCATCTTCTTGTCTCGAACGCCCTGTCTGAATGCCATAATAAAAAAAGCGCTTGAGATAGAAGGAATTGTGTTTCATACCTGGGAGAACCTCTGGATGAAGGATCATATGGACTCTCCCCCTTTTTTCTTGACGGCAAAAAGGTCTAGTTCGGTGCCTGGTCGGGTGTATGAGCTCCCGAAGTTGGCGGTGAACTGTTGGCACAGCTGCGCCCAACTGTTGATGGAGTCAGGCGGAAGCCTCATGAACCAAGACCTGGCGGTCCCAGTTAAAGCCACGGGGAAATAATTGGCCATCACGGCCTCATTGCCTCTGGCTGCAAGGATAGCGGTGGAGTAGATTTGGAGAAATTCGGCGGGATTGACAGTCCCGTCAAATTTCTCCGGCAGGTGAGACCGGAACTTCTGCGGCCATCTGACCATGTGTAGGTGCATGGCCAAGGCAGAACAGCCTCCTCCTACTCCCTCGGGAGCAGGACTGTCCCGAGCCTCTCGCCTTTCGCGAGCACGCTCGATGTGGACACAACCATCCTGTTGACGGTAACGACGATCGAGCTCTGCCCGGAGGTCGTGAGTCGAAAGCCTGGTTACCGTGTGAGTACGTCGTGCCCCAGAAGGCAGCGATGTTGCCTGTTGAGACGCAGCACGCCTCCTGTGTTGCGAGGCGTGTGTACCAAGTCTACTCGACAAGGTTCGATGCTGAGATGGAGCCCGCCCCGAGGGAGGAGGACTTTGATTGCTGATGCCATCGACTGCTGCTGCAACCAGATGTTCCACATCATCCCTCCACTGCTCCATTGCACCCTGGGGTGCTCCTGGAGGCGGTGGACGTTGGAGAAGAGCACGCGCAACATTAATCGCGTGTTCAGGGTTGTTGTTTGCCGATGCAGTGACCGACGCAGACGCTCCATCTCGACGTCCAGCTTGATTCGCCGGAGAGGATGGTGGCGGCAGTGGCATGACTCCTGCTGGAGCTACGACACCTTCTCGCTGCTACACGTTGGAGGGATTGCCTCCAGCAGGTTGCACAACATGGTTGTCGTTGGATGATCCAGCAGTAGAGTTCACCATGTTGGAATGTCGGGCACCCCCTACCTGGCGCGCCAACTGTCGGAGTTTGGTTCCGGCAATTCTCCCGGTACTACCGTTGGCAGCCCGCAGAGTTTGTAGTTCGATTGTGGGCGTACAGAGATTCAGAACAAGGTGGCTAGTTAACATGAAGATTTATGTGGTTCGGGCCGCCTGAGCGTAATACCCTACTCCACGGGTGTGTAGCTGTTGTATTGGGCATCTGAGCACTAGAGTGTCTTCAACGCGTGTGAGGATGTGTCTAGATAGGTCTTAGTCCGTCTGGGCCCCCTGTTTATCGCTCGACCAGTCCTTTTATAGTACAAGGATTGGTCGTTACATCGTTAGCCTGGCCCGACATGTGGCCCTAGCGGTTACTGATGCTAAATACACAATTAATGAGCTTAATTACCCTTAATAGTGTGGTAATGCGCCTTGACAGCGGCGTTACTCGTATTAAGGGCCCTCCGATTGTGTGTCATTAAGATAACATTAATGACACTAAATCGGGTCTTGAGGTCTTTAGTGTTCCTTGAAGGTCCGTGCCGTTGGAAGTCCACCACTCTGCCTGTTGAGGTTGAAGGTCCGGCGGTTGGACGCGTGGGAGCTCCGGAGCTTACCGTCTAGGACGGGTAGGTCCGGCACTGTTGTACACATGTCAGTACTGGAGCTTCCCTCTGTCGGGGGTTAGGTCCGGGGGTGCCACACTAGTACCTAGCCGGAGCATTGCCATGTAGCTCCTGGTTTATGATACACGTGGTGGCACCGGGACTAATCATAGAAGAGAGGCAGGTCCGGTTTCGTATGACACGTGGGGCCTTCGGAGGTCACCAATACTGATAGGTGGAGTTCCTTTGCACTCTTTGCAGCCCCAAGGGGTATCCGATATGCTGGGTACCGACAAGGTGGGAGGATTTAAGTGCTAAAAGTGCAGCACCCTTGGATAGATAGAGAACGATTCAGATTTGGAGATTGCATGCTTGCACAAAACAGCAGATTGCACAGCAGTTGTTCCCATATATATATATATATATATATATATATATATATATATATATATATATATATATATATATATATATATATATATATATATATATAGGCTAGGAGTGGACTAGATGGGGATGGATTGGCGTGGCAGCAATGCATCTAGGATTTGGTATCAACCACTATATATATTTATGGCGGACTAGATGGGGATGAATTGGAGTGGCAGCGGGGCTTCTAGGGTTTGTGTCGGCCACTATATATCTATGCTAGGAAAGGACCAGATGGGGATGGACTTGAGTGGCGGCGGTGCTTCTAGGGTTTGGTGTTAGCCCAAGATGCCATGTGTGGCTTCATTACAAATCGACCGTGTCTAGCCCAAATACCAAAACTGTTTGTTTTGATTTGATCTTGGTGCTGCTCAGAGATGGTCGATTTGTAGCTTGAAATGGAAATAAAAAATGCATCATCGAGTCTTCCATTCAAAATTTTACCGATCAATCAAAGTGTGGCTCAAATAGCAGATGCACTCATTGAAATACAATAGGTGTATAATGTATGAGAACATTGAAATACAAGAAAAAAATAGAAGAGTTGCTATCTCTACCCGGCAAGTCCCTTTGCGCTGAAGGTCACTAATTAACAAGAAAAAGTTGTCTAGAGTCTAGTATTATGAATGACATGTAGAATATATTTTTTACTATTTTGGTAGGAATGAGAGTTCTGAGCAAATCTTTTTTATCATGGTATGAAAAGATGGTATATAATACATATAGAGGGGTCAAAATGACAAAAATGGTATATTATTTATGGGCTCAACTCGGACTTGGGCCAAGATTGTGGAAGGAGGGATGCACGATCGCAATAGGATTACTTTTAAAGCAATTTAGCCCATCAATATTTTTTACATAAGCTTGGGTGTATATATCTATTCAAGCCGGCCTAAGAGGAAAGGATCAACCCAACGGCGGCGGCGCATTTAGGGTTTGATATCAACCACCACACATATATGTGCTAGGAGCGAACTAGATGGGGATGGATTGGAGTGGCGGCGGTGCATCTAGGGTTTGGTATCAACCACTATATATATTTATGTTAGGAGCGGGCTAGATGAAGATGGATTGGAGTGGCGGCGGGGCTTCTAGGGTTTGTGTCGGCCACTATATATCTATGCTAGGGGAGGACCAAATGGGGATGGACTTGAGTGGCGGCGGTGCTTCTAGGGTTTGGTGTTAGCCACTATATATATCTATACTAGGAGAGGACCAGATGGGGAGGGATTGAAGTGGCGGCGGTGCTTCTAGGGTTTGGTGTTAGCCACTATATATATCTATACTTGGAGAGGACCAGATGGGGAGGAATTGAAGTGGCGGCGCGCATCTAGGGTTTGGTAATCGACCTTCCCTCTCCCTTCATAAGTTGTAGCAAGGGTGATTATGCAACACGACGGCGATTACGAGGAAAATTTGCTCATATATAAGGTTCGTTGTCCTTAATCCCTGCTCGTGTGCGAGGATCGAAGTGGTGGCGGCACATTTCAAGTTTCATTGTTGTCCTCTATATATATTTGTGCTAGGTGCAGGCTTGTTGGGGGATGAGTTAGGTTTGTTGCAATGCATCTAGGGTTTGGTCATCGACCTTCGTTCTCTTCATAAGTTGTGGAAAGGGTGATACATGGAAGGATAGTGAAAACAAGGAAAACCTGTTTGGATGTAAGGTATTGTTGCCCCTACCCTCTTCCTTTATGTAGTTCTTATTATGATATTGTCTAGCAAGCATGTCAAGTCATGAATACGGCTATAAATCAATAATTTGTACTCATAGTCGATGCCAATAGATGTTTATGCAAATTTTTATGCCCCCTATTGGATCTATATTTTTTAGATTTGGTTACCATTTATATATGAATAGGAGTTGAAACGATTTTCACAGAAAATCAATGATGCAACCGAGGTATATGAGTTGAATGAGAATTGTTAGCATGATATGGAACTAGGGTGGTTAAAAAGGAACTTTCCTCAAACTATTTATGTGATTTGTATGAATTTTTGTGTATCAAGCCAAAAGGAAAAATTAGATCCATAGATGAGATGATTTCCAAGTGCATATGTTTATTGTAAAACATTCCATTTACGTTAATTTTGTGCAACAAGTTACATCCATTTGTTTATTTCTGTTTGCAAGTTTCTAATGACCTATTTTGCATTTTAAAACAAGATGATCAAGCTTAAGATTAGTATTTCTAGATCTAGGCTTCAAGGACTCAAGAGGATCTTTCACCAAGCTCCAAGAAATGGTTGGCTTCCTAGATCTCCAATGAAACTAAAGAAGGAACTCATAGAGGAACATCACTTTTATCTCAAGGGGAAGGTTAGAAAATCTTGCCATATGTGGCAAAAAGTCATAGACTCTATGCGCACTCTATAAGCATAAATCTAGAGGAACCAAAAACTTGGATAGAATACCATTTTGAGAACATCTTTATTAGTCATTCTGACATGATCTTCAATAGATGTGAATACTCAACTACTGATAGTAAAATTTCAAGTGTTTGTTATGTTTTGGGATTTAATCTACAAGGCACATGTCTAATGTATCAAACTTTTTGCAGTTCAAAGAGATGACTTTGTTGATCTTGGAAGACCATGATTGAATCATATAGAATTTTGATTCTATGAAGGATTTTTTGTATGTTAGCTGAAATTTGATCCCTTGACTTTGGCTTCTGGTGTCTACATCTATGAGGTATGCATTTAAAACTAGCTAATTTGTTAATTTCTTTGTCTTTAAAATTTTCTAGAAGGTTCGATCTGATGCAGTGATCGAGTCTTTACAATTTTGTTCTAGAGGTTCTGGATTTGAATCAATTTATAATCTAAGCACATGAGAAGCTATCTAGAAATTCTCTTCTCTAAACCTTACATTGTGTGCCAACTTTCAACATTGTGTATGCCCTTTTTAGTTTTTTCTAGACTTGAAATATGCATCATGATGGATTCCACAAAACTTTTGGCTTCATGTGCATTAACATTTTAGACTAGATGTGTTTTATCTTGTGTAGCTGGCCATGAACCATTCCCACCATGTAACTCATGGATGCACCATGTAAGCGTGTGAAAATTTATATACATTCAAATATATTGAATTTTTACACATGCCCTCTGAGTAGCATATGCTTTATTGTGCACAATAGAAAATGGAGGATAGAATTAGTTGGTTTTGCTGTTAGAGTGTTGGGCATACATATATTTGTTGAAACTGCCAAGTGGTCATATATGCAAAAAGTTTTTTTTCTTTAAATGAATGTATTTTTTATGTATAAGGATGCATATATTAATGCAATTCCAAAGATATATACTTACATGTCCATTTTATGTACCATGTGTTGGATCACACGGTCAAATGGACGGACCCTCAAATGCAAAGTTATAAAGTTGGGTACCAATGGGTTGAATTTACGGAGAGTTTTATGAAAAAAACATCTTTTTGTTCGGCTCTCTAGTTTGGAATTTGGAAACCCCCTGGTTGTCTAGTGCTGGACATGCAAGCATCTCATTAACGATGCATCTTGGATTTGCTCATCTCCTTCCCGATTCATATCTTTCATCTCGCTAATCCCCTCAACCATCTCCCCCAAACACAATCTTTGTCCGGATCCAATTGCACTCAAGGAATATTGAGTGCAGAGGAGAGAGAGGCAATGGTGTCATCTTCGAGCTTCAGGGCTCCACTCTGCATCGGACATGGAGGCTGACCATCTGATGTAGACGTTGATGAAGGCACTGGTGGCATCCACGGTGCCCCCCTGGATAGATGGTGATGGAGTAGCAGGACGTATTCTCCGTGTGGTGGTGGTGGATGTAGTAATAGGCAACAACATTTGACTTGGGCGCGATGATGGGGATGTGTGTGGTGTACATGGCGCCTACGACTTTGGGGATCATAGACGACAAGCAGGCTTTAAAGGTGGCAGTGATGTTTACCACGTGGCGCCGGATGCCTCCATTATCCACTGCACTAATATTCGGCATGAGCATGATCTTGATGATGCACCCTTCCAGGACGAGTTTGTGGCAGGTTGTGCTACCATCAAGGGTTATGCTCATGCTAGAGACCGTGCAGTGCAGTGGCAGGAGACGTCTGACACCGTGGCTAACATCACCACTGCGTTCAAGGCCTTGTGTCTGGGATCCCCAACGCCGTCCGCGCCATTTAGACCATCCCCATCCCCATCATCATCACATTCAAGTCAAACATCACCGCCTACGACATCCACCACCACAAGGAGCCCAACCAGATGACGCCCTACTCCATCACTGTCCAGAGCGTCGTGGATGCCATCGGCACCGTCACCGACATTGGCATCAGCTTGTTGAGCTCTATGTCCGATGCCGAGCAGAGCCCATCGGGTGTGGGTCCCACAGAGCCGAGACGGTAGCTGTGGCTGAGTCGCAGAATCAATCAAGTGGGAATCAGGCGAGGTTAGGGAGTATGAGCGCATCACGAGTCTGCTTTGAAAGAGGGACGTGGCACACATCGGGGAGGTACTGCAAAAGGGTGGATTTAATTTATACATAGCAGTTTTGTATATTTCCCAATGGGCTGTCGTGGGAGTACAAAGACCTCCCAGCTGCGCGATACCCCGTCTGGTTCAGCTCCTGGGCGCGACCTTGGCGATTGTAAACCTGGAGGTTCAGGACTACCATCACCATAACTTTGCAATCATGAGAACTTTGTTGAAATTTGCTGGGAGAAAATAAAAGCAAAAAAAAATTAAAACTACTAAGACCCAATCAAATTTAGCTAGGTACACAACCCCACAAAACTCAGATTGACGTGTGACTGGGCAATGGATTAAATTTTATATAATGATTCATCAATTGATTGCACGCTGTCTCTCGGTCCACCAGGAATTAAGGAGAATTTTCATATACCCATCCACCACAAATTTTGTTCCGTTTTCCAGCCAAACACTTGTAACTTCTATTTTGTTTATCAAATTCTCCCGGTGGAAGTTGTGTTGGGGATATTTGAAAAATAAGTATAACTTGCATGTGTTTGACTCCTATTATTAAAACTCTTGCGGATGAGTATATGAACCCCCCCTAATTGCAGCTGGATTTTTTCCTACATGATCATTTGGCTCACAGGAAAAACAAATGGTGGTTTCTATAGGAATAGATTCTTTTGCTAAATTTTGTAGGAAACCTAACATGAGCTTGGACCTCTTTTTTCTTTACAGGCTCATATTGCAGGTTCCTTTGTTTTTCCTATGATGCTGCCAAAGTCCACCCTTTTGCAACATTTCTGCAATGTGCACCACATGCTCCTGAACGGATTTTAAAGCAGGCTTATGAACACGCACACACTCCCTATCCTCGCCAGAGACTAACACTTGATCGACCGTATTATGGCTCCGTCACAACTCCCGCCTCTGCTCCCCGCGAGACCCACACCCGATGGGCACCAGACATGGAGGCTGACCATCTGATGCAGACGTACGTTGATGAAGGCACTGGTGGCGTCCACGGTGCCCCCCTGGATAGATGGTGATGGAGTAGTAGGACGTAGATGGAGTAGTAAGACGTATTCTCCGTGTGGTGATGTACGTTGTAATAGGCAACAACAGTTGACTTGAGCGCGATGATGGGGATGCGTGTGGTGTACATGGCGCCTACGACTTTGGGGATCATAGACGACAAGCAGGCTTTAAAGGTGGCAGTGATGTTTACCACGTGGCGCCGGATGCCTCCATTATCCACTGCACTATATATTCGGCATGAGCATGATCTTGATGATGCACCCTTCGAGGACGAGTTTGTGGCAGGTTGTGTGCTACCATCAAGGTTATGCTCGTGCTAGAGACCGTGCAGTGCAGTGGCAGGAGACGTCTGACACCGTGGCCAACATCACCACTGCGTTCAAGGCCTTGTGTCTGGGATCCCCAATGTCGTCCGCGCCATTTAGACCATCCCCATCGCCATCATCATCACATTCAAGTCAAACATCACCGCCTACTACATCCACAACCACAAGGAGCACAACCAGATAACGTCCTACTCCATCACTGTCCAGAGCGTCATTGTTTGCATCAGCTTGTTGAGCTCTATGTCCGATGCCGAGCAGCAGAGCCCATCGGGTGTGGATCCCACAGAGCCGAGACGGTTGCTGTGGCTGAGTTGCAGAATCAATCAAGTGGGAATCAGGCGAGGTAAGAGAGTGTGAGCGCATCACGAGTCTGCTTTGAGAGAGGGACGTGGCACACAACGGGGAGGTGCTGTAAAAGAGTGGATTTATAGCAGTTTTGTATATTTCTCAATGGGCTGTCGTGGGAGTACAAAGACCTCCCGGCTGCGTGATACCCCCCGTCTGATTCGGCTCCTGGGCGCGAGCTGTAAACCTGGAGGTTTGGGACTATACCATCATCATAACTTTGCAATCATGAGAACTTTGTTGAAATTTGCTGGGACAAAATAAAAGCAAAAAATTAAAAACTACTAAGACCCAATCAAATTTAGCTAGGTACACAACCCCACAAAACTCAGATTGACGTGTGACTGGGCAATGGATTAAATTTTATATAATGATTCAATTGATTGCACGCTGTCTCTCGGTCCACCAGGAATTAAGGAGAATTTTCATATACCCATCCACCAGAAATTTTGTTCCGTTCCAGCCAAACACTTGTAACTTCTATTTTGTTTATCAAATTCTCCCGGTGGAAGTTGTGTTGGGGATATTTGAAAAATAAGTATAACTTGCATGTGTTTGACTCCTATTATTAAAACTCTTGCGGATGAGTATATGAACTCCCCCCCCCCTCAATTGCAGCTGGATCTTTGCAAATTCCCCTTTATAAGTTTACAAGCTCATGAATTTCACATGAGTTTATTTTAAAAACAGAAACCCAAAATCTTTCAAATATCCCATATTCCAATCAAAATTAGGGAAATCCCAATTATAACCAACTCAAATTTACATCATATATATATGCCTATTCTAGGAATCACAAAGGTAGGATAGTTCTAGTTTAGACCTTCACTTTCAAAATTAATCAAGTTACCCCCCCCCCCCAAGTCTAATCATGTACTCCACTTTTACTTGCTGAGAGGCACCGTGTAATCAATCTAAGCATTTATTTTTTTCAAAAATCCTCCCTCCTACACTCACACACCAATCTGAATTTCGAGGCATCAGGGCTAAATTGTGTTTGGAGAACCTGGTATCTTTTAAAAAACTATTTTATTTTCTCTAAGAAAATTCCAATAAAGTTCTTAATTAAGATAGCACAGTTATGATAATTATATTTTAGTTTTTTTATTCAAGGTTAATCTAGTTAATATGAAACATGATTGAAATTGATGTCGTGACAAAGAAATCCTAAAACATCTAAGTTATTGTCGCTCCAACAACATACAAGACATGAAACAACAACAACAAAAAATCATCCTATTTTAGTCAAACTATATTAATCTTAAAAGGAAAACTATGCTACATTTATTATAAGAGAAAATTGAAAAAATTCACCTACAATTGAGAGTATTTTTCATATTCCCATATGCAAGAAATTTCATTTTAATCAAGCACTTGCAAGTTCTATTTTATTTTCAAATACCCCTGTAACACATGGACCACTAGGGTTGGCCGCGGTTAATCGGAAAACCGTTAATTGAAATTAACCGCACTAAATTAATTTAACTGCGATTTATTCGGTTTTCGGTTATCAGCTCGGTTATGTTTTATTTGCTATTCGGTTTTCGTTTTTTAGTTCGGTTTTTGACTCCGAACAACCGAATTAACTGCATTCAGCCCAACATACAAAACAACATGCAACAACCTGATAAACCGAATAGTCCCTCCGCCCTCCTCGCCTAGCGCGACCTTGCGGCCGGCGGCCCGGCGCCCCACGCGGCCCACAACAGACCCGTGCGCCCTACCCTATCTCCCCTCCCCACAATGCCACAAACTGTCTCGGTGCCCTTGCTCCAGACATTCCCCATCCGACATTTCGGCTGACGCACCACCCCGATCTACTGCATCGTGTGACGCCACTCGCGCCTGCCTCCATCGACCATCGCGCGAGGCCCCCGATGCTCACCTCCAATGGCCATCGCACGACGCCGCCACCTTCAAGTCGCCTGCCCATCCGCCACGCCCCCATTGCATCACCTCCTACATTACTTGTTGCCACCGTGCTGCTGTCTTGGCTCTGCCTCGCAGGCTCGCACCGCCTCTCAGCTCTGGCCTTCGGTGCTACATACTTCCCAATCCGGCACGCTCCAGTGACCGAAGCTCCGCCCGCAACCGTCCATTCGGCTTTCCTCCATCCATTTTGCGGTTAATACGGTTAACCGCGTAACCACATCGAATTAACCATAACCGAAATGTGCAGTTATTGTTTTTGTTCGGTCATATTCAGCTATTGATTTACATTAACCAAATTAATCGAACTGATTTAATCGAATTAACTGAATGCTCACTCCTATTGACCACCATTGTGACTCTAATAAGTTGTTATGAGTTATTTGAAAATTAAGTGACCCCTTCTCAATTGCATCTGGGTTTTTGCATTTTTCCCTTATTATGAGTTTGCAACCTCATGAGTTTCATATGAGTTTTCTTTGAAAACTTAAACACAAAATCATTTAAATATCCCACGTTTCTTTAAAATTAGACCAATTTCAATAACTAGCTCTCTTTCTCTCTAATATATATTGTTAGGTAGTTGTAGATTAGTTCTTCCATTTCAGGATTGGTCTAGTTAATATGATATATAATTGAAATTATTATTGTTGTACAAGTAAATCCTATAAGATCTAGGTTATAGTGGCTACAACAACATATGGGTTCTAACAACAACAACAACAATAATTCATACTGTTTAATGCAAACTTGCCGATGTTAGGACTGAGTAAAAACCAACGAGTAACATATGTGAGTGATAGATAGCCTTTGTAGCGATGTCTATGTAGGCGAGAGTTAAGGCAAGTAGCCATGGTCAAGGAAGTTATGTGTGAGGTAGCAGTGGTCGACAATGTTGAAATTGAGGTTGTCAAAGTTGAGAAATTGCACATGAAGTCACGAGATGCAAATATGTGCCAATTAGAGAGTGCACATAGAGGCGCCAAGTAGAGGGTGCACAGAAAGACACGAAGTAGAGGGTGCCCAGAGAAACAACAAGTAGAGGGTGCGTAGAAACACACCTTGGGCATAGAAGACGACATAGGTGACACACCATGACGAAGGAGGTCAATGTTATCAAAGTCATCATGGGAGAGGAACACTCGGGTTTGCCAGACCTGAGGCAGGCATCCTCCATGGTAGCTTCGACAACATCGACTTCAACATCACATACACCTTCATGGAGCCTCGACTATATCGCCATCTTCATCCAAGGCGTATCTCTGTGCACCCTCTACCTGACACCTTTCTACACAATCTCTACTTAGCGTATCTCCACGCACCCTCTACTTGGCGCCTCAATGCACACATGTCTACATGGCACATCTTCGTGCACCACTACTTGGCATCTCTCTATGCCCGCTGTTTCATGTGCTCTTCCTCTCCTTTGACAACCTTGATTACAACATCATTGATCATCTTACCTCACGTACAACTTCCCCAACCACATCTACTCGCTTTTACTCTTGGTTATGTCGACATCAACACAAAGGGATATCACCGATACGTGATACTCGTTGGTTTCTTCTTCAGTTAGAACACTCGTACCACCAAGATGCTAGCATGCTACAACTGTAGGGGATGCTAGCTCTTTGAATTTACCTTCCAACTTCTTCTCCAGTCTTATCGTCTGTCGTGCTCCCATTAAGGGAGATGTAGAGTATATTGGTAGATTAGATAATTATATCATAGACTGACATATATAACAAATATATATTTAATAGACTAGACATATTATAATATATATTAGAAATATATTTAATAGATTAGATATTAGTATGATAGAGTACCATATGTATCAATCTCTTGTACTCTGCAGTCAAAGGAGGTGACGTAGTGGAAGATCAAAGCTTGGAGGTATGATATGTGACCTCAACATCAACACACGTATGGCCAGTTGATCAGATGGTATGCTGTTGAAGGAGATGCACACAATGTTGACTGGTGATGGGTAACTCAATCCCAATTGGTGATCATGTAAATAAAAAGATAACGACAATAATGGTGGTGAATCAAAAGCTCAACCACAAATCAAACTATAGGGGCACTGCCCCCGGTGAAGATCGATTTGTCCTCGGGAACGACACAATGTGTGAGCAGCAGAAGGTCTTGGTCTTTAACCTAAACAACTCGTGATATCATATAAAATCGGATTGTATGTGCAATAGATTGATATATTACGACTCCCTTTGGATTGAAGGAATGACAAAGAAATTTTGAAGGATAGGGTTTGTAAAGGATTTTTTTCTACATGGCCATTAGGTTCACAGGAAAAACAAAGGGTAGTTTTCATAGGAATAGATTCCTTTGCTAAATTTTGTAAGAAACCTAACATGAGCTTGAACCTCTTTTTTTTTTCCTGATTCATATTGCAAGTTCCTTTGTTTTTCCTATGATGCTGCCAAAGGGCTTCTCATCTCAATTCTTATATTTTTAATTCTTATAGGATTGCAAAAACATACAATTTCAATTCCTATATTTTTTTATTCCTATGTTTTTCAATTCCTTCAATCCAAAGGGAGCCTACATGGTGTCTCTCGGTCGATATATATAGAATACATGTGACTGATACATATGATAACATATGATACTAATTAATATCTAGCGTACCAAATATACAAGTCTATCTAGCTTAACAAATATATTTCTCACATGCTCCCTCCGTTCCAAAAAGCTTGTCGCTTTATAGTTTATTTTTGAACTACAAAGCGACAAGTTTTTTTGGGATGGAGGGAGTACATGGTAGTCTAGATATAAATATCTACCATACCATAATACTCAAACGGTTAGTAGGGAATAATGATATTGAGGTATACAAGGGGATTTGCTTGATTTAAAATATACCTCTGATAAACTACTTTCTAAGTGTGCTTGATCATCAAGTTTCTTTTAGGTTTCAGAATGTTGAACTACTGGTATATTCAAAGTATACGACCTCAGAATATGCTTTGGTTTAAGGGTACTTGTTGTCTCATTCGTCTGATAAGATGGATTGCCAGTTGAGAACCTTGTATTTTTTTAGAGATGGAATTCATTGAAGGACTACAAACTTTAGTGTTCAGAAGCAAGACTTAAGATCATGAAAGATTGTTCGGTTATCTTGAAGACTTAGCATTAATAAATAATCTCAGTTCCAGGATGGTGTGAACTTTGGAAAAGTTTAGCTGTCCATATTGTCATAAGTTTGGTATTACTCCTCTTAAGCTTCATAAATCTTTTTTTTTTCAAAAGTGGGCATTGGCATTCCCATAATATTCTAGATTGAATTACCCCATATACGTCTGCATTTCGTTATTAAAGTCCATGTGTGGAGTTCTCAGTGGTAGCTTTGTTATATTTTCGGGGGCCAATGTTCATGTCATTATTCACGGCTGGCCTAGCATCCATTCATAGTCACTATACCGTAATTTCGTGATGAACTATTACCGTTTTGTGATGAACTATTACCCTTTTGGAGTAACATGTAACGATGCCAATTTGGAACGATTATTGGACGGCAGCAAGAGAGTGGTAGCTGCTGTCCGTGTTGTACCAGCGGACAATGCTTATGACGATCAATGATCTGTCCAGCGACCTCAACTTTGTGTCCATGAGAGATATAAAATGATTTGCAGCATTATCCATGTACAGGTTGCTTCCTAACAAATTTCTGATCCATTGCGTGCACCTGAATAACTATTAATTACTGCGTGTACCCGAGTACTCCCAATTTCTTTTCAAATATTTTCTCAAAAAAAATCTTTTCAAATGTGAAGGATGCAATCTGAAACAATTTGCAGGTGTGGCCGCACTCTGTAATTCAAACTAATCACTAGTTCATTACTTATAGTATACCCTAATATTTGGTCATTCTGAACGTGTTGAAATTTTCAGAGGAACTTGTTTGCCTTGTTCTTAGTTTTGTCGACCTGAAAGATTGTACTCACCACCTGTTAAAATTTTCAGATGAACGTGTTGGAATGCGAGGTAAGCAACCCCACCCGTATAGTTCTCCAAATGGGCCGCCCGGCACGGGCCCGATACGTCCCGACATGATGGGGCCCGATCCGTCTTCCGTGCCGTGCCGGGCCGTGCCATCATGCTCACTATACGGACCAGGCACGGCACGACGGCCGCTTTTTCGTACCGGGCCGACACGGCAGCACGGTGGCCTCCCAGCCCACGGCAGAACGACGGGCTCGAGGCGGCCGGCAACAGCACGGCCGGCGGCGGCGACTTGGAGGTGGGTGACGTGGATGGCGCGGGCGGCGGCTCGGAAGCGGCAGCGACTCGGAGGGCGGGCAGTCGGGCGCGCGGTGCGAGAGGTCGGCATGGAAGGCGACGCGGGCGGCCGGCGCGAGCGACACGGAGGGCGGCCGGCGCAGAAGACGGCGACGACATGTGCGGCCTGCGGAACGACGCGACGCGTGGGCGCGAGAGCAAGAAGGCGGCCGCCAGACGGCTCGGTGGGAGGTTCCCCAACGGTAAGGGTTAGAGAATAGGAGTCCGTGTATTTATATGAGGCACAGTTGGATCCAATGGATGAAGATTGATTAGGTAATCAACAACTCAGATCGATATCAGATCTGAAGAAATATTGAAACAACATCGAGCCGACTTAAAAAGCATGTCGGGCTCGGCTGGCACGCCGTGCTGGGATGACAGCTCAGGCACGGCACGGCTATTGGGCCCGTGCTGGCCCGACACGATTCCCTTCCCTTCGGATAGGCCCAGTCCATTTGGGAACTATACCCACCCGGCCAATCTTCTTCCTTGCCCCTCCGGGCTCCGGCACGCTTGACTCGCGCCAAAACGGCTTCCGCTAACCTCGTACGTTCGCTCAGGCTCAGCTGGCTCGGCTGATCCCCGTCTCCCACATCCCCCGCCCGCCCTTAACCTTAACCGCCTCCACCCTCGTCCTTGACCTCTGTCCTCCGGCTCAAAACCTACTGCACCCTCATTGCCACCTCCATTAAATGCTTCGGCGGCGATCTGCTTTCCCCGCCGCGCGCAGCAGAAAGCCGCGGTTGTTCCACCGGCAGAAAAAGGTGTCGGAATTCATTTCGCGGCAGTACTGCTCCGTCGTCCCCTTTCAAGCCCCGCAAGATCCGAGCGTTTCTTTGGTCTCGTGGGAGGACAGGCCGGGTCGACGATGGCGGCGGCGGCGCTGGCTCGAGTCCTCGCTCGTTTTCATGGTCGGAGCTACGGCGGCGGTGGTGGACGGGCTCGGGGTGAACTGGGGCACGATGGCGACGCGCCGGCTGCCGCCCAATGTGGTGGCGCGGCTGCTGACGGACAACGGGTTGAATAAGGTGAATATCTTCGACGCCGATGAGCGGACCATGCAGGGGGTCGCCGGGACGGGCATCGAGGTCGTCATGGTTTCCGTGCCCAACTACATGCTCGCCGCCGTCAGCGAGTACGACCGGGCGCGGCGGTGGGTCAAGGAGAACGTCACCAAGTACGCCTTCGACGGCGGCGTCAACATCAGGCATGTCACATTACGTGCGCGTTTTTTTTTCTCATATCTTGCCGTTGATTTTGTTCGTGGATTATTTTGTTTCGTGTGTTTTGATTGACCGCCGGGGACTGACGGAGATGGACCGGCCAGGTTCGTGGCGGCGGGAAACGAGCCGTTCCTCAAGGCGTATAACGGCTCGTTCGACCACGTGACGGTGCCGGCGCTCAAGAACATCCAGCGCGCGCTCGACGAGGCCGGGCACGGCGGCGGCGCCGTCAAGGCGACAGTGCCGGTGAACGCCCACGTGTACGACTCGCCGCCGGACATCCCGGTGCCGTCAGCGGGGCTGTTCCGAAGGGACGTGGCGGGGTTCATGACTGACATGGCCCGATTCCTCAACAGCACTGGAGCGCCGCTCACCGTCAACATCTACCCGTTCGTCGGCCTCTACTACGGCAACGGCGACTTCCCGCTCGACTACGCCTTCTTCGACGGCGGCGGCGCGCCGGTGGTCGACGGCGCGGTCACCTACACCAACGTGTTCGACGCCAACTTCGACACGCTGGTGTCGGCGCTGCGGAGGGTCGGTCTCCCCCACACCTGCCCGTCGTGTTCGGCGAGGTCGGGTGGCCGACCGACGGCGACGAGCACGCCACGGCGGCGCTCGCGGAGCGGTTCTACCGGGGCCTGCTCAGGCGGCTGGCGGCGAGGCAGGGTACGCCGCTCCGCCCCGGCGCGCACATGGAGGCGTACCTGTTCGGGCTCTTGGACGAGGACGCCAAGAGCGTGGCGCCGGGCAACTTTGATCGCCACTGGGGCATCTTCACCTTCGACGGCCGGCCCGAGTTCCCACTGGACCTGCGCGGTGAAGACGGGCAGCTAGCGGCGACGATGCCCGTGCCGGCGAAGGGCGTCGAGTACCTTCCCCAACGGTGGTGCGTGCTGAACCGGAACGCCGGCGCCAGCGCCGCCGACACGAGCCGGCTTGCCGACAACGTCGGGTACGCGTGCTCGCGCGCCGACTGCACGGCGCTGGGATACGGGTGCAGCTGCGGCGGCGCGCTGGACGCGAGAGGGAACGCGTCGTACGCGTTCAACGCCTACTACCAGGCGCAGGGGCAGGTGGAGTCGGCGTGCGACTTCCAGGGGCTGGCCATCGTCGTCAACAAGGACGCGTCGCAGGATGGCCGCAACTTCAGCGTGCAGATCGTCGGGTCGCCGGCGACCGTGGCCGCCGCGCTTCCTCCTGCTGCGGAGGTGCGGGCGGTGGCCGTGCTGGCTCTGCTCCTTGTGTTGGTTTGAGCTTTAAGGTGTGGTGGAATGTGTGTTGATTGTAGACAGCTAGTGCCTGTGTCGCAGTGCTGTACCGCGCTCGCAAGAGGCATTGAGACGAATGTTCGACGCGCAATGGTTATTTACAAGTTTGGCCTAGTCTACATGAATACTCCCTCAGTTTTATTTTATTGACACTGGATTTAATTAAACAGTAATAATCTCACCATCTCTAAAAATTTGTCAGCTCTTAGTTCAAAAATAAACTAAAAAGTGACAATTTTTCGAGGACGAAGAGAGTACTAATTATCAAATGTATAAACCTAAATTTTTAAAATAACCATTAGATTTGCTTTGAGATTCGTGTTGACTCTCCTTATCTTCTCTCCCTCAATCCTAACCTGCAGACTGACTCCCGATCACAATTCCGGTGGCGACACGCGGAGTCACGAGGGCAGCGCCGTTCGCATAGCTTGGCGGCGGAGGCAATTGTTAATTTGTAATTGTTATTTTCTCGTAAGGATTATGTTAGTTGTAAAATAGTTAATTAAAATAATTTTATAATTGTATAGACATAGAATGTTTTTATTTGTTTAAGTATTAGGATTAGCTCTTAATTACTATTATTAGGTTTAATGACAGTAATTAGCTGTTAATTATCCATCGCCTGAAATCTTTCCAAATTTCAAAAGCCTTAAATAAAAATGGAGGGGTAGTTTCTTCTTAAACTTATTAAAAAAGTAAAAAAATGAATTTTATCTAATGAAATATCAATTCAAACTACACTAGCTTGTTAGGCCATCCATAGTGGTACGTTGTAAAGCGTACTAGAAATCATACTAAAAAACATACTGAATTTTTTTTTTGAGTGCACATACCGAAAGTATAGAGTATACTTTAGAGGTTGATGTTGTGGATGGTCTTAGTCAATATACCTAAGTGCCCGCGTGCTAGGGGCCGTATATAACATAACATGATCATTGAATTCGTGTGCATGTATGAAGTTGTAAACTTTTGCCTCCTTATGTAAGGAATCTCTCTATACACATGGTTGAACAATATTTCCATTTGATATCCACACATCATCTCTCAAAGGACAAAAGACACTAAAAAAGACAATCTTAGCTTTGTTCACTAGTAAAAATGCCTAAATTAGTAGGTTTTTTGTAGGTTTAGTTTTGATTCTGATGGATTTGGTCCCAATGGAATCAATTCCTACTCCCTAAATCATGCCATGATTGGAGCACACATCATGTTTAAATCATGGGCTCCTCTCACCCTGCACTATATAAAAATGGGGTAGGTCTCAGGGATTTGGAAAAAAAGGTTCACCGCTTCTCTGAGTGCCCCCAACCTCTAGTGTTGCCTGATCTAGCTGAAGTGTCGGATAGAGGTGAAGAGCACCACAAAAGGGGGCGACCTCAACGTCCTACACACCATTACCATCTCGCATCTACATCGAGCCATCGTTGTCAACCTTCACCGACCTCGACCACCTCTCCCCCAAGCATTTCCATGGCGTTCTCATCCTCCAAGGTTAAAGGTACACCTCCATATCGATATCCTAATCCCTATTGCTAAGATTTAAATATTCATCACTTGATTAGCCATTAGATCCTGATAGATCTAGCTATTGGAGACCCAATTAAGATTCTAAGCGTTTTATGCACTTACTCCCCTCGTTTTTTTTAAATCTTTGTTGTTACAAAAAGAAGTCTAGTTCAAAAAGAATTAGAGTTGCTCTACTAATGACATCAGTTTAAGAACAAAGTGCATATATAATAAAACAATTATAATAAAAGCAAGAACATGATCTAAATCAGAAACTAATTCAAGAACATGATCTCTGGTTGCAGCGTAGAGTAGCTCTAATTTGCAAGTGAAAAAAAAGCCTAGAAAGTTTAACAAGTAACTTAGAGCGGAAATGAGCTGCAAGCATAAACCTTGTTGGTAACTCCGAACCAAATACGTGTCATTTTTGCTTAAAAAAATACAAATACGTGTCATTGGTTGTACCTTGCTGAATTTTAAGAGTTAGATACAGATTAAACTAAGTCCATTGTAAGTTTGTAACTCCCCACCAAATGCTCATTTTTAATTTTTGTTTATCCTCCTTACGAGTGATTCCATAAATTATCACTCTTACAAATTTTCCTCATAATTAGTCATTCTAGCGACATGTAGGCGTGACACATCACTTTTATTCTAATCACATGGTGGACACATAGTATAATGATATTTATGCCTTTAAGTCTAATTCTGATAACTAATCACCTTTTTAACTCTTTTCCAGCCAGAGATTGATCTGTCAATTTGTTTCAGGTAACAAATCTATCTAATCATTATGCATTACAACATAATTATGACTACTTTATGTAATTGTCTAACTGATCACATTTTCATAACGTAAGAACACCGTCATATCATTTTTAACGGTCCGTTGATCTTGGATTTACAAAAACAAAATGATCTCAAACACAATCCTACGAAATCTCAGCTTTGAAGAAATATAAGAGCTTCTTGTTTTAGCAGTGAGCTGGAACCATAAGATCATATGCCAAACAACGTGATTGTAGGAACCGACGAATCGATCGCTGGCTGAAAAAAGTTGGGAACGTGATTAGTTACCAAAATTGCATTCAAGGGCACAAATGTCAAAATACCACGTGTCATGCCTACATGACATTAAGATGACAAAATTATTAGTAAAATTCTATAAAGGCGACGAATTATGGAGGTCATTAGTGTGAAGAGTAAAAGACTATTAAAAATTCATAAGTGTGACAAATAGTGAAAATTCTAAATTCATCTATATAGCATCCCCCCTTGAGGAGGAATTTGTGGTGTCTTCTCATTTCGTTTTCACATCATCCAATTTTCTAAAATTTTTACAAAGCTGTTCAATTTAAGATCGAAGTGGTCATTTCACAAACTCACTTTATCAAAAATACTTGTCACTCTTTAGTTTATTTTTGTATTAAAGATTGACGAGTAATTTGGAATAGAGAGAATATAGTGTACTAATCCTTTTGACACCTTCCATTACAGACAAAATCGTCATTTCATATTCTTTGCTGGATAAAATGGTCATCTCACAATATTGAAGGGTAAAATGGTCAATTCATAATATTGGAGGGTAAAAGGGTCATTCAAAATGTGGCCAAATTTGTAATTTGCTCAAGACAAGCCCTAACCAACACCTCCAAAAATCCCCTTTCCTCAGAACGCTTCACCAGAGAAGCTCTCTGGCTTCCTCCGCCGTCCGCCGCGCCGACGGACGGCTCGCCAGAGAACCGCTACCCGTGACCTCCTCGGCCCACTTTCTTGGAGACGAAGGGTTCACCGGCCTGCCGCCGCCACCGACCGCGACGTCCCGCTCTGGTACGGCACGGCGCCACCCATTTCCGCTAAACCCCAATCGAAATTCGCTGCCACTGCATTCGTCGCGCTAGGGTACCAGCAGTGCACATTTCAAGGAAGAACGTTCCGATTCGCGCCGCGTCCGAGAGGGTTCGGGTAGGGTAAGCGAAGCGCTGGAGCACGAGAAGCATTGGGGAATCCTGGGAGCTTTGCCATCAGGAGGCGGGGTTTGGGTCGTAGCGGTGCTCGAGGCCGCTTGCGGATTCCAGTGATCCTGGCCCAGAGGGTGTGAATGGGTTGTTGGGACGTGTCCCATTTTCGAGAACACTCGTACACGAGGCTGAACATGGTGTGCCTGTGAGCTCGTGATCATGCTGGAAAGCAGAACGGCGTGGTAGTGGAGCAGAAGATGAGGGGACGAAGCAAAATGTAGGTAAGAGATTGGAGCTAAAAGGTTGGGAGGGATACCCATAGGGGAGAATTGCAAACTTTCTGAGCGGTACTGAAGCGAGCAAACATCTGTGCTATATCAAAGTTGGGGACAATGATGCCATTTACTCTGTTGTCTGATTCCAGAGTAGATGTAAGCTAGTGCCACTTTGGTTTGCCTGATGATATGGTTTATTGTTTCATGTCTTTGTTGTACAAGAAGCCTGGTTTTCGGTCACATTAAGAATACAGTCTATCAGTTTTTAATTTGTCTGTCACCTAATGCTGCATACTTTTAACACTGTCGTTGTGAAGACCTTGAAACTTGGATGGAAGTACATTGATACATTTTTGTCTGGATATTGGATGTGATTTTGGATGGGCTTAGATGAATTTTATGCACAAGTGATTAATCTTCTAGAAACACGTCTTCTAGGCCACATAGCATAACAGTGTTTCTTACCTGTTACCGTGTAAGACTTATAGTTAGGCTGATTAGGATGTATAACCACTCTGAAGTGGTGAAGGACTGAATATCACTTTGCGCCTTTTAGAAGGATGCAATTAATAGTGAACATGGCTGCCCGGATGTCCTGTCTTGTGGAGTTGTTTTAGCAACATGTGTGCTGTTCTGTACTTATTACCTGGAAAAGTCATTTTATAATTCATTGTGAATTTTATGCCTCTTTCTCTCTCACTTCAGCCACATATTACTGAAATAGCACTTCAGTGTTCCTAATATTCCAAAAAAAGTCACACAGCTGCAGTATATTTGATGTCGTGGTGTGTGCAGAATTTTTAAGGCCCAATTTGTCGGACTGCTTGTACTCTCTAGAATCAATTTGGATGCCACTTTCTTAACCCTATTTTGGTTCAGTAATGTTTAATTAAACAACTGATGAATCATGTGAAGTTGTGAACAGCTATCAAATATTTGCTTGGACATAGTTAAAAGGCCATCTTGTTGTATTTGCTTGGAGTCTTGGACATTTTTGCTTTGTTGTTGTTACATTTGCTTCTCTCTGAGTACGTTAACCATCCCTTTTCCATGGTTACTAAATCATGCATAATATGAATTTGTTAACAGATCCTGTCGATTGAGGGCCACTGTCGTGTGCTATTATTTGATGACAGCCAGTCATAGAAGCCACACACACTATTTTCCCAAGAAAGTTAACTTCTGGAGAGGATAAATATATCGCTCTGCCCAAACTTGCTGCTGTAAGTTATGTCGCACTGATACAAATCACCATTTCTCTTGATCTTAATTCTGTGTGTATATCGACAATGTTAATGTATTTTTGCTCATCTCGTGTTATTCTATTACTGCCTTTGTATGTCATGCATTTGATTTGTTAAGCATGTTGTCTATTATCATTTATCCTATATATGACACCAAAGGTTTATACATGCACCATCTTCTTTTGTTTATGGGCCAATTGTGTTTCAACCACAGATTTGAAGCCTAATTGTGATTCAGACCCGTTTTTCAGATTTTGTGATTCAACTACAAGTTTTTTCAGTTGAAGCTCAATATTATCATAAGTCTGTTAAGTGCCCCTAACGGTGTTAACTTTATGATGGATGGACAAATATACCCTTTGTGATTTTACCATTGTTTTCATATCGCTATTGTGTTTCTACCATAATTTTGTCTTAAAAAATAAAAATCAGCAAGAACATAATGTAAACGAATTCAATTATTTTTTTGCCAAATTTGAAATTTTGGACATGATTTAAAAATAAAAATGAACATAATTTTGACAACAATTCGACAACATTTTTCATATATCTCTCACATAATATGTCACATAACAACAACAACAACAACAACCAAGCCTTTGTCTCAAACAAGTTGGGGTCGGCTAGAAATGAAACCCAACAATTTTTGAAGAGAAGTAATAGAAAACAAGATGAGACTAAAAAAATACAAATAAAATAAGATTTAACATTTTATTTATTTTAAAAATGGATTAATAAGAAATAAGATTCTACATTTTATTTATTTTAGAAATGGATTAACATGTCACATAACAATGCATAATATAATTTCACAATTCATATCCAAATAAAAGCATATAGTATCATTTGTTCAACAAACATATCCAGCAACACATGGTCTAACAAAATAAACAACACATGGTCAATATATTTTTGTGGTAATTTTCTGCCATGCAAATATTTCTTTGGACATCCATCCTGTAAACTCCAATAAGAACCAACTCTAACAACGAGTTTCAATTCTCCGTTAGTTGACCTACAAAGGTAGAACGTTTCGAATCAGTTAAATATCCTACGGACTCTACTGACTTTGTTATCTATACTGAATCTACCATTAATCGATGAGTAGAAGTGAAAAAAAAAAGACAAATACCTTGCTTCATGTGAACCTTGGACTGTCTCAGTGTCCAGAGTAACCATTGCTCCATCCATGGTTGTTCTGATCATGTAATGAAACACTATGAGCATGTAATCGAGCAATATGATAATGGAATCGAGCAATTGGATTGAATCATCTCTAGGAGTGCCGGTTTTAGATGCAAAAGATGAGCAGGGCTAGGGTTCGGCTACCTCAGACGTGCAGCGCCCTCCTCCAGCCGTGCAGCGCCGCGGTATGCCGCGGCACTCTCCTGCAGCGCCGGCCGCGCTCCCACGCGCTCTGCTCGCACGCTGCTCGCCCGGCCGCTGCTTGCCTGCGCCCTCCGCGCTCGCCCGTGTAGGGCCCGTCGGCCGCCGCCAGGAGAAGTCGGCTAGGTTTCCGTGCCGCCAGAGAAGGCCACGGTTGGATCGAGACGGGTACGGGAGAGGACCGAAGAGGGAGGGGCAATTTTGTCCTTTTGAGATTTCGGTCCTGTTTTTTTTTAATTACTTTTTTCCATGCTGACTAAGGGAGTTAGAAAATAATGGCTAACGGCGGACTAGGAGTAAAAAAATCGTGGTTAAAACACAAAATTAGAAATCTGGGTCTAAATCACAATTGGGGTCTAAAATAGTGGTCAAAACACAATTGTTCCTTTATTTATTGGCTGGTGATATACCAAGTGCTACAATGATTTGTGACTTCATATTGGCTTCTTTGGTAGAGACCCTAGGAAAACTGCCTGGGCCAGGCAGCATCCTCAGGTGTTGGATTTTGGTGGCCTGGGGTTGGATGTTGTTGCCTGGCCCAGGCAGATTCCTCAGGTCTTCAACCAAACAAGCCCATATATACTTGTTAATTTTCATCATTCTGCTGTTATATTATTTTACGCAGCAAAGTAGCTAATGTTTTGAAAAGGCTTAGTTTGAAACTATAGTTATCGAAAATTCTAAATGTTCACATATTTGCAGTGTCATATGAATTTGATTTGTAAATTTGTTTTTTCATGCGTGTAATTGATCTGCCTTACAGTTAAAATGACTCAGCGTTTGTTCTCTCTTGATCTTATTGTATCTTTGATTTCATCAATTCAACTATGGCACTAGTAATGCACTCAAGTGAATTATGTTGGAAAGAAGACGGAAGAGGAAACCTTTTTGAATGTCACTCTGAACTGCATAGCTTGTTACTTTGGTGGCGATAGTGTTTTTTTGTATAGTTCACATAAATTTGTATTTTCAGATGGTATAGATGCTATTGTTAGGCAGTGCATTCAGCTTCTACGAATTATTTTATCTTGTGTATTGTTTCAGAGCCTTATGCACTAAATTTATTATTTATTATTTTCTTTTAGCATGGTATTATTGTATAAAGTGATCCAAAGGTGTGTATTCGCTCACTTTCTGATAGTTCCTGTTTAAAGATACTCGGAGCATATTCATTTATAACTTGTACATTTTTATCTGAGGGATTTTTATGCTGTACCATTCCAGAGAATATGACTGAGTCCAACAGAGAAGAAGCCTTTAGGGCCAGGGAAATTGCTTCAAAGAAGATGGAGAATAAAGATTTTATTGGTGCCCAGAAGCTCGTTCTTAAGGCTCAAAAGCTTTTTCCAGAGCTTGATAATGTGTCTCAGCTTTTAACTATCTGCAAGGTTCACTGCGCGGCAGAGGCAAGGGTGAATGGAGTGATGGACTGGTACGCAATCCTTCAAGTGGAGGCAGGAGCTGATGAAGCTATTGTAAGAAAGCAGTATCGCAGGCTTGCCTTTTCACTTCACCCGGATAAAAATAGTTTTGCTGGTGCTGAAGCAGCATTCAAATTGGTTGCTGAAGCTTATTCTGTACTATGTGATCAAGAGAGGCGATCTCAGTATGAAATCAAAAGGAGGAGTGGATCCAGAAATGTGGCAAAGCCTAGAGAGCAGTCGTCGAACAAGACTGATGTAAATAAAGGGGGCATGCCTGGATGTGGAGCAACATTTTGGACTGTATGTCCACATTGTCAGATACGATATCAGTACTACAGCTATATCTTGAATAGCATGGTCCGCTGTATGCAGTGCAAAAGGAATTTTTTTGCATACCATCTAAAGGAGTATCATGTGCCTTATGGTTCTCGAATTCCCACAAACATCTTTCCAAATCAACAGAGTGACACTTCCAGTCAACAAGGACACCCCATGCAGCCTTCATCAGCAGGTGGGGGCACACATGTGAAGCCAAATGGTCGCCAGGTTCCTGCAAACATGTTTCCAAATCAACAGCATGTCACTTCCAGTCAACAAGGCCACCCTATGCAGCCTTCTTCAGCAGGCAGTGGCACATATGTGAAGCCAAATGTTCACCAGGTTCGTGCAAACATGTTTCCAAATCAACAACATGACACTCCCAGTCAACATGGTCACCCTGTGCAGCCTTCTTCAGCAAATGGAGCCACACATGTGAAGCCAAATGGTCCCCAGGTTCATGCAAACATGCTTCCTAACCAACATCATAGCTCCCGTAATCAACATGGTGTCTCTGTGAAGCTTTCTTCTGCAGTTGGAGGCACAGATATGAAGGTTAGGATAAATGTGGCCCAACGAGATGCTTTCGTGAAAGAGTATAGCAGATCAGGCAGTGATGGGAAAGCTAATCAGTCAGAGATGTCAAGGAGGGGATTTCAGTTTTCCACACTGAATCAAGAAAAACCTTCTGACCCAACGCCCGATCCTGCTGATCGAAACATTGTTGACAGAAAGAAATCAGTTGGAGGCGATTCATCTGCAGTGCCAGATGTTATGAATGCACCTGCTTCTGCAGGTGGAAAAGCAGATGGAGATCCAAGGATAAATGTTGCAGAAGGAAATGGGTACAGTAAAGGAAATAGCAACACAGGTCAGCAGAAGAAATCTAATTATTTTGATAAGAATGCATGTGGGAGATCAATGCCAGATCCTGCTGATAGAAACATTGTTGGTGGAAAGAACCTTGATACGGATGTTGCACCCACAGTGTCCAGTGCTGCAGGACCCTCCTATCTCCGTAGATCAGGTAGGAGGAAGCAAGATGCTGGTGGTGACATTTGCCTGAGCTCTGATAACAACAAGAGGCAGAGAAAGAATGATTCGCCGTCTGATGTTGACATGGGGTGTACAGAAATATTTGATGATAATGTCATTAGTGATGTCCGACAATCAGATCAACCTCATGTGTCCACCAAAGTTGGCATCCAAGAGAATGGTAAAACTACACATGGAAGTGATCTGGATGATATCAACAGAGAAGCTGCTGATACTATTCATGAGACATGCTATCAACAGAAAAAGACATGCTATTCTGAGTTTGTCTCCTTACCTGATCCTGATTTCTTTAATTTTGAGAAGCTCAGGGATGTCAGTCAGTTTTCCATTGGTCAGATATGGGCTCTTTATGATAACCTTGATGGCATGCCAAGATATTATGCTCAAATAAAGCATTTGGATCCTTCTAACTTCGAAGTGCATTTGGCGTGGTTGGAGTACAATGCAATGGACGAAGAGGATGAAAAATGGAACCATGAAGAATTGCCTGTTGCTTGTGGAAACTTTCGTTTGGGAAAGTTAAGAGATACAACACAAGACAGGTTATCATTTTCTCACGTTGTGGCATGGAAGAAAGGTAAAAGAAGAAACTCATTTGTGATATACCCTAATAAGGGTGAGGTATGGGCTCTTTACAAGGGATGGAGCATACAGTGGAGCTCAGATCCAGATAACCATAGATCCTATGAGTATGATGTTGTGGAAGTACTGTCAAGTATGTCAGTGAAAGATGGTGCCACCGTTAAGCCACTGGTTAGAATTAAGGGCTTTGTCAGTTTATTTGCTCCAGCTAAGGACCACTCATTCATAATACCATCAAGTGAGCTGCTTCGATTTTCTCACAGTATCCCCTTGTATAGGACAAATGGCAATGAGAAAGAGGGTGTCCCAGGAGGATTTCTGGAACTCGACAATGCTTGTCTACCTGCTGACCTGAATGCAGCATTTTCTTCTGTTACTCTTGACACTTACATGTCTCTTGGCAAGATAAGCAGCACATTTGTTAATCTTACCACTTCCACTACAAATAATAAAATGGATCTAGGAGATGAGCGAATTGCCCAAAAGGAAAATCAGTCTGAGGCACATGCTTACCACCACCACCCAATGTCTACAGATAATGATAACGATCTTTCTTCTGAACAAGGTACACCCTCACAGAAAAATGATGCTGATGAAGACTGTTCTCTGCAAAACTGCCTCTCCCCCGATGTCCATACATACCCTGATCCTTGCTTCCACAACTTTGAAGAAGGCCGCTCAATTGAGAAGTTTGAGCGCGGACAAATATGGGCTTTATATTGTGATCTTGATACATTCCCCAAGTTCTATGGCTGGATAAGCAAAGTTGAGCGAGAGCCTTTCATGGTGCATTTGACCTGGCTTGAAGTTTGCTCTGAACTGGAGCAGGAGAAAAGGTGGCTGAAGCAGGATATACCTGTCACCTGTGGTACATTTAAAGTTCGGAGCTATAAAACCAAGTTTGAAACAAATGATACTTTCTCTCATCTACTCGATGCCAAACCGACTGGCACTAAATGGCATTTTGAGGTTCTTCCACAAGTAGGTGAGATATGGGCCATTTACATGAATTGGGCACCTGACTGGGCTCCTTCAAGAACCGATCTGTGTGACTTTGCCATCGGTGAGATTGTTGAGCGCACTGAAGCTGGCACCAAACTTACTTTCCTGACTCAAGTTAGTGGTTACAAATCAGTGTTCAAACCTGACCTGCAGAAGGGAGTCATGGAGATACCGGCTCGAGAGAGGCTGAGATTCTCTCACCAAATACCTTCTTTCCGCCTGACAGGAGAAAGAGGTGGCAAGCTCCGCGGCTTCTATGAGCTTGATCCAGCTTGTGTTCCCGATGTCTTCTTGTACAGGGGCACTTGATCAGATGACGACATGCAACTGCTGAAGAAGACTCTAAATTAGAAGAACTTAACTTGCTTCTGACTTATGCTCTTTATAAGTTCAGCTGTTTATATATGGTATTGTTCTAATCTTAAACCATGACTGAATGCGTAAAACGAGGTCTCCTTAACTCTGTGGAATGTCATTTTGCACCAAGGACAAGTCTCATGTCCACATAATGCGTTCAGATATCAATTTCGTTATTGTTGTGGAACTGCGCCTTTGTTTTCGTAGTGTTAGCTGTAAACCTGTGCGGTTAAAATTTGGCCTCCTGGTGCGGTCACCGTTGAATCTGAAAACTGTTTGTCGCAGCTCTAATGCACTATTTATGTAGGTTCGTTAATGCCTTTTTTTTTTTTGCTTCATCTTGGCCAGCGCCTGGAGGTGCAGTTGTAGCAGGTAGGGTGCCGTGACTCGGTGAGGTACAAGGAAATAAAGTTGCAGAATTTGGTGGCATTTGAAAACGAAGGAAATTAAGATAACATGGGTTTTCACTACATTACAAGTGCTACATTACCTAAAATTTGATCAAGGGACTTGTTCTAGGAAATAAAATCGAAGTTTCTCACACAAATGCATATGACATGATGCAACTTGTTCTAGGAACTTTGTACAAAAAAATCACTTTCATTATTACTCACTTATACATACTTTTTTTTTTATTTTTCATCGGCTAGTTCGTTTTTAAACTAATAGGTGACAAATAAAAAGATCCGAAGAGAGTACTATTTTATTTCTTCTTTTTTCTTTTGAACAATGGAGTTACACCACCAAACAAATATTACTGAGAGAAAAGGACATCCTGGTGTACCATACTGATGAAATAACATATCCTCAAATAAATGGGCAATACACTGAGTCACTGACTGAATCATGAAGAGACACTCTTGAGATTGGGTACAGGGACTGAAATCCTCTGCAGTAACTGCACTGCAGTCACTGCAGCTGATAGGTGGGCCCCACGCCCCCTGGTCCCACTTGTCAGCTGCAGTAACTGCAGTGCAGTTACAGTATCTTTTAACAGAAAGTACAACAGCCAAAACAAAGTTACATTGATAATACAGACTGCTACTTATTCAATCTCAGCACTTATCTTTGCTAAATTAGGTGTTATCCATATGGGTGCTGGCCAGGTGCGCCAAGACTTAGAAGGCACAATTTTTTCCGTGGTGTTATTTTCCAAGTTGAAGACCCCAATATCACGGGGGTTACTCTTCCAACACGCAATGCCTCTTTGATCATCTGTCAAGTAGACATGATTGGCCTTCAACTGTGGATATTCTTCGGCCTTTATACAACATGACTGACCGTACCCAAGGAACATAACTTGACCATGCAATAAGCTATTGGTCTGCGGCACAAGCTTTTTTGCTGCCAAATCAACTTTAAACACCATTATTCTCCTAGTTTCACTTTCCATCCTCGAAAGGGCAAGCTCTGCCTCTGCAGCATCCTCATCGTCAATATCCTCAATTGGGATGATGTCCTGTTCCCTCCAAACTTGCAACAGGTCGCCTGATGGTGACTGAACAATGTACATACGTTCATAAATACCGCTCTTCATGCTGTCCATAATCACCTTTCTTTTGATAGCAGTAGCAGGTCCAGTGAGATCAAAAGCATCGATTCCACCAGATGATGTTACAGCATACAGAATACCATCCAAGTAGATGCAGTCTTCATAGTCGCCACTAGGCGGCAACCAAGTCCATCTGGAATCCCCAGCCCTTGCAAACGAAAGCTGAGAAACAGGGTTGTGGATAAGTACTACAATGTAGCTTCTTCCCATAGAGGAGTCAGGAAAAACAAACGCCTTGTCATAGAGTTTGTCACGCAGATTGTCCAGAGGGAGGATATAAGGGTCATCAAAAATGTATTCTCCGTCGTACTGTGCGAGCTCATACTCTCGAATAATTGTACCTGCAACGTCGTCGAATACGGGCTTCACCTGCTCGATGGTGGTCACTGACGGGAGGGCGACCTGCTCCCCGGTGATCGGATTGACAATGTGCAGTTCGGACATCTCGTCGGCGGTAACGAGCCAGCCGTTGGAAGACCCGATAAGAGACCTGCTTCGGATCGGTGGCTCCGGGAGAGTAGTAAGCTTGTACACCCTCTTCTCTGCAAGGCTGTACATGTAAGCAACGTTGTCGTCGTCGCCGGCAGAGTCAGACGTGTAAAGGAGGCACGGCGTCTGCTGCCGCTTGTACCATCCGGAACCACGCAGGCTGGTGTACGCGGTGTGCCACGAGGAGCAGACACAGCCCGCGCGCACCAGGTCTGGGATTTCCAACAGAGCAAATATATCAGTGAGGATGTCTACTGGCAGCTCTGGAGAGCAGTTGTTGACCGTGGCCTCGTGCATGGGCGACGGACTATGGAGCTCATGGTGATTCTTCAGTAAGCTGGGGAGAAAGGCAGAGACTATCTTCGGCCAAGCTTGCCTGACCAGACGGTAAGGACTCATCACAACTGCTCTGCTGTAGATCTCCATTGGATGTGGGCGCAAAGAAAAACTGGGTATCTCTCTCCGTAGATTGCTGAAGCTGTTCGCAATCTTCGGAAGGCGCAGCAAGGGTCTCAACGTTTATAGATTACTAACGCCTGCATCCGATGGAGACGGGAGTCCGAATCGAGGAGGGTGGTGGAGGGAGAACGGACTCACCGTAAAAAGATTCGGAAGCAGTCGCGTTCTCGCCACGGCGTACGTGCGATCGGCCCTGGGGTCTCTCGCGAGGCTGCGAACGACGACTGACACGGCGGTGGCAGTATCTCCTTCCTCCACACGCCAACGCCCTATCTTTCATGCAGGGAGAGCGCGCGGGTCGGTTCGAAGCCTGAAGTGGCAATGGAGGAGAAGCGCTGATGAATCAAGGTCATGGGGAGTCAGGGGGCCGCGGAGGTAGCGTGGCGGCGGACGGAGGACAACGGGATCGTGGACTTGCAGGGTGGCATCGAGTCGATTGCGGCGACCGACTAGGAGGTGGGGTCGTGCCGAGGCACCGAGTCAGAGGCGGGGCCGTGCCATCGCACCGTGGTGTTGTATCACGAGCGAGTAGTAGACTAGATGCGGAGGGGAGGCCTAGCGGCGGGTGCAAGGGGCGAGGAGACAACAGGATGCAGCAGGCGGGGTGAGCGACCATGGGGAGGGACTTGTGGTGGACAAGGAGAGTCAAAGTACCAATTTTAAGGGCCTCTTTGGTACTCCCTCTGTTCTGAAATAATTGTCGTTTCAAACAACCAAATGAACTAGAAATGAACTAACGAAGGTTGTACTAACGACAATTAAAACGAAACGGAGGGAGTACAACTCTCAACTTCTGATTCTTACTGAGAATCTGTGAAGCTGTACTAAACGGGTGTTTTGGACATCTAATTCACGGTTGAATTGGAAAGAATCAATCTCTTTTTTGTGAAGCAAACGTGAATCAAAAAAAAATTGCTTCACCCAAGGTCAAAACAGCTTCTCAACAAGCAAAAAATAGAACTCGACACGGACGTGCAAACAATTTACCCGCACTGCCACCGAGTAAAACCCGGTACGGGCCCCCTACCGCGGCCTCCACCGTACCGCTTCGTTCGTTCTCGTGCCTTCGCTACAGAGACGATCGACCGACGGCCCTAGGTTTGGGCGGCGGTGTGCCCGACTCTGCCAGCGTCGGGCGACTTCGGCCTCGAAGGTCGGCCTCCGGAGCGCCCGCTCCCTGCTCTCCTCCAACGTTCCTTCCCTGCAACGGTATTCATCACCCTCTGTTCAGATTTTTATTCGCTCGATCTTGCCTACAAGGAGCAGTTGAATATTGTTTCGATCTGCTGTATCGTGAGAAAGCCTACATACTTGGCTGCTTTTCCTTACATGTGAAGTCTGCAATTTTCACGTGTCTAGCATTTTAGAGGAAGAACTGCGTAGTTTGGACACGATCATACAAGATCCAAAATATGGTTCACGGTTACCTGAGTGCTATTTCACGGCTAGTTGTTTCTTGCATTTCCATGTGTCTAGCATTTGATCTACGCACTAATAGTGCTTGCTTCTATTTTGCATAAAACAACAGATCTTGAAAGTTCATCTTGCTGAGATAGGGATATAGGATATAGAGGACAAAGTCACAAAGTTCACCTTTGTTTTCAGGTGTAACACAAACTGATTGAAACTGTATGCCAAACTATGTGATGTATGAACATCAGTTTGGATAGTGCAACCTTAAACCAAACATTTTATTTAAACTGTTTTTATTGTGGCGATGGTCTCTATAGTGACTTTTAATATTGATATTTATGTCACTATGCATTATTTTGTCTGGACAACAAAATGACAGATAAAGCAGATAATGCTGATTGGAATGAGGAAAAACACTAGGATAGTTTGTGAGTTATTTGCTGAACATGTGTTAGCACACAATCGTTCTGCTACACATTTAAATAGGGTTGGGTATCAAAATATGATAGATAAGTTTCAAGAGAAGATGGGCTTGTCTTATAAAAAAATGCAGTTCAAAAATAAATGGGATAAGTTGAGAAAAGATTACAACTACTTACACGCAAGATTACGAAATGTTATACAATGTCATGCATATTGTCCCTAATACAAGTTCTTACCGTCTGTTATGTCTTTTGGAATACAAAGTTCAATTGTTTGGTTACATTGTGTGTTCTTACCGTCTGCATATTTAGTTTGTATTTTCATTTATTTATCATCTGACATGGTCATAAAAGATCGCAGCACCAAAAATATGATAAATGCACCTGCTAATAACACGTTAAACCACAAGTCAGTAAGACAATAACTATATGCAATAACCAGAAGAGCAATATTTTGATTAAAAAAATAGAATTTATGTTTTTACAAAAAAAAATAGATTAGAGGGTGTCGACTGTTGGAGTCGGCAGATCCCCTAACACTATGAAAAGTGTTTGAAGGAGTTTGTGGTTCGGTCTGGGCGCGCGGAGATCTAAGAAAGTGAAATGAGATTTGGACACGAGTGACACGGTGGTTTACGTGGTTCGGGCCGCCTGAGCGTAATACCCTACTCCACGGGTGTGTGTTTGTTGTATTAACTTGTGAGCTTCAGAGTGTTCGAGAGTTCTCTCCTGTGTATCGTCGGTTTGTCCTTTTATAGTACAAGGACTAACCGTTACAAGTCAGCCTGGCCCGACATGTGGCCCTGGCGGTTATTAGTCTTGATACACGAGATTAATTGTTGTTAATAACCCTGTAACGGCTCCGACAGTGCCGTTACAGGTGTTAAGGCTGTCCGATTAATTATCATTAACGTGGAATTAATGGTAATTAATCGGATCTTGAAGTCTGCGGCTGTCCTTTGGAGATCCGGAGCCGTTACAACGTCTCCCGGAGGCTTTAAGCATCTAGCTCTGTCGTGTGGACACGTGGCAGCTCCGGAGCTTGCTTGGGAGAAGCGGGAAGCTCCGGGGTGACCTGGCACGTGTCATGTCCGGAGCTTCTCTCGGTCGGGGGCTACCTCTGGAGGTGCCGTTTCAGTACTTGGCCCGGAGCTTCACCCTTGCGGGTAATAGCTCTGGGCTGACAGTACACGTGGCAACCTAGAGGTTAACCATGTTGGAGAAGCGGGTCCGGTCACGTCTGGCGAGTGGGCCCCCGACCGAGAGAAGCTCCGGACATGACACGTGCCAGGTCACCCCGGAGCTTCCCGCTTCTCCCAAGCAAGCTCCGGAGCTGCCACGTGTCCACACGACAGAGCTAGATGCTTAAAGCCTCCGGGAGACGTTGTAACGGCTCCGGATCTCCAAAGGACAGCCGCAGACTTCAAGATCCGATTAATTACCATTAATTCCACGTTAATGATAATTAATCGGACAGCCTTAACACCTGTAACGGCACTGTCGGAGCCGTTACAGGGTTATTAACAACAATTAATCTCGTGTATCAAAACTAATAACCGCCAGGGCCACATGTCGGGCCAGGCTGACTTGTAACGGTTAGTCCTTGTACTATAAAAGGACAAACCGACGATACACAGGAGGGAACTCTCGAACACTCTGAAGCTCACAAGTTAATACAACAAACACACACCCGTGGAGTAGGGTATTACGCTCAGGCGGCCCGAACCACGTAAACCACCGTGTCACTCGTGTCCAAATCTCATTTCACTTTCTTAGATCTCCGCGCGCCCAGACCGAACCACAAACTCCTTCAAACACTTTTCATAGTGTTAGGGGATCTGCCGACTCCAACAGTCGACAGTTGGCGCGCCAGGTAGGGGCGCCTGAGATCTTCAAGAATGGTGAATTCTGCAGCTGGATCATCCAACGGGCAACCTGCTGCTCAGGCTGTCGGAGGCAATCCCTCCAACATGCCACCACCGGCAGGAGCCTCAGTTCCAGCGGGAGTCACACTCCCACCACCACCATCTTCTCCGGCAAGACATGCCGAACGACATGATGGTGCACCGGCGTCACATTCTGCGCCGGCAAGTCGTGACAACCCAGAACACGCGCTCCATGCAGCGCGTGCTCTCCTTCAGCGACCACCACCTCCGGATGCATCTCAAGGTGCCATGGAGCAATGGAGAGCTGATATTGAGCATTTGGTCGCAGCAGCGGCCGAACGCCTCAACAATCAGGGTCCACCTCCTTCAGGGTGGGCCCCGTCGCAGCGACGAACGTTGTCTGGAAGACTTGGTCCACATGTCTCCAACAACCGGAGAAGAGCTGCGTCACAGCAAGTGACGTCGTTGCCCTCTGGGGCACGACGTGCCCATACTGCATCTCGGCTTTCGACACACGACCTCCGAGCGGAGCTTGATCGCCGATACCGCCAACAGGATGGCCGTGTCCACATCGAGCGAGCTCGAGAAAGACGAGATGCTCAAGATCTTTCTACTCTGGAAGGAGTAGGAGGAGGCTGTTCCGCCCTAGCCATGCACCTGCGTATGGTTAGATGGCCACAGAAGTTCCGGCCACACTTGCCGGAAAAATTCGACGGGACTGTCAATCCCGTAGAATTTCTACAGATATACTCCACTGCGATCCTAGCAGCTGGAGGAAATGAGGCTGTAATGGCCAATTACTTTCCAGTGGCCTTAACTGGGACTGCTAGGTCCTGGTTTATGAGCCTTCCGCCCAACTCTATCGACAGTTGGGAGGAGCTATGCCGCCAGTTCACCGCCAATTTCGGGAGTTCATACACCCGTCCGGGCACCGAACTGGACCTTTTTGCGGTCGTGCAAAAAGGAGGGGAATCTTTGCGGTCATTCATCCAGAGATTCTCTCAGGTACGTAACACAATCCCTTCTATCTCAAGCGCTTCTGTCATTGTAGCATTCAGACAGGGTGTACGAGACAAGAAGATGTTGGAGAAACTGGCGATCAAAGAGATCACCAGTGTCACGGAGCTCTTCAGCCTGGCTGACAAATGTGCCAGAGCTGCGGAGGGCCGTGAAATGCACTCCAAACCAGCCTTGGAGGATCATAAAAAATCCTCCAAAGAAGAAGCCGCTACCTCCGGGAGTGGCAAGAAGAAAAAGAAGACCAACGGCAAGAAGAAGCCGTCGGCCGGCACATCCAACGTTGCAGCCACTGCAACTCCTGGTGGCCGGGGGCCACGCCCCGAGAAGCGACCTCGACCGTCTTCCGAAGACGGTGGCAAATCCAAGATGTGGTGCCCCATTCACAAAACGGGCAGCCACAAGCTGGAGGATTGCCGGGAGGTCCAAAACCTTGCCGAGCGCTACCACAAGCGCCGGGAAGGGTCTCCCTTCCGCCAGAGGGAGGGAAAACAAAAGGTCGATGAAGCTCCGGCTGAAGAGGAATTAGGGTTTCAAGACCCCAAAAAGGTCTTGAAAGCCGTCTACACCTCCGTCGACGATGATTCCGACGTCTCCGACAACGAACGTCGAAAAACCATGAACACCATCTTTGGTGGATCATGGGACATCACCTCTCGTCGCGTCATTAAGACCATGCGACGGGATATGGCTGCTGTAGCTCCTACAGCTAGACCGGAGCCACATCGAAAGTGGATGGACACACCCATCACTTTCGATGCTTCGGATTGTCCTCAAAGCATGGTCGGAGCTGGCCAGCTGCCCTTGATGGTATCCCCCACCATCAACAACATCCAGCTCCATCATGTCCTGGTAGATGGAGGTTCGGGGCTTAATCTCATCAGCTTCGAAGCTTTCACTAAGCTTCAGCTTCGACCTTCAGACCTCCAGCCCTCTCGACCTTTCTCCGGAGTAGGTCCGGGGGCCATAACCCCACTCGGAGCTATCACTCTCCCTGTTACCTTCGGGACCCGGGAGAAGTATCGCACCGAAAAGTTGGTCTTCGACGTCGCTCAGATCAACTTACCATTCAACGCCATTTTGGGTAGACCTGCCTTGTACAAATTCATGGCAGCTGCTCATTATGGATACCTGGTGTTGAAGATGCCGACACCAGTAGGCGTTCTCCGGATCCGTGGAGATCGCACTGCCGGAGTAACTGCTCTGGAAGAACTCCATGCACTCACCACAGCGCAAGAGGAGGATTCCAGACAGAAGCAAGCTCCACAACCTCCGAGCATTCGTCAACGAGGCTCGACCTCTGCACCCCGTGTGCAGCCAAGCGGCGACACCGACATTCCCGTCAAAGTCGTCCAAATTGGTTCCGGTGTCACTCAAACTACCCGCATATCGGGTGGCTTGAACGACAAATAGGAACTCGCGCTCATCACTTTCCTCCGGGCTAATGTTGACGTGTTTGCCTGGCAACCGTCACAAATGCCTGGGATCCCCAGGGAAGTGATTGAGCACAATCTGAAGATTTACCCCGACGCTCGGCCTGTACACCAGAAACCTCGGAAGCAATCTGTAGAGCGACAGAACTTCATCCGACAAGAAGTGAAGAAGTTGCTCGAAGCCGGATTCATCCGAGAAGTCTACCATCCAAAATGGCTGGCAAACCCAGTCGTTGTGCCTAAGGCCGGCGGGAAACTTCGGATGTGCATCGACTACACCACCCTGAATAAGGCATGTCCAAAAGATCCATTCCCACTACCTAGAATAGACCAGATAGTGGATTCCACCTCTGGGTGTGAGTTGCTGTGTTTTCTAGACGCATATTCGGGATATCATCAAATCCGGATGTCTAGGGAAGATGAAGAACATACTTCATTCATCACAGTGGATGGATTGTATTGTTACACAGCCATGCCTTTTGGTCTCAAGAATGCAGCTTCAACTTTTGTACGAGCAATGTACAAAACTTTCGAAGAACTCATCAGAGACATAGTGGAGGTGTACGTTGATGACATTGTGGTCAAAGTCAAAAACAAGGAGTCCCTCTTGGATACCTTGCAGGCTGTCTTCGACAAGCTGCGGGCCACCCGCACGAAGCTAAACCCAGACAAGTGCGTCTTCGGGGTTAGTTCCGGAAAGCTTCTTGGTTTCCTGGTGAGTCACCGGGGTATAGAGGCTAATCCGGCGAAGATAAAAGCCATCGAAGACATGCGGCCACCAACCCGCATCAAAGATGTCCAAAAATTAACTGGATGTCTAGCAGCCCTCAGTCGATTCATTTCAAGACTGGCGGAAAGGGCACTTCCCTTCTTCAAGTTACTGAGGAAGTCCGGACCATTCCAATGGTCTGAAGAGGCAGAGAAGGCATTCCAGGAGCTGAAACAGTTCCTCACCACTCTACCAGTCTTGGTAGCTCCGAACCCTGGTGAGCCTTTATTGCTTTATATTTCAGCAGCTGACGAAGTCGTCAGTATGGTTCTGGTTGCGGAGAGACCGGAACTACCCAATACTCAGGAATCCAGATCCCTTCGGGAGGATCCGGAGGTTCCCGAAAGCAGGTCTGGGTCCCAGCTCCCCGACTTGAATCCTCAAGAAGTCACTTCAGAGGACCCGGATCCTTCTGATAGGATCCAGGTCATTCCTGAAGAAGCTCCGGGTTCCTCCACCCAGAACCCGGAGGTCCTCGAATATAGTTTGGACCCCTCCGACAGGGTCCGGATCAATGGAGAGGAAGCTCCGGACCCCTCCGGGAGGGTCCGGACCGTTCAACGCCCAGTATACTTCATCAGTGAAGTGTTACATGATGCCAAGACTCGATACCTAGAGGTACATAAGATGCTCTACGCAGTTCTTATTGCCTCAAGGAAGCTTCGACACTATTTCCAAGCTCACAAAGTCTCGGTGGTAACCTCATATCCACTTCGAGCGATTCTGCATAATCCCAATTCAACTGGGAATATAGCGAAGTGGGCAGCGGAACTGGCTGAATTCGACCTCGAATTCATTCCAAGACAAGCAATCAAGAGTCAAGCGTTGGCAGATTTCGTGGCAGAATGGACTCCCTCTCCATCAAACTCTGGGGGCCCCAGCGAGCAGAAGAAGGAACCGCAAGTTCCGGCCTTCACTAAGCCTCACTGGATCCTTTACTTCGACGGCTCCATGCAGAAGCAGGGAGCCGGAGCTGGAGTCCTTCTCCTCACACCAACCGGGGAGAAGGTAAGATACATGGTGCACCTTGATTTCAAGGCAACCAACAACATGGCGGAGTACGAAGCACTCATATATGGATTAAAGGTGGCACTATCCTTTGGTGTCAAGCAGTTGCTGGTCAAAGGAGATTCACAACTTGTTATCAAACAAGTGAAGGGTGAATGCTCCTGCAATAATCTCCAGCTGGCTGCTTATCTCCTTGAAGTCCAGAGGCTTCAGAAGGACTTCGAAGTCCTAGACCTTCACCATGTTCAGCGTGCTCACAACGTTGAAGCTGACGAACTCTCGACCAAGGCGTCAACCGGAGCTCCGGCTCCAGACGGAACCTTTGTCCGGAGGTTGTCAAAACCCACAGTTCAGCCTGCCGAGCTGAACGAAGGGGGCGAGATCAGCATCCCGAAGCTGACGGTCCCGATGGCCCTGTTACCATGGCAGCCATCAAGGGTCGTAGGTGCTGCCGGAAGCTCCGAGCAACCCAGCACGCAAGACTCAAATGCTCAAGTCAGTTCCGATGCATGGATCTCGGAGATCCGGAACTACTTGAAAGACAACATCCTTCCTGACGATGATGTATCCGCTGACCGGGTAGTCAGATTGGCTAAAAGATACACGTTGGTAGAAGGGGATCTCTACCGGCGCGGTGCCAACGGCATCCTAATGCGGTGCATCACAAGGGAAGAAGGCTGCGAGCTCCTCGCAGAAATCCATGGAGGCGAGTGTGGGAACCACGCGTCTTCCCGCACGCTGGTCGGAAAAGCCTTTCGGCACGGCTTCTACTGGCCAACAGCGCTCCAGGATGCTACTGAGCTAGTGAAGAAATGCAAAGCATGCCAATTTCATGCAAAGCAAATTCATACACCTGCTCAGCCCTTACAAATGATACCTCCTACGTGGCCTTTCGCTGTGTGGGGGATGGACATCTTGGGACCCTTCCCAAGAGCCGTCGGAGGTTACAAGTTCCTGTATGTCGCCATTGACAAGTTCACCAAGTGGCCGGAAGCTACTCCTGTTGTGACGATCAACAAACAATCTGCAATCAATTTTCTACAATCTATCGTGAGCAGATTCGGAGTCCCAAACAAGATCATCACTGATAATGGGACTCAGTTCACAAGCTCCTCATTTCAAGGATATTGCGAAGACCTCGGCATACAAGTTTGCTACGCCTCCGTAGCTCATCCTGCCAGCAATGGGCAAGCCGAGAGAGCAAACGCAGAGATCCTTAAAGGACTCAAAACGCGCACTTATGAGCGTTTGAAAAAGCACGGAGCTAATTGGATCGAAGAGCTTCCGCCCACTCTATGGGCTAACAGGACTTCTCCAAGTCGGGCAACCGGAGAAACACCCTTCTTCCTGGTGTACGGAGCAGAAGCGATCCTTCCTCCGGAGATCACCCTGGGTTCCCTCCGAGTCCGGACCTTCGACGAAGCCGCGCAGGACCAGCTCCGGCGTGAAGACCTAGACCTCCTCGAGGAGGGAAGGTGCCAAGCAGCTGTTCGGAACGCCCGATACCGCCAAGCTCTACGGCGCTATCATCAGCGGCATGTACACAACCGACAGCTCGAGGAAGGCGATCTGGTGCTACGGAGAATACTATCCAGAGAAGGGCAAAACAAACTCTCCCCCGGCTGGGAAGGACCCTTCCGAGTGATCAAAGTATCCCGTCCCGGAAGCGTTCGCTTGGCTACCGAGGATGGGACACCTCTCCCAAATCCTTGGAACATCGAGCACCTCCGTAAGTTCTACACTTAATTCCACGGAGGTGAGTCTTAAGTAACTTGAAGTGTATGTTATAGAGTCATTGTACAGAGTCGGGTAGTTCCTCCGGGAGAGCAGCCGGACCTTTCCCGAAAGGTTTGAAGAGCTCATGCAACACTTGATACAGTCTCCGGACTAGAAGTGTGGCTAACTACCCAGGGTCAAACGAGAAACCAAACACACTTAGCCTGGTTGCGTACCCTAAGAGTGTACTTGTTTCCCCTGTACCCCGGACCTATAATGAAAGACATCTTCATGTGAAATAGACTCCACGTGCATTCATTTTTGCATAAGGCTCGACATTTTTTATTTTTCTCTTTCTTGTCTATAACAGAAATGTGCAATTCTTAAGAAGTTTTAGTTTAACCGGTTTATGTACGATTTGGGTTGAATTGTCAGATTTTTTAGATTTAGATGTCGTCTGTGGCCAACTCGCCTGAAAGCCGCCAAGCCATTCTAGGGCCGGAGTGCGCTATCGACTTAGCCTGGTCAAGCACCCTAAGTACGCCACTCTACCTACACCCCGGCAGGCCAAAGTAAGGTGGGTCCATGGACAATTAGATCTAAAAGAAAAGACAATTCATCCAATCATACTAAAAATCGTGTTCAACTTGAAATTCTCTTGAGAATCGTAAGCCGCAACGAAGTTATAGATAAGGAACGAATTTTACTGTTTTTCTTGGCCTAAGTGTGCAGGAAGAATAAACCCAACATTGATGGAGAAAAATCGGAGTTAACCAAGCTCCGACTCCCACCGGCGTTAACTTAAAGATGGTGAGAAGACTCTATCACTAGAGTCTGTTGCCAGCAAGCCAGGCGTGGCAAGGGTCATTGCCGGAGCTACTAAGCTCCGACACCTTGAAGTATTAACTATCGACACTCAACGTGTTGGTAGGGCTATTGCCGGAGCTACTAAGCTCCGACGATGGGCAATGCCGGAGCTTCTAAGCTCCGACGACTTCAAGGGACCTTCACTATCGAAGACTTCGGACCTAAACTACACGAGTTCGAAGCAAATTTGTCTTCAACAAAACTCAACATCCTTTTGGTACATGTCCACAATCACATTGTGCACATCTACCAGGGGGCCAAGTGAAGACAAAGATGTTGAAGACAGAAAAATGAAATTCACGAAAAATTGGGGATTTCATTTCATCAGAAGACCGGAGATTACATCTGGGGACAAAGGATTACAAAATTGAGGAAGAAGAGAAGATACAAATAAAGGCTAAGAAAGATAGTCCTAGACCCTATGGAAGAACTCAGCGACCTTCTGGGCGACCTCCGACACGCTGGCTCGGGTAGCTTCGCCTTCTCCTTCAACGGGGCCTTCAAGCACCGGGTCCAGAGGGAATCGGGGGTTCCGGCTAGTGTAGCACGTCAACACATATTCTGTGACGTTCCTAGCCAGGGATTGCCCCTCGACCTCCAACTGGTCCGCGATGACGTCGCCCACCTTGGAGAGCTTGCCACCCGCAGCGCTCAACGCCTGCAATGCAAGGTCCGGCTCCGGCTCCGGATCATCCGGAAGCACGGGGCTGAAACCCATCGGCGCTAGCGCATCGTCGGCCTTGCTCAGGAACTCCCAAATTTGCAGGGAGTCCGTCTTCCTCAGGCCCTTCATTTCTTCCAGGGACCTCCGGGTCGCCGCCAGTTCTGAGTTCTCGCGGGAGAGGCGCTCAACTTCTTTGGCGTTTTGCTGAATCTTCGCAGCAACCCGCTTTTCGAGTCTCCCGAGCTCCTCCTCCCGGAGGTGGATCTTGTTCCGGCGGTCGACCAGGTCTTTCTCCCTAGCCTCTATTTTCTTCTCCCGGGCGATGAGGGCACACTCATACTCGTAGAGCTCCTGCCCTCGCACCCAGGTCTTCTCCTCCTCCTCGAGGCAGCGCTCTTCCAATTTTTTAGCGCGCTCCTCAAGGCCCTTGTCCGCCAGAGCTGTCTTCTCGGCGAGCTCTTCTTCACGACGCAAGACGTCGTCCCGTAGTTCCAGGAGTTTTTGCTCCTCATCCTCGAGCCGCTTTTCCCTTCCCTCAAGCGCCTCTCGGCGCTTGATGAGTGCGGTACTGATGGCTTCGAGTTCATCGAACCGGGCGTTGGCCGCATCATTGGCAGCTTTAGCTTGGTCGTGGTACTCCCGGGATTTGGCGTCGAGGTTGTGAGTCATGCTCTCCCTCTCGTCCAGCATCTCACCCCAGAGCTCCAAGCGGACCTTCTCCCGCTTGATCCATTCCTTGTCCGCAGCGATCCTCGACTGCGCCAGCTTGGTTTCGAATTGGAGTCTATTACGCCACCTCCTAAGGGTTTGGCGCTCCTCTTCAAGAACCTTGCTGTCGTGGAAGAAGGCTAGTTGGACTTGGCGCAGACTGGAGCAAGCGTTGTCGATGGACATCGACAGCGAGATGGGCTCCGGACCTTCTGGGGTCTCCTCCGCTGGTTCCAGCGGGTCTTCATTTACAAAAATTGGGTCCCACTCTGCGAGAGCGGAACCCCGAGCTTCCAAGGCACTAGGGCCCTCCTCCGGGATGGCCTCAGTCGCCACTGAAGAAGGTCCCGCCACCAAATCTTCATTCGCCCCCTCAGGCTGGGGGCCGGCGACTTCGTTCAGGCACTCTGGCTCCGCCACGGGTACCATCGACGTCGTCGCCTCCAATGGCTCCGGCCGGGACGCTTCTTCTGAGGGGAGCTCAAGCTCCCCCGCCTCCACCACCACCGGCTCTGCAGCCGGCGCTCCAATAACTACCGGCCTTGCGACCGGAGCTTCAGAAGTAACCGGCTCAATTGCCGAAATCACTTCAACCTCCGGCTCGCACGCCGGGGCTTCAGCTGCCTCCGGCTCAACCGCCGAAGCTCCAGCATCTTCCGGCTCTGAAGCCGGGACCGCTACTTCCTCCGGCTCGACAGCCGGAGCATCTACTTCTGCAGCACCAGGGCCCGGAGCTTCAACCTCCGGAGCGGGTGCCGCTGGCGCATCTTCAATCCCGTGGTCCGGCGCTACCACGGGAACTTCTGGAGACGAGTCGAGGTCCATGACCACGACAGCCGGCGCCGGAGCTGTCGCAGCCTCCGCCTGGGGCGGCACCAGGGCTGGAGCAGAAGCCCTCGCAGCCTCAGACACTGTGGCTGAGGGCGGAGCTTCACTCCCCTTCTTGGGAACGCTGCAGATGAAGAATGAAGAAATTGAGCAAACAGATGCTATAATTAAAAGTTAATTGAGGTAAGCAAGAAAAATTACCTTGGGAGGCTCACGCACCAGCTTGCGCGAAACCTCTTTCCCGGACGTTCCGGGCTGGCCACGATCGGCGTAGGAGCTCCGGGAGGACTCCCAGGACTTGCCGTAGCCGCGGGCGTTTCCCGGGTCGGAGCTCTCCTTGACCGAGAGGAACTCCTAGACCTGGAGGCCCTCATCGCTTCTCGAACCGGAGTCGCCTGTCCGGAGCTGGCACCTCCGGAGGGACCCATCACGGGGACAGCCGTACTCCGGGAGGATCCCACCGCCGGAACAGTAGCGCTCCGAAAAGACCCCACCACGGGGACAGACGCTACAGCAGCAGAGAATCCTCCTTCCTGAGGACGGGGAACTGGCGGGGAAGTAGCAAGCCCGACGGACCTCCCGTCAGCATGACGCAACTTCCTCTTCCGGCTCTCTGGCTCCTCCGCCAGCTCCTTGCCCTTGCCGGTGACCTCAGCTCTTGGCTGAGAGACAGGGGCGGAGCCGCCTTCCGACAACCCGTGGATCGCCAACGGGGCGGTCGATCTTCTCTCGACGACGCCAAGGTCGTCAAGCGCGGGCATCTTCCGCCGGAGCACCCTGCTGAACTCAACTTCCTCGTTCAGGGGGAGGAAAGCCGGTGGCGGAGTCAAGTACGCTCCGTCTACATCGATGCCGTGCTGGAATTTCTTGAGGTGAAACTCCAAGGACTTCCCCACCATGCTGGACTTCAACCCGGTTTCGGCCCGGTCTTCGTCCATCACGCTGTTGAGGGCCCAGGCGAGCTTCTCCCTCCTCTTCAGCGGCGCCCACCTGTTCGACAGGAAGTTGCAGAACACCGCCTGGGGAGTCAATCCTCCCTCTACACATTGGCGGATCCTGGACAAGACGGGGTCGAAAGCTGCCGCCAGCACCGGAACTTCGCTCCACACCGACGTGTCAATGCCGGGCAGACCGTCTGGCAGTTCCAACCGCTCGTGCTCCTCCACCCGGACGACTACCCAATCTTTCTTCCAGTCATCCCACTTCCCGGAAGGGAACGACCGGAGGTACTTGAACGGGCACTTCTTGCGCTTCACAAAGTAGTAGAAGCCAAGGTACTCGTCACTTCGGCCGGTGGTTTGGACGGTGAAGAAAGTGCGGAAGAGCTCGATGCAGGGAGGAATGCCCACCCACATCTCGCAGAAGTGGACAAAGACGGATACAAGGAGAAGGGAGTGAGGGCCAAGGTGGTATAGCTGCAGACCATAGAAGTCCAGCAGCATCAAAAAGAAGGAAGAAAATGGTGGGATCAGCCCCACCATGGCATACGATGAAAAGTATACCATTTCGCCGGAGCGCTCCTTTTTAAAGGGAAGCTCTCCTCCGGTGCGGATTGAACGGTTGAAGAAGTCCGACGACCACCCCATGAGGGCTCGGACCTTCTTCAGATCGCTCTCCGTCTTCAAACGACTCTCACGCAGACCCAACTCCATCGCAGCACTGCTAGGCGAGAGAAGAGAAGCAAAGCACGAGTTGGGAGTTTGAGCGCAAGAACAGATGGAAAGCGTAAAGAACTCCCGACGGTGCGCTTTCCTTCTTAAGTAAGCCCTCGCAACGCTTGGATGGAAACTGCAGGGGAGTTGAGCATACTACTCAAGAATTCAACCCAGCCGATGACAAGAGGGCCCGGGACCACCCTGACGATCAAGTCGAGGCTCTTACCCAGGCGAACAGTTGTCATCACGAGGCGGGAGACCCAAAGGCGGCGGACTGACAAGGCGCGCGGAACCGATACGGTTTTCGTATCGGGAACCGACGACCTTCAATTGCGAGAGATCCGCACGTCAAAGATCTTATCTGCCGCCTGAGGTGCGCCACGCGTCGGGACTCAACCATAAAGCCCCGCCAAAGGCACCTCCTAAGACTCTTGAAGACCCAGTTCAAGAGTCACAAGTATGGACCCACCTCCGGCGGAACGACTTCACCCCGTTGGCCTTCCCCGGAGGTAGGTCCAGGGGGCCACTGTCGGTACCCTAAAAACCATACACCCCCTGAGGTTACAAAGATCTTAAGGGAAGGACATCAACTCAAATTGAAGACCCTCGGGGGCCCACTCGCCAGACGTGACCGGACCCGCTTCTCCAACATGGTTAACCTCTAGGTTGCCACGTGTACTGTCAGCCCAGAGCTATTACCCGCAAGGGTGAAGCTCCGGGCCAAGTACTGAAACGGCACCTCCAGAGGTAGCCCCCGACCGAGAGAAGCTCCGGACATGACACGTGCCAGGTCACCCCGGAGCTTCCCGCTTCTCCCAAGCAAGCTCCGGAGCTGCCACGTGTCCACACGACAGAGCTAGATGCTTAAAGCCTCCGGGAGACGTTGTAACGGCTCCGGATCTCCAAAGGACAGCCGCAGACTTCAAGATCCGATTAATTACCATTAATTCCACGTTAATGATAATTAATCGGACAGCCTTAACACCTGTAACGGCACTGTCGGAGCCGTTACAGGGTTATTAACAACAATTAATCTCGTGTATCAAGACTAATAACCGCCAGGGCCACATGTCGGGCCAGGCTGACTTGTAACGGTTAGTCCTTGTACTATAAAAGGACAAACCGACGATACACAGGAGAGAACTCTCGAACACTCTGAAGCTCACAAGTTAATACAACAAACACACACCCGTGGAGTAGGGTATTACGCTCAGGCGGCCCGAACCACGTAAACCACCGTGTCACTCGTGTCCAAATCTCATTTCACTTTCTTAGATCTCCGCGCGCCCAGACCGAACCACAAACTCCTTCAAACACTTTTCATAGTGTTAGGGGATCTGCCGACTCCAACAGTCGACAGAGGGCAATATAGTCATTTTGTACAACAATTCTCTTGCAAGAATCGAGAATCAGTTTTCTTGCCAAACATTTTTTTAACAGCTTCCGATTCACCTACAGAATCCAGAGAATCAGCTTCCACAGAGAATCTGAAGTGAATCTGAAGAATAAGTAGCTGAGAGTTGTACCAAAGAGAGCCTAAGGTTCGATGGGAGGAGACACAGGGAAGGGGCACATTTACAATTTTATATATAAAGGACCATAATAGATCGGACCCGCACCGGACCACCCACCAATGGGCTAGGTGGGTTTAGCATCGATTCTTGTCATATGAGTCTAACGTGCTTCCGGCCAGGCTCAAACACGACTTGCGACGGTTGTGGGTTTAGCATCGATTCGTGTCATATGAATCTAACGTGCTTCTGGCCAGGCTCAAACAGACTAGCGATGGTTCGGACCCACTCCATATCACCCTGAAAGGGAGCTTAACTTAGTTGTTAAGTACTCTGAGTAGCACTACTCAGATCCTAAGTTCAATTCCAGATGAGAGCGAATTTCAGCCTGAATTTCACAATACTAAATGCACATACTCTATAAAAGAAGTCATGAGCGTTGGATCTGTGATGCACTTACATAAAAGCGTGAAGGAATGAACATGCCGCAATATTGGTCTATGAAGCCCGATCCGCAGTTGTGTGTTTAGCTATTCAGTTATCGTCGTCTTGTCTTAGACAATAGGTTGTGAGTGTCTACATTTGTACTCGCTTATAATAAATTGGCAATAACCTCCTTAGAGGAGAAGGTTGGAACTTTCTTTCATCTAAAAAAATGTCAGATCATGCTCCTGCCTTAGGCCGACCCATTTCGCTTGGCTGATTTGGCTAGCTATACCAACAACTGACTTCTACCCAATGAGGTTTGAGCCAATTGCTCTTACTGGACTCTTATTGTTTCGACGGAATATGACTCACTTCGATAAAATATAATTGTGACTCATTTTAACTCATTTTATTTTTATTATATATTCAACTGACCAAAATAGTCTCAAACAATTTTTTTCTCTCTTTAGGCATCCGACGACGGTCCAACCCTATCGACGCGCGTCCCGCACGTGACTGCCCTTCGCCGCCGGTGAGTGCCCCACCTTCTCTCGTGCATATGACGTGCTCCCTTCCGAATCATGCCCAACGATTCCATCAACCACAATTATCTCCCCAGACCGTCCTGACCAGTTTTCAGTTGATTTTGATCTATAAGTATGGAGTGTGCCTTTCCTAAATTGCCAACTGCTTCGATAATCTACAACAGAGATCTGGTTTTGGTTTGTTTGCATCCCATAGAGATCATGAGTCGTCTGCTCCATGATCTGGTTGTTACCACTTTTATTTCCTCATACAATTGTTGCTTTCACCATGGATATGCATATGCACATACATTACATCAATGATCACATAGAGAAGACATTTCAAAGTCAGAAGAAAGGATGTTCTGTCAGATGTTGTAGCCTAGGATTTGTGGGGTTACATTCCACGAGCAGAAACTCATAGATAAGCATGAGACTAAGTTGATTTTCTCGTGTTATTTGGCTTTCCCTGAGACTGAGTTGATTTTCTCGTGTTATTTGACTTCTCCTCTTGATTAACCTATGCACCGCTCTGTTCATGCAGATTGGAGGAGTTAGTTGCTTGATTAACTGAATTGCAGCAAACATATTGTAGCCTCTCCGTAATCAATAGCATGAGTGGTTGTAACTATGAATGTATAATTTTTAGATTTTTTTTCGTTCAGTTCAATTGTTCTTGACACATTACATGCTTTCTAATATATATATATATATATATATATATATATATATATATATATATATATATATATACACACACACACACACATACATGCATACATACATACATACATACATACATACATACATACATACATACATACATACATACATACATACATACATACATACATACATACATACATACATACATACATACATACATACATACATACATACATACATACATACATACACACACACACTACTAACACATGCACACACACACACTACTAACACAAAGATGGAAAATAGAAAAATATGTTATACATTAAAAAATATATTTATACTAGTGAAAGCATCTAGGCCCCCGTGAGGTATGGTTTTGGTGATTAATGACAACCATTCGTAATTACTAATGAGTTTGTGGATGCAAGGTTTCACATATATCACATCAAGCGTTAACGACTATCTATTCAAATCATCTACCACTCATTGGATACGAATGAAGACCCCTCAAACGACCTATTCTAAGGGGGTTATTCAATTCTCATGAAGGCTAAATGAAGAACTCACACAACGACTCTATTCTATCAAAATTGGCAACACAAGAAGATCAATATTCATCAGAACATTATTTGCAACAAGTGTCAAAGAGGTCACTCGAGAAGCTTCTAAAAGTTCAACTCGAAGCAAACAAATTACACTCACCGGATCGTCCGATGGTCTGGAAAATGCACACATCGGTCGATTGGGGCTCAACAGAAGAAGACCTCAGAATGAAGTGCACACCGGATCATCCGATGCTAGAGACAAGTGGACATCGGTGAAGTTCAACAGAAAGATTAATTTGTCTCAACAATTCTGGAGAAACACTCACCGGATCATCCGATGCAGAAGCAAGGTGTACATCGGTCTAATTCAACAGAAACATTATTTCTGGACCAAATCTGAAGACAAAGCTCACCGGATCATCCGATGATTGAGAAGGGGCAGCATCAATCAAATAACGGTCACTTCTGACACAGTGACGTCAGCTAATCTAATTAGACCGATGCTCAGAAAAGGTGGTCATCGGATCATCCGATGTACACAGAAAAAGTAATCAGCCAACTTTTTCAACGGCTAATTCAGTTGGGCTGGCTATTTAACCCCCTTCCACCAGTCATTTCGACAATACTTGACAACCAGAGCATGCCTACACATCCTCAAGTGTCCAAGACCTAGAACAATCATTTACACACCCTTTCCGTCCATCTACACCTCAAGATATAGGCTAGACCTAGCTAGAGAGAAGCTTATGTGCGTCCTCTCTGGGTGAGTGGAGTCTCTAGACCAGTGAGAGCCGTGAGGGAGTGCATTCTTGGTGATTGCATTCACCTTGTATCAAGAGGAGAGTAGAGAGATTGCCCCGGAGCTTGCCGAGACATTTGTGGAAGCCCGGAGGATCGAAGTTGTACAAGGTTTGAGCTCCACCTTGCCGGAGATGGCGAACGGAGAAAGTTAGTGGATTCCCTCGTCTTGGTGACTTGGGAGTGGCAATACCCTTTGGTGGGTGCCACAACGTGGATGTAGGAAGATCCTAGTGATCTTACCGAACCACGGGAAAAATCGTCGTGTCTCCGCGTCTTCGAGCGTTTGCATTCCTCTCCCTACCCCTTTACAATTACGTTTTACTATTCCGCACTTAACTCTTTTGATTGCGTAGTTGACTTGCATAGGGAATTGGGCTTAACAATTAAAGTTTTTAAATTGCCTTAAAATTTGAAAAAGCCCAATTCACCCCCCCTCTTGGGCGTTTCGATCCTTACAATTGGTATCAGAGCTTGGTTGCTCATAGGATCATTCTAGCTTCACCGCTAGAGAGCTTAAATGGCCAAGAATGGGAGTTCGGTTCCCACCTTCGAGGGCAAGAACTTTGCCTATTGGAAAGCACGCATGTGTGCCTACCTAGAGGCTATTGCTCCCGAAGTTTGGGAAGCGACCCATGCGGGATTTGGAGATCTCAATTATGTTGGTGATCAACTAAAATGGGATGCTAAGGCTAGAAATGCTATCTACGAATGCATAAGTCAAGACGTATTTGCTAGAATTGCTAGTAAAGAGAAAGCATGTGAAATTTGGGCATGTTTAATTGAAATACATGAGGGCTCATCTCGTGTCAAAGAACTCAAATATCACTTGCTTAAATCCAAGTATGATGAATTCAAAATGCTTCCTCATGAGAATGTTAACCAAATGTTTTCCCGTCTAAATGTACTCATTGAGGAGATTAACGCACTTGACATTGCCTCTCTTGGTAAGGGACTTATTAACCGCAAGATCCTCATGATTCTACCCAAGCCCAAGTACAACATTATCAATTCAATGCTCCAAAAGGAATCGCTTGACAACATTGAAGTCTCGGAGCTTATTGGAGAAATTCATGCTCATGAGATGAGCGTTCTTGGAATGATGGAGGAGTCATCGTCAAAGACCATTGCTCTCAAGGCCTCAACCAAGAAGACAACTCCCAAGAAGAAGAAAGTAGTTGAGCCTAGCTCAAGTGAAGAAGAGCAAGCAACAAGCGAAGAGGACGATGACGAGCTTGCATTGATGATGAGGAAATTCTCACGGTTAAACTCCAAGATTGCAAAGAAGGGTTACTCTTTTGATCCCAAGAAGAAAGCCTTCCTTCCAAGAAAAGATGAAAACAAGATATGCTATAATTGTGGTGATCAAGGCCACATATCGTATGATTGTCCAAAGCCGGACAAGAGGAAGGACAACCACAAGGGAAAGCATCGAAAGCTAGAAGAAAGTGATGAAGATGAAGAAGAGGTCAAGCCCAAGCGCTCCTTTGGAAAGAAGAAATTTGACAAAGGCAAGAAGACCAAACTCTTTCCAAAGAAGAGAAGAGGGCCTCAAAAGGTCTTCATGTGCGAAGCCAATGAGTGGGTCACCGATGAGGAAACAAGTGACGATGATAGTGAAGATGAGGAAGAAAACTTGGCAAGCCTCGCTATCGTCAACAAGGATGACTCACCTCTTCCCCCACCGCCCATGTGTCTCATGGCGAAAGGTAACACCAAGGTATGTGATGACTCTAGTGATGATGATGAACTTTCTCCCGATGAATTAGCATCTATGATTAATGAGTATCATGTCATCATAAAAAGGGAAAAGGGCAAGGTTAAGGCACTTGAACAAGCTCGTGCTAAGCTTGAGAGTGCTAACCTCAATTTGCATGACAAGTATGAAAGCATACTGAAGGAGCATGACATGCTCAAGTCTCATGTCAAGCAAATTGAGGAAGAGAAGGCTCAAATCAAGCTTGATCACCATGAGCTTGACTTAGCTCATCAAGCACTCTTGGGCAAGCACAATGAGTTGGTTCAAGAGCATCAAGTACTTAACCTTGCTTATGAAGCTATTGAACTAAAATTAAAGAACTTGAAGAAAGAAACCCTTGATGGCAAAATATCCGCTAGTTCACATGCCACTAACAATTTGCATGAGTATTTGCCGTTGAAAGCAAATGCTAGGGAGAAGGAGCTAATGGACGAGATTGAAAGTCTCCATGCTAGCGTGGCAAGACTAACCAAGGGAGAGGACAAGCATAAGGAAATCCTCTTCCAACAAGCCAAAGTCTTCAACAAGAGAGGACTTGGATCCTTCCCGGTGCCAAGCAAAGGGAAGGTGCCCTCACCGGAGCTTAGGACAAGCTTCATCAAGGAAGTTGGTTCCTATTGCCAACACTGTGAGGTCACCGGACATCACACAAGGGAGTGTCCTCTTCCTAATCGTCCTTCTCCCAAATTGCCTCCTAACTATACATCTACCTTTGATAATCACTATTATCTATTGAGCAAAGTAGGTGGGAAGGTGAAGGCAAAGTTCATCGGCAAAGACATCAAGGGCATGAAGGGGAAGCTCCCCAAGCAACTTTGGGTCCCAAAATCACTTGTATCACACATACAAGGACCTAAGTTGGCTTGGGTTCCTAAACTCAAAAACTAACTTCATGTGTGTAGGTGAACTACAAAGCCGGAGGAAAACATTGGGTACTCGATAGTGGGTGCACTCAACACATGACCGGCAATGATGGTATGTTCACCTCCATAGAGGACCCCGGAAATCACGAACAAGTCACCTTTGGTGATAACTCAAAGGGGAAGGTAATTGGTTTAGGTAAAATTGCTATTTCTAATGATTTGTCTATCTCTAACGTGCTTTATGTTAAGTCTCTTAGTTTCAATTTACTCTCTATTGCTCAACTGTGTGATCTTGGACTAACGTGCACATTTGACAAGAATGGTGTTGTGGTGTCTAGTGAGTCTAGCAAAGAACTAATCTTCAAGGGGTTTAGGCATGGACATCTTTACTTGGTGGACTTCTCCAACAAGAACGCTAGCTTGACCACTTGTCTTTTCACCAAGACAAGTTTGGGTTGGCTATGGCATCGACGCATTGCTCACATAGGGATGAGCAAGCTCAAGAAGTCATTCAAGCTTGGGATGGTGACCGGCGTGAAGGACGTCACATTTGAGAAGAAAAAGCTTTGTAGCGCATGTCAAGCCGGGAAGCAAGTTGCCTCGCACCATCCGATGAAGACAATGGTGTCAACCTCCAAGCCACTTGAACTGCTTCACATGGACCTCTTCGGACCGTCCACATACCAAAGTCTTGGCGGTAACCTCTATTGTCTCGTTATTGTTGATTATTATTCTCGATATGCTTGGACTTTGTTTCTAGGTGACAAGGGTGAAACTCTGGAAGTCTTCAAGACCTTTGCAAAACGATCTCAAAGGGAATTTCAACTTCCCATCATCAAGGTCTGGAGTGACAACGACACCGAGTTCAAGAACTACAACATTGGGGAGTGGTGTGACCGTGAAGGCGTGAAGCACGAGTTTTCGGCCACATACACCCCTCAACAAAATGGAGTCGTTGAAAGGAAGAACAAGACTCTCATCACCCTTGCAAGAGCAATGCTTGATGACTATGGCACGTCGGAGAAGTTTTGGGCCGAAGCAATCAACACGGCGTGCCATGCCGCTAATAGGATCTATCTTCATCGACTACTTCAAAAGACCCCCTATGAGCTCCTCATTGGGAGAAAGTCCAACATCTCTTACTTCCGAGTCTTCGGATGCAAGTGCTACATCTACCGCAAGAAGAGGCTCGATGATGAGCCTCTACGAGAAGCTATGAAGAACATGACCATTGGAGATATCAAGCCTGAAGTTGAGGAGAGCCATGATCAAGGGGGAGCCTCAAATGCTAACATCGACACCCCCATGGCGCCTCAAGTTGACGAAGAAGAAGAAAAAGATGATCCATTGCCTACGCAAGATTCACAAGTCCTACAACATCTAGATGAAGAAGAAGAAGTCCAAGATCAAGTCCATCCACAAGACGAGCAAAACGCATCACCACCGCCAAGTGCTTCACAACCACTCATGAGGCATGGGCGCATCTCCAAGGCGCATCCGATGGATCAAATCATCGGAAGTCCGTCACGGGGAGTAAGTACTCGTTCTCGCCATGTCGCTTCGTTTTGTGAGCACTACTCGTTTGTTTCGTGTGTAGAACCCACTTGCATCGAGGAAGCACTTCAAGATCCAAATTGGGTGATGGCAATGCAAGAAGAACTCAACAACTTCACCCGCAACGAAGTTTGGGTGTTGGAGGAGCGACCCAAGGACAAGAACGTCATCGGAACGAAGTGGGTGTACCGCAACAAGCAAGATGAGAATGGCGTTGTGGTCCGCAACAAGGCAAGACTTGTGGCCAAGGGCTTTGCGCAAGTTGAAGGACTAGACTTTGGAGAGACATTCGCTCCGGTCGCTCGGTTAGAAGCTATTCGTATACTCCTTGCTTTTGCTTCACATCATAAAATAATGCTTTATCAAATGGATGTGAAAAGTGCCTTTCTTAATGGCTATATTAACGAGCTTGTTTATGTTGAGCAACCTCCCGGGTTTGAAGATCCGAGGAATCCTAATCATGTGTATAGGCTACACAGGACGCTCTACGGACTCAAGCAAGCACCTAGGGCGTGGTATGAACGACTAAGGGATTTCCTAGTCATGCAAGGATTCAAGATCGGGAGGGTGGATACTATACTCTTCACCAAGGACATCGACGGAGATTTATTTCTTTGTCAAATTTACGTTGATGACATTATTTTTGGCTCAACTAACAAAGCTCTTAGCCATGAGTTTGGCAAAATGATGTCTAGGGAATTCGAGATGTCAATGATTGGAGAGCTCAACTTCTTCCTAGGATTTCAAATCAAGCAACTTCAAGAAGGGACCTTCATCCATCAAGAGAAGTACACAAAGGACCTCTTGAAGAAACTTGAGATGGGAGATTGTAGCTCAAAAAGCACTCCAATGGCGACAAATTGCCATCTCGACGCGGACATGGACGGTAAACCTATTGACCAATCTCATTACCGTTCTATGATTGGCTCATTGTTATATCTTACCGCATCTAGGCCCGATATTATGTTTAGTGTGTGCTTGTGTGCTCGCTTTCAAGCGGCACCTAAAGAATCGCACAAGAAGGCGGTCTTTAGGATACTCCGGTATCTCAAGCATACCCCAAGTGTAGGTTTGTGGTACCCCAAGAATGCTAGTTTTCATCTCTTAGGCTACTCGGATTCGGACTTTGCTGGATGTCGTGTGGACCGCAAGAGTACCTCCGGAGGGTGCCACCTACTTGGGTGTTCCCTAGTATCTTGGTCTAGCAAAAAGCAAAATTTCGTGGCTTTGTCCACCGCGGAGGCGGAGTATATAGCGGCCGGTGCATGTTGTGCCCAAATTCTATATATGAAGCAAACCCTTTTGGACTTTGGAATTAAGTTTGGTTGTGTGCCTCTCCTTTGTGACAATGAAAGTGCGGTTAAGATAGCTAGAAACCCCGTTCAACACTCCCGCACCAAGCACATTGATATTCGCCATCACTTCTTGCGGGACCATGAGGCTAAGGGAGACATCTCATTGCAAGGTGTTAGGTCCGAAGAACAATTGGCAGATATCTTCACCAAACCACTTGATGAGAAAACTTTTTCTAGGCTTAGAAGTGAATTAAATGTGCTAGATGCATCTAACGTCATGTAAGTTGCCATGTTCATGTAAGGTTGCATATCATATAGGTCTTGCCTAACTCCCAAAGGATAGGGGCGAGCTAGAAATAGTTTTCCCTGAGGAAGCCTTTGGAAGGTTTAAACTTAGCAAGATAGATTTATCTTATGCCATGCATGATTCCTGCCATATAAACTTGCACTCATTTAATATCTTGCATTAACTTGTTTGGCATTGCTTACGGTAGACTGTCACAAAGGGGAACCCACATCATGAGAAGAAGACTTGTTTGAAATGCAATATCTTAACTCATATGATGTGGAAAGAGCAAAATTCTAAAGGAACATGCTTTAAAGAGATAGAAGTCTCCATACTCTAGCTCACAAAGCATGGACCTTACATTTTCTTGGTTTTTCCCTCCTAATTTTCCTTGTGTGCTCTATTTGTTTAAGGGCTTAGCCAATATGTGGCACTATATTGAAAAGCCTATTTTTAGGGGTTAGGAGGTGCCCAAAAGGTCCTAAGACTTGTTTTCTCTTTGTGTGTTTTAAGTCAACGGACATTTATGGGTATTCTTAGGTTTTCTGTAGTCATCGGACTATCCGATGCTAGGGTCAGCAGCTACATCGGATCAATTGATGCTTCAGTTCATCGAACAGATCAGTCAGAACCAAGAAATCGACCGATGAGTTCATTTCAGGAAACATCGGAGCATCCGATGTTCAATCCTCTGTTACCCTGCAGAATTCGACCAATGATCGACGTAGAAACGTCGGATCATCCGGTGTGCAAAGAGAGTTTTCGGACCAACTCTCTGTTGAACTCGACCGATGACCCCACCCGATGCGCATCGGTCGATCCGGTGTTCGCGTAACCGTTAGGTCATCGGGTTCCCATTTAAAGACGTACGGCGCTTCGTCTTCCTCACCCCGCGCCGCCACCTTCTCGCACCGCCGCCGCGCCTCCCGCCGCCACCTCCTCGCGCCGCCGCCGCGCCTCCCGCCGCCGCCGCGCCTCCCACCGCCGCCGCACCTCCTCGCGCCGTCGCCGCGCCTCCCGCCGCCGCCGCGCCTCCCGCCGCCACCACCTCCTCGCGCCGCCGCCACTTCCTCCACCGCCGCCGCGTCTCCACCGCCACCGCCACGCCTCCATCGCCGCCGCCTCAGACCACGCCGCCGCCGCCGCCTCTTCAGGGTGTCACCTCGTCGTCTCTCCACCTCACCGCTGGCAGCCCTACGACTTTCGTCGCTAGGGTTCCCACGAACCGCGCGACATCATCCCGATCGCTGCGTCGACGTTCATCGTTCGCGTGATCCTTTTCGTCGCTAAGATGGGCCGTGATCGCAAGGGAAAAGGCAAGGCCATCGAGGAGCCCGCAGCGAAGAAACAAAAGCTCTCGAAGGAAGCTCGCCGGGCAGAGTTGGCCGCTCGCGCCGCCGAGGAGCGTGAGCGCGGCCATCGCGGTTCCTTGCGGCTCCGCGAGTCTCGGCAGAGGCAGCAGCGCCCCACAGTGCAGCCCGTGCCGCCCGACGACTCTGAGGATGAGGAGGAGACTGCGGTGACGCCACTGGTTCGCCGGCGCACCGTCAGGACCCGAGGGGGAGGTCAGACCCCCACCGCGAGTCAGCGCCCCACTGCTGCCGACCGCGCAGAGGACAGAGAGGCCCAGAGGGCCATCTACGAGATGGATACCGCTGCCAGAGTTGCCGAGGATGTCAGGCTTACAGACTATCGCAAGTTCAAGGCAAAACAACTGAAGAAGCTCAGATGGACAGTGTTGCCAGAGGAGTGGTTCCCGCAGCCCAGGGACACTAGGGTTGATCCCCGCTTTTGGACCCTGACACAGGCGTCCCTGTACGAGACGTACAGGCGTCGAGGCCATAAGTTGTTCCAGCACACTTACATCGACTGGAATCAGCTTGCAACAGTAGTTGGACACGGGATCAGGCCATTCTTCGAGAGGTACAGAGGCCTTGTGGAGCTGCTCTCACGCCAGAGGAGCGCTTACGTGGAGGAGTGGGTTCGAGTCTTCTACGCCACTCTCTATATCTCAGAGGGTCGGCGCTCGATCCACTTCATGTTTCTGGGGCAGCAGCACACCGTGTCTCGAGAGCGTCTGGCACAGCTGCTTGGAGTGGACACACACCTCACCTGTCTGCATGAGGTGGTCTACGGAGGAGCCGACCCGCCGAGGAGGCCGCTGATAGGGGGAGTGTCACCGCCGTTTGAGGAGATCAGAGGTCTGTTCACCCCTCCTTTCACGCCAGACCAGCCGAGGGTGCCAGCTCTACTCACTCCAGCCGCTCGGACAGTTCACCACATCCTCAGGAGTACCCTTCTACCGAGGTCCGGCTACCTAGAGGGCTTCACGAGCCTCCAGCAGACCATCCTGTTCTATGTGATGAACGGGATGGAATTTGATATCGTGGACATCTTAATCTGTGAGATGGAGGACGTGATCACTGACGAAGTCGGGATGTTGAGGCAGTTGGTCTACGGGCATTGGATCTGCCGTCTGCTGTTCCTGCTAGCACCTGAGGACTCGCCAGCCACTGCTCCTTTGACAGAGCTCCACGCCACTCGGTTCGGCCACTACCGAGTGCCTACTCCTGGAGACCGCCGCCTTGGCCGTCCAGTCGAGCGTCAGGTCAGAGCCCGACTCTCCGAGGAGGACTGGACCGAGCTAGCCCAGGAGGACGAGGCGCTCTCCCAGGCAGAGGCACAGGGTGAAGGACTGGAGCACGTCTGGTCGGACAGCGACACCAGCGACAGCGTCGAGGAGTACTTCCCTCCTCTGCCTCCTTCTCCGAGGCAGCACGACGCGGAGGCGGGAGGTTCGACTGCTCCACCACCTCCAGTGTCCGAGGCTCAGGTGTCATAGCCGTCAGAGCTCACCTCGCTGCTCCAGCAGATGGTCGAGCAGCAGGGCCAGGACAGGCTTGCAGCTGAGCAGGCCCGAGCGGAGCAGGCTGCGCGGCTCGCGGAGCTACAGAGACAGCAGCAGGAGATGCAGTTGGAGATCACCCGCCAGAGGCGAGAGGACACTAACCGCTTCACAAGCCTGGTGGATCAGATGCACCGGAGGACCCTGGACCAGCAGCAGCAGACTCAGCAGGCGATGATGGGCATCCTGGGGTTGATCACCAACCTCTACCAGCAGACCAGGATAGCCCTTCCGCCTCAGCAGCCAGGTCTTGGTCAGGCTCCAGCAGCTTCTCCACTGGCACCTACTGCAGCTCCAGCACCGGCGTCGCCTATACCAAGCTTCAGCATGTGACCTCTACTAGCCTTGACAGTGCCATTCCAGTTCTCACCTCCACCGGCAGTACCTTCTCCGCTGGCGCCAGCAGTCCCAGCAGATCCCCCAGCAGCGTCAGCAGCTCCAGCTCCTCCCGCTCCAGCGCCAGCACCTGCGACCTCCACCTCAAGCAGCTCCGACGACAGCACCGCCGACGTCGATCGCTTCATCGTCGCCCCGAGTGCTCCGGAGTCCTAGGTACTCATCTTCCCTTTTTGGTGTCTTGATGCCAAAGGGGGAGAAGAGTTAGAGTCAGGGGGAGTTTAGCTCTAGGGGGAGTCAGTCTTGGTCGAGTCAGTCTTGGTCTTAGGGGGAGTTTGGGGGAGTTTGGGGAGTTTTACCTTTATCTTTTTGGACTTATTGTCATTTGCTTCTATTGTAATTCAGTGTGCTATTTCATGACTTATTTGATCACTGTTTGAGCCTTCGAGCTCCTTGTGTTGCTTTTTGTTCCAGTTACAATCTTTATGAGCATTGTGTTATTAAATTCATTTACTTCTATGCTATACTCGCTGTGTTGTCATCAATCACCAAAAATGGGGAGATTGAAAGCATCTAGGCCCCCGTGAGGTATGGTTTTGGTGATTAATGACAACCATTCGTAATTACTAATGAGTTTGTGGATGCAAGGTTTCACATATATCACATCAAGCGTTAACGACTATCTATTCAAATCATCTACCACTCATTGGATACGAATGAAGACCCCTCAAACGACCTATTCTAAGGGGGTTATTCAATTCTCATGAAGGCTAAATGAAGAACTCACACAACGACTCTATTCTATCAAAATTGGCAACACAAGAAGATCAATATTCATCAGAACATTATTTGCAACAAGTGTCAAAGAGGTCACTCGAGAAGATTCTAAAAGTTCAACTCGAAGCAAACAAATTACACTCACCGGATCGTCCGATGGTCTGGAAAATGCACACATCGATCGATTGGGGCTCAACAGAAGAAGAAGACCTCAGAATGAAGTGCACACCGGATCATCCGATGCTAGAGACAAGTGGACATCGGTGAAGTTCAACAGAAAGATTAATTTGTCTCAACAATTCTGGAGAAACACTCACCGGATCATCCGATGCAGAAGCAAGGTGTACATCGGTCTAATTCAACAGAAACATTATTTCTGGACCAAATCTGAAGACAAAGCTCACCGGATCATCCGATGATTGAGAAGGGGCAGCATCGATCAAATAACGGTCACTTCTGACACAGTGACGTCAGCTAATCTAATTAGACCGATGCTCAGAAAAGGTGGTCATCGGATCATCCGATGTACACAGAAAAAGTAATCAGCCAACTTTTTCAACGGCTAATTCAGTTGGGCTGGCTATTTAACCCCCTTCCACCAGTCATTTCGACAATACTTGACAACCAGAGCATGCCTACACATCCTCAAGTGTCCAAGACCTAGAACAATCATTTACACACCCTTTCCGTCCATCTACACCTCAAGATATAGGCTAGACCTAGCTAGAGAGAAGCTTGTGTGCGTCCTCTCTGGGTGAGTGGAGTCTCTAGACCAGTGAGAGCCGTGAGGGAGTGCATTCTTGGTGATTGCATTCACCTTGTATCAAGAGGAGAGTAGAGAGATTGCCCCGGAGCTTGCCGAGACATTTGTGCAAGTCCGGAGGATCGAAGTTGTACAAGGTTTGAGCTCCACCTTGCCGGAGATGGCGAACGGAGAAAGTTAGTGGATTCCCTCGTCTTGGTGACTTGGGAGTGGCAATACCCTTTGGTGGATGCCACAACGTGGATGTAGGAAGATCCTAGTGATCTTACCGAACCACGGGAAAAATCGCCGTGTCTCCGCGTCTTCGAGCGTTTGCATTCCTCTCCCTACCCCTTTACGATTACGTTTTACTATTCCGCATTTAACTCTCTTGATTGCGTAGTTGACTTGCATAGGGAATTGAGCTTAACAATTAAAGTTTTTAAATTGCCTTAAAATTTGAAAAAGCCCAATTCACCCCCCCCTCTTAGGCGTTTCGATCCTTACAACTAGCATTGGCGCCTGCGGGCGGCGCTCTCCATGCAACGAAGGGGCTTCTGGGCCACGAAGGTCAGGTTGAGGGTTCTCATGCCACAGGACTCTTAGTGTGATGTCCCGCAGTAGTGCCGGCGAGCCCTCCCTGCAACTGAAGGAGAGGAGGCGAGGCCGCGCAGCTCCACGGATGGTGCCCGCCGTCGACCTCTATGTGCATTGGCGAGGGTTTGGTCGATTCTTCAGCTACTAGAGTTATATCAGCTAAATTACTTTTTAAATTACATATATCTTTAAATGACTTTTTAGTTGCTAGATATCTTTTTCTTTATAATGAAATTTTGTACATTTATTTTTTTATATCATATGACTTATGTTATTCAAATCAGAACTTACATAGAGAACAATATTGCAAGGATTGTTTGTCATATTTATTAATGATGTTAGTTGAGCGCAAATTGTAGCATATTCTATCAGTATTTATGTATAATTAAAATATATGCGTGATGAATACATTTATGCCAAATGTTATCATCATTTAATTTGTAACTATATTCACAATATTTCATTGCTATTGGCACCACAGACATATTTATTGGCACATCTTGCTAACACAAAGATGACAAGTGGCAACATCTGTTATTTTTTATAAAATAACTCGCCAGAAAATACCCAGCTTCTAGAGTTATATCATCTAAAATATTTTTTTAAATTCATATCTTTAAAATAATATTTAAATTGGTATATATTTATTTCTTTAAATAAACTCAAAGCAAGTTATAGTCGAGTGGAGGCCAGGAGGGGTTGATCGCCCCTAGTGGACTGACTTGGCCCTCCGTTTCTTTTTATTTGTCACTGAACTAGGTGGTGACAAATAAAAAGAAACAAAGGGAGTAATAATGAAAGTGATTTTTTCATACAAAGTTACTAAAACAAGTCGCATAATGTCATATGCATTTTTTTTTGAGAAACTTCAATTTTAAAAATGGTATAAAGTCGTCTGACAAACTAGATATTGAGAAGAAGAGGAAACAAATAGCATTATTTCAATTAGGTCTCTGTATTATCTGTTGAGTTATATTTATGCAACTTAGTTTACAGAACAAACCTTAACCTTTCTAATGAATATAATTTAGCTCTATATTAATCATGTAGGCACCTATAATTAATTAAAAATATTTAGTCCCTAGAATAATACCATAAATGATGTTTTAGCCTTGGAACGATAAAATATTTACTGTTTGACCTCGGTAGCTAATAAAAATATTTATATTCGTATAGTGATCCGTTATCACAAAGAAACCCATGTTGCATCCTCTTTTTACAAAAAAGGTACCTGTACTCGCCTGTTTTTACTAAAAAAACTATGATGCTTTGATTTTACACATAGGCCTTTGTAACTACTCAATTTACATATTGCTAAAATTATATTTATGTCCCTGAAAACTTATGTTAACTGTAATCCTATTCATCTTAAAACATCGTTAGATAATACTTTTGCTTTAAAACTATATAGCCAAATAATTATATCTACAAACATAAATGCACCTAAATCGTTATTCAGGCAAATCTATGAGTTAGTTTGAGAAGCTCAAGCTTATGTTTCTTGCAGCCCATTCTAAAACTTAATAGAAACATTCACTTCTTATGTCAAATACCACCCAACATTAAAACTAATAATTGGGATAATGACAATTATAAAATTGGTAACTTAATATGAAGGTGTTGATGTCTTTGTATATTCCTATCACATATTCACACAAGAATTAGCCATTGTTATTGTAAAAAAAACTAAAATTTAGCATACTGGTAATCATGTTGAAATTACTGCTGGTATTCTATGTATATGAACTGATACAATATGTTTCTCAATGTTGCATTGGCCCCCAATGTAAGACATTAGAAGAATTCATCTAGACTTCTAAAGATAGGAAGCTACAAATCTTAATACCCCTTTAAGGGAGATCCTAGATTAAAAACTGAAACTCTTAAGGGGAAGCATTTCTTATAACAGAATTACATTTTCTAGTGAACCCCTAAACTGAATCCTCTGAAGTCACTTTAGGTAGATTTCATTACTTTAGAATTTTTTCCTCGTTGCCCTGCAAAGGTAAGACACATGTTGTACTTAGAATATGAAGAACATTATAAAGCAATACAACATTAGAAAAGGGCAGATCCAGTATCGTAACTTGAAATAATCTGATAGATCGAATGGTATGGTGAAGTGAATTAGCTTTTTACATGTTGATCTATGTACTAAGTTCCAATTAAACAATAAGAGTTCTTGGTTTTCCTTCAATCAGAATTGTTAGACTATAAATTAGGCATGTGTGCCTTATTGGTCTATAGCCTATGTACCTAGCCATAGTGGGTGTAACACCCATATTTTTCAACAATGAAAAAGAGATAAAAATTTAATAGATTAAATAAGAAATGAACAAAAGAGAAGAATTGAAAAAAAATAAAAAAACCCTAATTGGGCCAAATAAATCATTTTGTGGCCCATCTTCCCTTTTCCCTAGCGCCCAGCCCACTTCCTCCCTCTCTCCTTCTTCCTTTCCCCGTCGGCCCAGGCCCAGCGCCTCCCTCCCTCTCTTCTAGTCACTGACGCGCGAGACCCACTCGTCATCTCCTCCATCTTCCCCAACCGTCGCCCCAACAGCGCCTGTGCCCACGATGACGCCTCCTCCACGCCCGTGCGCGCCGCGCGCATGCAACCGCCGCCCTCCTCTGCCTCGGCAACCGCCGCCCCTACAAATATCTCTTCCTCGCCTCCACTCTCCCCCACTCTCCACTGCTTCCCCACGCCGGAACCCTAGCCCCATCGCCATGACCGACGGTGGAGCTCGGCGCCCCTCGAATGGACGTTGTTCCGGCCATCTCAAGCGAGCCGCCAAGAACCGCAGTGTTGTGCCTCCCCCGAATGATGCCTCTTCGACGAGATTTCGCCGTTGTACTGCCTCCTCGTCGGCGGCGAGGATCGGTCGCCGCTCCCCATTAGCGGGTGCTTCTCTTCGGCCGTCTTCGACCCCGATTGACCCCGCTGTAAGCTTCCCCACTCTCTCCTCTCTCGTTTGCATCAAACCCCACCGAGCTTGGGCCACCGGAGTGTCGTCCGGCGATTCTCCGGCGAGGTGCCGGCCATGGCGCCGCCGCCGATGGCTGCCGGACCCCCTCCCAGTCGTCGGATCAAGTCCGACGGCCAGGATTAAAAGAACCGAAGGGGTACGCCCCCTGGTCCACGGTGGACCATGGACCGCACCCCTAACCCCGGTCCACAGGACCATGGACCAATTCCATAACTTTTCCTTAAGAAAAATAAATAAGACTAGAAAAGGAAAATGCACTTTTGCTGTTAGGCCCCTGTGTAGATTTATTTAAATTACGAATAGGTCCTCTTATTTACAGAAATAGCCTTCACTTTTGTATTAATCATGTAATAAATCTGTTAATGTGGAAAGATGCCTAAAAACACCTTGTTAGTATTAAAAATTATGTTTTAACCTCTGTAATTGACAGAAAAGCCCTTGAACTATATGAAATTTACTTTAAACTTTATTTTATTTTCTGTTTTTATAGAAAAACTCCAGTAAATAGAATTTAATTACAGAAAATTATATTTAATACATAGAAAATGTTTTTAAGTGATAAAATAAATATATAAAATATAGAAAAATGGTTATAAATATTTTTATACTAAAATAAAATTGTAGATTTCATATAAAATACATTTTGACAATGGGAAAATTTTAATAAAAATATTTTTGGTTATAAATAAATGTTAAAAATATAGAATAAATGTGAAAATAGTAGGAAAATTATTTATAAACTCTTTTATGCTGAAATAAAATTTATAAAATATATATAAAATAGATTTTGACTATGAGAAAATCATTAATAATGTTTTTATCATATAAATGAATACTAAAAATGATAAATAAATGATAAGTGCATTTCTTTAGCTATGAAAAATAATAAATCACTCATTACTCCGATTTAAATCGTAGTCATAACATATTTCAATTACAATATTTGTATTGCTTGTATGGTGTATTGTTCTTGATTGTTTTTATTTCTGTTTTCACGGTAGTTTATACGCATTCGTATCTCGATCAAGAAGCAACATGAAGAGGTGAAGACAAGAGTTCAATCAAGAGACTGGGCAGCTATTCAATAAAAGGCAAGTGTCCTTGACCATCTTGTACCAATTTTAGGATGTTAGCTAGTTGCATGCTTAATTAATGTGAATCCTATTTTATTTACCGTTCCATGTAATTCCTTGTCGTCCGGGTTGAATTGGGTGGTTTTGGGTATTTCAATCACGCTAAGCCATGCTTATTAGTTAGGATGGAAATCTGGACACATGATTACATTATAAATTATGATCATTATGTTACATTGAAAACGATGAAGTAATTGGTATGAATCTGGCGGTTGGATGGTTTGGTATGGTGCAGTTTGCACGACACTCGGGATTGAGTTTGACACCGCTGGATTCTAAGGACCGGTTTATGGAGGAAGCCACTAAGCTTTATAGTACCACCACGAGACTGAGATAGGGCAGCTTGGTCAATTAATTAGGTTTCTCCCGATGAAATGCTAGTAGTTGGATGGTGTGGGGAATGATGCAGGGGTACTGCTCTGGGAACCGCAAGGCTCAAGAGGGGGCTATGAGGCGGAGGGTTACTCCAGAAATGCCTCAGTGGTGGAAACCTTAGAGGGCTAGCACTAGTCGGGAGTACCTTTGTAAAGACCATGTAGTGATCTCCTGGCCACGCACCTATGGAAGTGTGAAATGTGGTTGGCCGCCACTAGCATCAGGGAGGTTTACTCAGTCCACCTGGCAACAGGGGATGAAATCACTACTTGTGGGTAAAGGGTACATTCTCTGCAGAGATTTGGTAAAACTGTCATGACAGCCGTGCTCACGGACAAGAGCGGCTTGGTGTCCAACTCATAATTAGACAATGGTTGGGATGATGGTTTGGGAATGATGTTGGTCTTGATTTATTATTATTGTTATTATATAATGATTGGGAATATACACCTAGATGTAGGTGCTAATGAAAGCTAAGGATAGGTTTAATGCATAGTGCTTAAACCATTATCAACCTTTCCTTTTTTTATTGGCTTACATGTTATTTATTTCCCACACTTGCGGAGTACCACGGGATGGTACTCACACTTGCTTTGTTGTACTTTTGATATGCTGCCCAGTGAAGAAAATATCTAATGAAGACAGTGACAAGTGAAGACGGTGCATAGGTCGCGTTGCTGCCAGTCAATTTGTCTGTGGTTACCCTGAAGTTTTTCCTCTTCCGCTGCTACTTCAAAACTCTTTTGAAGGTATAAATGTTGTTTGCATGCGATATAGAACTGTTTATCACTTTTTGTCATACATGTATGGTGAAACTGATCCTGGCATACATGTATTATGCAGTTGGTTTTATTCTTAATAAAACCAGGTGTGACAGTGGGTTGTATATGTATCCTTTTGTATCCCTTTGAGGGCAATACATATATTTTCATTTCTAAAAGAAAAATAACTGGCCGAGAAGGCAAAAATATAAATAAATATGCATAATAGTCAAATCAAGGTACTGCTATCTCCTGAACACTTATGGTAACTGCAACATATAAAATTAGCAGAAAGATAAGTAGAACAGAATGTAGTACGTATAATTTCCACTTAAGTGCGTTCTACCGGCTCATTTGTTAAACAAAAGGTGTTTTATATTTTCAAAGTTCATATTCAATTGAAATTGACACAAGCTCAATTTAGTCTCGTGGTATTCCAAAGAAAACACATGCTGATTCTAAAAGATTAGTTTAGTTAAAATAGATTTGTTATATATTAAGATACTCCACAACCGACCTGAACACGCCATCGCGCAGGGGGTATGAGTTGAATACCTAGACACTCAATCTCATGTAGACCAGCATCTTTCTTTATCTTAGCCCTAGCTAGACAACCACGTATTTAACATTTCTATCCCACTCCTTTATGTATGCATTTGCAGTGTTTCATTATCTGAAAAATTAGACATGCGTTAATTCCTAATAAAGAATTGTTGATTGTCGATGATTCAAGTTTATTTTACATAGCATATTATTATCTGCTTTAACTTCTATTTCAACTCCTTCCAGGTGGCCGACAAGGCAAAGGGTGAAACCCTTCCTCCACTGTGAGATCTTTTCTACATAATCACAATGTGTTGCATGCTACACATTTACTTCCAGTATGAACAAAAACAACACTACATCGTGCATGATGAATACACTTATGACAAATTGTATTATCATTTAATGTATAGCTATATTCACAATAATTCATTGCTATTGGCACCACACATATATATGGGAATGACTAGTATGCAATCTCATCTATAGTGCAATTATGCAATCATCCATCATCAACCATTGGATGTCCATCCTAGGGTGGTTGCGTTTTTTCACTTAACTTCCTCCACCACACGGAGGGGGTTAAGTGAAAAAAACACAACCACCCTAGGGTGGACATCCAATGGTTGGGAGTGGATCATTGCATGATTGCACCATAGATGAGATTGCATAGTAGTCATTCCCCATATATATTGCCACATCTTGCTAACACAAAGATGACAAGTGGCAACATCTGTTATGTAGTATAAAATATCTTGCCGGAAAATATCTAGCTTGTAGCTTCTAGAGTTATATCATCTAAAATAATTTTTTAAATTCATAGCTTTAAAATAATATTTTAATTGGTAGATATTTATTTCTTTAAATAAACACAAAGCAAGTGGGGGCCAAGAGGGGTTGATCGCCCCTAGTCGACTGACTTGGCACTCCAGCCAAGTCTACGAGCCTTCACATGTAGCTCTTCTGAGAGAGTAAGCTTGTAGACCCTCTTCTCTGCAAGGCTGTACATGCAAGCAATGTTGGCGCCGGCAGATTCAGACGTGTAAAGGAGGCACAGCGTCTATTGCCCCTTGTACCATTCAGAGCCGCGTAGGCTGGTGTACGTGGTGTGCCACGAGGACCAAACAGAACCCGCACGAATCAGGTCTGGGATTTCCAACAGAGCAAATGTTAGCAGGTGAGCAGCATTCGGAAGAGAGGAGGAGGAAGAAGATGCGTGAGGAGCAAGAAGAACGAGATGGGAGAACCGCTTTCTGTTAATCACCCATGAGTTTTGTTTCCTCTCTGTTCTCTCTCCTTAAGTATCACTCTCTCCCGTTATACCCACTCGAGGTCAGTGAAGCGAGTATTGGGTCTCCTGGGCCGTGAGCTTCTTCGGGCCTCCGGAGCTTGCATGGATGAATTGGCGGGAGACTTGGCTGATGCAGAGCCTAAAGCAGTAATAGCAACAGCAAATATATCAGTGAGGATGTCTACTGGCAGCTCTGGAGAATAGTTGTTGACCGTGACCTCGTGCATGGGCGATGAACTATGGAGCTCATGGTGATTCTTCAATAAGCTGGGGGGAAAGACAGAGATTATCTCCGGCCAAGCTTGCAGGAGCAAGACGGTAAAGACTCATCACAACTGCTCTGTTGTAGATCTCCATTGGGGGGAAGGTGCAAAGAAAAATTGGGGGTATCTCTCTCTGTAGAATCCTGGAGCTGTTCGGGATCTTCGGAAGGTGCAGCAAATGCCTCAAAATTTATAGGTTACCGACGCTTATATCTGGTCCGAGTGGGACTGGAGACGGGAGTCCGAATCGAGGAGGGTGGTGGAGAGAGAACGGACTCACCGCAAAAAGATTTGGAAGCAGTCGCGCTCTTGCCACGGTGTACATGCGATCGAAAATGGGACGAGCAGCTCCGAATGCGCAGAGTCCTGACGGCCGCCGCCATGCTCGATGTGGAAGCGGTTGCAGGATCAACATCCTCGTACTGCATGTGCAGTAGTAGAGACTGACATGTGGGTTCGGTGGATGCTGGGCCCACATGTCAGCCTCTGCTACTGCACATGCAGTACAGCACAGAATTTCAACCCGCGGTTGCAGAGGTCCTCGGTGCCTCGACTTGCGCCGAGCTCCAGGACTCCCTGGCATGCGGGTTGGGCCGGTGCGGGGTGAAGCGGCCAATGGCTGGTGGGCTGAGCCGACCGATTGAGGGGAAAGAAAAGGATAACGACCGTCGCTGGTTTCATTTTTTCTGATTTCTTTTCTTCTCAATTTCTTTCCTACTATTCTGCAAATAGATTTCCAGTTGAGTCAATTTAAATTTTGTATCACAAATTTATGAATGAATATGAATGATGATGCATTTTTTGTATTTTAATCCACAATATTATTTTCTTCCTAATATAAATTATGAATTCCTTTTGAATTCGAATTTGCACACAATTGAAAATGGGATGCTACAACCAATTGTTATTACAAGACTCTTTTCAAGTGGCTTCGTGAAATATAATCCTTACAATGTGTTTCAATAAAAAGAGAACTTTTAATGTTGTCGAACCACTAAATCAGAGTTTTGATATAATTTAACTATTTTATATTTCTTTCCTACTATTTCAGGTTTAACTCTTTTTTACTCGTGTTCTCATTTTTTTTCTATTTTCAGGTCACTTAAAATAACTGAAATGTGCATCTTACTTTTTGCTTCGATTTTTTCTCTTCGCTAGATTAATAACGGGGAATGACTTGTATTGATGTGTAGCAGACTCAGGACAATTTAATGTGAGAAATGTGTAGAACTACAAGATACTCTCAAAATTATTTTCCATAGTGTAGTCCTCTGGTACACATTGCAAATGAAGTTGATTGTGCTAACTTGGAAAGCCTCACACATTATTAATAACAGCTTGAACCATCGATGCTGATCATCCCTATGTGATGAATGTGGGAGGGTGCTTGTATTCAAAGAAAGATACAGAAAAACAAAAACAATGTAAAATCAAAGAGAGGAGAAAAAAAATCAACCGATGGTATTTTGGTCATATGAAACAATAAATAAAAATGAGTAGAGAGTTAAAATAGGTCATAATTCTGTTTTAATATTGTGTCAACGTTAAGAATCCTATCGTATCGAAGCGCATCATAAGAATCTTATTTCATTGAAACCGTTCAGTAAAAATCATGTAATATCAATTGCCTCAAACCTGGTTGCGAAGAAGCCTGTTGTTTGTGCTATCGCCAAGCCGCATGCTCAATCACACGCTAGTGCAAGCCCAACTTGTTGGAAACCCTCACCAGCTGCGCTTCTGATACTTTTGTGTTGATTTTTTTATGTATTTTGACAAGTCTATCTAAAGGTTTAGCACTAAACCGATAACACTATTTTTGTTCTTTAATGTCTGGTTGCTATACTTTGTAAGTGTTACCCGACAGGAAATTTAGAGCTAAATCGCAATACATCCAGTTATTATTACTAGACTATACAAAAAAAGGGTAAACAAAAGAGACTTTGTGTGTGTTCATGAAATAAATAAAAATTTGGTCACCCTCAAATAAGATTGGCTTTGGTATCCGACCTTCTTTCACCCGATGGAGCCTTCTCCCATAAGAAGGGTGTGACAAACTAGAACATGACATAAATAAAAATTTAGTCACCCTCAAATTAGATCTGCTTTGGTATCTGACCTTCTTTCACCCGATGGAGCCTTCTCCCGTAAGAAGGGTGTGACAAACTAGAACATAAACTTGAGGCCGTGCACTAAAATTGCTTGGAGGACGTCACTTCAACTCTGCAATTTTTAATATTTTCCTTTTAAGATGTAATTATACTCTTAGGTTACAATGATATTTGCACCATCACACCAAAATACTGATAATGTTCAATACAATTACATAACATAGTTGCAACATTAATTATATAAATACAAGATTCATGTTAATAATAATTTAAAATAACAATGTCTAAGTAATATATTTCTAAATTTTTATTTATTTGTTTATCAAAATTGACCACCTAATTATAGCAGGTAGAGTGTTCCATCCCCTAACCTTTGAACTGGAGTATTTAACTCCATGTACTATTGAAAATTGTCTAAATTACCCTCTAAGGTGGTTTTGCTGATGTGGCACATAACATGGATGGTAGCGTGGCCTATGACCAACATGTGAGTTCTATATTTCCCGTCTTAACCTAGGATCCTCCCGAGAATATTTTTTTGTAAAAGTAAATATTCATGTTATGGAGACTTAGATGGAGCATCCAAACGCCCGCTCTCAACCTCCTATCTTACATTTTCTATTGTTCCTCACCATTGCCCAAATTTGATACACCTACAGTCATGTGTTAGGTTGGGGACATGGGACCTCCTCTGCGCTACAAGATCCTGCCAAAATTAAGAACATGTCTTGTTTTCATCCATTTTTATGACATACATAGTACACACATTATCATTTAGTCACAACCACAACATCTTTCATTTAACATGTCACATCATTAAAACTACCTTCAAAACCACCATGGAGGTTGTTTAGGTAGTTTCCAATATTTCAAGGGGTAAATACTTGATTTCAAATGTTGGGGTGAAGTAGTCCAATTGCAGTAGGATAGGGAGCAAAGTAGATTATTCATTTGCGTATATGGTTTTCTATTGAAAAAATTGTGGTTTTGTGTTGCTTTAGATAAAGTGAAAATTGAACATTCAACCAGTTCTCACAAATACTATTTTTCAAGTAGTTATTAAATCATCAAAAGGATTCAAAAGAAAATTTGTGGATGGGAGTAGTGTCAGTATTTGTTACGATTACATATATAATCCACAAGCGCACCGATAACATTTTATCTCTGATCTGCTAGGCGACTTCTGTCAATAGGTCTTTGTCACAGGCGAACGTGAATGATTACAAATGATGAATTGTGATATCATCACTTATTGTCTACCTCTAAAACCAGTGAATGTGCAAGATATCCACTGATTATATCAAACTTAGACACCACGTTTACGTTGTCAATCACACCTCCAATCTTTTTGAATGCTAAGCTAAGATTAGAACACCTAACTAGTAGAGCAATGAACCCACCGATAACTACGAAGATAACCTGATTTGAATTGCACTATAAAACTCAACGGAATTCACGAACACTTGTACAAAAAGCATCAGTCGAGATACAAGTGTGAAAGTGGCTTCGAACACACTTGAACCTCCTTCTCCCCTCACTCTCTCGCTATCTTTTTAGCACTAGCGAGGCAGCGCTACGCTTTTCGAGTGATGCTCAATTCTCAAACTTTTGTGTGTTTGAGTGTGTGAGATGCCTTATTCATACTACGAGAACGTCTATTTAGCTTCATAATTCGCACCAGAATCAATTTCTACTGTTGTCAAAAGTCACATAAGAGCTACATGGTGGAGGCTCGAAGACTTGGCTGGAAGGCCAAGTCAATCGACTTAGGGCGTTCAACCCCTCTTGGCCTCCACTGGCTATAACTTGCTTTGAGTTTATTTAAAGAAATAAATATCTACCAATTAAAATTTTATTTTAAATATCTGAATTTTAAAAATAATTTGAATGATATAACTCTAGAAGTTAGATATTTTATGGTTAGATATTTTATACAGCATAAAAGATGTTGCCACTTGTCATCTTTGTGTTAGCAAGATGTGGCAATATATATGTGTGTGGTGCTAATAGCAATGCATATAGTTACAAATTAAATGATGATAGCAATTGACCTAAGTATATTCATCATGCATAGATTTTAACTATACATAAATATTGATAGAATATGCTACAATTTGCATTCAACTAACATCAATAATAAATATGAGAGACAGTCCTTGCAATATTATTCTCTATGTAAGTTCTAATTTGAATAACATAAGATATATAAATGACATAAATAAATAACTAATTTTCATTATAAAGAAAGAAAAATCGAGCAACTAAAAAGTTATTCAAAGAAGACCCTATATCATGAGTTATTGTGAGAGGCGGGCGTGTAGTCATCACCGCTGCCCTGGAACTAAGAATCGATTTCTCTCTCTTAGTCAGGAAGATATTAGTCTCATTCCAGCCTACCTATGGGCCACTGGTCGTGGACATACAACTTGTGTAATAGACGGCTCCTACGCTTGAGCACTTGACAAAACACCCTCTCTTCTCACATAGAAAGATTCGTTCTCTATGACCTTCATGCAGTGGATGCCCATCTGCAAATACATGCCAAAGAGAATAATGGCATGAACTGATAAAAAATGGCAACAACTAGATCACAAATTAGTAGTAACATAGTGAATGATTTACTTCATGCTTCAACACTGTAATTATCTTGCTACACTTGAAGAAACATATGTAACATATTTCAAGGTTCTTATTATCCAGCTTGTATTGGGACCTATGATAAAATATTCAACATATAAAAGCACGACAACATCCTTATCCACATCCTCCTAGGAAGGTTCTCCGAATAGTAGGTCCAATCCATACCCGCCCTCATCAAACGGATCAAAGTGACTTATCTGGAAATTTGAACCAAACAATTAAATGAAAACACTAACATGGGGCCCCTGTCTTTTATAGTTAATAAAATGCTTAGAAAAATGTTAGCACGTCACAGAATGTTGGAAATTCGAATGAAATAAACTTGTAATTTCTATTATAATTTTCTTATTTTTTTCATTGGATCTTTTAGATATATAAATATAGTCTTTTATAGATCCGAAAATAGCATCACGTGAATTGCTAAATGTTTTAGAGCGCCGTGTGTGGGTATCATGGCACCGAATCAAAATGGTTAAAGCAAAACTGTGTTGCTGACATCAAAGAACCAAAAAATCATCAAGAAATGCATTGAACTGGTATTGGAGGAACAACCATTGAACAGCGACCAGAAAAATTAGAAGAGTGATCACCGTGCATGCCGCGGGCAGGGTGGTGTTCTTGGAGGCGCGCGTGGACGATCTGAAATCAATGAGTGTCACGTGCCTGGGCGAGGACCCACCGGCCTGGTCAGCGCCTGCAGGTAGCGCTCCCCGTGCAGCGGCAGCACTCTCGGTGCGACGTCCCGCGGGCCTAGCCTAGTCGACGCGGGGGGTGGCGTTGACGCCTGCGGACGGCGCTCCCCGTGCAGCGGCTTCTGGCCGACAAAAGCCCGGTTGAGGTTCCCGTGCTGCGGCAATCTCAGCACGACCGCGCGGGCCCAGCCTGGTCGGCGCAGTGGGTGGCATTGACGGCTGCGGGCAGCACTCCTTGCTCGTTGGCGAGAGTTGGGCGGCTCTTCCCCGCCAGCTTCGGCGCTTCTTCCTCCGTTGTTGCAACGAGCTGAGTCGGAGTGCCCCTACCGCTAGCTGCGCCTAGGAATCTTCAGTCGTGTCACGTTCCATTGTCGCCAGCTTGCACCGACCAAGGCGTGAGAACGGTAACAGGAATGGCCGCTCAGCAAATACGCGATGAAGAAGACGATGATTCGATAAGTTCTATTTTAGGTAGATGATTACTGAGTTCCGGTTAGACTCTTAACTCGATACAACATGGCCCACCAGCCCAGCACCACATGGCCCACTTAAGATTTTCTTTATTTTTACATCATTTTTTATCATATATTAGTAACCTGCGGATTTACGGTGTTTACCAGTTGTGCATGAAAGGGGCTAAGCAAAGTGCGCCAATATAGCATCTTTCCTCTTCCATCACAATCATTAATCACAACCCCCCCCCCTCCTCCTCCACTAATTTCTGTATTGAAACTGCAATTACAGTAGTATTTTAAGACTTGACTGTAAGCTGGTTCCTCACACCTCTTTTCTCCTTCACATACACCTCTTTTCTCCTTCACATACAGCTGTGGCGATTTAATCTGCGCTGCAAAGGCAATCACACTAAGGTAAGCAGGCTGCAAATCGTCTCTTATTGCACATTTGCGCTCATCCCACCATGACCACAAAAGCGTTATCACTTTCAGTAGTTTATATTCTTTCATATTGGTAACACATATATATAATCTCAAAGACGAGAATGAAACGTAACAATTAAAAATAATCTCAAACACTAAAATAGCTCAAGGGGTATGAGGAACAACAAAATCTCTAACAAATGTGTCCTGCTAACTTCCACTAAAACGGACATGGGTGTTGTTGCCAGCAAATCTTGACGACGGCCCGTGCTTTCGCGCGCTTGGGGAATAGTTTGAGCTTGGGGACACGTAACCATGGTTGCGCATCCTCGAGGACTGAGGTGTGAAGTAGTCACCATCGCCCGGAGAGAACTTGTGATTGTTGTATCGCTTCTTGGGAGTCGATGGAGAAGGCCACCCATTGGACTTGTACTTCTTGAATGGTAGATCGTCCCAATCATCATCGCCGTTCCAGCCGCCCCTGGCTTTGGATTTATGCCAAGGTGTGCTCATTTTGTCATCAAAATGGGGACTCTTCCTTTTACTTGATTTATGGGTATCATAGGGAGCTGATCTAGTACTCAAGTCCTTTCCTCTACCCTTTTTCCAACTATGTCCTGACAACTGGCTTTTGGATCGATTAGACTGCAAGAAAATAACAGAAATGTTCACAAGTTATATACACACCAAGAGTTTTCATTAGCAGATAGTTTGTGAGATGTTTATAACAACCTTAGCATTCTTTGTGCAGCCACGTGCAAAGTGACCTTCCTCACCACATTTATAGCATACAGTTGGAGTTGTCACGACACTAGTTTCCCTACGTTGCTTGGCACAGCCCTATAATAAAAGGTTCAGCATTAATCACTTGCCACCAGAAGCAAAAAAGGAACAGTGAGTGGAACTAATACTGTATAGGCATTAGAACTTACCAAACCAGTATGACCAGATTGGGCACAATTGTAACAGCTAAGTTCTTTGGGATAATTATCCGAGAAGTCAGCACAACATAGATGACCATTCTGCTTACAAACATAGCATTTTATTTCCTGCATTATTCAAGAGAAGGGCATTAAGGGGGAAAGCTCATCTGTGCATTTCATGACTAGGACACGAGGGAATTTAAACTCATAGATGGATACTGTTGCACTACACAAGTATAAATAACAGCGATCATCATGGCATACATACCTTATTAACATAAACTGAAATAACTGTGCAAGTAGATTCAGAGACTGGATTACCACTGAATGGCAGGAAAGGGCAAGGGTAAAACTTACTTGGTTCTTACAAGCCTATCTACCACAAACATACTTTGTACAAAAAAAAAAGGAAACACTTGTTAAGATACGAATCATTTTATATACCTTTCACTTCAGAAAAAACACTAGAGTGGAACAGTGTCCTTGTATTTAATCAGGCAACCAAACCATTGAACAACGTTCACATATAGCAGCAAGATAACAAATTCCAGAAAAAAATGTGGCAAACATAATCTGACCTTAATGTCATCTGGTGAGTAATCATTGAAGCATGCAAACATATCATGACCTGTTTCTCCACATCTTAAGCATAGAGTGGATTGCTGGTTATTCTTGTGCTTATCAGGACAGTCTTTCGCCATATGACCACCTTTCTTGCAGATAAAACAATCTTGACCCTGTGGAAGTAATAAAGAACACAAGAAAACGTTGTCCAAATCAATATAAGGGTAAACGATACAGATCATAATCCTCAGAACACATGCACAACAAAGAAAATTAGATCAAGTGATCAGGTTTAAGAAAAGAAACAAAAACATGTTATACCAATGGAAAATAATTGACCATCCTTTGCCTCAGAATACACAGGCGAGCATGATAGTGCAAAGGAAGATATCATCAAGTCAGTTAAATCCATATTGGGAATTACTAAACATTTACTACAGTCTAAAGAATACATAGGAATGCATGATAACGCAACAGACGATGTCACCAAACGATTAGTTAGTGTTATATATCATGAAAAACAGATGGGACTCCATTTCAAATGGTGTGAACAGAGCTTGAAAGCATACATTACTAGAAAGAATCAGAAGATAAATGTCATGATAGGTACAGAAGGGCTGTTTGAAACTTTGAATGAAACATAGGTATTCTGCTATTGTTTCAGATCGATCATGATTTGTAGAACAAAAGCATTAGCATGATAATGGTGTCCTATCGTGTACTGAATTTATTCTTGCCTGGAAATACAAGTGTTAATAGAGATGCAGGGGCTAAACAGGAAAAGATGTATTGTTAAAATAACCTCTGATGCAAAAAGACTATACTCAAACAACAAAAAGGAAACAAAGAGAAAGCTCAGCAGGGGCATGAATGGACATACCCCAGTCACCGAGTGATAGTCCCTCGAGCAAGGGAGAGTGGGAGACCAACCTGTGTGCATTGCTTAGCATTGTGCCCGAACAACCCACAAACAAAGCAAGGTTTCTTTCTTTTCTCCATTTGGCAGTTTGCAGCTACATGACCTTCCTCACCACAATTATAGCAAGTTGCCAACAAAGTTTCCCCAGGATCGAAGTATCTTGGTATACGCTGGTCATAAGCAGAAGTATCAAGTAATATAAGGACCAACTTATGTCAGATGCTCAAATTACAAGAAATTCACTTGGCACTTACAAGAAGCTTCCGCAGAACCGCGTTGTCAGATGCAGGAACATCAACTCCATCTCCAGTCAGCACCGATTCAGCTGTCCCAGCTTGCTCCTCCTGGGTGCCACCAACCTGAACCCAAAAGAACAAATCCACTCATTACAGAGTGACCGACGGAAAAGGAAGTGTGAGTGAATAACAAATAGCCAATAGTTTTGCATGTCATGGTTTACAATCCGTTTTAGATTCCTAACAAATTTGTATCAGTAAAACCGCAGTTTTACTTTATTTGTGTTATTTGTTATTCCTACTAAGTATTTGCTGTTGTTGTTGCTTATTCCTATATATGTTGAAAAACATCTAGTTGGCTTTAGTAAAAATGTTAGCATTCAACCAATGTCCAACCCAGCAACAGAAGGACAGCATGCACTTTCTTTCGTCTGAGATGCAAATGTTCCAATAGCTTCCCGCTGAGCTCACACGAGAGGCAGTTCAATCAAGCAGCTCCATGTTAACTTGGTCGTATCTCGCATTGCATAGTTTAGCTACAAACTCCGAATCCTTCATGCATTCGACCGCCGAACCGAACACATCATGCCGAAAGAGCAGGAGCGACGGGGAGGGGAACGCTTAAGCTTACCTTTTTCTCCTCCTCCTCCTCGCCGGCGGCCGACGCAGCTGCTGTCCCATCCGCCTCCTTCCGCTGCTTCTTCTTCTTCAGCTTGCGCCGCTGCTTCTTCCTCTGCTTCCTCGGGGGCTCCGGCGCCTCGACGAGCTCCACCACGGCGTCCTCGTCGACCTCCTCGTCGGACGACGACGACGGCGACGGCACGTCCGCCGACCCGCGCCGCCTGGACTTCCGCTGCTGCCGCCGCGCAGCGCGCGCGACGATCTCGAGGGTGAGGTCCTCGTTCCCCAGCTCCTCGTCCTCGTCGTCGCTCCGCCGCAGCTCCGCGAGAGCCGAGACGCCGTCGTGGTCGCAGTCGTAGTCGTCCAGGTCCGGGTCGCGCCGCGCCCTCGAGCGCCAGCGCTGGGCCATCGGCAGCTCCGCGGTAGCGAGATGGTAGGAGCAACCCTAGCTAGGGCGCTCGATCCGGAGGCGGCGGCCGCGCGCGGGGTGAGGAGAGATGAAGCCCGAACCGTCGGCCCAGGGTTTGGGTTTCCTCGTTTCGTGTGGCCCGAGAGCCAACAGAGCTGCTCGAGGGGAGAAGTCAGAGTCCAGCGTCATATTTCCGATGAACGGCTGAGATGGAGCCAGGGAGGACTAAGACGGCACGATGGCCTGCATCCTCTCCGTTCAATCAAGGCGTGTCCGATGACCCGGGTTAAATTTGCTTGCCGCCTTTTCCTCTCGAGTTCAGATTGACGTTTATCTATGGGCATCGGGCCATAGATGCAAGGTAGTACTAATGTCAAGTTTCATATTATTTATTTCGAAAGTCATAAACCAACAGGTAATTTATTTGATTGATAAAATACTACTGCCCTGTTTGGTACAGCTTCTGCTGCAGCTTCTTCACAAAAATAAGCTGAGCGTGTGCCAAACAGGAAACTTTTGTAACAGTTTAATACTTCAGTTGCTTCTCAGAATGAACTAAAAGCAGAATACAAGCAGAAGCTGTTTTCCACCAGCTTTTTAGACAAGCTGCTTTTGTAACAAGTTCCAGCTGTGCCAAACAGGGCCTACATCCGTTAAAAAAAAGTTTGTCATTTTGTCTCAAATGAACTACAAAGTGATAACTTTTTGGAACGGAGCGAGTACCATTTACAATGCATTGTTTCATTTTTTGTTGTTATCTAGAAAATACATGTAAGACACAAACCAGGTTGAAAATAGTGTATATATAGTTTTCGTCAAAAACAATGACATGGCACCCTATGAATGAAATAAAACTCCTATTAAGGATAATCTAAATTAAAGTACAATATGTTTGAAGTATTTTGTAGAAGATGGTAGAGTAGTTGTCTTTCCGCATATTGAATTTAGGAGGACAAATGACGATGACCATTTTTTTCTCATGACATGTTTTTGTCAGGAGTCTATCATAGACACTGCTTGTTCTCTGTGTCACTTTTATTTTATTTTTCTTTTTACAAGAACACCACTTTCGTTCCATCATGAATCGTGAAGAGAGAAACAATATGAAGCGCAAGAACACCACTTGCAATTCCGTATTGATCGAATCACATACTCGATTTCTCCATTTTGCGGAAGGAGTAGAGTTTTTTATGTTACTGTAAGATAAATTTGGATCAAGAAATAATATTATGAAACTTACAAACATTCTAGCATCCTAAGTCCAAAGGTCAATCTCAAGTAATTCTCATGTATATGTTATACATTTTGCACTTGAATGAACATAGCCTAGCGGGTTCTATTATGTTAATGTATTACTCCATTCTTCTCAAAACAATTATCGTCTTGCATAAGATTTTTAGTTCATTTTGAACTACAAATCTTGCCCAAAACGACAATTATTTTGAAAAAGAGAGAGTATGAAACACTGTCAAGTACAATATACACTAGTGTGTGTTAGCAGTATAAAAATGATCACGATAGAACAGTAAAAGCACACCAATAATTTAAATAAAAAGATAAATTGTTAACATACTCCATAGACGGACAACTAGAAGAGGAGGGTAGGTGGTGGAGACGCATTTGCATGCATAAGGAATAGAGGAGCGGCGTGCTAGGAAAGACAAGGAAACTAGGGGCAGAGTAATTGGAATTTTAATCAACACAACCTCTTATTTTCTAATTTAATTCAAAATTTCCAATTTTTTATAAAATTTTATTCTATGACCTATTTAGACTCGACATTTAGCCGCTTTAGAAAGGTGGTCTCACACCTAGCCGGCAATGACAGCGCCCCAATAAATTGTTGACAGTCATTTGGTCCTAGCGCTGTACTGGACCCATAACATAAATATTTTATGGGGGCACATATGCATATGGCTCAAAGCAACATGTACAACTCGTTAGTGTTTTGATAGTCATGTTATGACACGAATATGGCAAAGCGACTTAACCGATATTGAAACATATAAATCTAACACACATATCAAATATGATTTGGTACACTGGCTATAGGGGTGTATTGGATTTGAAACAATTTAAGAAAATTTATATTAGCTTATAAACTCATAATGTAGCATGGACCTCATGGGTCAAATTATGCTAAAGAAGGCTAAAACCATCGATGTCCCCTTTTTTATACGTAAGGGCCAACTTTCATCACAAAATTTTGGTTCAGAGCTCAGTTTTTGCTCCAATGTTTCACAAGGTTCATCAAAGTCATATTGGTTGCACCATTTTTTTTTTGCTCTTTTTGGTCCTAAAGATATTTGAGGCTAGATACTCTTCAGGTACACAGATTTGCATCTCTAGTGGTCATCTATTACTCAACTGACCTTCTATACAAAGCACATTTGTCACTTCATATAGATCCAACAAATCGAAGTAAGACAAATATTAAAATATAAATCAAGACAAAATGATCATGTAAGGATTTTAATAGAATTTTTAGAACCTAGGGACAAAATCGAGTGGGCGATTAAAGTTACCTTTTGTGTTTTCTTAGCGAAACACATTACTCCCTCTAGTTTAAATTATTTGTCGTTGGGACATCAGTGGATAGTTATTTTTTTAGTTTTTTTGTTGGTCCTAAACGACAAGTAAAAAAGAATGGAGGGAGAATTTTTGATATCTTACATCCATAATTACACTTAAAACATGACATGGACCAAACACAACATAATTGTTGATTATATCTATTACACACCTTCCATAATTCCTATTGTTAAACAAAAAAATTCACTAATTTGGTAAATAGAAAAAATCATTCGACTATATTTTCATTGACTTTGCTAGCACAACACTCCTCTTGTTATACGAAGAATTCACTAATGGTAAATAGAAAAAATCATTCGACTTTCTCTATACTTTTATTAACTTTGCTAGCACAACACCCTGAGTTGAAAAAACAAACTAGAAATGTTGTAATAGTGTCAAGAATTAAAATTTGGAGGGTCTATTGAGAAGACTAGGTTACATTTTTTGTTCTCAATCTAGTATAGAATAAGATAAGAATATATTTTTCTATCTTTTATATTCGAGGAAAGGAATGACGAATGAGTGGAAAGTAAAATGAAACGGGAAAGACACGAAATCACGTTTTGTTTTCCAGAAAAGATAAAGAACTCTGAATTACCAAATTACCCTGCAGCTGCCCTGGAAACTCATAACTCCTCTCCTTGTACCCTCGCAACCGTACTCCCCTCTCCCCGCTCGCTCCACCTCTGTGCCGCGCGGTCGCCGTCTCCGCCCCTGGGCACCACTTCACTACCGCCAGTGCCGCTACGGCGGCCACCGAAGGCGACACAGTCGCCTCTATTACCATGTTGACTCCTGCTCCTACTCCCGAGGTACGTACGCACGCGGTGCCATCCTCATCGTCGCCGTTGCACTTGCACGATCTCCTACCTCATCCGCTTCCCCGCGGCCGCACTCTTCTGTTGGCTACCACCACTCCGTGAGTACTTGGTTGGGGTGTCTCTCCTCGGGACCTAGGGTTTGTGCCCCTGTGCCGGATCTGACCCCTCATCCATTCCCGCACTTTCAGCAGGAGGACGAGGAGATGCTTGTGCCCCATCAGGAGGTCGCTGCCGCCGCCAACGCTGACGGTGCCCAACCCATGGAAGATACCGCCGCTGCCATCTTATCTCGTTTGCTGCTTTGCTTCAATCTGACTTATGGTGTGATTCGGCAATGTGCTGCGTTAGGTACGTCCGATAGTGTGATTGGTCGATTCTGATTCTTAGTTCGTACGCATTTGGTATCCGCATGCAGTGATAGCACAGACGGAGACGACAAGCGCCGCGGAGGTGGCTAGCACGGCAGAAAGTCAACCAGCTGAAGACCCGCAGACGACACATTTCACGTGGATGATTGATAATTTTACCCAATCCAACGTGAAAAAACTATACTCGGATGTGTTTGTCATTGGTGGGTACAAATGGTGAGCCCTAAAATCCCTTCACTAGTACTGCAACCGAAAGCGTAGGGTTTTCCCGCCCTTCCCCTGTGATGCTTTTGAGTATTTATAATATCTGCTGTTTCTCATGCAGGCGTGTGCTTATTTTCCCCAAGGGGAACAATGTGGACCAGTTTTCCATGTACTTGGATGTTGCTGACTCAGCTAGCCTCCCATATAACTGGAGCCGCTCTGCTCACGTTAGCCTGGCTGTCATAAACCAGATCCAACCGAAGTATTCGATACGCAAAGGTATATCCTTGCTTCATGCTGTGCTAGGCTGCACCATGAATGTACACACATATAGGGGGAAATAAGTTAACACGTTAGAAATGTAAGGGGAGAACAAATATTGTAATGGAGTGGTTTAATAATCTTGAGAATACATGCCAAAACAGAGCATATAGCACAAAAATACTGGAAATCGAACATACTCTTATTCTCTGCTGGACTGTCATTTTAATAGTGTATGAAAAAAGTTTGCTACTTTGAAGATTTTGGTTACACACACCAGGTGGATTGTTCCAGCTAACTTCATATTCCAACATTGATGACACGGTTACGATTAGCCCTGCATGTCAAAGTCATTAAATCTTTATTTAGATTTCAGTATAATAGATTCTGTACAGGATTCCTGACCTTGTAATTGAGTATTATGTCTTCAACAACAACAACAACAACAATAACAAGAACAACCAAGCTTTTGGTCCAAGTACATTGGGGTCGCTTGAGTATTATGTCTGAGTTATAAAATTAAATTTTGTGTGTCTAAAATTGTAACGAGGCCCTAGTTATGTCCAAGGTTGCTAGTTGCCCCGTCCTCCACTCCACCCCCATCCGTGTATAGTTGAGAATAAATTTTTAGCATTAGTAGTCCTCCAGTGTAGAAAGTTGGTGACTCCATTCATAGTCTCATTAGTCGGTAAAACTTGTTCACCACAATTTATATGTTTGGTTGGTTATTAATGAAAATGAGAAAGTAGTCAGTTGCATAGTTTGGCTAATCAACCATTTCCCCTTTTAATCAATTAAATTGAATGCTTTTGCTTATCAAAAATAAGTAATAGGTTAATGCTACATAATAGTTTATTGATGAATCTAGCACCGATACACTGCTGCATTTCTTCCTGCAGATACCCAGCATCAATTTACTGCCCGCGAGAGTGATTGGGGTTTCACATCCTTTATGCCCTTGGGTGAGCTCTATGATCCAAGTAGAGGTTACCTTGTGAATGATACTGTTGTTGTGGAGGCTGAAGTTGCTGCCCGCAGAATGCTTGACTATTTGGCATATGACTCAAAAAAGGAAACAGGTTATGTTGGTTTGAAAAACCAAGGAGCTACCTGTTATATGAACTCTCTTCTACAAACATTGTACCACATACCTTACTTCAGGAAGGTGTGGGACCAGACCATGCATATTCTAGACATTATTTCTGATCTGTTTCATCCATCTCAATAATATGATTTCTTCTGTAAGGCTGTGTATCATATGCCAACCACTGAAAATGACATGCCATCTGGAAGTATTCCCTTGGCGCTACAGAGCCTTTTCTTCAAGCTCCAGTATAGTGACAGCAGTGTAGCTACAAAAGAGTTGACCAAATCTTTTGGGTGGGACACATATGATTCTTTCATGCAGCATGACGTACAAGAACTCAACAGAGTTCTCTGCGAGAAACTTGAGGACAAGATGAAGGTGACATATCTATTAGAAATTTGCATGTATTTCGCATATTAACTTCTATTAACCTCACTTCTTGTTAGGGAACTGTTGTAGAAGGAACGATTGGGAAATTATTCGAAGGTCATAACATCAATTACATTGAGTGCATAAATGTTGACCGTAAATCTAGCAGGAAGGAGTCATTTTATGGTATGTGCTGTTTTCGTTATTGGGTTCCACATCAGTTGCGTGACATTCTTTCTTGACTAGCTAGTGATTTATGCCCTTGCATGCAGACCTTCAGCTTGATGTCAAAGGTTGTCATGATGTGTATTCCTCCTTCGACAAATATGTTGAAGTTGAGCGTCTAGAGGGTGATAACAAGTACCACACAGAGAATCATGGTTTACAGGTAACTTAATATCCTGCTTTCACATTAGGATGTAAACTTGAATTGTATAGTTTTATTAGGAGTAAATCTTGTGGACCTCAATAAATTCATTTACTGTGACAATAAGTATATAACCACTCAACGAGTCTGCAAACTGCATACCATGTTCCTTAAATATTTTGAAAATGAAGTATGTATTGGAACCTTTTTCCCCTTCTGCTCACCTTGAACTGACTTGGTGGTTGGTTTCAATTTTGTTAACACAGGATGCAAAAAAGGGAGTTTTCTTCCTTGATCTCCCCCCTGTTTTGCAACTTCAGTTGAAGCGCTTCGAGTATGATTACATGAGAGACACCATGGTTAAGGTTTGTTCTTTTGATAACTTCATGATTTTTACGTCTTGTTCAATTATTTATATTATTCAGGTACATGTAGATCTGCTACACCCAACTCATCTCAATTAGGGTTTGCTCAGTGTTAATTACTTGTAAAATGTAAAACCGCTAACCACAAGATTGAGCTATTATTCCCAAATCAGAATGTTTTGTGAATTGCTTATTTTCTCCATAAGTTTGAGGTTGCCATCTCTGTTATGTTTCTGCAGATCAATGATCGCTATGAGTTCCCTCTGCAACTTGATCTGGATAGAGATAATGGCAAATACCTTTCTCCTGATGCAGATCGAAGTATAAGAAACCTTTACCCTCTTCACAGGTATTGGTTTCCAGTTACTCATACAGCTCACTGTAATATCTATTTATGGCTTTAGGATCAAATAACTGTTTACCAAATTGGAGGCTAAAATTAGGGTTTCATTGATAGACTTTTGGGGTACATGTATGGGTCCCTAGTGGGCTGGATACAATGGGCCTAGCCCAGTACACGAACTGTCTAACACCCCCCCGCAGTCCCAACATCTAGCCACGGCAGATGTTGAGACTGGACCTAAACTCGGAGAACACCGACGAAGGGAGGCCCTTCGTGAAGATGTCGGCGAACTGCGACGTCGTCGGGACGTGGAGGACCCGAACCTCGCCACGAGCAACCCGCTCACGAACAAAATGGAGATCGATCTCCACATGCTTCGTGCGCTGATGCTGGATGGGGTTGGTGGAGAGGTAGACGGTGCTGACGTTGTCGCAGTACACCAGTGTGCTCCGAGTGACTGGAGAGTGGAGCTCCTGAAGGAGCTGCTGGAGCCAGGAGGTCTCGGCCACCCCGTTTGCCACGGCGCGGTACTCCGCCTCGGCACTCGAGCGGGATACCACAGGTTGCCGCTTCGAGGACCAAGAGACGAGGTTGCCGCCCAGGAAGACGGCGTAGCCAGAGGTAGACCGACGGGTGTCTGGGCATCCTGCCCAGTCGGCGTCGGTGTAGACAACCAGCTCGGAGGCTGAGTCACCCCGAAGGAGAAGGCCGTAGTCGAGGGTGCCGCGCAGGTACCGAAGGATCCGCTTCACCGCAGTGAGATGCGGCTCCCTCGGATCATGCATGTGAAGGCACACCTGCTGGACGGCGTAGGAGATGTCTGGCCTGGTGAAGGTGAGGTACTGGAGAGCACCTGCAAGACTCCTGTACACTGTAGGGTCAGCGACAGGGGCACCGTCAGCGGAGGAAACCTTCGCCTGGGTATCCACCGGAGTGGAGCACGGCTTGCAATCAGCCATGCCCGCTCGCTGGAGGACGTCCAAGCAGTACTGTCTCTGGTGGAGGAACAAGCTACCCGGTCTGTGCTCCACCGTCACGCCCAGGAAGTGGTGGAGTCGGCCCAGGTCCTTCATCGCGAACTCCCGCTGCAAGGCGGAGATCGTGCGCTGAAGGAGGACCGGACTGGACGCTGTGAGGACGATGTCATCGACGTAGAGAAGAAGGTACACTGTGTCCCCCTCACGGCTGTAGACGAAGAGCGAGGTGTCCGCCTTGGCCTCGGCGAAGCCAAGCGAGGCCAGGAAGGAGGCGAACCGGCTGTACCAAGCTCGGGGCGCCTGCTTGAGACCGTACAGGGACTTGTTCAGCCGGCAGACCAGGTCTGGGCGAGCTGAATCGACGAACCCTGTCGGCTGACAGCAGTACACCGTCTCCGTCAGCGTGCCGTGGAGAAAGGCGTTCTTGACGTCCAGCTGGTGGACAGGCCAAGAACGCGAGAGAGCCAGCGACAGGACGGTCCGAACCGTCGCCGGCTTCACCACGGGACTGAAAGTCTCGTCGTAGTCGACGCCAGGCCGCTGAGTGAAGCCGCGAAGAACCCACCGAGCCTTATACCGCTCGAGGGACCCATCCGCCCGCCGCTTATGCGTGAACACCCACTTGCCCGTGACAACATTGCCACGGCCAGGACGAGGAACCAAGTCCCAGGTCTGGTTGGCAAGTAGGGCCGCATACTCTTCTTCCATAGCCCGACGCCAGTGCGGATCGGCGAGGGCACTACGGACAGAAGAGGGGATGGGTGAAACGGCCGGAGAGGCAGGCGGTGAGGAGGTCGACGAAGAGAGGACCACTCCGGAGAACCGCTCCACCGGTCGGAGGACCCCAGCCGCCCGACGAGTCACCATCGGGTGGACGTGACTAGGGTCTCGGTGGAGCAGTGGGGGGTGGTACACCGGAGGCTCCGGGTGGGAGGGGGCCGGTACGCCAACCCGCACTCGTCGCTGATAGACAAGGGCAGGGTCGGCGTAACGCAACGCCGGGGCCGCGCGTGGCGCGGAGGGCGACGTCGGGGACGCCGGGGCCGTGCGTGGCGCGGGGGGCGACGTCGGGGACGCCGGGGGCCGCGCGTGGCGCGGGGGGCGACGTCGGGGACGCCGGGGGCCGCGCGTGGCGCGGGGGGCGACGTCGGGGACGCCGGGGCCGCGCGTGGCGCGGGAGGCGGCGTCGGGGACTCCGGGGCCGCGCGTGGCGCGGCAGGCGGCGTCAGAGACGTCGGGGCCGCGCGTGGCGCGGCAGGCGGCGTCAGAGACGTCGGGGCTGCGCGGGGCGCAACAGGCGGCGTCAGGGACGCCGGGGCCGCGCGTGGCACAGCGGGCGCCGGAGCCGCGCGCTCCTTGGCGCGTGGGTGACCTGCAGGGGGTAAAACACAAGGTCGCTGGATGGGCGCGGCCTCAAGGTCAGTGGGAAACAGGGAATCCAACTCAACAACAGAGTCGGAGGACGAAGCGGAGAAGGGGAAGGATGACTCGTCGAAAACAACGTGACGAGAGATCAAGACACGACGGGTAGCAAGGTCAAGGCACCGATACCCCTTATGATCAGGGGAGTATCCAAGGAAGACACACCGGGTGGAACGGGGCGCAAGCTTATGGGGTGTGGTGGCGGAAAGGTTAGGGTAGCAAGTGCACCCGAACACTCGAAGGTGGTCATAGAGGGGAGTGGTGCCGAAAAGGGCAAAGTGAGGGGTGGGGGCACTAATCGCCTTCGTAGGGAGGCGATTAATGAGGAGAGTAGCGGTGTGGAGTGCCTCAGCCCAGTACCGAGCAGGAATGGAGGCCTGAAACATCAGGGAACGCATAACATCATTAGTGGTACGAATCATGCGTTCAGCCTTGCCATTCTGAGGAGAAGTGTACGGGCAGGACATGCGCAACTTAACACCGCGAGAGAGAAGAAAGTCACGGAACGCGGAGTTGTCAAACTCGCGTCCGTTATCGCACTGGATGGCTCGAATAATGAGGCCGAACTGGGTGGACACCCAAGCAAAGAAGTGAGAGAGAGTGGTGAACGTGTCGGACTTCTGACGCAAGGGAAAAGTCCACGAGTAGTGCGAAAAATCATCAAGTATCACCAAGTAATATTTATATCCAGAAACACTGATGACAGGGGAAGTCCAAAGATCACAGTGTATCAAATCAAAAAGCCGCTCAACATGAGTAACAGAGTGCGGAAATGGAAGCCGAACATGGCGACCAAGCTGACAACCATGACACAAAGACTCATGAGTACCCCTATTACACGAAATCACTGAGCTACTAGACAACTTAGACATGACATCAGCACTAGGATGGCCAAGCCGACGGTGCCAAGTCGTGGAAGAAGCTGTCGTAGCCAGGGCAAAAGGTGAAGTCGAAGCGGAAGCGGGAAGACGAAACGTGTACAGGGGCCCCGAACTCTCACAACGGTGAAGAAGACGTCGGGTAGTAAGATCCTTCACAGATAAACCAAAAGGATCAAACTCAATAGAAACATGGTTGTCAGTGGTAAAGCGACGAACAGAAAGAAGATTGTGAATGATGTCAGGAGCAACAAGAACATCACGAAGCTGGAAAGAACCCGACGAGCCCAAGTCACCTACTGAGGTGACTGGAAGAACAGACCCATTCCCAACAACGATAGATGAAGGATGAAAAGGGCGGGAAGGATGGGAAGAAGAGAGTATACCAGCGTCGGGGGTGGTGTGGTACGAGGCTCCGGAGTCGGCGACCCAGTCAGCACCTGGCGGAGTAAGGGCCATCGTGCTGAAGGAGGAGGCCAGTGACTGGCGGTCCCACCCGTCAGGAGTGGAGTGTGGCGCCGAGGACTCAGAACTCAGGCCCCAGTGACCGGAGGGTCCAGCCATAGGGTAGCCCGACCCGCCAGTGGGCGCAGTCCACGGTCCACTGGCCGAGTAGGCAGTACCGCCGTACGCGGGAGTGGTCACGTAAGCAGCCTGAGGGCGCGCCAAACGTGGAGGAGGAAGACCCGGAGACGGTCCAGGCCACATGGCAATCTGGCCAGTCCACGGGTTATAGGGTGTGGGCCAGGATGGCAGAGCACCCGAACCCGTAGCACCCGGAGCAGAGCCACCACGCGGCGTAGAGGCAGCTCCGCCACCAGTAGAGCTGTCACGACCCCCGCGCCGACGACCACCACGGCGACGATTACCACCCCCGGGGTTGGCAGGAGCCCCTGGAGTGGTAGGTGGGCGCGAGGGTGGTCCTCCGGAGGCAGGACGGGAGTGCTGCCCAGAGCCGTAGAAGGCTGTGGCAGGCGAGGAGGCGCCAGTGCCTGCGGAAGTGATCTCCTCGAGCTCAAGGTCAGACCAAACCTTATCAAAGGTCGGTAGAGGCTGCTCACGGAGGATCACCGTCCGCAGGTGGGAGTAGCGCTCATTCAGGCCCTGCAGGACCTGAAGAACGAGCGAAGTCTCCGGGACAGGGTCACCGAGGTCATGAAGGGCATCGGACATGCCCTTCATCTGGCGACAGTAGGCAGAGACCGAGAGGTCCCCCTGAACGGTAGTAGCGAACCGTGCCCGGATGTGAAGAGCTCGGGTCGCACGGTTCCCCTGGAAGTGCTGCTCGATGACGAGCCAGGCCTGACGCGCCGTGCCACCACTGCGTCGACTCACCAGGTCCTCCAGCTCATCAGAAAGAGAGCCGAGAATCCAGGCAAGGACCAGGCTGTCCATGCCAAGCCAATTGTCGTCCAACGGGGAGTCATCCCGGATGACGTGGTCGTCAAGACGGAAGCGCCTCAACGTGAGGAGAAGCAGGTTACGCCAGCGGGCGTAGGTGGTGGAGTCGGAGCCGAGAACAACCGGGACTAGCGTCCGGATGTTCGAGACGCCGGAAGCCTGGGCATGGAGGCCGGCAACCAGGGTCGCAGCGTAGGTGCTGTGCGCCGCTCCATCACCGGGGGAGGTCTCACGAGAGAGGAACCACTGCGGGTGTGTCTCCTCCTCGAGCTGGTGAGTGAGGGCCGCCATGGACGCTCGCTCCTGCTCCAGGGCAAGAGCAAGAGTCCGCTCACGCTCACGCGAGGCCGCCAAGGCAGCAGCGACACCAGAGGGAGGCGCGGAAGGCTGGGCAGACAACCCGCGAGGATCGGCGAGGAGAACGGACGACGACGCGGAGCCGTCGTGCGGGACAGTCCCGGGTGGCGGTGGTGGTGCACCAACGGCGGGAGGGGACCACCACGGCGGCGGCGAAGGGACAACGCCGGCATGGACCGGCAGTGGGGCCCGAGGGTGTGGAGGAGCAACCCAAGGCGGCAGCGTGCCGGGTGCAGATCGGGCGCCGGCACCACCGGCGGCGGCGGCGGCCACTGCAGCAGCGGCGGGGAGGCGGTAGCCGGCTGGCCCACCGGCAGCGGCAGCGGGCGCGGCCACGACGGCGGCCGGCGCGGCCAGGACGGCGGCGGCCGGCGCGGCCAGGACGGCGGCGGCCGGCGCGGCCACGGCGGCGGCCGCCGGCGCGCCCACGGCGGCGGCGGCGGCGGCGGCGCGGAGGACGGGAGCCGGCGGCGGCGGCGCGGCGGTCGGCGGCGACACGGGAGCCGGCGGCGGCGGCGCGGCGGTCGGCGGCGCCATCCACAGAGGAGAAGAAGAGAAGGGGGGGAAGGGAGCCGGCGGCGGCGGCTGGGAGCAGGGCGGCGGCGGCGGCGGCCGGATGGCCAGGGCCGGCGGCGGCGGCGGCGCGCCGTCCGCCCGGGGCGGCGGCGGCGGCTGGCTCATCGGGAGGGAGAGAGGGAGGGAGAGACCCTGATACCAAATTGGAGGCTAAAATTAGGGTTTCATTGATAGAGTTTTGGGGTACATGTATGGGTCCCTAGTGGGCTGGATACAATGGGCCTAGCCCAGTACACGAACTGTCTAACATACCAGACCATGAGTGACCGTGCAGTGTAATAGTAATAAAGACTATAGACCTTTGCTGCTAAGTGTAGCTTCTATGTAATGCAGTGTATTGAGGATAGTAGGGTACTTGTGGTAATGTAATGTATCAAGGATAGTAGGGTATTTTTGTGTTGTGTGGTTCCATACATTTATCAAAAGGATTTTATGTATCACACTCCACTCGAGACTTCTCTGCAGGGTTCCATCTTTTGTACACTAATACTGTTCATCTGCTTTTATTCAGTGTTCTTGTTCATAGTGGTGGGATACATGGTGGTCACTACTATGCTTTCATACGGCCAACTCTATCCCAACAATGGTAAGCTTTTGTGTTGACTTATGTCATAGTCATAGCCAGTGTTTAAAAAAGCGGTGGAGAAAATTTTTATGTCATACCTTTGTTCTATTGAATGATGAGCATCAGCCTTACATTTAGAATAATGGCAATCTCAAAAATGGTATTCATATATCTTTGGTGACTAGTGACAAAGCCCCATTTCAAGTTCCCGATGTCCCCCGTACCAGTTTGGTTTGGAAAATCATCCACTCAGTTGTTCCTGAGATGTAGAGTTTCCGGTTTGTAACTATGACCAGTGGGCTATTACAGGAGTTAAGAGTTAAGGTACACTGAATATATTACATAATTACAACCTTGACTGCTCATTCTACGCAAAGCTACATACACTGGTGCTGTTAGTCCTTGTTCAGTGCAAGTTTTTGATTCAATGGGAATGGATGGCAGTTTAGCGGATATAGTTTATTCACACTGGCACTAGTGACAACTTGGACTATGCATTCTTTTAGGCTGCTCTTGCTTCCGCCTTCCGGGTTATTTGACACGAGCTGTGGAATAATCCAGGCCTTGCAAAAGTTGCACAGTAACTCTAGTTTGAGAAAATATGTTGTAGAATACCAAACAAATGTGAAAATATTGTCAACGAACAACTGAAGAACACTGCATAGGAGAAGATAAAATATATTCCCATTTTTATATTGCATGCACTGTGAGTCTTTTGGTGCTTGTTCTACTAGACTTATTTGCGCATAAAGAAAGAACAGTGTGAAATATGGAATTTTGCTGAGTTTCAGCTTCTTGATAAATTATCGTTCTAGTGAGTGCCTGAGTGGTGACAAGTTTAGACCTTTCCAAGGATGCCACAGTATGGATGCGGTCCAGCAGGTGCAGGAGAGTCCACAGGCACATGACGTATGGACATACCACAGGGGAGCCACCACTCTGGTAACCAGCAGGATATACAATACCATCTTCGACAACATCATACCCCCACGACCTATGCACTTGATCTGGAAGGCAAGGATGACCAAACGAATAAAAATATTCAATTGGTTGATGTTTCTTGACAGGCTGAATTATCCAAACCTTCTCAAGAGGCGGCAGTTCAGGCTGGACAATGACGACTACTTGTGCGTACTATGTGACACGGGGATGGAAGAATTGACATACTCATCTCTTCTTCACCTGCTCATTCAGCACATCTTGCTGGTCGCATCTCAACAATGTCTGGAATCACTCAGCGCCATTTTTTCACGACCATTGAAATCGCCGCAAGAGGATGGGGAAAAGGATTCATGGAAGTATTCTCCATCGCAGTTTGGGAAATATCGAAACAGCACAATGGATTCATATTCGGAGGAGAACAACCAACAGTGCAGATGTGGAAGGAACAATTTGTAAAAAACTATCAGGTCCCAATGTATCAGGTCCCAATGTATCAGGTTCCAACCTCTAGTTAGGGCTAGCGTCCTAACCTGGCTGGATTCACTGTTTACAGCCCCCTACCTCAGGATGCTAAAACAGGGTATTCACTAGGCCTAGGATCTGCTGCTCTATTCCGTGGGATCTTTACATCCCACCTGCTGTAATAATTTTGTTACACCTATGATATATACTAACACAGTCAGGGTTTCCCCTACTGTTTCCTTTCAAAAAAAAAGGATGCCACAATATTCATGTGATGCCACAATATTCATGTCATACAGATCGTCTTAAGTTAGGGCCCAGTGGTGCCTAGCTTTTGACTAACTAGAGGATCTTTACTGCATGACTTGTGGCTTGGAGTTAGGCAATTCAAGAAGGGAGGAGGGAAACATCACTTGCATGACTTGTGCTGCAGCCTATGTGTAACTTGGCGAGCCTGGGCTTTTTGGCTTGGTGAGAAATGGCGCAATAAATAATGTTTTGGTCTTACTTGAACTCAGTATACCCTCTTTCCATCGAAAAGCAAGTGGTAGATAACAGAAAGTAAAGTTGGCAACTTGCGGAAAGAAAGGTAAAACAGAAAAAGGTATAGACCCAAGTTCCTCTCTACAGCTCCCCTCCTTCTGGAGGACCCTAGATATCTCTTTCTCTTTGGTACCCTATATCTCTCCTCTTCTTTGTTACGCATTGTATCCCCTTCGATATGTGCTGCTTTACCGTTTCAGTTCAATCTATCCCCCTCTGAATCAATCATAATACTCACAAATCCTTCTATGGATCATTGAGGCACACAACACTAGGATTTCCTGCAATAGATCTGGGGCTTTGTGTTTCTTTACTCTTATTAATTAATATGATAAAGTCTTTTTATGTCGAGCAATTTGCTGATCTTATTTTCTTTTTCCTCATGTTATCCTCAGGTACAGATTCGATGATGAGCGTGTTACAAAGAAGACCCTAAGAAAGCCCTTGAAGAGCAATATGGGGGTGAGGAAGAGGTAAGTTCTGCTAAAGGTTTGCTATACAAAAATAAATGTTTGTCAACACTTTCTATTCCGAAAAAAAACTCGACCTGGGGGTGTAAGACAGCCAACAGGCATTTTATGTGAAGAAGAAGACCTTCTCACACAGGTTGAGAAAACCCCCGAACCCCTGCCCCACCCTTACACAGTGGCACCGTAGCCCGTGTGACAGCGACAAATGACCTGGCGCTGTCCCTAGACCTGTGCTTTGGCGTGGGACGAACGAGGGGATATTTTTTTTAACCCCAGCCTGAAATTTGCTCCCATGGGGAGTCAAACCCATATGACCTGAGGAGTGCTACTAAGAGTCCTAAGCATTAGGCTAAGTCCCCGTTCGCTCAAAACCTTATATTTCATTTACTTATTGCTATTGTAATGTTTCTCTCTTTTGGTTTTAACAGTTACCCCAAATAAACCGTGGTTTCAATAATGCCCCATTTAAATTCACAAAGTATTCAAACGCATATATGCTTGTTTACATCCGCGAGAGTGACAAGGAGAAAATAATGTGTACTGTTGATGAAAAAGACATTGCTGAACATTTAAGGGTATGTACATCTGTAGTATTCTCCACCCATTTTGATACCATGGATTTCATTTTGTTAAGGTTTGGCTGAATATTGTGGATTCGCAGATAAGGCTGAAGAAGGAACAAGAAGAGAAGGAACACAAAAAGAAAGAAAAATCTGAAGCTCATCTCTATACTATCATTAAGGTCTCGATCTATGTTTCTTTACTGTTCATCTCCAAACAATCTGAATCATCGAGTTTGGATTTTTATAGCGCTTGATTTGGACTAAAATCTAGGTAGCTCGAGATGAGGATTTGAAAGAGCAAATTGGGAAGGATATGTATTTTGACTTGGTAGACCATGAAAAAGTTCGTAGTTTCCGAATGCAGAAGCAATTGACATTTAGTTCATTCAAGGTAATGTCCCATAACTTTATCTATATTTTTTTGTTAGCAATTCCTTATAGTAACTTTGGAAAGCAGAATTTGTAATCAATTTTATTACTTCTGTGTAGAATTGAGTTCAAACTGATTTCTTGATTATTGTTAAATAATCTGTTTAATAGGAGGAGGTTGCCAAGGAGTATGGTATCCCTGTGCAGTTTCAGCGCTTTTGGTTGTGGGCTAAGAGGCAGAACCATACATATCGCCCTAACCGTCCATTGGCCTCTCATGAGGAAACACAGTCTGTAAGTTGTTCATTACCTTGAAGTGTTGGACCTGATAGATTTATTCTGCGGATACTTTAGAAAGTGATGCTTCTAACTTACATTTTTCAATTTGCATGCCTATATTAACAATAATGAAACTGAGAACAGAAAGTGGGACTAAAAGATGGAGTATAAACTAATATTTCTTAAAAAGGATTACAGTTGATGGTTAGGTAACTGGTGAACTAATATGCAGATTTGCCTTGTGCAAATCTAGAAATTTTTTTTATGAAGTCTGACATCATTTCTATGATACTAGTAAACGAGGAATGACACCAAACGTTACAGCTATCATTATTTTCCAACATTGATGCCATTTTTAAAATGCACTTTGGATTTGTCACACTTTTCATAATAAGATTCGGTATAAATGGCAGGAATAGGTTTGACGGATATTCTTAAGAAAAGAAGACCAATTTTGAGAAAAATTGTTATGCTCATCTGATACAAGTTTCTTACTTTCCAAAATCAACTCACTAGCCAATTCATTCAGCTCAGTTGTTTGGGCGGGGTAGCAAGAATTGTTAGGAATGAAGTGGATCCTTGCTATTTATATATGGAACCTTCCAGTCTGCTCACACTTCAATTTTATGTGAAGGCCTATTTTTCCTGATATTTTTCTGTTTCCCAGGTGGGGCAACTGAGGGAGGTATCACATAAGGCACATAATGCTGAGCTGAAGCTGTTTCTGGAAGTAGAACTTGGGCTGGTAATGATATGCTGACTTTGTGTTTTGCTTCCTTGCATATTTCTTGTATGATGTCTTCTGTGGCATCGAGCTACAAAGTGCTTACCAATCTCTGTTTACTCTCTTAGGATTTGCGGCCTCTCGCTCCTCCTGAAAAGAGCAAGGAAGATATTCTTCTTTTCTTCAAGCTATACAACCTAGAAAGGGAACAACTTTGGTACATCTTCTATCGATCTGGCAGAATCATTACATTTTCTTAAGTGTCACTTCATCATCCTTTCGTAAAATCAGTATAATATATGTGATAAACCATACATTCTTTCATTGATTTAGTTTTGTCGGACAGCTTTTTGTGAAGGCCTTGGGCAAGCCTTTGGAATCCTGGCAAAATTAAATGAAATGGCTGGATTTCCTCCAAATGAAGAAATTGAAATTTATGAGGCAAGTTTTCTATTCATGATACTGTTGTGATGTTGTCCAGATGACAAATCCTGATCATTCTCTGTTCTTCATATGGCCTCACGAGGAACATTGTGCTTAGATTGTTGCATTTTATGTGCAGGAAATTAAGTTTGAGCCAAATGTTATGTGTGAAGTCATAGACAAGAAACTTACTTTTCGTTCTAGTCAGGTTTGTCAATGTGCTTCTTCTATTCAAAGAGCATGCTTAGAGGGGCATATGTGTTGAATTGTTAAGAAATTTATCAATATTGTAGCTTGAAGATGGGGATATTGTCTGCTATCAAAGATCACAAGTGTTTAGATACACAAGTGCGATATCCAGATGTTCCTTCTTTTTTGGAGTATGTTCATAATAGGCAGGTATGTTAAATTATATATCCAACTCGATTTAAATTTTGTACTGTACGTACAAGACTTTTACTTGTTCGTCCGATTTTCATGTTATCCTTTGTTGGTAAGCTAGTATTGCAGTGCCATTTTGCCTTATCTATTTGTAGTGTTATTCTGCATTATTTGTGCCAGAATCTTATCTTCTTTCTTAAAAAGTGGGACATACATAGAGATTTGGCTCATGATAGGATTGCATGGAAATTAGCAATTCATGTGCCAGAATCTTAGTTTATTCGTATTTGTTACTCTTATCTTCTTTCTTATTATTTTATTTTCAAAATAAATTAAATTCTTATTCTTATTTTATTTGTAATTTTTGTTACTCATCGTATTTTTTATTACTTCTCTTAAAAAATTGTTGGGTTTCATTTTTAGCTGACCCCAACTTGCTTGGTACAAAGGCTTGGTTGTTGTTGTTGTATTCTGCATTATTTGTGCTATGTTTTAGGCTACTATAAATATCTCCTATGAAGATTTTAGTTACGCACACACTTCCAACGGAAGTATTTAATATAGTGTAGTACTGTGGTATGTTCAACTTAATAATAGCCACATTATTATCCATTTATCCTTACACTCAACACGTGCATCCACCGTAATAATGTCAAGGGCGTCAGGGCCTAGGGTAGCCGGCCCTTGGCTCCGAAGCTCGTAGCCGCGGTCCGTCGTCGCCGGCGAGGTTTTGCCCCTCTGCCGTCGGCGTGGATTGGAGAAGAGATAGAGAATTAGGGAATATGATCTTATTGCTTGCCCTTCAATGTACGGGTACAGGGAATATAAATAGGCTAAAGCCTTAACTAATCTTTCCTAAACTCAAGGAATAGAAACTAATCTCTCTTTCTAAATCTTAACTAATCTTGGTGCTGCTCCTGTTCGGTGCGGTCTGTGGCGCGGCGCACGTCACGGCGGCGCCTGTACGTGCGCCCCCACATGTCATCTCTCCCCCCCTCGAGGTCCAGCTCGTCCCCGAGCTGAAAGTCGGGGTACTTGATGCGGAACTCGTCGAGGTCTTCCCACGAAGCCGACTCCGCTGGTTCGCCGCGCCAATGAACCAGGACTTGTTGAACCCCACGCGCCAAGCGAGCTTTCTCGACACGTTGCGGTTCTGGAATCACCGCGCCGTTGTGGATGGCCGGCAGGGTCGGGGGCGAGGCTGGAGGTTCGCCGATATACTTCTTGAGGACGCCAACATGGAACACATCATGGAGTCGGGCACCCAGGGGCAGCTCCAGGCGGACCGCGACCTTGTTGATGATCTCGGTGACACGGAAGGGTCCCACAAATTGGGGCTTCAGCTTGCCCGTGGACGTCCTGGGTAGGGAGGTCGCGGCACGCTGCCGGAGTCGAAGTAGTGCCCAATCGCCGACCTGATACGAAACCTGCCGATGCTGCCGGTCGTAGTGGAGTTTCTGCGACGACTGGGCCTACTCTAGGCGGTACTGGACATCCGCCAGGAAGGCCTCCCGAGCTTCCATGTCTTGGGCGACCGCAGCCACTCTCGTCTCCCCTGGCTCATAAGAGCGGATGGACGACAGATCCCGGCCATATACCACTCGGAACGGCGTGTCGCGGAGGGAGGTCTGGTATGCGGTGTTGTATATGTATTCGGCCCACGGCAACCAGCGCAGCCACTGGCGGGGACGATCTCCGGTGAAGCAACGCAGGTACATCACGATGACGCGGTTGGCAGCCTCCGTCTGACCGTCCGATTGTGGATGGAAAGCTGTCGTCATGTGCAGCTTGGTGCCCATAAGTCGCATGAGTTCGCGCCAGAACGACGAAGTGAACACCGGGTCACGGTCGGAGACGATGGATTGCGGGACGCCATGGAGGCGAACAATGTCGGTGAAGAAAGCCTGTGCCACCGATTCTGCCGTGTACGGGTGTGCAAGGGGAATAAAGTGGCAGTACTTGCTGAACCGGTCGACTACAGAGAGTATGACCGTCATCCCATTCACCCTTGGTAACGCTTCCACGAAGTCCATACCAATGTCGGACCAGACCGCCGTTGGCACCGGCAATGGCATAAGCAGCCCTGCTGGATGCAGGTGCTCTGACTTGTACCTCTGACAAGTAGGGCACGACTGCACAAAGTCCTGCACCACACGATGTATGTTAGGGAAATGAAAGTCGCGGTGGAGGCGGTGGAGCGTGCGTTGCACGCCCTCGTGCCCATCCTCATGGATGGCCTTCACGATCTCCGGTATCAGCGGGGAGGTGGGTGGGATGTAAAGGCGCCCTCCGTAGGTGACCATGTCATCGACCACTGTCCACGGCGCGGTGCGTGTACCCGCGCGAACCTCTTCGTGGATGGCTACCAGTGATGGATCCGTGGCCTGCACGTGACGAAGATGGCCGATGAAGTCAAAACAGGGAGCCGAAACCGCCAGTAAGGCGCCCTCCTCAGTATCACGGCGGGAGAGGGCGTCAGCCACGACGTTCGCAGAACCGGACTTGTATTCGACGGCGAAGTCGAACCCCAACAGCTTGCCGACCCAATGGTGTTGCGGAATCGTGGCAAGACGCTGGTCAAGAAGGTACTTGAGACTGTAGTGGTCCGTCTTGACGATGAAGCGTCGTCCCCACAAGTACAGCCGCCAATGCCGTACGGCCTGGACCAAACCAATGAGCTCTCACTCATACGCGGCGAGTGAGTGATGGCGCGGCGCCACCGGCCTGCTGAAGAATGCGACGGGATGGCCCTCCTGGACCAACACCGCCCCAAAACCATAGGTCGAGGCGTCACACTCGACGACGAATGGCTTAGAGAAGTCCGGCAGTGCCAGTACTGGCGCCAATGTCACCACCCCTTTGAGAGCATTGAAGGCCGCCACTGCGTTGTCGTTCCAGGAGAACCCCTCCTTCAGAAGAGCTGTGAGAGGAGCAGCGATAGCACCGTAGTTGTGGACAAACTTCCTGTAGTATCCTGCCAAGCCGAGGAAGCCCCGCACCGCCCGCGCCGAGCGTGGTGGAGGCCAATCGTGGATGACCTGGACCTTAGCCTGATCCATGGCCACGCCTGCCGCGGATATGGTGTGCCCGAGGTAGGAGACCTCTTCCACGCCGAAGTAGCACTTGGAGCGCTTGACAAACAGACGATGTTGCCGGAGCACCGTGAGGATGACGCGGAGATGGCGTAGATGATCCGCCCAGGAAGCGTTGTATATCAATATGTCATCAAAGAAGACAAGCACAAACCGGCGGAGATAGGCGCGCAACACGTCGTTCATGAGTGACTGGAACGTGGCAGGGGCGTTGCATAGCCTGAACGGCATGACCAAAAACTCGTAGAAGGCATCATGCGCCCGGAACGCCGTTTTGTCGATGTCCCCCGGCTTCATAAGGACGTGATGGTAGCCGGATCGGAGGTCGAGCTTGGTGAAGAAACGGGCGCCATGGAGTTCATCCAGAAGCTCGTCGACGATCGGAATGGGGAACGCGTCCTTGATGGTGATGGCGTTCAGCGTGCGGTAGTCGACGCAGAACCTCCATGAGCCGTCCGCCTTCTTGACGAGGAGGACCGGTGACGAGAAGGCCGAGCTGCTGCGCCGAATGATCCCTTGGTCCAGCATTGACGCACATTGACGCTCCAGTTCGTCTTTGTGCAAAGCAGGGTAGCGATAAGGACGAACGGCCACCGGCGGTACCCCCGGTACTAAGTTAATGTTGTGGTAGCGGCTGCGCGATGGAGGCAGGCCGTGTGGCTCGCCGAAGACATCGTCGAAATCTGCTAGGAGCTCGTCGAGTAGCGAGCTGCTAGCCGTGGTCGTGCTCACGGCCAGCACGCGAGGGCCCGCCAGCCCCTGCCAGCAGAAAGCGCGGTCCTGGTATGTGAAAGATACCTTGCGGTTGCCGAAATCCCACATAATCGGACCGAGCCCGGCGAGCCATCGTGTGCCAAGGACGACATCGTACCCTGCCAAGGGCATGACGTAGAGGTCGGCAGGGAACGAAATGCCCCCAACGGTCAGCGGAGCGTCGCGGATAACGCCCACGCACGCGACGCGTTCGCCGTTGGCGACCAAAGCTGTAAGGCGAGGTTGATGCTGGAGAGGCAGACCCGTTCGGAGGGCAGCGGCCTCCGAGATAAAGTTGTGGGTGCTGCCCGAGTCGAGAAGGGCGACAAGGGATGTGGATCCCAGCCCGACCTCCAGTTGCATTGTGTCGGTGAAGGCGACCCCGGCTAGGGTCTGGAGGGAGAACACGGGCGCTTCACCAGCCCCCTCACCCGCGACGGTCTCTCGGGCCGGTCCGTCGTCGTCTTCCTCAATGCCCTCCAGGAGGAATAACCGTTTGCACACACGGTTGTGGCCCCTGGTGAATTTGTCGTCGCAATTGTAACAAAGTCCAAGGCGGCGACATTCTTCCTGTTCCGCCTGGGTCAGGCGTTTGATGGGGCGGCCCTCGACGGTGGTACCCTGCGGCGTGGCCGGAACCAAGCAAGTGGTCGGAGTCGGCAGCAAAGGACGTTGCGGTGCTCTGGCAGCTTGGGTGGTGTACTGCTCCCGTAGTTCCAACTGGCGAGCCAAGCTCATGGCGGCGGCTAGGGACTGGGTTTTGGATTCGGGCGTCGATGTTGAGCGGCGGTTGAAGACCTCCGGTGAACAACTGAACCCGCTGCGCCTCGGTAAGCGGACTAGCACGAGGAAGGAGCGCTTGAAACCGATCTTGATACTCGGCGACCGTGCCCGTGCGCCGGCATTCGGCCAATTCGGCGAGCGGTGCAGAGCGCAAAGGCGGACCATAACGCAGATGCAACAGCTCCTTGAAGCGGCGCCATGACGGGGTGCCCTCGTCTGTCTGGACCTGGATGTACCACATCTGCGCGCCCTCCTCCAAATTGTAGGAGGCCATCCAGACATTCTCCTCCTCCATAATCCGCTGCTGATGAAAATACGATTCACAACGATTGGTGAAGATCAGCGGATCGGTTTTTCCGTCATAGCGGGGAAAATCCATCTTCTGTAACCGTGGCGGGCGATCGTGGTGTTGCGGCCGATCGTAGCCTCCCGGACCGGATGATGAGGCGTCAGGTCGCTCCTGTTGGAGCGCGACCACGGACTTCTGCAAGGATGCCACCGACGCGGTCAGGGTCTCGATCAACTTGGCCAGGTCGGCGGTGGAGGGCTCCGACATGGCTGGCGGGTGCGGCGTGTCGGCTATGGGTGGCGCGGCGGAGGAGGGCTGATGCAGCGGCGAGGCAGATGGGGACGAAGAACGACTGGATCGTGATACCAAGTTGTCAAGGGCGTCAGGGCCTAGGGTAGCCGGCCCTTGGCTCCGAAGCTCGTAGTCGCGGTCCGTCGTCGCCGGCGAGGTTTTGCCCCTCTGCCGTCGGTGTGGATTGGAGAAGAGATAGGGAATTAGGGAATATGATCTTATTGTTTGCCCTTCAATGTACGGGTACAGGGAATATAAATAGGCTAAAGCCTTAACTAATCTTTCCTAAACTCAAGGAATAGAAACTAATCTCTCTTTCTAAATATTAACTAATCTTGGTGCTGCTCCTGTTCGGCGCGGTCTGTGGCGCGGCGCACGTCACGGCGGCGCCTGTACGTGCGCCCCCACATGACAAATAATAATCATGCTCAAGCCCTTAAAGATGATGAGTCTCTTTGGCGTTATACCCTTATTGAGTCTCTTGCATCTCCTGGCAGAGCCTGATGTCGCCTTTTCGTTGAATTGTGCCTTGTCATGCTGCAGGGATGTCTGTCGACTATCTGTTGACAGTCTATTTTTTTAATCAGTCATTTTAATACTTTCTTATTTCATTTGCCAGATATACGGTTTACATTTGAGGATGATGCATATACTTAGGTTTTGTTCACGGCTAAGCTTTGCTTTTTGTTCCTGTTCCTCAAGTGATTAATATATTTCTGCAGGTTGTGCATTTCCGGTCTTTGGAGAAACCAAAGGAGGAGGATTTTTCTTTGGAACTGTAATAGTTTGCAGATTGACCTTAATTATTCATTTTAAGATGTTTAATTGACTAATTATCTCAGATGTATATGTTTTTTTTCCTATTCCTTAAGGTCAAAGCTTCATACATATGATGATGTTGTGGAGAAAGTTGCTCGTCAACTTGGATTGGATGATCCAGCGAAAATTCGGCTTACGTCCCACAATTGTTACTCTCAGCAACCTAAACCACAACCTGTCAAATATCTAGGAGTGGATCATCTATTAGACATGCTCATCCATTACAATCAGGTGAACATTTTTTATAATTTTCTTTTGACCATTATGAGCATGGTTTCTTCGTATGAAGATGCAAAATAATTCATACTAAAGCATTATCTGTCTGTTCCAGACATCTGACATCTTGTATTACAAAGTGTTGGATATTCCACTGCCAGAATTGCAGTTCTTGAAAACTCTTAAAGTTGCATTCCACCACGCTGCAACTGCAAAGGATGAGGTTTGTTTTCCTCAGTCACCTCTAACATATTTATTTACTGCCTAATGTATTGTGAGTATCTTCAAATGACCTGTTCTCCAGGTTATCATTCATAGCATCAGGCTTCCAAAGAATAGCACCATTGCTGATGTGATTAGTGACTTGAAAACTAAGGTTATTACTTCTACACTTTCTTGAGTTCATTTTTTTTGAGTGATTTGGTTTTGTGTTCCATAGTTACATCTTATTGGAAGTAAGACACACCAACGCAGTGGACTATGTATCACTTATTTATCCTTCTTTTCTTTTTCTTTATTTGGTGTCTCATCCACACAAGATTGCTTTACGTAATTTTATATTTCATCCACAAGGTTGTTTCATTGAGTCTAGTCATACTTGTTATTTTAATACCGCCTATGCTATCAAAACAATATTAAGGAGAAACTTATTTGGCATACTATTTTTTTTGTCTTCACTACCACTGCATTTTTTTAGTCCTTCACTACTATCGCAATTGAACAGCAGTAAAATGGCATGTTATGTTTCTCTGCACGCTTTCTTTACTGAAGAGCCTTTTCTATATACTATGGCCAGGTTGAATTATCCAATCCTAATGCTGACCTACGCCTTCTAGAAGTCTTTTACCACAAAATCTATAAGGTACTTGTGCATTCAGATGTTGTATGGCTAGCATTTATTGTGGTTGATATAATTTTATGCTTCTAAACTAATGTTTCTAACATTTATTTTGTCTATATTGATGGTCTCTATCTCTAAATTAAATTTTGTCTTAGATCTTTTCGCTGCATGAGAAAATAGAGAATATAAATGATCAGTACTGGACGTTACGTGCTGAGGAGGTGTGTAATAATGTTGTTTGTTTTCTTCAATTGGAAAAGTCCCAAGTAACATGATAAATGCTTCCATACTTTGACTTAGATCCCTGACGAGGAGAAAAATATCAGTCCCAATGATCGTCTAATTCATGTATATCACTTCATGAAGGATCCTACTTTCATGTATATCACTTCATGAAGGATCCTACTCAGAATCAGGTAGTTAAATGAATTGTAGGAGTAGATAGTTATTATATTTAGTAAGCTTATTGAAGAATTTGACACTCTTTTGACCTACAGCAGATCCAGAACACTGGAGACCCTTTTTTGCTTCTGGTTCATGAAGGTGAGACTTTAGCAGAAGTCAAGAAACGCATTCAGAGTAAACTCCAAGTCCCAGATGAGGAATTTTCCCAGGTATTCCATTTCTTTAATTTTTTAATGGTTTGAGTCATGGAATGATTCTATTTTCATAATCACAATCACAAACAGTATTCCACATTTTTTTATCATTCTTCAGAAAAATATGTTCTGATTGATAATAAACAGATTGGATGCACACAAATTTTCTCTATTAAAATATGTTATCATCTGAAGGGCAGACCGATATATTAACATTCATGTGACCAGTGGAAATTTGCGTTCATATCGATGAATCGGCCTGAGTACCTCCAGGATTCAGATGTTGTACCTGCCCGTTTTCAGGTAAATTATTAATTTCGCCAACATTCTTTTCTGGTTCTCTCCATGGACTTATTTTTTTGACTTTTTTCCTGGTTGCTAATTTGCTACAGGGGAGGGATGTCTATGGAGCTTGGGAGCAGTATCTTGGGTTGGAGCACACGGATACTGCACCAAAAAGGGCCTATACAGTGAATCAGGTATGCCCTTGGATGGTCCTTTTTTAGCATCATAATTCTTCCACTCATTCTTAAGTGGAAACAAGCCATTCTGGTCTTGATAGATGCATTGCCCTTCTTGCCATCGTTGCAATTTTCACTTACTCTGCTTGACATCAGTTGTGCAGAATGTTTTAACATGGTAAGATGGACTACCTTTGTCCCAGAACATAAATAATTTCAGGCTATGAATCTAGACAAGTGGGACAGAGGTAGGGTATAGCTTTGCTGCTTAGAGAAACAATTAACAAATGCCCATAGATAAATGTTTGTTGGGAGCATTTCTTGAACTTGGCATGCACGTTTACATCTTTACTTCCAACTTTTACATATGATTGTACTGATCCCATGTTATTATACGTACGCCCATATATCAATATATCAAGATACAATTAGTGTAACATGTTTCTGCTCTGATGGTTCAACTACCTGCAGAACCGCCACACATACGAGAAGGCAGTAAAGATTTACAATTGAAAAATACTCGTTCATTGGGCTGGTCTAAAAGGCCCTGATAAGAATTTAGACTGGCGATGGTGGATCCTCAGAAGTTTCAGCCACGAGTCTCATGGCCTTTTATACTGTGCTACTGGCTGCTGCCTGCCATCTTGCCCTCGCGGTTCATGGTGATGAATATTGAGAGATTTCTACCTTGCCCTTGGGCACAGTGGGGCATGCATGTTCATTTCCATTTGGGTGCCCCTAGGATAGCTATTGCTTTATTTTTAGCGCACAGTTAGGTACATAAGATTTTGGTAGGGCAATGTATACGTGAGGGGTATAGTTGTGATTCGAGATCGACCTGATGATATTTGCTGTCTTAATTTGGTGATAATGGAAGGAGATTGTTAATGGACGCGGATCACCTGACGTAAATGGTTTTACTGCAAGCGCTGCAGTAGATGTCCATCCGACGTTCGTTTTCATACGAAGCAGCATCCACCGTTTAAGACAGTCTGGCGAAAAAATCAAATCAACTGATGAATTTTAATGAAAAGATATGCTCCTACTTTCTTTTGCAGTTTTTTCTCTTATACGAGACCAAAATTTGCTCCCATTTTTAAATCAATGTAAATTTATTGATAATATGATAATAATTTTGCATAGTATGCTCGTCTTGTCAAGCTTCTTTGCCTTTCAAAAAATCAACTTGGCACAAATATTTTTTATAATAATGCTAATAAGAGTATTATGATGCCACATTACACGTGATCACTGATTGTGTCGGTTAAGATAACATGGATAATACAACTCAGTGTATGATAAAATAATTACAACAACAAAATCTTAAAATTTACAGCGAGGTTTAAAGATAAAATACAAGTTTGAACATAACCGCGAGCGATGGCTAGAGCTAAACAGTATGAGATTTCAAACAATAGTTTAATCACAACACAATATGAGATGAGTGTTGAAGAGATGTCCTCATTATCTGTCAGCATCATCCCATGTTATTTTGTTTAAGACGTTTATGTTCTAAGTCGTCTCTAGGAAATGATATTGCTAAGATGGAAGACTTATATGGTAGGGTGTATTTTGGTATGATATTTGGATATTGTAAGCAGAGGGAAAGGTTTTCCGTATAACTTTGTATCTCCAGCTACTGTTGTGGTTTGGAAGTGGAGTATAATTCCGTATGAAAATAATTAACTCCGAATGACGATAATATAAATCAGTTTACACATGCAGTAAAAAACAATCCACGACACACGTTTTTAGAAGGCATACTGATCAAATTAACCTAAGTAAATAAACAAATACATGAAAAAGTGGGATTAGCGGGAGACTGTGCAGACTAAAGATGGCGCGAATGGAATAAGCTTAACTGCACCTCGTGCAGTAAATGGCCACAAGTCAGGGGACCCGTATCCTGTATAATGGGTCTGGTGTTGGTTCCAATTTTTCGGCTCCCATCTCGTAAACTCGTGCAAAAATATGTTTACAGTGCAGTTATAGGTAGCGTATATTTTCCTTGTGTGATTCTTCTTTGTAATGAATGCATTTTGATCTTTCGCGGTTATGGAATTTAAGGTGTAGGTTGAATGAATATGCCATTTTCACGTGTTTTTTATTTCGTGCTGTGATAAGAAAAACCCTGTCTTTTTTGGTGATTGTGTATGACTACGAAAAAAACACAAAAAAGGAAATTTGCAGAGCTTGTGCTCCCACTCCATTCTGAAAGAGGATCCTCTGACTTAAATCTACATGTGACTTGGTCACTCCCATGTGGGGCTCACGTGCTAGAGGTCCACATGCCAGTGGCCAAGTTACCTGTGCAGTAAAGTCAGGAGATCCCTATCCATTCTTACTCACCCACAGTTACCACCCCTGGAGCTTCGTTTCAGCTCAGCGCATCCACATCCTCCAGAGTAACTGCACTGCAATTACTGTAATTGACATGTGGGCCCGTGAGGCATATGGAGCTCACATGTCAGCCCTGCAGTTATGTGTGTCTCAGCTCAGCTCTCCTGCTACCACCACCTATTGCTGCTTCCCGTGCCGCAGCCGATGGACCCACCCGTATAGGTGGCCAATGGGCCGGGCCGGGCCAACCCGACACGAGCACGGCCGGGCTCGTGCCTGAAAACAGATGACCCGGCCCGACCCAATTTTCTACTGTGCCGTGCCGGGCTGGCCCGAGAGGCCATTTCGCTGGCCCAGGCACGACACGAGGCCTGACTTTTCGGGCCGGGTCGGGCCCGACCCATGTCGTGTCAACCGTGCCGGGCCAGCCCAGGCACGACGACTCTTTCACTTCAATTTTGAATCATCAGAATTCAGAAAATTTAGTACAACAAATAACAGCTTGCAAACTAAGATCACCTTGCTTTATAAAGAGCTGTTAAAATTCAAATTACAAGTAGGGTTGCCTCATTAAAAACCTCTAGGTAAAACCTCTTAAGTAGGATAAAACCCTAGAGGGAAAAAGAGTACAGCCCATAGCTCTTTTAGTGATCTACACTACACAACAGTTTGAAGTATCCATACAATCCAACTCAATACAGTTATACAGAAAAAGTCACAATTTTCAATCCAAGTATAAATTGTTCATGTTTTCTTCCAGCTCCTGGTTCACCAGGTTGTGTTGTTGCCTCGCATCCCCATCCTCCCAATCCTTCAGCAAAGATAGCATTTCGACATGGTCCGAAGTCAAACTCCGACGTCGTTCTTCAATTAACCTGCCACACAAACTGAAAGCAGACTCGGAAGAAATAGTAGACACAGGAACAATCATAATATCTTTGGCTAGAATTGATAGAATGGGATAAATTCTTTTATGATCTTGCCACCGATTAAGAATGTTAAAAGAGTCATCAAATTGAGTAACACAATCAGAATCTAGATAAGAAGAAAGATCAGAAACATTGGAGGATACATTAGTATTAGAAACAGATGAAGTAGATGAAGTAGACCTACCACTAAATATTCTGTTCCATGAACTTACCTGCTTACCTGCAGATGAAGATTGTGGTGTAGGTCTTTGCAACCTAATTGAATCAAATTTGAGCTCATATTTTCTATACAGTTCAGTTAGATCAGATTTAACTTTTGTGTAATAAGATACATAATCACGATTAATTAATTGAGACAAGAGCTGAAGTGCATTATTAAAACCAGTCATCTTAGCCCTAGGATCTAAAATGAAAGCAAGAGAATACAACAAAGGAATATCAGACCAATACTTTAAAAATTTAGTTTTCATAGGTACAACAACATCTCTTAAGTTAGAATCATTTTCATATTGATTCAAATGATCAGCAATTTCAATAATAGCATGCATCATTAAAGGAGAAGTAGGATAATATATACCAGACAATGAAACAGTAGAAACATAACGGAGGTGTCCACATCCAACGGATTGGACGATGACGAGCGCTCTGCAGCCATCACAACCAAGCCGCCGAGTGGAAGGGCGGAGAGCCTTCAACCGATCCGGCAGAGGGGGGAAGGGGAGGCCGGAACAGGAGGCCCAATCCGCCTTGTGGCTACCGGCACCGCAAGGGCCTACGACCGCTCCGGCGAGAGGAGACCGGAAGGGGAGGCCCGAGCCACCGGCACAGAGTGTAGATCCGGCGAGGGAAGGCGCAGATCCGACGAGGGAAGAAGTGGATCCGGCGAGGGAAGGCGCGGATGCGGCAAGGTCAGCAAGGACACCGACGAGGTCCGCGAGGAGACCGTCAAACCGGCGAGAGGTGGCGCTGATCCGGCGAGGTCAGGCGCGGAACGGGTCGATGCGAGTAGTGGAGCGGTGGAGCGGCGAGGGAAGGCGTGGAGGTGGAGGCGAAGGCACGGCGGCGTCGCCCGGAGCGGAGGACTCGAGGTCGAGGTGTTGTTGCGGCGCGGAGGAGGCGAGGCGAATGAGGATTAGGGTTCGGAGCAGGGGCGTCGAACGGCCACAACCGACTTATATAGCCGCATCGGGCTGGAACGTGCCGGGTCGGGCCGTGCTTTGCACGGTCGGGCTGGTCGGGCTGGCCACCGGGCTGGCCGGGCCAAGCTTTATTCGGGCCGTGTCGGGCTGGACCAACGGGCTGCCGGCTGAGCCCAGGCACGGACCAGGTCGGTCTTCGGGCCGGCCCGGGCCCGGTGCCTTTCGGGTCGGGTCGTGTTTGGGTTGGGCCCAAATCGTCGGGCTTCGTGCCGGCCCATCTGGCCCGGCCCATTTGGCCACCTATACCCACCCGGAGTCCATAGCAAACCAGTCTGGATTGCCACTTTTAACATGCTGCCGTCCATATCCAATCTTGAGAAAAAATAAGTTCATTAAGCTGTTTACTACTCCTTCCTTTCTTGAAATTTTGTCGTTTTGTAATTTGTTTTTGAATTACAAAATAATAAACTTGACAGAAGAAGTACAAAATAATTATTATCTAGCCATGTTGCTCTCTTCTTCGTTTTGACTTTGCAATCTGCAAGTTGCAACTGCTTGCGCTGGCTACCTACCACTCGATACAATAATGTATTTAGTTTTTAAAATGCATGGCCACTCGTTAAAGAAATCTTCGTATGGTAAAACAAGTTGTCTTCACGATGATAGTTAATGTACATGTATGCTGGCCATTTCAGATTTTTTTTGACGCAAATGCCATTTCAGTTTATAACACATCTATTTCCTTGTATTAGCTGTGATGACACTTCTCCAACACATGGATGAAGACATGCTAATTTAATTCCAAACTTTTTACCTACTTGCAGAGGTTGAGTTCTAAAGATTCTTCAGCGTACGTGGAGTCATAATGAGAATATGTCGTCCCCACCATTGCAAATTGAATTCAGGTAGATTCTACTAATCTTTCAAAGAACATGATATGTTGCAGTTGTAGGTTTAGCCCGGATCTCGTCCTCTAGTACGCAGCACTTGTGAGAGGGTCTCACCCAGGAAGTCAAGAAAGCACCACGATCAATGACGATAATGGTTGTCTGGAACGTTAGGAAAGAACGAAAATGCCGGGTATTTGACAATCAAGAAAGAAGCATCGTCAGGCTCATCGACGACATAAAGGAGCGAGGGGAACGGGTCACGGCTCCGATGGCCAAAGCGCACGGTTTGCGCTAGAGCCGTCAGGAGAATTTTTTTATTAATATACAATTTTTAAACGTTTTTAATATAAACAACGCACAAAATGAAAAAATTTCAAAACTGACCCACAGTCGTATGTGTCATGGACGAAATTCAAATTTCGTATGTGTCAAAAACGAAATTCGTTTTAAGCTGACGCAGATATATTTTATTGAGTTTTGAACCTCATTTTATAAAGCTTTAGATTAAGAATTCGAAAGTTTTTCCAAAATACAAAATGTAGAGTAGATTCTGAAGTTATTTATGCAATGAAGAACATATTGTTGTAGTATTGGGAATCAAAAGTTATTGAATATTGAATTGTGAAATACGATCACAATCATTCAGTTTATGTGTTCGTAATACCAACTTCGAAAATCAATATCTCCCAATTCAATGGACGAAATATATTAGAAACCTATTCTTTAGACTCACCAAAACTGATACTATAATTTATGTTGTAACAATTTGGAGCAATTATACCTCTAAATATTTCAAAACTGAGGTTCAAAACTCTAAAACATACCTACGTCAGCTTAAAACGAATTTTGTATCTGACATATACGAAATTTGAATTTCGTATGTGCCACATACGGAATTTATATTTTCTCCACTACACATACGAAGGTGGATTAGTTTTGAAATTTTTTCATTTTGTGTGTTGTTTATATTAAAAACGTTTAAAAATCTTATATTAATAAAAAAATTCGCCGTCAGGGATCCTCCCGGTGCCCACCCTCACTTTTATAAATTAGCAGTGCTTTTATCTATGGTGTTCGGACCATGTCTTGGAAAAAAAGCAAGCACTCTTCTTGTCAAGGGCAGGTGCAAGGCTGCTGTGTTCGCTCCTCCAAGCGACAGAGTAGAGAGGACATCGCCGCCCCACTCCAAATTTTTTTATTATTAGCGTATTAAAAAATATTTTAATATTAATAGCTGACGTTTTTTTTGCAAAAGTAGCAGCCTAGTCGCAATGCGGATTAACGACTCGCGAAGCGGAATCGCGATTTGCACACGTAGCGCCACGCGAACGGTATTTGACCGGTCAAGATTCCTGTTGGAAAGCGGAATGGCGAGTCACAATGCCGATTAGCGAATCGCGAAGTCAACGGGCGAGTCGCGATGCGGAATTGTGACAGGCCCCACTGCCGGTCACAAGGCGCTAGACCGTTGCGGCTGCTCGGGCTATAACGGACGCGCTGGCGTGGGGTTTACCGTGAGGGTTGCTCGGGTTATAAGGAGAGGAGAGGAGGGGAGAGGAGAGAAGAGAAGAAAAAAAAAGAAAAGAGAGAGAAAGGTATGATATTTTTATTTAGTTAGTTAATATTAGATTAATTTTATTTGTATTAATAGTATTATTGTTTAATAGTAGTAATTGTTTTATTTTTATTTAGTTAATTAAGTTTGTATTAATTTTATAATAGATTTATTATTGGTAGTAGTAACAATAAGTATAAATAGTTGCATTATTATTAGTAGTAATTTTTTATTGTGTTATTAAATAGGTGTAATTAGTAGTATGTTAGATATGTTTTTATTACGAGTAATAGTAAGTTTTTTAAATATTGTATGTTAGCAACATAATAGTGTTGCATTAATATTAATATATTATTTAAGAATTAGATATATATATATATATATTATAAATAAATATATATAATTTAGTAATATATTTATATAATTTTAAGAGATGAATAAAAATTATTAAAAAATATATCATTGAGTGATAATTAACTGCATATATTGTTGAGTAGATATGACGGATAAGATATTTCAAATTTATTTTGGAGATGGGGAGATACTATATGATTCAAATGGTGTCAATTTATCTAAATTTTCGTCCACCACAAAAGGAATACCAAATCCAATTGAACGAACTTATTTGGGTATTCATAATTGGTTAATGCAAATGTTTAGACTGAATGAAGAATAATATCAATTGAAGTATTATGCAGTGGTTAGTCGTAGAAGTGATCAGTTTTATGGAGAGTTACTTGAGATGAATGAAACGGCAGTTTGGAGGAATTATGTTGAAAGGGCCGTTCAATTTGGATGGCCTTTAATTCTGTTTTTTAAAGTAGAAGCAAAAGAGATAATTGATGAGACACCTAATCCGATTGATGATGGCGAGGATGGTAATGATGGAGAAGCTGAAGAATAGAAGAATGAAGGGGACGAAGATGCACCTAATAATGTCAATATTGAGGCTATAGGTGTAGCAGATGAAGATGAATAATTAGATCATTTAGTTGATCAGATTGAGTAGAAAGATAGAGATTATGAGAATATTCCTGAACATAACTCCTTAGATGATGAAGAAGAAGTTCCAGTACCTGCAGAATAGAAAAATCAAAATTTTGATAAATTAAGGGTTACAGAAGGTTATTGTCGGTACCCAGCGTACCGAATACCCTTTAGTACCGCGAAGAGTACAAGGAAGTTCTATCTATCAGAGTTGAAGGTCTTCTTGGGACCCACATATCACATTACACCAGACCCGCTCCCCTCATATGGGTAGCTCCCAGGTCAACACGTGTAAAGGAAAACTGGAACTAAGCTCCCGGCGAAGGAAAGCTCCGGTGACAACACGTGTACAATGACCCTGGACCTAACCTCCAACAGTGAGAAGCTCCAGTGCCGACACGTGTACATCAACCCCGGACCTAACCTCCCATAAGGGAAAGCTCCGGAGATTCCACGTGTGGAGCCTCTGGAGCTTTATTGACATATACAAGATTTAATTACGTGTCGTTAATGCTATATTAACGACACACGATTAGAGCACTGTTAATAGGGGTAACACAATCATTAAGGCATATTATCACACTATTAATCATGCTTAATACCCTTTAGACAGTGTATTAGACCATTAAATACATCAGGGCCACATGTCGGGCCACACAAGTTTTGTAACGGTCAGTCCTTAGAGCTATAAAAGGGATGCACCACATGAACCCAAGGACATCTGATCTCATCTCATCAGAGCTGATCCACGCCAACAGGCATACTAACGAACAGACTCACACAATATAACACAAATCCCGTGGAGTAGGGTGTTACGCTCAGGCGACACAAACCACATAAATCTCTGGTGTCGTCATCTTGATCTTGATCTCTGCGTACCCCAACCATAACAAGAATCTCTGCGAGCTGCTTCTTAGCAGGTCTGGGGGAAGTGTTGTTTGAAACACTTCGACATTTGGCACGCCGGGAAGGGGAAGGAGGTCCCGAGATCACAAGATGGTGAATTCTTCGGCAGGATCATCTAATGGCAACCATGCTGAACAACCTGCTGGAGGCAATCCCTCCAACACTCACCAGCCAGCAAGGGCCATTGTTCTGGCAGACACTGTAGTACCATCTGTTCTGGCAAACAATGTTGGTCAACAAGATGGGACATCTGCGTCGATCACTACATCGACAAACAACAATCCTGAGCACGCGCTCACTGTTGCGCGAGCTCTCTTACAACACCTACCGCCTCCAGGGGCACCCTAGGGTGCTATGGAACAGTGGAGGGCTGATGTAGACCATCTGGTTGCAGTTGCAACCGCTGGCATCAACAATCAAGGTCCTCCCCCTTCGGGGCGAGCACCATCTCAACGATGGACCTTGTCGGGCAGACTTGGTCCCCAAATCTCGCAGCAAAGGAGACGTGTTGCATCTCAGCAGGTGACTTCATTGTCCCCTGGGGCACGACGCACCCATACCATCACCAGGATTCCAACTCATGATCTGCGGTCGGAGCTGGATCGCCGTTACCGACAGCAAGATGGTCGCGTCCATATCGATCGTGCTTGTGAGAGGCGGGAGGCTTGGGACAACCCTAATCCTCAGGGGGTAGGAGGAGGTTGTCCTGCCCTGACCATGCATTTACGCATGGTCAGATGGCCACAAAAGTTTTGGCCCCACTTGCCGGAAAAATTTGATGGGACTGTCAATCCCATCAAATTTCTCCAAATCTACTCCACTGCCATATTGGCAGCGGGAGGTGATAAGGTTGTAATAGCTAATTACTTCCCGGTGGCTCTAAATGGGACTACAAGGTCCTGGTTCATGAGTCTTCTCCTTGACTCCATTAATAGTTGGGAGGAGCTATTCCAACAATTCACTACCAACTTCGGGAGTTCTTACACCCGGTCTGGCACTGAATTGGATATGTTTGCTGTAAAGCAAACATCGGGAGAATCGATGTGATCCTTCATCCAGCGGTTTTCTCAGGTACGAAATACTATTCCTTCCATCTCGATCTCTTCTGTTATCGTTGCATTCAGATAGGGAGTTCGAGATAAGAAGATGCTGGGGAAGCTGACCATCAAACAAGTTACCAGCATCACAAAACTCTTTAGCCTAGCCGACAAATATGCTAGAGTAGCGGAGGACCGTGAAATGCACTCTAAGCCAGCTTCAGAGGCTAACCAGAAGTCCTCCAAAGCTAAAGTTGCAACCTCCAGTAGTGGTAAGAAGAAGAAGAAGCCCAACGGCAAGAAGAAGTCGTCGGTCGACGCACCAGCTGTTGCAGCTACTGCAGCTCCTGGAAGCCGGGGGTCACGCCCCGAGAAGCAACCTCGTCCTTCATCACAAGACGACAATAGTTCCAAAGCATGGTGTCCGATTCACAAGACGAACCGACACAGCTTGGAAGAGTGTCGGGAGGTCTAGAACCTTGTCGAGCGCTACAACAAGCGCTGGGAAGAAGCTCCTTTCCGCCGAAGGAAAGGAAAACAAAAAGTCGACGAAGCTCCAGCTGAGGAGGAGCTAGGTTTCTAGGACCTCAAAAAGGTCTTGAAAGTCGTCTACAACACTGTCGACGATGATTCTGACGTCTCTGACAACGAGCGTCGGAAGACCCTGAACACCATTTATGGTTATTCATGGGACATCACCTCTCGTCGCATCCTCAAGAGAATGCGGCGGGACATGGCCGTGGCAGCTCCTACTGTCAAGGCGGAACCACATCGAAAGTGAATGGATACTCTCATTATTTTTTATGCTTCGGACTGCCCTCGAAACATGATCGGGGCTGGCCAACTCCCGTTGATGGTGTCACCCACCATTAACAATATTTAAATCCACTATGTAATGGTGGACGGAGGTTCCGGGCTGAACCTCATAAGCTTCAAAGCTTTTGTTAAGCTTCAGCTCTGGCCTTTGGACCTTTGCCCATCCCGACCTTTCTCTGGAGTAGGTTCGGAAACCATTACTCCTCTCGGTTCCATCACACTCCTAGTGACCTTCGGGAACCGGGAGAACTACAGAACTAAGAAATTGGTCTTCGACGTTGCACAGATCAGTCTGCCATTTAATGCCATTTTGGGTAGACCAGCTTTATACAAGTTCATGGCTGCTGTCCATTATGGCTACTTGGTGTTGAAAATGCCAACATCCACGGGTGTTCTCCAGATCTGTGGAGATCGCACTGCAGGAGTTACTGCTCTAGAAGAACTCTATGCACTTACCACAGCGCAAGAGGAAGCATCTGGTAAGGAGCCAGCTCTGAATCCTCCAAGTATTCGTCATAAAGGCTCTACCTCTGCACCCCATGTGCAACCAAGCGGTGACACCGACATTCCCATTAAAGTCGTCCAAATCAGTTCCGATGCTGCTCAGACTACACGTATATCGGGAGGTCTGAACAACAAATAGGAACTCACGTTCATCACTTTCCTCCAGGCTAATGTCGACGTGTTTGCCTGGCAACCGTTGCAAATGCCTGAGATCCCTAGGGAGGTGATTGTGCACAATCTGAAGATTTACCCTAACGCACGGCTGTACATCATAAGCCCCAGAAGCAATCAAGCGACAAAACTTCATAGACAGGAAATCAAGAACTGCTCGAAGCTAGATTCATTCGGGAAGTCTTCCATCCAAAATAGCTAGCAAACCCAGTTGTTGTACCAAAGGCCAGCGGAAAGCTTCGGATGTGTATCGACTACACCACCTTAAATAAGGCATGTCCAAAGGATCCATTTACACTACCTGGAATAGATCAGATAGTGGACTCCACCTCCGGGTGTGAGCTATTGTGTTTCTTAGATGCATATTCTAGATATCATCAAATCTAAATGTCTAAGGAAGATGAAGAGCATACTGCCTCCACAACAGTAGATGGATTGTACTGTTATACTGCCATGCCATTTGGTCTTAAAAATGTTGCTTCAATATATGTACGAGCTATGTACAAAACATTTGGAGAGCTAATTAGAGATTTGGTGGAGGTGTACGTTGATGACATCGTCGTAAAGATCAAAAACAAGGAGTCACTCCTTGATAATTTACAAGCTGTCTTCGACAAGTTGCACTCTACGCGCACCAAGCTAAACCTTGATAAATGTGTTTTCGGGGTTAGCTCCGGGAAGCTTCTAGGTTTCTTGGTGACTCACTGAGTAATTGAAGTAAATTTGGTAAAGATCAAGGCCATAGAAGATATGCGGCCCCCAGCCCGCATTAAAGATGTCCAGAAGCTAACTGGATGCCTAGTTGCGCTCAACCGGTTTATCTCCAGACTAGCAGAACGGGCGCTACCTTTCTTCAAACACTTGAGGAAGTTCGGACTGTTTCATTGGTCTGAAGAAGCATAAAAGGTGTTTCAAGAGCTGAAACAGCTCCTCACCACATTACCGATATTGGTAGCTCCTAATCCTGATGAGCCTTTACTGCTTTACATTTCAGCAACCACTGAAGTTGTCAGTATGGTCCTGATCGCGGAAAGACCAGAGCCATATCCAGTCTAGGAGTCCGGACCCCTCCGGGAGGGTCCAGAATCACCTGAAGACGTGACTCGGTCTCAGCTTTCGGACACAGAACCTCAAAACGAAATGCTAGGAGATCAACCTCATTCGCCTGAGGAGGTTCACCTGGCTGACCAAGATGATCTGGATCCTCCTAGCGAGGTAGCAGGGTCCGGAACCCTCCAACAGGGTCCGGGTTGATGGATAAGAAGCTCCAACTCCTTCTGAAAGGGTCCGGACCATCCAACGCCCCGTGTATTTCATCAGTGAAGTACTCCATGACGCCAAGACAAGATACATTGAGGTGCATAAGCTGCTTTACGCAGTTCTTATTGCCTCAAGAAAGCTTCGTCACTACTTCCAAGCCCACAAAATATTAGTGGTAACTTCTTTTCCACTGCGCGCTATTTTGCATAACCCTAATTCTATTGGGAACATTGCAAAGTGGGCAGCGGAACTGGCCGAATTCGATCTAGAATTCGTGTCACGACAAGCAATCAAAAGTCAAGCCTTGGCCGACTTTGTGGTAGAATGGACTCCTTCTCCATCAAACCCTGGGGGCCATAGTGAGCAGAAACCAGAACCCAAGGTTCCGATCTTCACCGAGCCTCACTAGACCCTCTACTTTGACGGCTCCATGCAGAAGTAGGGGGCCAGAGCTGGAATCCTTCTCCTGGCTCCGACTGGGGAGAAGGTCAAGTACATGGTTCACCTTGATTTCAAGGCGACCAACAACATGGTGGAGTATGAAGCTCTAATCTACGGACTCAAGGTGGCACTATCTTATGGTGTCAAACAGCTGTTGGTGAAAGGAGATTCACAACTCATCATCAAACAAGTCAAAGGTGAATGCTCCTGCAATAATTCCCAACTAGCTGCTTATCTCCTTGAAGTTTAGAAGCCTCAGAAGGACTTCGAAGTCCTAGATCTCTGCTATGTTCAACGTCTTTACAACATTGAAGCCGATGAGCTCTCGACGAAAGCCTCAACTAGAGCTCTGGTCCTGATGGAATCTTCGTCCAGAGGTTGTTAAAGCCAACAACTCAGCCTGTCGAACTGAGCGAAGGGGGCAAGACCAGCACCCCGAAGCTGACAGTCCCGGTGGCCCTGCTACCATGGCGTCCACCAAGGGTTGTAGGTGCTGTCGGAAGCTCCGAGCAACCCAGCACGCAAGACTTAGAAGCTCAAGTTAGCTCCAATGCATGGATCTCAGAGATCCGGAGCTACTTGAAAGGCAACATCCTTCCTGAAGACAGTATATCCACTGACCGGATTGTCATATTGGCTAAAAGATACAGGTTGGTAGAACAGGATCTCTACCGGTGTGGTGCCAATGGCATCCTAATGCGTTGCATTGCAAGGGAAGAACGTCGCGAGCTCCTTGCGGAAATTCATGGAGGCGAGTGCGGGAACCATGCTTCTTCGCGCACGCTAGTCGGTAAAGCCTTTCGACATGGTTTTTATTGGCCTACAACACTTTAGGATGCGGTTGAGCTAGTGAAAAAATGTGAAGCATGCCAGTTCCATGCAAAACAGATTCATACACCGGCTCAATCACTACAAATGATACCTCCTACATGGTCATTCACTATGTGGGGAATGGACATCTTGGGACCTTTCCCAAAAGCCGTCGGAGGTTACAGGTTCCTATATGTCGCCATCGTCAAGTTCACCAAGTGGCCGGAAGCAACTCCAGTTGTAACAATCAACAAACAATCAGCAATCAAGTTCTTGAAGTCCATTATATGCATATTTAGAGTTCCAAATAAATTCATAACTGACAACGGAACTCAATTCACAAGTGTTGCATTTCAAGAATATTGTGAAGACCTCGGCATTTTACTTAGCTACACCTCAGTAGCTCATCCAGCAAGCAATGGTCAAGTCGAGAGAGCAAATACAAAAATCTTAAAAGGACTCAAGACACGCACATATGAGCGCTTGAAAAAGCACGGAGCTAACCGGATTGAGGAGCTTCCACCCACATTATGGGCGAACAGGACAACTCCAAACCGGTCAACCGGGAAAACTCCATTCTTCCTGGTGTACGGAGCTGAAGCAGTCATTCCTCCGAAAATCACCTTGGGATCGCTCCGGGTCCGGACCTTCGACGAAGCCACGCAGGACCAGCTCCAGCGTGAAGACCTTGACCTCGTCGATGAGGGAAGGTGCCAAGCAGTTGTTCGGAATGCATGTTATCGCCAAGCGCTCCGGCGCTATCATCAAAGGCACGTGCGCAACCGACAACTCGAGGAAGGCAATCTGGTGCTTTGGAAGATACTAACTCGTGAAGGAATGAATAAACTTTCCACCAGCTGGGAAGGTCCATTCCGAGTGATCAAAGTATCCCGACCCGGATGTGTTCGCATGGCAACTGAGGATGGGACTCCACTTCCTAATCCTTGGAATATTGAGCACCTCCGTAAGTTCTATACTTAGAATCACGGAGGTGAGTCTGTAATTACACATGATGTATATTATAGGGTCGATAAACAGACAGGAGTAGGTCCTCCGGGAGAACATCCGGACCCCTTCTGGAGGGTCCAGGAAATTTAAGTACACTTTATACAGTCTCTGCACTAAAAGTATAACTACCTACGCTAGGTCAGTACAAGATGTACAGTGCACTTAGCTTGGTCCCGCACCCTAAGTGTGTTCTTGTCTCCCCTGTAATCTAGACCTATAATGAAAGACGTCATTGTGTGAGAACAGACTCCATGCGTATTTATTTTTGTACAAGGCTCGATCTATCAATTTATCGTTTTTAACCTTCTTGTATATAATGAAGTTGTGCAATTCTTTTTTAGTTTTTACCAAAGTTATACATATGTGTTGCAAGCTATATTGATAATCTATTTGGGTCTTAACATGCTATATAGTCTACTTGTCTGAACGCCAAGCCAACATAGGTCCGGAGTGTGCTATCGACTTAGCCTGGTCCTGCACCCTAAGTATGCCACTCTACCTACACTCCGGCAGGCTTCAGTAGGGTGAGTACTAAAAAAGCATATGGGTCCAGAAGAGTTACATTAATATACTCGCCACCATATCGAATTGCTTTGGGTTAAAACTGAAGTAAGAACAATAAGACACAAATGATTTATAGACAAGAGGACGAATTTTACTTTATCCTTGTATTTAATGTGCAGGAAAAACAGAAATTCTAAGCTCTGATAACAGCTGGAGGCCTAAATTCAACTTTTCGTGCGGCAACTTCAGGAGCCACCAAGCTCCTATCTTCAACATTGTATATGTTGATACTGGGTACTATCGGAGCTACCAAGCTCCGCCAATCCCAGGGGGCCTGCTGTCGATGCCTTAGAAATGAAGACTTCAGACCTAAAGTCTAAAAGTACGAAGCGTCCAAGTTATCAATATACTGTCAAAACCTTTGGTATGTGTACACACTCCAATTGTACACATATACCAGGAGGTCAACAAGACAGAGCACATCATATTAAAGACAAAAATAAAGTGAAGTTCATGGGCAAAATGGATTTCATTAATTTGAAGCACTGGATTACAAAATTGGGATTACAGTAAAAGGCAAAAGGAAGAAGTCCTAGCTACTAGAGGATCTAAGTCCTGCAGAAGAATGAGGTGACCTCCTTAGCAACCTCTTGGACGCTGGCCTTGGCGGCATCTTCCTCTTCGGCAATGGGACCTTCGAGCACCGAGTCCAGGGAGAATTGTGGGTCTCTGCTTACGTAGCATGACATCACATATTCTGCCACGTTCGTAGCCAAAGATTTTCCCTCTGTCTATGATGACATCTCCCATCACGTCGAGCTTGCCGCCAGCAGCATTAAGGGCCACTAGTGCTTGGTCCAAGTCCAGCTTCGGGTTGTCTGGACGTATATGACTGAACCCTAGTGGCGTCAGCGCGTCGTTGGATCGCCCCAAGTACCATACTTGGATGTACTCGGTCTCCTTCAAGTTCCGCAGCTCCTCCAGCGACTTTCATCCGGTCGCAAGCTCCGAACCCTCCCAGGCGAGGCGCTCGACCAATTTAGCATGTTGCTGCATACTCTCAGCAACTTGCTTTTCATGGTCAGTCAGCTCCGTTTCCCGGAGGTGTATGCGGTTCCGCCTCTCCGCCAGGTCCTTCTCCCTGCCTTTCACCTTCCCTTCCCTGGTGGAAACGTCAGCTTCTCTTTTTGAGAGCTTCTGTCCCATCTTCCAGTATTTCTTCTTCTCACCTTCACTCCACCACTCAAACTTCTTTGAGCGGTCCGCCAAATTATGTTCACCCAGAGTCAACTTTTGGGTGCTCCGCCTCTCTTTTTACAAGATCCTCCTGCTGCTCCAGGAGTTTCTCTTCCCTTGCCTCTAGGCCCGCCCGACACTTCAGGAGAACATCATTCAATTCTTTGAGGTTTTCGTGATGCTCATCAGCATCATCACGCCTCTCCTTGGCTTGGTTAAGGATTTCCCTTGAGTTAGTGTCGAGCGCCCGGATGGCAACATCTTTCTCCTTAAGCAGCTTGTCCCAGTATTCTAATTGGGCTTTCTCCCCCTTTATCCACTCCTTCTGGTCAGATAGCCTCGTCTGGGCAAGCCGTGTCCCAAAATGGAGTCTATTACACCAATGCCTCAAGGTGTTGCGCTCCTCCTCCAGGACTTTGATCTCATGATCAAAAGCAAGTTGAACTTGTCGGAGATGGAATAGGCATTGTCTATAGATAACGCCAGGGGGATAGGCTTCAGGCCCGCGGGGACCATTTCTGCAGGCTCTAGAGGATTCTCCATTATAAAAATAGGGCCCCACTCTACGAGAGAGGACCCTTAAGCTTATGCGGCACTAGGACCACTCTTTGGGAGCCCTTCAGCAGCAGCAGAAGAGGAACCCACTAGGGGAACTCCCACCGCTGGAGCAGAAGCTGAAGGTGTCGCCTCTAGGCTTCCACTTGCTGGCTTCAAAGGCAGAGGACCTGCCGCCACCTCTTCAGGTAGCTCTGGCTCTGGTTCGGTTACCTCCAGAGCAACGACATGAGCTTCATTCGGGGCCTCTACCATCGCTGACTCAGACGCCGGCACTTCAACTCCCTCTGGTTCAACGACCGGAGCTTCAGGCAACTCTGGCTCAACTGCCGGACATTCAACCGCTTCGGGCACAAGGGCCGGAGCTTCAATTATTTCCGGCTCAATGGTCGGGGCTTCAATTACCTCTGGCTCACCAGCCAGGGCTTTGACGACTTCCGGCTCAAAGGGCGGAACTTCTAGCATTGCCGGTGTTGGAGCATCGGCCTCTGCCACTGTTGCCAGGTGTGCATCTTTGACTTCTCCCCTGTGGTCTGGTGCTACTGCAGGAGCTTTGGGCGAGGACTCCAAGTCCAAGTCCATGACAACTGGCGCCGGAGCTGCTGTGACTTCCGCCATTACTTGAGGAGGCTCGAAGCTTGGAGCCGGAGCTTCGACAGGTGTAGCTCCGATCACTACAACAGACACTGAAGCCTCTGATTCCTTCTTCGACACCCTAGAAATAAAGGGAAAAGACGATTAAAGACACTTCAAAAATAAGACTAGTATTTTAAGGTGAGCAATCAATGCTTACCTAGGGATGCTACCACCCCAGTCACCTCGGAACCTCTTCTTCTGAGGCCCGGAGCCAGAGCCCACCAAGTCTGGTGAGACAACGGCTTTGAACCTCAGTTGAGGGCCACTTGCAGCAGCCGGAGTCCTCTCGATCGGAGCTTCTCTTGGCCGGGAAGAACTCCCGGGCTTGGAGCTTTTAACCAGCCCTGAGGTCGGGGTTAACTGCCCAGAGCTGGCGCCTCTTGAAGACGCTTGCGCTGGGCCAGGGGTAGCTGGAGAAGACCTCCCCCGCCGGGGAGAAGAAGCTGTGGTAGAAGGAGCAGGTCTGACGGACCTCCCATCAGCATGCTTCAACTTCCTCTTCCGGCTGGAGGGCTCAGCCGGCTCTTTGCCCTTGCCCTTGCGGGTGTCTTCAACCCTCCGGCTCGGAGCGGAGGCAGGCCTTCCTTAGGAAGCTTCGGGGAATACCACCCCGGAGGTCGGACGCCTTTCCACCTCACCAAGGTCGTCAAGCGCCGGCATCTTCCTCCGGAGCTCTCTGCTGAACTGCACCTCCATGTTCAGAGGGAGAAAAGCTGCCGACGGAACTAAGTAGTCGCCGTCGACACTTATTCCATGTTGGAATTTCTTAAGATGAAGATCCAAAGTTTCATCGCTCAAATTGGATTTCAGACCGGTTTCAATTTTGTTGTCATCCATCACGCTGTTGAGGACCCATGCGAGCTTCTCCCTCTTTTTCAGCGGAGCCCATCTATTGACCAGGAAGTTGCAGAAGACCATTTGAGGAGTCACTCCTCCCTCCACGCATTCACGGATCCTGGTCAAGATAGGGTTGAAGGCATCCGACAGCACCGGAACCACACTCCAAGCGTCGGTGTCAATGTTGGGAGACCTTCGGGCAGCTCCAACCTCTCGTGCTCCTCCACCGTAATGATGATCCAGTCTTTCTTCTAGTCGTCCCATTTATCAGAAGGAAACAACTTCAAGTATTTGAAGGGGCAGTTCTTGCGCTTCACGAAATAGTAGAAGTCAAGAAACTCAGTCCCCTTGCCGGTGGTGTGGATGGTGAAGAAGGTGCGGAATAGCTCGACGCAGGGGGAATACCCACCCACATCTCGCAAAAGTGGAAAAACGTTGCCACGAGAAGAAGAGAATGGGGGCTAAGGTGGTACGGCTGCAAACCATAAAAGTCCAACAGTGGTTCTTACCCAAGGCGAACTGTTGTCATGATGAGCGGCGGCGGCACCGTGACAGAGAGCGTGGAACTGATACGGTTTTCGTATTGAGAACTGGCGACCTTCAATTTCGTGAGATCCTCACTCAAAGATCTCCTCTGCCGCATTCATAACAAGCCACGCATCAATGGTTCACTCCAGGACCATCGCTCCAACAGCATATTGGAAGACTCTTGAAATCGAAGTGCGGGAATCGAAAATGGCTCCACCTCTGGTAGAATAACTTAACCCAAAGGATTTCTCCCAGAGGTGGGCCCGTGGGCCACTGTCGGTACCCAGCGTACCAGGTGCCCTTTAGTACCGCGAAGAGTACAAGAAAGTTCTACCTGTCAGAGTTGAAGGTCTCCTTGGGCCCCACATGTCACATTACACCGGACCCGCTACCCTCATATGGATAGCTCCCGGGTCAGCACGTGTAAAGGAAAACTGGAACTAAGCTCTCGGCGAAGGAAAGCTCCGGTGACAACATGTGTACAACGACTCCGAACCAAACTCCCAGCAGAGAGAAGCTCCACTGTCGACACGTGTACATCAACCCTGTACCTAACCTCCCGTAAGGGAAAGCTCCGGAGCTTCCACGTGTGGAGCCTCTGGAGCTTTATCGAAGTATACACCTGTCAAATCTCCATTCAGCACGAACAATCAAGGGTAATAAAAGCGGCAGTTACAAGATTTAATTATGTGTCGTTAATACTATATTAACGACACGCGATTAGAGCACTATTAATAGGGGTAATACAACCATTAAGACACGTTATCACACTATTAATCATGCTTAATACCCTTTGGAAAGTGTATTAGACCATTAAATACGCTAGGGCCACATGTCGGGTCAGACAAGTTTTGTAACGGTCAGTCCTTAGAGCTATAAAAGGGCTGCACCGCACAAACCAAAGGACATCTGATCTCATCTCATCAGAGCTGATCCACACCAACAGGCATACTAACGAACAGACTCACACAATACAACACAAATCCCGTGAAGTAGGGTGTTACGCTCAGGCGGCCCGAACCACGTAAATCTCTGGTGTCGTCATCTTGATCTTGATCTCTGCATACCCCAACCATAACAAGAATCTCCGCGGGCTGCTTCTTAGCAGGTCTAGGGAAGTGTCGTTTGAAACACTTCGACAGCTATCATGTTCCATAAGAATATAACGAGAATGTGGTATATGTAGGATCTTTATTTAAAGATAAAAGAGCATTGAAAGATGTTGTTAAATACTAATCTCTTTCATTAAAAAGATCATTTGTAGTTTCAAGGTCTAACAAAAAAAATTATGATGTCAAATGTGTTTTTCCAAGTTGTCCTTTCATGTGCGAGGATATGCCCAAAAGTGGAGCAATCTGTGGAAATGTTCAATATTGACTTATCATACTTGTGAGTTGCAGCAACTTGAGAAGTGCAATACTACTGTTACATCCCAGTTCGTTGCAAATTACATGTACTCTTGAGTTGTGGATAATGTTGCTTTTGAGCTAGAATCAATTATCAACACTATTGAGCAAGATTTTAAGTACACGATAAGTTATTCGAAGGCTTGGAATGTCAAAGTAAAGGTGATAGAGAATAGATTTGGTACCTTTGAGGCATCTTATGATAATTTGCAAAGACTGTTAGACACTATAAAAATGAGAAATCATGGAACATTTGTTGACATTATGGATGTTCCGAACCCAAGAATTCCTGAGAAGTTGATTCTTCAACAAGCTTTCTTGACTTTGGGTCCATGAATAAATGCATTTAACTATTGTAGACCAATACTTTGTATTGATGATACTTTTCTAACAAGAAATTACAAAAGCCAAATTCTTACAGCTATAGCAGTGGATGACAACAACCAATTGTTGACCATTGCATTTGTTGAGAGTGAAAACACTGATAGTTGGTATTGATTTCTGCACCGGGTGACGTATACTATAGTTCGCGGTCGCGGAAATGTTTGTGGCATACATGATCGTCATTCTGGACTTCTGAAAGCTATAATGGATTTGAAGTACGAAAATCCTGATCGTGATATTTTAAGTACTTGGCCAGATATAGAATCTAGATGGTGTATGAGACATCTGAGTTCCAATTTTTATAGTCACTTTAAGAACAAGCAACTGATGAACATGTTTAAACAATTATGTTGTCAGAATCAACAGGGAAAGTTTGAAGCTTTATGTCAACGTCTGGATGAGTTAACAACCAAACAAACAAATGAACGATTATGAAAGGCTTCAAATTTTGAACAAGTTCCAGTTTCAACGCCTCTTGCAGCCTTCCATCAGATGATCATAATATAGCTCGTGGAGTGGGATTATCTATCTGATCCTTCTCGCATTGGATTCATAATGAGCCAAAAGAAAAGTGGACTTTGTTGTATGATAAAGACAGGGCTCGTCACAGAATTATGACATCAAATTTAGCTGAGGTACGCATGTATTATCATGTAATGTCAATAATAGCAACAAATATTTATGATACTAAAATATAATTGTATCAATGTAGGTATATAATTGGGTCATTCGTGGTTTGCGAGGATTACCACTGGTTGCTATTGTAGAAGGGATCGTGAATGGAACTATAAATTACCTCCGTGTCCGATTCGCTAATGCATCTCATCTTCTTGATGACTCAAACCCGATTTACTCGAAGTATATTTTTGATTACATGGAAGAGAAGATAAAAAAACCGCTTTACATCGTGCAAGACCGACTAGAACAGCGAAACACAGATTTGAAGTTTTGTGCAGAGACAGAGGCATGCGTTATGGTAATGCAGATAGAACAATACAAGAGTGTATTCTCTATGATACATCATGCGTATGCACATGTGTGAAGCCATAATTATTACATAGGCTATGTTCTCATGTGATTGCAACATATTCTTTAACAAGGTTATCTCCAGTCATATATGTCTCAGAGTACTACTTAAAAGAGACATTGAAGACGACATGTAATGCTGAGATCTATGATTTTCGTATTTATGGATCTTTCACTATGGATCCAGGACCAAAGTTTATGAGAGGTTCAGATACTACAAGGTTGAAACAAAAGCGGGGACATCGTAGGACTCGTTATTTAAGAAATGATATGAATGAGTTTGAAAATAGAAGACTTCAAGTTAGATGCAGCACATGTAATGAAAGCGGTCATAGTTACAAGAATTGCATTAAAAAACATTACCGGTGCAGCTGAAGGGGGACCTTCAAGGAATCCTTAAGATGTTCGACGTTTTTGTTCACGTCAACCACGTAGGGATGTACAAGATGGGTTTGCTTGTTGAGGTGTTTGTAATTTAAGAATTTTTAATATGTACCATTTTAAGCACTTTTGTTATGTTCTGAAACATTTTGTATCATTTTAAGAACTTGTAATATGTTGTAATGGATTATTTTTTACTTTAAAGAGTTATATTCTCCTTTTTTGAACTTTTGTAATTTACCCAGTTCTTATGTATTTGAAATTGTTTCAAAACTGACTATGTTTTAATTTTCTAGGTATGGCTGCACCAGAGAGCATTTGTCCAAATTTACTGGACCCTTTGTTGGACTTTCGTCACCGCTCATACCACAGTGCAAAACGAGGTCAGAAGGTTGGTTGTGTGCGCCCTAGGCTTCCTAGCAAGTTTTTGGCGATAGACAGTCGATGAATTCCACGGTAAGTTGTTCTTTCGAAATTAGTTATATTTGATATTATTGTAGTTCCTTACTACTCATGACACTCTACAGATTAGCTGAAGTTGGATTACTTCCTCTTTGTAAGGCCTGCACAACGGATGAGGCAAAACATCTGGTTAAGCGGATGACCTTTGACCGTGCCCTTTTTGTCAGCTCTACTGGATCGATGGAGACTAGAGACTCACACTTTTTTACTTACCGTGTGAAGAGATGGCACCGGCACTACATGACGTGTCGTATCTCCTAGATCTACCGATCACCAGTAACGAGGTATGTCAACCGAATTTCGATCTTAACTGGCATGAGAACCTTTTCGAGTGTTTCAACAGTATAGCTCTTCACCCTCGGGTGAGAGAGGGCGATAGACCCACAATCCCCGCGAACCAAGACCACAGACCCTCTAAGAAGTGGTTGTTGCAGTGGTAGGTGATAAATGAATTTCACATTTTTTATAAGTTCTATGAGTTTGTATTTCTATGTTAATATCATTACATATTTTTGTAGACGCCAAACATGCACCCTGATGCGGACGATGTAGCAGTGAGTAGGCATTTGGAGGCCTATTTGTTGTGGTTGTTCGGATGAGTGATGTTTACGAGTACTCACGGAGACTCGATGTACATACGTCTGATATACTTTGCTAGGGAGATAACATAAACAAACCGAAAACATAAATATATAATAATTTTTACTGAAAAGGCAAGTCGCGATTTAGCTGTGCGACTCGCTATGCAGAAAAGCAAGTCACCCATCGGAATGGCGAATCGCGATTCTGAATCGCGACTTGGTGGGGCCCCTGTCAGCGCCGCCGTCCAGTCCATTGTCTCTTGTCCACGTGTGCAAATCGCGATTCCGTTTCGCGAGTCGCTAATCCGCATTGCAACTAGGCTGCTACTTTTGCAAAAAAATCATCGGCTATTAATATTAAAACATTTTTTTAATATGCTAATAATAAAAAATTTTGCCCCACTCCCTTGTTGTTTTTTCCTTTCTTTCGCTCTCTCCCTCAAGATTGTATAAAGTCCATCTGAAACTCAGATTACATTGTATTAATGTTATGCTCACCTATTTAATACTATCTCCATTCTTTTTTATTTGACGTTTTGGACAGACAAATGAACTTAAAAATAATTAGAAGATGATGTCCTAACGTTAAATATTTTGATCCTAGAGGTAGTATATCATCTACGGGTTTTATAATTTTTTTAGGATTAAATATGTGTATGTGCGTGAATGTATACAGACATGAAAAAATAATAGCGAGAAGCTTAAAAAAAGTAAGACGTGCTCACCTCACGGACCATTTATTGACTGGGTCAAGGCCTAAGAAGTATGATCAGCTCTGAGCTTCTGAGCAGTGGTCCCGTTGCGCTCGTCATCGGTCCATCTGGATAGCCTGGAGGACACCACGGAGGGTCAGAAAAAAAGGAAACAACTGACCATTTACTCATCATTTATCATTCCTCGTTGACCTAACCAACCTCTATGTCCACCCTTGGCCTTCCTCCGTCTTCCATTCCGTCCATGGCCATTTAGCTGGAGGGTGGGCGATGATTCAAGCTTGGCATCCGCAACTCCATCTTTGACGATAGGTATGCTGTATGCAGAGCGCGACCTTGCTTGTTCATGTACTACTTGTTACGATTTGTTTGGTTTCACTAGATCTCTGTGTGTTTCCTGTTTCCTGTTTTTTTTTTTTTAAACCTCGGTTTGAACCGGTTTCATTTTAAGCAGAGGAGAGCAGTTTTCACTCCGTTCCAAAAAGTTATCAATTTTGAGACGGAGGGAGTGCATAGTTATCAATTGCAAGCACGAGCTGTACAAAAACATCAGCAGCAATAGCAGAAAAGAAAGAGCAGACTGGTCAGGTTGTAGAGGGTGAGACAACAACAGCCAGTTTGGATGCAGCGGCCATACACAGCTCCGCTTCTTCTATATTATCATTAATTATTTGTAAAATATTACACACTCTGTTTTATTTTATTTTACCCTGATTAAACAGGGTCAAATAAAATGGAAAGGAGACTGATAAATCCTCTGCACCTTCTTTTTGATCCAAATAAAACGAATCGCTAACACAGGAGTTGCTTTCCTTTTTTATTTAGTTATTACGTCTCCACCATCTCTAATATAAGTGGAATTGGAAATCAATGTTCAGAACCCCATAGTTTTATGATCAGTTGTTTGAGTCGAAACCTCTGTTAATTAGACTGAAATTGAACTTTGGATTTAGCTGTCATCATTCATTTGAAGACGGAGGAGACATCTATTTTTCAAACAGATTGCCTGTGGGTTCGCTGCCAGAATTTCCATTCATACTGCTGTCTGGCAGAAAGGGAACGAAGAATAAAGGCTCAGGTACAAACTTATTCTGCTGTATCGATCATCTTCTACAGACTACAGTTATGAAACTAACCTTGTACAAACTTATTCAAGCCTGGCATCCGCAACTGCATCTTTGAAAAGTATGCTGTATGCAGAGCGCAACCTTGCTTGTTCATGTACTACTTCTTACGATTTGTTTGGTTTCACTAGATCTTTGTGTGTTTCCTGTTTTCTAGTTTCCAGTGCTCCACTTCTTCTATATTATCATTAAATAATTATTTGCGAAGTACTACTGAGATTGACCTTTGGATTCTCAAGGCGTTTGGAGTAGTACAAGGAGATCCAGATTCATCATTCATTTGAAGACGGAGGAGACGGCTATTTTTGCATCAGGTTGCCAGTTGTCTGGTTCGTTGCCGGAATTTCCAATCATACTGCCGACTAGTAGAAAGGCAACAGAGAATAAAGGCCCAGGTACAAACTTATTCTGCTGTATTGTCTTCTACAGACTACAGTTAGGAAGCACGTTTTTTCGAACTAAATTATCAAGCTTTTTAGTCAAAGCTAACCGGTTAATTTTGGGGATTTATTAATTTCACAGAATGAATCTTCGTGAAAACAAGGTGCCCGGAATGATCCAAGAGGCTGATAGGTTAAAGTGGACCGTGCACAGTAATCATAATGTAAGATGCTTCACAAAACGCGAGATTGAAATATTAACAAACAACTTTAGCACAGTTATCGGAAGAGGTGCATTTGGAGAAGTTTTTCAAGGAATTCTTGAGGACACAAGTATTGTTGCAGTGAAGAGGTTTGTTCATAATGTGAAAGAGAACTTTGCTAAAGAGTTGACTGTCTACAGTGAAATCAACCACAAAAATGTTGTTAAGCTCATGGGTTACTGTGTTGATGAAAGCGCACTAATGATGGTCACCGAGTATATCCCTAATGGAAATCTGAGTAATGTTCTTCACGAACAGATCAGCACTCCCATCCCTTTGGATATACGACTTAGGATTGCCACAGAGTGCGCAGAGGCATTGGCCTACATGCATTCTCACATGTATACACAAGTAATTCATGGTGACATCAAGCCTGATAATATTTTGTTGGATGGTAGCTTTAATGCCAAAATATCAGACTTCGGAATATCAAGGCTAGTTAACACGGATACTACACTATACACCAAAACTGTAATAGGAAGCATAGGCTACATGGACCCTTTGTTTGCTCGAGATGGACTTCTTACTGTCAAGAGTGATGTTTACAGTTTTGGTGTCGTCATCTTGGAACTGATCACTAGGAAAAGGGCAACAACAAAAGTTGGGCAAGGTAGCTTCATTGATCTATGCACCGCTGCTCTTTCAAGGGGAATTAGAGGGGTGAGAGAGATGCTTGATGTTGAAATCACCGGCCAAAATAACATGAAGACTCTTGAAGGGATTGCAAAGCTAGCCCGTGAATGCCTAAGGATGGAAAGGGATAGCCGTCCTGAGATGATAGATGTAGTTGTGCGTCTTCGGATGTTGGCAAAAGCTTTACGTCAGGGACAAGAACGCATTGATCTGTTCTTTTGGGCAAGGAAGAGTAAGCCATCACCTCCAGCTTTGGTGACCATTCCAGCTGCGCCAGCACAGACGGAGACGACAAGTGCCGTGGAAGTTGCTAGCACACCAGAGAGTCAACCCACCGAAGACCTGCAGGTGACGCGTTTCACATGGACGATTGAAAATTTCACACGACTCAATTTGAAGAAACTATACTCGGATGTGTTTGTCATTGGTGGGTACAAATGGTGAGCCCTAAAATCCCTTCACCGTAGGGTCCTGCCCTTCCCCTGTGACGCTTTTGAGTATTTATAATATCCGCTGATTTTCATGCAGGCGTGTGCTGATTTTCCCAAAGGGGAACAATGTGGACCAGTTGTCCATGTACTTGGATGTTGCGGACTCAGCTAACCTGCCAAATAACTGGAGCCGCTATGCTCAGTTTAGCCTGACTGTCATAAGCCAGATCCAGCCGAAGTATTCGATACGCAAAGGTATAACCTTGTTCATGATGTGCTAGGCCGCACCACGAATGTACACACATAAACGGGGGAATAAGTTAACACGTTAGAAATGTGAGGGGAGACCAAATATTGTAATAGAGAATGCATGCCAAAACAGAGCATATAACACAAAAATACTGGAACTCGAACACACTCTTATTCTCTGTTGGTCTGTCATTCTTTTTGAAAGAACTGTTGGACTGTCATTGTGATGGTGTATGAAAACAAGTAGCTACTTTTGAAGATTTTGGTCACACCAGGTGGAATGTTCCAGTTAACTTCATATTCTAACATTGATGACATGCATGGTTGCGATTATCCCTTCACGATGACTTTAATTGAGATAAAACTCATTAAATCTTTATTTATATTTAAGTAGAATAGATTCTGTACAGGATTCCTGACCTTGTAGTTGAGTATTATGTCTGAGTTCTAAAATTAAATTTTGTGTGTGTAAAATTGTAAAGAGGCCATACATATAGTTATGTCCAAAGTTGCTAGTTGCCCCCTCCTCCACCCGTGTACAGTTGAGACTAAATTGTTACCAATAGTAGTCCTCCAGTGTAGAAAGTTGGCAACTTCATTCATATCTTCATTAGTCGGTAAAAGTGGTTTAATGACAACAATTTATATGTTTGGTTGGTTATTAATTACAATGTGAAAGTAATCAGTTGCATAGTTAGGCTAATCTGCCATTTTCCCTTTTAATCAATTAAATTGAAATATTGAATGCTTTTTATTATCAATAATAACAATAGGTTAATGCTACATAATAGTTTATTGATGAATATAGCACCAATACACTGTTGCATTTCTTCCTGCAGAAACCCAGCATCAATTTACCGCTCGCGAGAGTGATTGGGGTTTCACATCCTTTATGCCCTTGGTTGAGCTCTATGGTCAGAGTAGAGGTTACCTTGTGAACGATACTTTTGTTGTGGAGGCCGAGGTTGCTCTCTGCAGAATGGACGACTATTGGACTTCTGACTCAAAAAAGGAAACTGGTTATGTTGGTTTGAAAAACCAAGGGGCTACCGGTTATATAAACTCTCTTCTACAAACATTGTATCACATACCTTACTTCAGGAAGGTGTGAGACATGCATATTGTAGACATTATCTCTGATCTGTTTCATCCATCTCAATTACATTTTCTTTCTGCTGTAAGGCTGTGTATCATATGCCAACCACTGAAAATGACATGCCATTTGGAAGTATTACCTTGGCGCTACAGAGCATTTTCTACAAGCTCCAGTATAATGACAGCAGTGTAGCTACAAAAGAGTTGACCAAATCTTTTGGGTGGGACACACATGATTCTTCCATGCAGCATGACGTACAAGAACTCAACAGAATTCTCTGCGAGAAACTTGAGGACAACATGAAGGTGACATATCTATTAGAAATTTGCATGTATTGTGCATGTTAACTTCTATTAACTTCACTTCTTCTTAGGGAACTGTTGTGGAAGGAACGATTGGGAAATTATTTGAGGGTCATAACATCAATTACATTGAGTGCATAAATGTTGACTGTAAATCTAGAAGGAAGGAGTCATTTTATGGTATGTGTACTGTTTTTGTTACTGGGATCCACATCATTTGCGCGGCATTCTTTCTTGACTAGCTAGTGATTTATGCCCTTGCAGACCTTCAGCTTGATGTCAAAGGTTGTCATGACGTGTATTCCTCCTTTGATAAATATGTTGAAGTTGAGCGCCTAGAGGGTGATGACAAGTACCACGCAGAGAATCATGGTTTGCAGGTAACTTAATATCCTGCTTTCACATTAGGATGGGAACTTGAATTTTATAGTTTTATTAGGAGTAAAACTCGTGGACCACAATAAATTCATCTACAGTGACAATATATATAACCACGTAACGAGTCAGCAAACTGCATACCACGTACCTTAAATATTTTTTTTGACCAAGACGTACCTTAAATATTTTGATGAATGAAGTTTGTATTGGTACCTTTTTTTTTTTCCTTTCTGCTCATCCTGAACTGACTTGGTGGTTGGATCTTATTTTGATAACACAGGATGCAAAAAAGGGAGTTCTTTTCCTTGATGTCCCCCCTGTTTTGCAACTTCATTTGAAGCGTTTTGAGTATAATTATGTGACAGATACCATGGTTAAGGTTTGTTCTTTTGATTACTTCACGCTTTTTTGGTCTTGTCCAATTAGTTATATTATTCATGTAAATGTAGATCTGCTACTCCCAAATCATCTCAAGTAGGGTGTGTTCAGTGTTTCTTGTAACATGTAAAACTGCTAACCACAATATTGAGCTATTATTCTCAAATCAGAATGTTTTGAATATTGCATATTTTTTTTGATGAAATATTGCATATTTTCTCCATTAAAGTTTGAGGTTGTCATCTCTGTTATGTTTGCACAGATCAATGATCGCTATGAGTACCCTCTCCAACTCGATCTGGATAAAGATGGTGGCAAATACCTTTCCCCAGATGCAGATCGAAGTACACGAAACCTTTACACTCTTCACAGGTAATGACTTCTAGTTACTCAGACCGCGCACTGTAATATCTATTTATGGCTTTAGGATCAAATAACTGTTTACCAGATCATGAGTGACCATGCAGTGTAATAGTAACAAAGCCTATAGATCTTTGCTACTAAATGCAGCTGTGCAGTGTGTAATGTAGTGTATCGAGGATAGTAGGGTAGTTTTGTGTTGTGTGGTTCCATACATGCATCAAAAAGATTTATGTATCACTCCGCTCCAGACTTTTCTGCAGGGTCCCATCTTTTGTACACTTATGCTGTTCATCTGCTTTTATTCAGTGTTCTTGTTCATAGTGATGAGGCACCTGGTGGTCACTACTATGCTTTCATACGGCCAACTCTATCTCGACAATGGTAAACTAATTTGTTGACTTATTTTTATGCCATATCATAATTGCTTAAGTATTTTCTACAGAGTATATTTTGTTGCATTTTTCTTGCACATAACCACGTGGTCATTGAACAAGATTTAACAAACATGTTTGAATACGAGAACCAAACTTAGCTGACTACATGGTATGGTTGCTACATGCTGGTAATACCTTTATTCTATTCTACCATGAGCGTCAGGTTTACAATTTATAATAATTGCAATCTCGAAAACGGTATGCATACTCCCTCCGTTCCCAAATTTTATCATCTTTTAGTTAAAAAAACTAAAAGATGACAAACTTTTTGGGACGGAGGGAGTATATCTTTGGTGACCAATGTCAATGCTCCATTTCAAGTTCTTCGTGTCTCTTTTTCTCTTTACCAGTTTGGTGTTGGAAAATCGTCCACTTAATTAGTTGTTTCTGGGACGTACAGTTTCCAGTTTGTAACTATGACCATTGAGCTATTACAGGAGTTAAGTGTTAAGGTATCCTCAATATTTTACATAATTACACCCTTGACTGCTCGTTCTATACAAACCTACATGCATGCACCGTGCAGTTACTCCTTGTTCAGTTCATGTTTTTGATGCAATGGGAATGGATGGAGTTTAGCAGGTATAGTTTAATCACACTATGGCACTTCCAATGAAACGATCAGTTCCTTAGGAGTTATGGAAATCCCTCTTTACTTGGTCGCATATGCAACCGGGCCCTCTAATGATTCATTTGGACTGGTGTTTCACTAGTGTGGATTGGCTTGCTCACTTTCCCAATACCCAGATGACGGCTTTATCGCACTCAGTTTCTGATCATATACCGCTGCTAGTTGAGATTGGCACATCTATCCCCCACTCGCCTGTCTTCTGTTTTGAAAACTTTTGGACAAAAGTATCGGGTTTCTCTAATGTAGTGGCTAACAGTTGGATGTCTCCAATTTACCGAGCTAACTCGGCGGCTCTTGTCTCGGCTAAATTGAAGAGGCTGCGGAAAACACTTAGTATTTGTAGTCAGTCAATTGCAAAGTTGCCGACTACTATTAAGCATTGTCAAGAAACCCTATAGGCCTTGAATGTCTTAGAGGAAAAGAGACCCCTCTACCTGCTAGAATGGAATTTCTGAGTTATCCTCAAACGGCATATTAATGAACTGCTAAGGTTTCAGATAGAATACTAGAAAAAACGTTATACAGTTTGTTGGACCAAGCTTGGCGATCAGTTCACTAAGTTCTTTCATGCTGCAACAACTGAACACAATCGTTGCAATACTATTGTGATACCAGCGCCTTCCATGCCGCATCGTCGGACGGGTGCACCATCACTCTGTTGTTCCCACGTACACCTTCTTTGTGTCACTTCATGTGTCTGGTAGTTCTTCTTGAGAGAAATAACCGCTTCAACCGAGGTGTGACATACACGTAATGAAGCTACTTATGTGCGGCTTCGGTTTTCACATTTCCACCATTGTCATTAACAACTTCGACAAACCCCGATTTCACATTTTAAACATTTGTTCTGTTTGACATGCTCTTTCCAGAAAAGCATGCAGTTGTCTGGGCACACATATTTCATACCAAGACCGGAATACTATTTCTTCAACTGATACATATTTTTGGGCACTTTATGCAGTCGTGAAAGGATATCGCTGATCAATTTGATAAAGTCGTTGTAGCAGTTATTGAAGAAGAAATACTTAGACTTAATTGTCATAAGTCTGATCATGAAAGTAAGAAGAGTCACTTCTATGTGTTCATGCAACGACTCTCCTGAAGCTTTGTGAAGCTTGAAGAACTTTTCAGTCTCCGTTGTAGGAGGATCCTTTGTCAACTCAAAATTGTATTGTTTCAAGCATTTCGTCCATCCTAGTGACACCCGTGCCATCAGCAACCACTCGATGTTCGACTGTTTGAGAAGTTATCTCACCGTGAAAGGTCTACAACTCATAACGTGACATAAAACCATTTCGACACAAGTGTTTTGAAACTGTCACATTGTCCAAACACTTTGTATTCTGGCATCTTCTACATGGGCATCACACTTTATTTATACTTCGTTTTAAGTCACAACCCTACATATACTGGGAAGGATATGTTCTAAAAACCCACATAAGAGTGACCGAGAGGAACATTTTTATGACAAGATGTGAGATCCGAATCCAGATGAAATTTTGGTAGCATAACCCTGCTGTTCTCCAACTACACGACCAAATATGGTGCAGTGAAGAACATTAGGGTTACGCTGTTGAAATCTCGTCTGAATTCGGACCCCACGTCTTGTCATAAGCATGCTCCCTCTGTGGGAAGTACTCGTTCGAAACAGGTGACACATAGTATAGGTTGCATTAATAATTTTTAAGTCATTTACAAGAGAGAGGAAAGAATGAGGGAGAGAGGGGGAAGAGTAGGAGGTTGTCGTGTTCGCACGCCAATGAAGTGGGTCAGAGATTAACCTGTCTCGTCAGGGCCCACCGTCCACGCGCGGGCGCTTGGTGTCCTCATCGGCGCCATTCGCCTCCTTGCCTGTCTCGAGGTAACCTGTCTCGTCGGGTCCCACCGTCCACGCGCGGGCGCTTGGTGTCCTCACCGGCGCCGTTCGCCTCCTTGCCTGTCTCGACCTCCTCGAGCTCCCTCTTGAGATCAATTTCGACTCGATTCAACGGTCGGAGACTGCTCCTACTTACAATGGCCGTCCTACTTACGACGGCCCAGTTCAGGAATGTTGTAAATAACATGTTATATATAGCTCATACGACGATGTATATAGCTAATCGTCGTCACGAAAATAATTTTACAATCAATCAACTAAACAACTAATTAAACACAACTAATGAAAACATCTAATTAAACGATCAATCAATTAAAATACTAATCAAATAATTAATCAATTAAACTATTAATGAAACGATTAATCAACTAATACATTAATTAGGCAATTAAACATTTAATCAACTAATAAACCATTTAATCAACTAACAAAACAATTAATCAACTAAGAAATATTTCAACTACTAATTAAACATTTAATCAACTAATAAACCATTTAATAAACTAATTCAATAATTAATCAACTGAAAATATTTAATTGAAAACATAATTAATTAAACATTTAATCAGCTAATAAACCATTTAATCAATTAATTCAACAATTAATCAACTAAAACAATGTTCAATCAACTAATTAATCAAACTAATGTACTAGTTTAACTAACTAATCAACTAAACCACATAATTCAAATAATTAACCACTAATTTAAACAAAAAAAATAGGGTTTGGAAGGTAGAGGTGGATCCGGGAGGTCGGGGTGGGAGGTGGGGGCGCACACGGTGAGGAGGAGGGTGGGGACGGTGGTGAGGGGTTGGGCGGCGCCGGGGAGGAGTGGGCGACGTCAAGGAGGAGGTGGAGGAGGGGGTGGGGGGGGGGTTGCAACGGCGGTGAGGAGGAGGCAACACCAGAGAGGAGGGGGGCATCACCGTGGAGGAGGTGGGGGCGGCGACGGGGAGGAGGGAGAGGAGAGGGGTGGCGTCACAGGGGAGGAGGGAGGCGACGCGGGGGGAGGAGAGGGAGGAGGGAGGCGGCGCTTGACCTTATTCAAGTGGCGAGGGCTCCGTCGACGGGCGACGACGGCAACATCGGCGAGGAGTGTGAGAGAAAGATTGAGCGCGTTGGGTCGGGCTGGGTATATAGCTAAAGTTAACGATGGGCCTACCGTCGTAACTAAGGACTTTATTTATCACGATGGGCGAGGTCGCCATAAATAAACACCTTACTTACGATGGCCTAGGTCAACCATCGTAAATAGGCCCTTATTTACGACGGCTATACTAGGTTGACGTAAATAAAATTATTTACGATGGCTTGCCCTGTGGCCATTGTAAATAATTTTGACCGTCGTAAATTTGACTTTTCCTGTATTGTTTCCATAGATAAACTTTAAAGTGGTAGATAAGGAACAAACTTTAAAGTTAGCAACTTGATGGAAGAAAGGTCCCACAGAAAAAGGTAAAGAGCCAAGTTCCTTTGTACAGCTCTACTTCGTCTCGAGGACCCTAGATCTCAGTTTCTTCCTTGGTACCCTAGATGTTCGTACCCTAGATGTTCGTACGCCTTGTAACCCCTTTGCAATGTGCCGCTTTACCGTTTCCAATCAATCTACCGTCCTTTGAATCAATCCTAATACTCACAGATCCTTCAATGGATCGTTTAAGCATACAACACTAGGATTTCCTCCAACAAAACCGGGGGTTTGCGTTTTTTACTCTTAATTTAATTGATATGATAAAAATCTTTTTATGTCGAGCAATTTGCCGATCTTATTTTCTTTTTATGCATGTCATCCTCAGGTACAAATTTGATGATGAGTGTGTTACAAAAGAGGACCCTAAGAAAGCCCTTGAAGAGCAATATGGGGGTGAGGAAGAGGTAAGTTCTGCTAAAAATTTGCTATACAAAGAAAACATTTGTCAACACCTTCAATTTCATCTACTTATTGATATTGTGATGTTTCTCTCTTTTGGTTTTAATGGTTACACCAAATAAATCTTGGTTTCAATAACGCCCGATTTAAATTCACAAAGAATTCAAATGCATATATGCTTGTTTACATCCGCGAGAATGACATGGAGAAAATAATGTGCACTGTTGATGAAAAAGACATTGCCGAACATTTAAGGGTATGTACATCTGTAGTATCCCCCCCCCCCCCCCCCAACAAAACCGGGGGTTTGCGTTTTTTACTCTTAATTTAATTGATATGATAAAAATCTTTTTATGTCGAGCAATTTGCCGATCTTATTTTCTTTTTATGCATGTCATCCTCAGGTACAAATTTGATGATGAGTGTGTTACAAAAGAGGACCCTAAGAAAGCCCTTGAAGAGCAATATGGGGGTGAGGAAGAGGTAAGTTCTGCTAAAAATTTGCTATACAAAGAAAACATTTGTCAACACCTTCAATTTCATCTACTTATTGATATTGTGATGTTTCTCTCTTTTGGTTTTAATGGTTACACCAAATAAATCTTGGTTTCAATAACGCCCGATTTAAATTCACAAAGAATTCAAATGCATATATGCTTGTTTACATCCGCGAGAATGACATGGAGAAAATAATGTGCACTGTTGATGAAAAAGACATTGCCGAACATTTAAGGGTATGTACATCTGTAGTATCCCCCCCCCCCCCCCCCCCCCCCCCCATTTTGATACCATGAACTTTATTTTGTTAAGGTTTGGCTGAATATTGTGGATTTACAGATAAGGTTGAAGAAGGATCAAGAAGAGAAGAAACACAAAAAGAAAGAAAAAGCTGAAGCTCGTCTCTATACTATCATTAAGGTCTTGATCTATGTTTCTTTACTATTCCCCAAACAATTTGAATCCTTGAGTTTTTCTTTTTATAGTGCTCAATTTGGACTAAAAATCTAGGTAGCTCGAGATGAGGATCTGAAGGAGCAAATTGGGAAGAATACATATTTTGACTTGGTAGACCATGACAAAGTTCGTAGTTTCCGAATACAGAAGCAATTGCCGTTTAGTTCATTCAAGGTAATGTCCCATAACTTTAAAATTGTTAGGTTTCATTTCTAGCCGACCCCAACTTGTTTGGGACAAAGGCTTGGTTGTTGTTGTAAGGTAATGTCCCAGAACTTTACCTATATTTTTTTGTTTGCAATTTTGCTAGGTGATCTCAAATCTCAATTGGAGATTACGGAGAGTCCTAGTTAGATTAGAGTTATGAGTCCTAGTCCTAATAGGAATAGAGTTAGAGTCCTAAGAGGAGTCAAAATCTATTGTAATCTGACCATATAAAGCCCCCAACCCCATAGGAATATATGCACCTCATACAGTTAACCCTAATCCTCCATTTGAGAATCGCGAAATTATAACAATTTAGTATCAAAGCTAGGGTTAGGGATACTATTCGCCCCTCTCGAGAGGGGTCGTGCTCCGGGGGGGGGGGGGGGGGGGGGGGGGGGTGGCCAACAAGGGGTGAAGGCGTCGCAGGTGCGAGCAAATCGCATCAAGGCGGCCTGAATAGAGCAAGATTAGGATGAGGAAGGCGTGGATCGGGGCGTACCTCGTCGGGTCGGGCGTGACCGGGGTAGAATCCGACAAGGCCCCTACAAATCGAGCTCAATTTGTAGTAGGACTACACAGATCTGCAGTGGATCTGATGTGCAGGGGAGCTTGGATCCCCAGCTGGCAGCGTGTCCGGGATCAAGGAACAAGCCGACACAGGAGGTGTGTGCTTGAGCGGCGTGCTCTGGCACTAAGTGCATACGAGCGGAGTCGCTGCTCGGTGAGGACGGCTTCAGCCTCATGCAAATCAGAGTCGAGGGGACTTCGAGTGGCTTATTTGAAAATGAAGGAAGAAACCAAGCTCCAGGACGGGGCACACAGAGATGGAGGCTCATGGCGGCGTGACGTACGACTCGGGAAAGGTAGCAGAAGATTCAAGAGAGGCGACGCTTGGGTGGAGGCAACGCTAAGTGGGTGCGCTCTATTGACCCTCAGAACAAGAAGAACATAGGAAGACTTGTTGGTCTGGTGGGCTATCTGAGCTTGCGAGAGGGCTGCTTCGTGTGGGCCAAACTGAACGGCTTGGGCTGGGCTAGAGGAAGATATAGGTCGTCCCTGACTTCATATGGATAAGAAAGGAGCGTCATCATGGTCTCGTCGTGTGGGACGTTCTCAAGGAGACATCAACGCCATCAAGTACAACTCCATCATGCACGCAACTGACTGTGGTTTTGAGTCCCATCGTGGTTGCAGGAGATTGTGAGTTCGATTCCCACCGCGCGCACGACCGAATTTGGGTTGGAGCCCCATTGTGGTTGTGGGGAGATTTTGGGTTCGGGTCCCATCATTATCCCAATAGGAGGCTTTGGCACATGGGAGATAATAGAGTGCATGAAGCCAACAAGCACGAGTGGACACGCGATGGTGAGCATGCAAAAGTGATTGAAGACGGAGCGGTAGCTCAAATCGGGAGGATCTGGAGTGTGCGGGACTCAACAATCTTCTCCTATGGCGGCTCGAATATGCAGGGAGGCTCGGTGAGAGGAAGGCTCATGATGTGAGGGAGCAACTACGATATCATGACGACTCCATATAGCAAGGACTCGACAGTGGACATAGCAGAACATGTCAAGGATGAGACGAGCATAAGCGTCAAGATCAGGAGGGGTTTGTTGGATTATCCTGGAGGTTGTGGGCTGCTGGTTTGCTTCGGGGTGTAAGATGTTGAGATCAGTGGGGAGAATGTTAGGTGATCTCAACAGGAGATTAGGGAGAGTTCTAGTTAGATTAGAGTTAGGAGTCCTACCTTGGAACCTTTCAGGATCACTTGCTCACATACACGCACATATACGAGGAAGTTGATAATAACCGAGACAAACAACAATGGCAACAAATGCCACCGGCGACATACGCCGTATTGCCTTTGTATTGCTTGGACACACGATCTTGCAAGGCTACAAATGCCCATCGACGCTCGAGGCCGAACACACTCAACTCGGCACTCAGTAAGCTGGCAACACATGCCCGACGATAACGAATGCCATTAGTGTCAGAGCCCGCAACTCCACACACACCCTACACCCTATGCTTCAACACACAGCCTCCAACTTATATAGCATACAACAGCACACATGTAACTGCTGCTGCTCTTCACGCCTGCATGCATCTGAAGTAGTCTTGTACAACTGCATGCATCCATGCATGTTGATCTAGTCGTGTTGCATGACCTTGTTGCTTGTGGACTGCGTGCATCGTACACAAACTGGCCGACCTCTCACATACGACGTGGCCATCATCGTTAACGTGCCCACTTCCCTTTGCATACGTCAGCTTGGACTGATGCACATGCAGCTTGGAGCAATGGACTCCACCACACATGATCCATCGGCCTTCTCTGATCACTCATCAGCAACCATTGGTTTCTCTATGGCAACGGCTCCATCTCAGCTAGCACTTGCTGTTCCACGCGACACACGCACTAATAGCTCTAACAAACACACGTACGTATACGACCAACGCGCACACACACAACACCGATGCCCATGGCGTAACGTGCCCGCTACTCGCGCGCGTCGCGCACGCCCGTGACACGCTGTGGCATGGTTTATTCTAACATCCTTGTCCTAATAGGAGTTGAGTTAGAATCCTAAGATGAGTCAAGATCTGTTGTAACCAGGCTATATTGTCACGTGGGTCACGCCACGACCATATTATGGTCATGCTGGCTAAATTAGATTAGTTGGAGATATATTATTAGTTTTCATAGATTAATTTTAGAAATAAAGAATAAAGAGTCATAATAGATTAGTTTTTATGTTTAGAGATAGAGTCCTACTTTTGATTATGTAATCTGCAGACCGACTATATATTGTGTCCGACACAGAACAAATTAGTCAAGCAAGAATTATATTCTAAGAGAACTCATCTCTTTACTCCTGCTCCTGTTCATCGGCGACACAGCGGCGGTGCCGGCAATCAGGCGGCACATTCGGCGGTGTTCTCGAGAACGCTTGTGACAATTCGATATCAGAGCAAATAATCGATGACGACGCTGCAATGGATGTTGCATTCGACGCTCCAAGCGATCTCTATGTCTATGTGCGAACAGATCTCCAAAGTCACCACGGCCGTACAAGAGATCATTGAACTGGCGAAGCAAAATTCTGCGATTCTAAACGATGTTTTCGATTTGGAATTTTGCGCCTCGCTCGACATGGAATACGTTTCAATACCCTCAGTTGGTGACGGTTTCACTGCAGAACTGAAAAAAAAACATGAAGACGTTGCTCGCGCATTCAAGCGCCACTCACTTCACGTCAACAGCCATCCACAACCTCTTTCTGACTTTCGATCCCCTAGGCGGCACGACAATCGTCTCCATCGCATCCATGCCGGTCAGCTCCTCCCTAGACAAAGCCGCGAACGCCCGCGCCCTGCTCCGACTTTCCTCCAAGTACGTCGCCACCATCACATGGATCAACGCTACTGTCTGGTGCCGCGACGACGACCGCGACCGGATCCATCTGCCGCCGCCAGGAAGATGTGGCCGCGCTCCGCGCCAACTTTCGCGCGCCATCCCAAGCCCTCGACTTCGCAGCGCGACGACCTCCGACCTGGTGCGCCGCTGCGCGTCTCTTGCTCCCTCGACGACAGCGACCTCATCCCCGCCGCCAACGCCGCGTCATCACTCGTCCACACTTGTGGCAGCAAGGGACTCCACTCGGGTTCAAGACGAGGGAGGTTGGCGACAAATCCATCTTCTCCGCGGATACGACCCTCACGAACACGCCTCTCACCAGATCTCTTGTCGATAGTGATGCAGTTATACGTGGCATGCGGATCCACCACATTCGACATCGTCGCGTCCATCTCCGCGCAACCACGATGGCTGGTGAGTGCTCAGGTGTGGCTGCGGCAGATAGGCGAGGCTGCTACGTGCCGGTGCACCTGACGCCTCGCGTCCTCTCAGTCCAATTCTGGACAAGACGGCAAGGCAGGCTGGCAACCAGCTCCGCTTGACAGTGTATAGGCACTGTCGCCCGTGCTCCCGTCATGATGCGAGGCCAACACATCTGGAGCGCCCGCCTCTTCAGCTACGACCTGACCCAGGCAGTGCGATTTCGATGGCCAACAACGTCGCCCTCGTCTCTGCCATGAGGGCGCCTCCTGGTACCATCCCTTTCCTCGTCATACCCATGTCTGTTCCTGGCGGCACAGGTGATGGCAGGCCCATGATTCAGCCGATTGTGGTGTGAATGGTCCCGCCGCAGACAGGAGCTGGCAGCGCAACCAACTAGCTGGATCGTTACTGGGCATCCCCAACCAATCCTGAATTCATGGGCAACTTCCGGCACCAAGCTGTCTACGACACATGTCAGGTTGTCGGTGGCGGGAAAGCACAGTACCAGCAGCCAAGTGGTCACCAAGACAGATGGAGAGGTCATCAAGTCATTCAACCTGGGCGGCATGGGCTGTAGCGTGAGGCTCGTCGCTAGTGTTTTGAAATCTCGCCTGGACGCCTAGGCGCCCGCCGGCCGTCGGGACGCCTAGGCGCTTAGGCGAGCGCCAGGCGAGGATCTGTAATACACCGTAGAGGAGGGCTTGGGTCTAAATGAGCGAACGACGACGGCGAATCTGAGTGCGGCGGCGGCGGTACTGAGGGCAGGGACGGGCGACGGCTGCAGAGCTGAGGACAGGGACAAGCGGTGGCAGTGGAAGTGAAGGCAGGGCGGGTGGCGGCGGCGGCGCAGAGATGCCGGTCAGTTCGGTAGATGTGTTGGGCGGAGGAAGAAGGGCGAACAACGCCTAATGGGCCTAAACGCGACTCGGCCCAATTGATGTCAAGCGTTGGATGGGATCCAACGGTCCATTTTTCAGATTAGGGACACTATAAAGACATGCCCTTACCTTCCAAACCCTAACTTTTCTTCCTCCCCACCTCTCCTCTCTCACCAGCCCGCGGCGGCGACCAGCGGCGGCGACGACGACGACAGCTAGCGGGCGGCAGGGACGAAACAGAGACGGCAGGGACGGCGGAGACAGTGGCGGCAGGCGGAGGCGGCGGCGACGACGACGACCAGGCGAGGCGAGCCGGCCTGGCGTCCTCCTGCCACCGACTGGACGCCTAGTCGGCGCCTAGGCGTCGCCTCAAAAACGCTGCTCGTCGCCTTGGACCTCGCTCGTGACATGCTGCAGGCATACCCGTCGTGCTCTTCCTATGTTCAATTTCATGGAACACGACCACCAGAGTTTGTTCAGCACAAGAATGACATCATCATCTAAGCTCGAGGACGAGCTTTTCGTAAGGGAGAGAGAGATGTCACGTGGATCACGCCGCGGCCAGATTATGGTCATGCTGGCTAAATTAGATTAGTTGGAGATCTATTATTAGTTTCCACAGATTAATTTTAGAAATAAAGAATAAAAAGTCCTAATAGATTAGATTCCATGTTTAGAGATAGAGTTCAAGATAGAGTCCTAATTTCCATTATGTAATATGCAGACCAGCTATATATTGTGGCCGGCGCGGAATAAATTAGTCAAGCAAGAATTATAGTCCAAGAGAACTCATCTCTTTACTTTTGCTCTTGTTCATCGGCGATGCAGCGGCGGCGCCGCCGATCAGGCGGCAGGTTCGGCGGCATTCCCGAGAATGCTGGTGACATATATAATTCTCCCAACCCCATTAGAATAGATGCATCTCCTACAATTAATCCCTAGCCCCCGGTTGGAGAATCCCAGAATTAGAGCAAATTCCTTATAGTAACTTTTGAAAACAGAATTTGGGATATAATTTTATTACTTCTGTGTGGAATTGAGTTCAAAATTGGTTTCTTGATTATTGTTAAATAATATGTTTAATAGGAGGAGGTTGCCAAGGAGTATGGCATCCCTGTGCAGTTCCAGCGTTTCTGGTTCTGGGCTAAGAGGCAGAACCATACATATCGCCCTAATCGTCCATTGACCCCTCATGAGGAAACACAGTCTGTAAGTTATTCATTACCATGAAGCATCGGACCTGGTAGATTTATTCTGCAGATACTTTAGAAAGTGATGCTTCTAACTTGCATTTTGTAATTCACATACCGATATTAAAAATAATGAAAATAAGAACGGAAAGTGACTAAAATAGGGAGTATAAACTAATATTTGTTTAAAAGGATCACAGTTGATTGTAAGGTAATTGGTGATGAACTAATATGCAGATTTTCCATGTGCAAATATAAAAATTCTGATGTCATTTCTGTGATAAAGGTATATGAGTTCATGTCATGAATTCTGTTAACGTTCTGTGTTATGAGCGATGTCATGTTATGATACTTGTAAAAGAGGAATGCCACAGAAAACGTTACAGCTATCATTATTTTCCGACATCGTGCCACTTTTAAAAATCTCCTTTGGATTTGTCACACTTTTCATAATAATATTCGGTATAAATGGCAGGAATGTATTTGACTGGATATTCTTAAGAAAAGAAGGCCAGTTTTGAGAGAAATTGTTATGCTGAGCTGATACAAGTTTCTTGCTTTTCAAAATAAACTCAGTTGTTTGGGTGGGTAGCAAGAATTGTTAAGAATGTAGAAGATCTTTGCTATTTATATATGGAACCTTTCCAAGTGCTGTTCACACTTCAATTTTTTGTGAAGACCTATTTTTCCTGATATATTTTTCTGTTTTACAGGTGGGACAACTGAGAGAGGTATCAAATAAGGCACATAATGCTGAGCTGAAGCTGTTTTTGGAAGTAGACCTTGGGCTGGTAATAATATGCTGACTTTGTGCTTTGCTTCCTCTTGCATATTTCTTGTATGATGTGTTCTGTGGCATTGAGCTACAAAGTGCTTACCTATCTCTGTTTACCCTCTTAGGATTTGCGGCCTCTCGCTCCTCCTGAAAAGTGCAAGGAAGATATTCTTCTTTTCTTCAAATTATACGACCCAGAAAGGGAACAACTTCGGTACATCTTCTATTGAACTGGCAGAAGCATTACATTTTCTTAAGTGCCACTTCATCATCCTTTCTTAAAATCAGAATCATATATGTGATTATCTACATTCTTTCATTGATTTAGTTTTGTCGGACGGCTTTTCGTGAAGGCCTTGGGCAAGCCTTTGGAAATCCTTGCAAAATTAAATGAAATGGCTGGACTTCCTCCAAATGAAGACATTGAAATTTATGAAGCAAGTTTTATATTCATGATTTACTGTTGTCCAGATGACAAATCCTTAGCATTTTCTGTTTCTTCATATGGCCTCACGACGAACGTTGTGCTTAATTTGTTGCAATTTTATGTGCAGGAAATTAAGTTTGAGCCAATTGTTATGTGTGAAGTCATAGACAAGAAACGTCCTTTCCGTTTTAGTCAGGTTTGTCAATGTGCTTCTTCTATCCAAAGAGCTGCTTAGAGGGGGCATATATATTATATATTGAATTGTTAACAAATTTCTCAATAATGTAGCTTGAAGACGGGGATATTATCTGCTTTCAAAGATCACCGAAAGCATGCTTAGAAACACAAGTGCGATATCTAGATGTTCCTTCATTTTTGGAGTATGTCCATAATAGGCAGGTATGTTAAGTTACATATCCAACTCAATTTGATACTTTGTACTGTGCATACAAGACTGTTTACTTGTTCGTCCAATTCTCATGCCATCCTTTGTTGGTTCGCTACTATTGCAGTGCCAATTTGCCTTATCTATTGGTAGCTAGTGTTATTCTGCATTATTGTCATACCCGTTTCATGTAAAAGAAACCAAACACATTCCCGTATATGTCAGATCAGTTAAATCATACACGAGATGACAAAAGTGGTATACCATATAATAAAAACCAAGTTCAAAGTAATTACTCGGTACATGAATGACTCATAGGTCCAAAAAAAGATACATAACAACGGATAATTAAACGCGGAGCTTCATAACATGCGTTGTCCGGGGGCACACCAGGCTAGTACTGAGCATCTAGATCGAAGTCACCGTCTTCATTGTACTCCACTCTGTCTCCGTAGCCTGAGCAATAGTTATATCCAACAAAAAAGACAACAAAACGCATGAGTACATAGAGTACTCAACAAGTGTGGAAAAAGTGCTAAAAAAAGTGTGGAAAATATATAACTTGAAAGCAAAATCAAGGAAGCCTGACTCGTATTTGTTATGAATGAGGCTTGTATTATTCAGGAGGACGGAGGCCTCTATAAATAGATGTACAGGGATGGTCAATAAACATAGAAACCCTTATGCAAAAGGGAAATATAAAAACATACCCCTACACCTCTAACACCCCCCCTTCTCAAACTCAAGGTGTGTCACGAACACTGAGTTTGGAGAGATAAAAACAATGCTAAGCTCTGGTCTGTGCCTTCGTGAAGAAATCAGCTAGCTGAAGCTCTGAAGGCACATACTGAAGATCAACAACACCAGCATGTACATGCGCTCGTGTATAAGAAGCATCAACACCAATATGCTTGGTAAGCTCATGCTTGACCGGATCACGAGCAATGCTGATAGCACCTGTACTGTAAGATAAAAGGGGAGTCGACATACCAACAGAAACACCAAAGTCCTCAAGCAACCACCGTAACCAAGTCACCTCTGCACTCACAAGAGTCATAGCACGCAACTCAGCCTCTGCAATCGAACGAGAAACTGCTACCTGTTTCTTAGTCTTCCAAGCAATAAGGGAACCACCAAGAAAAACACAATAGGCAGAAAGAGATCGACGGTCAGAGGTATCACTAGCCCAAGTAGCATCAGAATATGTTTTGAGCTGTAGAGAGCTAGAGCGTGAAAAGAACAGGCGTCTACAGATAGTCCCACGAAGATAACGCAAGACACGAAGCAAGTGACTATAGTGAACCTGGGTGGGAGCAGAAACAAACTGACTCAGAATGTGAACAGAGTACAAAATATCAGGACGAGTGACACCATAAAGAGACTCCCTATAATATCCCGGTAACGAGTAGGATCTTCAAGAGGCTCACCATCAGTGGCCCGAAGATGGACATTGAGTTCCATGGGAGTCTCAACAGTCCGGTGATCAGTAAGAGAAGCCCGATCAAGAAGATCCTGAATGTACTTTTCTTGAGACAGATAAATTCCCTCAGAAGAGGAGGAAACCTCAATCCCAAGAAAATAGCGAAGAGGACCAAGATCGGACATAAGAAACTGTTCACTGAGACGGGCCTTCACAAAGGCTATGTACTCTGAATCATCTCCGGTGATGATCATATCATCAACATAGAGAAGAAGAAGAAGAGTGCGGCCACGTGACGAAGTATGCACAAAAAACGCTGGCAGAGAAACCAGCAGCAGTGACCACAGACGCAAAACGCTGAAACCAAGCACGAGGAGCCTGCTTAAGGCCATAAAGAGAACGCCGAAGACGACATACCATACCCTCAGGAACAGAATACCCAGGTGGTGGCTGCATATAGACCTCCTCACGCAGCTCTCCATTAAGAAAAGCATTCTTTACATCAAGCTGAGAGATGGACCAATCACGAACAGAGGCCACAACAAGCAGAGTACGAACTGTGGTCATATGAGCGACAGGAGCAAATGTCTCATCATAGTCACGACCATGTTCCTGCTGGAAACCACGGGCAACTAATCGAGCCTTATATCGCTCAAGTGAACCATCCGAGCGTGTCTTAACCTTATAAACCCACTTACAGGTGATGGGCCGAACACGTGGGGGACAGGGCACAAGTTCCCACGTGCCAGTGCGCTCGAGAGCAGCAATCTCCTCAGCCATCGCATGCTGCCATTCCTGATGAGGAACAACATCACGACACGTAGTCGGCTCAGGAAGAGCAGTAGCAGCAAAACTAGAAGGAGAGTACTGATCAGGAGGCTGGCGAGAACGATGACCTCGTCCAAGGGGCTGCTCAGGAGAAGAATCATCAGAAGGAGATGATTCCTCAGGAGAAGAAGGCGTATTCGGAGAGTCAGATTGAGTTGGAGAAGCTGAGACATCAGATGAATCAACTGGAGTAGACAACTCATCAGAAGAAGATGACACATCTGTAGGAGGCACAACTCGTCGAGTATAGACTTGCGTCACCGGAGCCTTCAAAGCATAATCAGGAACCATCGAAGAAGGTTCCGAAGGAGAGGAGGTCATTGATGGAGGTACTGAGTGTGAGGGAGAAACACTCACAACTGGAGCATCAGGAAGGAAAAGGAACGAATTAGGATCAATCACCAATACAGAAGAAGTATCAGAAGATGGTCGGGGATAGAAATGACGTGTCTCATCAAAAACAACATCCCGTGAAATTCTCATTCGTCGACCAACTGGATCCCAACAACGATATCCCTTATGCTCCGAGTTGTAGCCTAAGAAAACACACTCAACGCGCTCACGTGGTGCAAGCAACACGCAGCACACACAGCCAAAGAGACGAAGACTGGTGTAATCAGGCATCTTGCCTGTAAGGCGCTCAAAGGGAATTCCACCTTTAAGGGTAGATAATGTCTGAATGTTAATTAAGAAAGTGGCTGTAGAAACAGCCGCAGCCCAGAAATGAGGTGGAATGGAAGAGGCAATCAGAAGAGTGCGAGCTGTCTCAAGGAGATGTCGATGCTTGCGCTCTGCAATGCCATTCTGAGCATGAGCACCTAGACAAGAGAATTGTGCAAGTGTTCCTTGCTCAAAAAGAAAATGACGAAGAGCATTGGATAGATACTCACCAGCGGAGTCAGCTCGAAAAATACGAATAGAGGTGTCAAATTGAGTACGGACCATAGTCGAGAATGATTTATAGATAGATAACGCCTCACTGCGATGCTTCATGAAGTAGACCCATGTGTGGCGAGAAAAATCATCTATAAAAATGATATAATATCGATGTCCTCCTTTCGAAGCAAAAGGAGCAGGACCCCATACATCAAAATGAACAAGATCAAAAGGACGCTTAGACACTGACTCGCTAGAAGGATAAGTAAGCTGAATCTGCTTCCCTAGCCGACAACCCTGACAATGAGCTAAAGACTCGGAACTAGAAACCGATTCTAAAACACCTCGACAAACTAGAATGGAGAGGCGAGAGCCACAAAGATGACCCAAACGGTGGTGCCACTGAGCAAACGTCGAAGTGGACGAAGCATCAAGAGTGGAGCCGACTGAACTGACAGGCGCAGCGGAAGGAAGACGAAGTCAGTCAAGCTCCCAAAGACGCTGTGAGTCACGACGACGAGGGCCAGTACCAAGCAGGCGACCCGTGCGACGATCCTGAACATAGCAACAATCATGATCAAGAATCACTCGACAATCATTATCAGTGAGTTGACCAGCAGATATAAGTTGCATTGTAAGTTCAGGAACAAAAGAAACAGTAGGAACAACAAAAGAGTCAGATAGAAGAGTGCCCTGTCCAATAACCGAAAGAGGAGAACCATCAGCAATATGAACAATAGAAGGACGGTACGAAGAACTCAAGGAAGACAAACTGGTATGATAAGGAGTCATATGGAACGAAGCACCAGAGTCAAGAATCCATGGACAATTACCTGGAGCAGAAGTAGAAAGTGGTCCCTTAGTAGAAGACGAAGAAGCAACAGCAGTACTCGAAGGCGCAGAAGACTGAGTCACAGAACCAGCAGCTCCCGATGGTCCAGGCGACGAAGAAGCATGAGTATTTGGGCATCCGTAGTAGCAGAACTCACCTGAGATCATCCAGTACTAGCACCACCAGCATCCTGTGAAGACCGACGAGCCTGAGCCTTCCTCTTTTTGAAACAAGATGTCTCCTCATGACCATCTTTACCACAGTAATCGCAATGACGAGCACCACGCCCCCCTGGCGTAGAAGAAGAAGAAGTCGTCACCATCGACGGAGAGACAGTATGCACCGGTGTCGAAGAGCGGGTTGCCAATACTGAAGTAGCACGCAGCAACCCAGCAGCCTGAAGACGAGTCTCCTCATTACGAACACTCGTCAGAGCATCCATAAGAGAAACACAGGGGTGACAAGCAAGCAACTGAGCACGAAGAGGCTCAAACTCGGCACGAAGACGAGTCAGAAAGTCATAGGTGCGTCGAACCTCAAGTGCAGCCTTCTGACTCTGATAAGACGAACATGTATCTGTCGACAACCGAGGACCAAGAGCATCAAACTGACGCCAAATAGCAGACATCTGACCAAAGAACTCCTCTACTGAAGCATCTCCTTGCTGCAACAACTGCTCCTGACGAGTAGCAGCAAGGTAGGTAGACTGTCCAGTAGGCTCATAGTGAGAGCGCAGAAAAGCCCACATCTGATGTGCAAACTCAAACTAAACTATGTCTGCAGCAAGACGATCTTCCATACTTGCAGCAAGAATAGCAGCAGCCCGAGCATCATCATCTAGCCAGCTCCTGTATAAACTGACGTGAGACTGATACGTAGAGAAGCGTACATCATAATTCGTCAGCAGCTTCTTCTTATCATCATCGGTAGCCTTATCTGGAATAACAAGCTCAGAAGTAACTGCAGGACAAGATGGACATTGGAGATCGCCCGTAAGATAATCCCAGAGTCGCAGACCGCGCATATGCAGGCGCATATGAGGAACCCAGTCACGGTAATTAGTGCCATCGAAGAGTACCGGACATTGCACGACTGGAAGCCCGTTCGAAGAAGTCATCATGATGAAGATGACCGACGATGGCGGGAGAGCAAAAGAAAGAAAAGAAAAAAATAATAACAAGGAATTTTTCTTTTCTTTGTTTTTTTTTGATTTTTTGATTTTATTTTTTTTACCGAAGGAACCGTAACCCTAGGTTCAGCCGAGTTGGGCGGCGGCGGCAAGAAACGCGGTAGACAGCACCCACGTGCCGCTGAGCAGAAGACCAAGCAGGCCCACGTGCTGCTGAGCACAGGAAGACCGAGCAGAGCTTGAACTTGATCTGTACGCAGGCAACCCACGCGCGGTTGCGGCTGTTGACCGTGGCTGGGCAGAAAACGAGGCCGCGATTGGATACACGAACCTTGGCGGATAAAACCAGAGCGCGTCCGTCGGCCGACGAAAGAAAAAAAAACGCTCAGATCGGCGCAGGAAGAAGCGTCCGATCGGCCAGCGAAGAAAAACGTGGGGCAGGAAGAAGCACCGTCGGCGGCAAAAAAAAACGTCCAGATCTGCCCGAGAAAGCGGCCAAGCCGAAGGAGCGGAGGAGAAATCCACTCGGTCTAAGAGCAAGAGGGCGGCGGAGAGTCGACGAAACACTAGATCCGACGAGCCACGATACAGAGACGCGGGAAGAACGTCCCGAAGCGTCGTACCAGCCACCGGGAAGAGTCGCCGTCGTCGCTGCCCGAAAAAAACCTAGGCTTTGTATACCATGTTATGAATGAGGCTTGTATTATTCAGGAGGCCGGAGACCTTTATAAATAGATGTACATGAATGGTCAATAAACATAGAAGCCCTTATGCAAAAGGGAAATATAAAAACACACCCCTACACCTCTAACGGTATTTACACACTATAGCACTTTCGTAACCTTTGTATTACCATCCTATTTACTAAGTGAATATCTCACAAAAACCCACAGTGTTTCAAAGTCCAACCGTACTATTATCCAAATACCACCAACCTTATCCATCTCAATGCTAATCATGAGAGAGTTTCTAGCCCGCTCTTGATCGTGAGCACAACTGTCTAGACAGTTTATTACTCTGCAAAGTTTGTAATACTTTAACTACAAGTTGCAATTACATCCCTGTCGCCAGGTCGACTAAATCCTTCTTAATGCTCGTGATCGCGAATCACATTACACACTTCCTATGGTGTACGGCTTGAAGGTCAGTACGAGGCCTTTACAAAGAGTTTCTCGACAACTACAAACCCACTGAGGTTTCACCGCTAACAGCATATCTGGAGTACAACCTCTGTTGTAGAAGCCCCCTCTTGAGTCTTGCGGATCCAAGAGCAGTAAACACTGAACTCATTCTCTGCACTATTCAATTGTCCATATTAAATCTGGAGGACACCTAATTAATTGGCCAAGCTGCTCCGTATCAGCCTTGTGGTGGCCAGTGTTTTCAATTGCCGCATGGATGCGTAGGCGCCCCGGAGGCGCCTTGACTCCCAGGCAGCCGCCTAGGATCCGGCCAGGCGCACGATGGCGAGGCAGGGAGCGACTGCGGCGAAGGTGGGCGAGAGACTCGAGGGCAGATGCGAGCTGAAGAAGAGTCGGCGGATGTATTTGGGCCAGGCCGGATTGAACGGTTGGATATCCTCTTTTCAGATCCGACGACCCCTATTGGTTTGAGTGGCTCTATAAAATAGTTGCCCCTGACCTAACTCTAACCCTTCCTCCTCCCCTCTCCTCTCTCCAACCGAACCGGCGGCGGCGAGCTCCGGTCGATTCGGCGGCAGCGGCAGCGACCAGGCGAAGCGAGCCTCCCTGACATCCTCCTGCCACCCACTGGATGCCTAGGCGACACATCAAAAACACTGGTGGTGGCACGGTGTAAGCTAGATCACAAAGTCTCACAGACCGGTCCTTAGAATCTACACAGGCACATACACGAACCCGAGTCTCGTGCACATAGCACCAACCAGAACAACTAGCCTCCTAGATTCCTATCAACTACATCATCATCATCATAATAACGACATGTATAAATCATAAATCACATTATTGTACTAGCACCACCAGCACGCTATGAAGAACGACGAGTTTGAGCCTTCCTCTTCCTGAAACAATATGCCTCAACAATGCCCATATTTGCTACAATAGTCACAGTGAAGACCACCGCGCCTCTCAAATGCACAAGGAGGAGCGACTGAAGAAGGTACTGTTTGTGGATGAGCAGTTCGTCGAGGAGTCGAAGAACAAGCAGCCAAAACCGAAGAAGATTGTTGCAGACAAGCAACATGAAGATGACTCTTCTCATTACGAATACTAGCCAGAGCGTCAATAAGAGAGACACAAAAGTGACGAGCTAGCATCTGAGTACTTAGAGCCCCAAACTCATCATGAAGCCAGGTCAAAAAGTCATAAGTGTGTCGAAGCTCTAGTTGATTTGACTTTGACAAGACTCATATGTATCCGGTGACAACTGATGACCAAAAGTGTCAGACTGATGCCAAATAGTAAACATCTGAGCAAAGAACTCCCTTTTGTAGTAGGTGCTCCTGACGAATCAAAGCAAGATTGGTAGACTAACCAGTGAACTCATAACGGTGACGCAGAAAAGTCCACATCTGATGTGCATACTCAAACTCCACTATATCAATAGTCAGACGATCTTCTATACTAGTAGCAAAAATATCACCTACTCGAGCATCCTCATCCAACCTTGTTCTGTACACATTGAACTAAGACTCATAGGAAGATAAATGAGTCTCATAATATGCAAGCAATTAGCCTTCTCTTGAATGACAGACTGTGTGAGAGCAGCAGGACAGGGTGGGCATTTGAGATTGCCCGTGAGGAACGCCCGAAGATGCATACCATGTATATGTAGACGCATGCGGAGAATCCAATCGCGATAGTTGGTGTCATTGAAAAGCACTTGACGCAGGGGCGAATCTAAGGGGGGCCAGGGAAGGCTCGAGCCCCCCTACTCTCCAAGGTACAGTGGAGCCCCTCTTGAGCCTCTCCATGAAATTTGTACAAAAAGAAGTGGATTTAAAGGGCTAAAGGTTGAAGATGAATGAAAGCACATCACCTCTTCGATGGAATGTCTCAGTGGAAAAACATTTGTTCAAAGTTTAAATTTATGTATGACAACATTTAAACTTGTGTTTACTAAAGTGTAGTTCAACCCTTCTAAAATTTCGGTCTGGATCCGCCACTGACCTGACGACGCAAGACCAGAACACCACCAGACAAAGAAGTGATTCTGACAAGACACCGGCGACGGCTAGAGTATAAAATAGGCAGAGGGGGCGATGACAAGAGCGCAATAATAGAAGAAGCGCAAGCCGCAATTTTTTTTATGGTTAGGTTTAACCCTACTGCACCTCACTCCACGGGTTCAAAATCAAGCAGCGGCGGTTGATGGAACCAAAGACCAATCCCAATCGGTGGCAGTCCGATTTATATGACCCCTGCCCCCCCCCCCCCCCCCCCCCCCCCGCCGTCGCCGCCTCGCGGCCTGCTCGGCGGCAGGGGCAACTTCTTCCCGGCGGTGTGGGCTCAGGTGGTCGTGGGGATCGATCACCACGCGTGAAGGGTGTTGGAAATCCGGTGTCTAAAACACCACTGATCAGATCTGTTCTTGGGCGAACAGGCGTGAACAGGTGATTCAACACCTTAATCTTCCTCTGTTCTTGGTGCAGAACAATTCCCAGGTTCTGATCTGATGATTAGCAGCCTTGCAGAAACCTTCTGGGTTTGGAACAGAGACAAGGGAGAAGGTTTGCCGTATAGCAGAGGTTTGGATGTCGATCTCCTGATCCAGGGGTGATCAGGACAGGGATTAGAGTGGAGCTTGGGGTCCTTGGACAGAAGCAACTCGGCGAGTTCTTCTGTAGGGATTAGGCGACTTGGGCTATGGGGCACTAGAAGACGAATCCTTGCCGATGGATATAATATTTTTATTGCTCTGGACAGACAGGTCTGCGGAAGCAGCCTTATATAACCTGTGTACAGGAGAGTTCTAATGCCACACGTCTTGTAATATTAAACTATTATGAGTCTGTCTGGAACAACCAGACAGGACTATTAAACTATAATATCTCTATTGTAGCAACCGTATCAGGCCAGCCAGGAGTCCTGATCAGTGACTTCATCTAGAACAACCGATTAGACTCTAGGACTCCAGTTCGGTTTCCACTAGGACTCCTCCCCTGCACCTAGCTTCTGGACGTGTGGGCCTTATGTCCAGCCGCAGTTGGGCCCAGGGGCAGGATCACCTGACATTCTCCTCCTGATCCTGACGGTGGCGCACGTCTAGTCCAGGATCCCAGTCCTTCTTCCCGTCTCGACAAACTTCTATCTTGCAAGCACCTTGGTCAAGATGCTCGTCACCACCTTGTTGATAGCCATTGTCCTTGACCACCAACCGCTTCTTATGCTTCATCACCACACCATGCCACGTCCCTTCCTCTTCACTGGACTTGATCTCCATGAATGACGTAGGCTCCTCTGTGGTGATGAACTTGAGCTCACCCTCCTCTAAGCTTTGTGGACGATGCCTTAGAGGGGTGACCAATGCATCTCCTTCGTGGTAAGCATCGATGTAGCTGTTGATGTTCGTTGACGATGTGACCACCTGGATGAGTCTTGGAGGATGCTCAGGAGTCTTGTGAGAGTTCCAGTCTTCAACCTCGTGCTCCCCCGTAGGGACAGCAGCACGTTCAGGGCCTCCGACGCCCTGTGCTGCCCCTGCTGGGTGCTGTCCAACACCCCTAGGGTGTTGTTTAGGACTCCCAGTACCTTCAACGCTCCTCCCAGCTGCTGCAACGCGTCTCCCAACAACTCCGGCGCCCTGTACAGGGCCCCCTGCTCCCTGCAGAGCCGTTCCAGCACCCTCGGAATCCTGTGTAGGGCCTATTGGCCCTTGTAGGTCCGTTCCAGGGCCAGTAATAGTTGGTCCAGCGGCTGCTAGACCCGTGGCGTCGATGTAGAATGTGCTGAAGTCTTCTTTTGTTCGCGTGGTCAGGCAAACCGGCGCATGATGTTGAGCTTGACGAAGTACAACTTGTTGTCGTCGCGTTGCACTCGTGTGAGAAGACGATTCTCCTCGTCCCATATCTGCATCACTCCTCCATATATTGTGATGCGGTAGCCATCCTTATCCAGTTGACTGATGCTGATGACGTTGGTGGTGAGGCGCGGGATGTAGTAGACACCGGTGAGCCTCCTGTGCTCACCCGTCTTGGCGGCGAAGTTGATCGTACCCTTCCCCTGGATCCGCACGATCGAGTTGTCGCCAAACTTGATCGTCCCGACGACGTTCTCATCGAGCTCGGAGAAGACGACACGCGAGCCCGTCATGTGGTTGGTCGCGCCTGTGTCGAGGTACCATGTGTCGCCGTCGGAGTCGTCGTCATTGTCGTGATGCGCGAAGACACGTCCCTCCACTATCTCAAGTGGGCACATGGGACGCTCCTGTACAGGCTCTACCTGTACTGAGGCCGTCCTTGTCATGAACAAGGCGCCCTCCTCTTCTGCCTCAGCCATGAGAGCTTGCTGTTGCGGCTCCTCCTGCTCCGACTTCGACCGACACTCCTTGGCCCAATGACCCTTCTTCCCGCACTTCCTGCATTGATCCCGCGGAATGTTCTTCCCAGAACCCTTCTTGTTCTTCTTTGGCGCGCTGTTCCGACCGCCCTTCTTTGAAGACTCGGCAACCCGCTCCTCCTCCACCTGCTTCTCCCACTCCTCCCGAGTGAGGTACAGCTGGCCGTCATGAACTCCTCCACTTCGCTGTGTCGTGTCGAAGGCGTTTTCGGCAGCCCTGAGTCGCCCCGTCACATCCGACAATGTGAGGGTCGACACATCCAGCAAAGTCGTGATCGCCACCACGATCTGTTGGAAGCGTTCTGGAACGCTTCGCAGGAGCTTCTGCACGACCACCGACTCCTCCAGCGGCTCCCCGAGCAAGGCAAGGCGCGCCGCCATGCCGCTCAGCCGGAGGGAGAAGTCCTCGATCCCCTCGCCATGCTTGAAGGTGGTGGCCTCGAACTCACGCCGGAGTTGCTGCGCCGTCGTCTTCTTCACGCGGTCGGCCCCGACCCGCATGAGGGCGATCGTGTCCCATGCCTCCTTCGCCGTCTTCTTCTCCCCGATCGTTGTGATCATCTCCGGCGGGACAGCGCTGATGAGGATGTCCAGCGCCATCATGTCCTCCTGCTCGGTTGCATTGCCTTTCTCCACCGCCTCCCAAAGCAGCCGCGCCCGCAGCTTGATTTTCATCATGACAGCCCACTCCGCGTAGTTGGTCTTGGTGAGTATTGGGAACCCGGTTCCCGTGTTCACCTCACGAACCGCCGGATGGGTTGTCGTAATGATCTTGCCGCCGGTGACGCTGCCGCTGCTTGGAGGGGTCTTCGGATCTGTCGACATGTTGCTGAATTTAACCCAAGGTCAAATCCGGCTCTGATGCCACGATTGTTGGAAATCCGGTGTCTAAAACACCACTGATCAGATCTGTTCTTGGGCGAACAGGCGTGAACAGGTGATTTCCAACAAAGGGAGGGCAGCCGTAGACCGCTACTGGATCTGATGCCGGCCGTCTACAGGGTAGCCGAAGCAATTGGGATCGAGCACCGCGCGTGTATTGGGGATCGAGCACCACACATGAAGGAATAGGCGGTCGTAGACCGCGGGCTGTCGACAACTATGTGAGATCCGTCGGGAGCAGCGGCTGAATCATGCCGCAAGTCAACGAAGACGCTGGCGCCGCCGCTGAAGAAAAGAAAAAGAACACCAATCTGATCCGAAGATGCAAGACGAAGCGTCGATCGAATTTGGTAGAATCGGCCGAGAGAAGCCGGCATGATCAAATTGGTCGTAGTTACCATGTGATGAATCGTGCTTGTATTATTATGGAGGCGGGAGCCCAAATATATAGAGGTACAGGAGTATTACAAATATGCAAAGAACCTCTTATACAATGGGGAAAATACAAAATTGACATATATTCCTAACAGATGCATCTACTTAGGTTTTGTTCACGGTTAAGCATTGCTTTTTGTTCCTGTTCCTCAAGTGATTAATATATTTCTGCAGGTTGTGCATTTCCGGTCTTTGGAGAAACCAAAGGAGGAGGATTTTTCTTTGGAACTGTAAGAGTTTGCAGATTGACCTTAATTATTCATTTTAAGCTGTTTTATTGACTAATTATCTCAGATGTATATGTTTTTTCCTATTCCTTAAGGTCAAAGCTTCATACATATGATGATGTTGTGGAGAAAGTTGCTCGTCAACTTGGATTGGATGATCCAGCAAAAATTCGGCTTACGTCCCACAATTGTTACTCTCAGCAGCCTAAACCACAACCTGTCAAATATCGAGGAGTGGATCATCTATTAGACATGCTCATCCATTACAATCAGGTGAACATTTTTTATAATTTCTTTTGGCCATTATGAGCATGGTTTCTTCGTATGAAGATGCAAAATAATTCATACTAAAGCATTATCTGTCTGTTCAGACATCTGACATCTTGTATTACGAAGTGTTGGATATTCCACTGCCAGAATTGCAGTTCTTGAAAACTCTTAAAGTTGCATTCCACCACGCTGCAACTGCAAAGGATGAGGTTTGTTTTCCTCAGTCACCTCTCACATATTTATTTACTGCCTAATGTATTGTGGGTATCTTCAAATGACCTGTTCTCCAGGTTATCATTCATAGCATCAGGCTTCCAAAGAATAGCACCATTGCTGATGTGATTAGTGAGTTGAAAACTAAGGTTATTACTTCTACATTTTCTTGAGTTCATTTTTTTGAGTGATTTGGTTTTGTGTTCCATAGTTACATCTTATTGGAAATAAGACACACCAACGCAGTGGACTATGTATCACTTATTTATCCTTCTTTTCTTTTTCTTTATTTGGTGTCTCATCCACACAAGATTGCTTTACGTAATTTTATATCTCATCCACAAGGTTGTTTCATTGAGTCTAGTCATACTTGTTATATTAATACCGCCTATGCTATCAAAACAATATTAAGGAGAAACTTATTGGGCATACTATTTTTTTTGTCTTCACTACCACTGCATTTTTTTAGTCCTTCACTACTATCGCAATTGAACAGCAGTAAAATGGCATGTTATGTTTCTCTGCACGCTTTCTTTACTGAAGAGCCTTTTCTATATACTATGGCCAGGTTGAATTATCCAATCCTAATGCTGACCTACGCCTTCTAGAAGTCTTTTACCACAAAATCTATAAGGTACTTGTGCATTCAGATGTTGTATGGCTAGCATTTATTGTGGTTGATATAATTTTATGCTTCTAAACTAATGTTTCTAACATTTATTTTGTCTATATTGATGGTCTCTATCTCTAAATTAAATTTTGTCTTAGATCTTTTCGCTGCATGAGAAAATAGAGAATATAAATGATCAGTACTGGACGTTACGTGCTGAGGAGGTGTGTAATAATGTTGTTTGTTTTCTTCAATTGGAGAAGTCCCATGTAACATGATAAATGCTTCCATCCTTTGACTTAGATTCCTGACGAGGAGAAAAATATCAGTCCCAATGATCGTCTAATTCATGTATATCACTTCATGAAGGATCCTACTCAGAATCAGGTAGTTAAATGAATTGTAGGAGTAGATAGTTATTATATTTAGTAAGCTTATTGAAGAATTTGACACTCTTTTGACCTACAGCAGATCCAAAACACTGGAGACCCTTTTTTGCTTCTGGTTCATGAAGGTGAGACTTTAGCAGAAGTCAAGAAACGCATTCAGAATAAACTCCAAGTCCCAGATGAGGAGTTTTCCAAGGTATTCCGTTTCTTTAATTATTTTTAATGGTTTGAGTCATGGAATGATTCTATTTTAATAATCACAAACAGTACCCCACATTTTTTAGTCATTTTTCAGAAAAAAAATATGTTCTGATTGATAATAAGCAGATTGGATGCACACAAATTTTCTCTAGTAAAATATGTTATCATCTAAAGGGCAGACCAACGCAGTGGCAGTGTCTCCACTTATCTATTAACATTTATATGACCAGTGGAAATTTGCATTCATATCGATGAATCGGCCAGACTACCTCCAGGATTCAGATGTTGTACCTGCCCGTTTTCAGGTAAATTATTAGTTTCGCCAACATTTTTTTCCTGGTTCTTTCCGCGGACTTATTTTTTTCTTGACTTTTTCCTGGTCGCTAATTTGTTACAGAGAAGAGATGTCTATGGAGCTTGGGAGCAGTATCTTGGGTTGGAGCACACGGATACTACACCGAAAAAGGGCCTATACAGTGAATCAGGTATGCCCTTGGATGGTCCTTTTTTAGCATCATAATTCTTCCACTGTATAATGGAAGGTTTACTCTGTATGCAGTGAATCAGGCATTGTGACACAGAGGGGTATAGTTTGTGATTTGAGAGATCGACCTAACGATATTTGCTGTCCCAAATTTGGTGAAGGAGACTGTATAATGGGTCTGGTGTTCGTTTTGATTTTTCGGCTCCCATAAACTCGTGCAAAAATATGATTACAGTGCAGTTATAGGTAGCGTATATTTTCCTTATGTGATTCTTCTTTGTAATTAATGTATTTTGATCTTCGTTGCTTCTTATGGAATGTACATGTAATCTGATGACTTAAAGGTGTAGGTTGAAAGAATATGCCAATTTCACGTGTTTTTTTTATTTCGTGCTGTGATAAGATAAAACCTGGCTTTTTGGTGGTTGTGTAGAACTGTATGAAAAAAAACACACAAAAAAGGGAATGTGCAGTGCAGAGCTTATGCTCCATAAACATGGGACTCCATTCTCACTCACCCATTCTCACTCACCCACAGTTACCACTCCTGGAGGTTCGTTTCAGCTCAGCTCTCCGGCTACCGCCGCCCGCTGCTGCACCCCGGGCCCCAGCTGATGGACCCACCGGGAGTCCTTCATAGCAAACCAGTCTGGATTGCTACTTTTAGCATGCCGCCGTCCATACTCCATCTTGAGAAAAAAAATAAGTTTGGAGAACCAGCCTGTAGCCGAGTTGCCAGGTGTGATCGCAGTTCACTGGCTTCGATTCCTCCTTGAACATCTGGTGTCTCATCTTCTGTTTAAAAAAAAAAATATCCGAGAAATAACTACCCCGAGGTTTTTTTTTTTAAAAAAAAAGAGTTTGTTGAGTTGTTTGCTAGAAGACAATTATTGTCTAGCCATGTTGCTCTCTTCCTTGTTTTGACTTTGCAACCTGCAAGTTGCAACTGCTTGCAATAGCTACCTACTCATTCCATCTAAAAATATTTGTCACACTAGTTCAAAAATGAGCTATAGAGTGACAAGTATTTTTGGATGGAGAGAGTACTACTCGATACAGTAATGTATTTAATTAGTTTTTAAAATGCATGGCCACTCGTTAAAGAAATCATATGGTAACACAAGTTGTTTTCACGATGATAGTTAATGTACATGTATGCTGGTCATTTCAGATTTTTTTTTTTACGCAAATGCCTTTTCAGTTTATAACACATCTAGTTTCTTGTATTAGCTGTGATGACAAATCTAGTTTCTAAGATGAAGACTTTCGTATCACTACTAATTTTACAATCTCTTTAAGAGTCTTCGGCTCTTTTTGGATTGAAAGAATGACAAAGAAATTTTGAAAGATATAATTTATAAAGGATTTTTTCGTACATGACTATTTGGTTTACAGGAAAAACAAAGGGTAGTTTCCATAGAAATTAATTCATTCGTTAAATTTTGTAGGAAACCTAACATGAACTTGAACTTTTTTTCTTTCCTGACTCATGTTACAGGTTTCCTTATTTTTCTTTTGATGTTTTCAAAGGATTTTTCATCTCAATTCTTATATTTTCAATTCCTATAAAATTACAAAAAAATATATAATTTTAATTCTTATATTTTCATATTCTTATATTTTTTTTATTCCTTCCATGTTCTGATCGCGGTGATGTGATGAACTCAAATCCTCTAAAGTAACTGCAGTGCAGTTACTGCAGCTGACAGGTAGACTCCAGCGTGGAGTCTACCTGTCAGCTGCAGTAACTGCACTGCAGTTACTTCAGAGGATTTATTTCCGTGATGTGGTAGCATGTGAGACCGGACCCTTATGTTTGACCGCATTTTAGGTCAGGTCATCCCTGGTCACCGAGGACCATTTATTACATCATTTATCCTTCCTTGTTGACCAAACCAACCTCTGTATCCTCCCTTCCTCCGTCTTCCATTCCATCCATGGCCATTTTAGCTGGAGCCCTGGAGGGTGGGCGATGATTCAAGCTTGGCATCCGCAACTCCATCTTTGATAGGTACGCTGTATGCAGAGCGCAACCTTGCTTGTTCATGTAGTACTTCTTACGATTTATTTGGTTTCACTAGATCTTTGTGTGTTTCCTGTTTTCTAGTTTCCATTGCTCCGCTTCTTCTATAATATCATTAAATAATTATTTGCAAAGTACTACTGAAATTGAACTTTGGATTTAGCTCAAGACGTTTGGAAACGGCTATTTTTGCAACAAATTGCCAGTCGTCTGGGTTCGCTGCCGGAATTCCATTCATACTGCCGACTAGCAGAAAGGCAACAAATTAGAATAAAGGCTCAGGTACAAACTTATTCTGCTGTATCGATGATCTTCTACAGACTACAGTTATGAAGCGCGTTATGATTTTCGGACTAAATTATCAAGCTTTTTAGTCAAAGCTAACCGGTTAGTTTTGGGGATTTATTAATTTCACAGAATGAATCTTTGTGAAAACAAGGTGCCGGGAATGATCCAAGAGGCTGATAGGTCAAAGTGGACTGTGCACAGTAATCATAACGTAAGATGCTTCACAAAACCCGAGATTGAAATATTAACAAACAACTTCAGCACAGTGGTCGGAAGAGGTGCCTTTGGAGAAGTTTTTCAAGGAATTCTTGAGGACACAAGTATTGTTGCAGTGAAGAGGTTTGTTCATAATGTGAAAGAGAACTTTGCTAAAGAGTTGACCGTCCACAGTGAAATCAACCACAAAAATGTTGTTAAGCTCATGGGTTACTGTGTTGATGAAAACGCGCTAATGATGGTCACCGAGTATATCCCTAATGGAAATCTGAGTGATGTTCTTCACGGACAGATCAGCACTCCCATCCCTTTGGATATACGACTTAGGATTGCCACAGAGTGCGCAGAGGCATTGGCCTACATGCATTCTCACATGTATACACAAGTAATTCATGGTGACATCAAGCCTGATAATATTTTGTTGGATGGTAGCTTTAATGCCAAGATATCAGACTTCGGAATATCAAGGCTAGTTAACACGGATACTACACTATACACCAAAAATGTAATAGGAAGCATAGGCTACATGGACCCTTTGTTTGCTCGAGATGGACTTCTTACTGTCAAGAGTGATGTTTACAGTTTTGGTGTCGTCATCTTGGAACTGATCACTAGGAAAAGGGCAACAACAAAAGTTGGGCAAGGTAGCTTCATTGATCTATGCACCAGTGCTCTTTCAAAGGGAATCAGAGGGGTGAGAGAGATGCTTGATGTTGAAATCACCAGCCAAAATAACATGAAGACTCTTGAAGGGATTGCAAAACTAGCCCGTGAATGCCTAAGGATGGAAAGGGATAGCCGTCCTGAGATGATAGATGTAGTTGTGCGTCTTCGGATGTTGGCAAAAGCTTTACGTCAGGGACAAGAACGCATTGATCTATTCTTTTGGGCAAGGAAGAGTAAGCCATCACCTCCAGCTTTGGTGACCATTCCAGCTGCGCCAGCACAGACGGAGACAACAAGCGCCGTGGAGGTTGCTAGCACACCAGAGAGTCAACCCACCGAAGACCCGCAGGTGACGCGTTTCACGTGGACGATTGAAAATTTCACCCGACTCAATGTGAAGAAACTATACTCGGATGTGTTTGTCATTGGTGGGTACAAATGGTGAGCCCTAAAATCCCTTCACCGTAGGGTCCTGCCCTTCCTCTGTGATGCTTTTGAGTATTTATAGTATCTGTTGATTTTCATGCAGGCGTGTGCTGATTTTCCCAAAGGGGAACAATGTGGACCAGTTGTCCATGTACTTGGATGTTGCTGACTCAGCTAACCTCCCAAATAACTGGAGCCGCTATGCTCAGTTTAGCCTGACTGTCATAAACCAGATCCAGCCGAAGTATCCGATACGCAAAGGTATAACCTTGCTTCATGATGTGCTAGATTGCACCATGAATGTACACACATAAACGGGGGAATAAGTTAACACGTTGGAAATGTGAGGGGAGATCAAATATTGTAATAGAAAATGCATGCCAAAACAGAGCATATAACACAAATACTGGAACTTGAACATACTCTTATTCTTTGTTAAATTGTCACTCTGATGGTGTATGAAAAAAAGTAGCTACTTTTAAAGATTTTGGTTACACCAGGTGGATTGTTCCAGTCAACTTCATATTCTAACATTGATGACATGCATGGTTGCGATTATCCCTGCATGTTGTGTTTTAATTGAGATAAAACTCATTAAATCTTTATTTATATTTCAATAGAATAGATTTCGTATAGGATTCCTGACCTTGTAGTTGAGTATTATCTATTATGTCTGAGTTATAAAATTAAATTTTGTGCGTGTAAAATTGTAATGAGGCCCTAGTTATGTCCAAAGTTGCTAGTTGCCCCCTCCTCCACTGCACCCCCATCCGTGTATAGTTGAGACTAAATTGTTAGCAATAGTAGTCCTCCAGTGTAGAAAGTTGGCAACTTCATTCATAGCCTCATTAGTCGGTAAAACTGGTTTAATCACCACAATATATATGTTTGGTTGGTTATTAATGACAATGAGGAAGTAGTCAGTTGCATAGTTTGGCTAATCGGCCATTTTCCCTTTCAATCAATAAAATTGAATGCTTTTGCTTACAAAAATAAGTAACAGGTTAATGCTACATAATAGTTTATTGATGAATCTAGCACTGATATACTGTTGCATTTCTTCCTGCAGATACCCAGCATCAATTTACTGCTCACGAGAGTGATTGGGGTTTCACATCCTTTATGCCCTTGGGTGAGCTCTATGATCAGAGTAGAGGTTACCTTGTGAACGATACTTATGTTATGGAGGCCGAGGTTGCTCTCTGCAGAATGGACAACGGCTATTGGAGATATTACTCCAAAAAGGAAACAGGTTATGTTGGTTTGAAATACCAAGGGGCTACCGGTTATATGAACTCTCTTCTACAAACGTTGTACCACATACCTTACTTCAGGAAGGTGTGAGACCATGCATATTCTAGACATCATCTCTGATATGTTTCATCCATCTCAATGATATTTTCTTTCTGCTGTAAGGCTGTGTATCATATGCCAAGCAATGAAAATGACATGCCATCTGGAAGTCCTCCCTTGGCGCTACAGAGCCTTTTCTACAAGCTCCAGTATAGTGACAGCAGTGTAGCTACAAAAGAGTTAACCAAATCCTTTGGGTGGGAGATATACGATTCTTTCATGCTGCATGACATACAAAAACTCAACAGAGCTCTCTGCAAGATACTTGAGGACAAGATGAAGGTGACATACCTATTAGAAATTTGCATCTATTGTGCATATTAACTTCTATTAAGTTCACTTCTTCTTAGGGAACTGTTGTAGAAGGAACGATTGGGAAATTATTTGAGGGTCATAACATCAATTACATTGAGTGCTTAAATGTTGACTGTAAATCTAACAGGAAGGAGTCATTTTATGGTATGTGATGTTTTTGTTATTGGGGTCCACATCAGTTGCGTGACATTCTTTCATGACTAGCTAGCGATTTATGCCCTTGCAGACCTTCAGCTTGATGTCAAAGGTTGTCATGATGTGTATTCCTCCTTTGATAAATACGTTGAAGTTGAGCACCTTAAGGGTGATCACAAGTACCACGCAAAGAATCATGCTTTACAGGTAAATATCTTGCTTTCACATAAGGATGGAAACTCTATTTGTATAGTTTTATTAGGAGTAAAACTTATAGACCCCAATAAATTCATCTACAGTGACAATGAATATATAATCACATAACGAGCCTGCAAACTTCATACCATGTACCTTAAATATTTTGATGAATGAAGTTTGTATTGGAACCCTTATCTTTTCCTTTATGCTCATCTTGAACTGACTTGGTTGTTGAATCCAATTTTGATAACACAGGATGCAAAAAAGGGAGTTCTCTTCCTTGATTTCCCCCCTGTTTTGCAACTTCAGTTGAAGCGCTTTGAGTATGATTATATGAGAGATACCATGGTTAAGGTTTGTTCTTTTGATTACTTCATGGTTTTTTCGTCTTGTTCAATTAGTTATGTTATTCATGTAAATGTAGATCTGCTACACCCAAATCATCTCAAGTAGGGTCCGTTCAGTGTTAATTACTTGTAACATGTAAAACTGCTAAACCACAAGATTGAGCTATTATTCTCAAATCAGAAAGTTTTGGATATTGCATATTTTCTCCATTTAAGTTTGAGGTTGTCATCTTTGTTATGTCTGCACAGATCAATGGTCGCTATGAGTTCCCTCTGCAACTCGATCTGGATAGAGATGGTGGCAAATACCTTTCCCCTGACGCGGATCGAAGTACACGGAACCTTTACACACTTCACAGGTAATGACTTCTAGTTACTCAAACAGCGCACTGTAATATCAATTCATGGCTTTAGGATCAAATAACTGTTTACCAGACCACGAGTGACCGTGCAGTGTAATAGACAATAGTAAGTAGTAAGGAAGACTATAGATATTTGCTGCTAAGTGTAGCTTTGCAGTGTGTAATGTAGTATGTCGAGGATAGCAGGGTACTTGTGCTAATGTAATGTGCCAAGGATAGTAGGGTAGTTTTGTGTTGTGTGGTTCCATACATGCTGTTAAAGTTGGTCTACGACTCTGAGAGTTGCTCACAGACGATATCTGGTTGGTGCTGATCCTCGTCGGTGTGATTCACAGCATGTTTGGGAGCTTGACTGACTTCGTCTTCCGCTGCGCGTGTCAGTTTTGCTGGCTTCTGTTTTGCTGCTTCATCTACTTCAACGTTTACTCAGTGATACTACCTTTTGGATCATCTTTGTGACTTCTTTGCATATTTGTCATCCTGTACATCTATTTATAGAGGCATCCGACCTCCTCAATAATACAAGATCCAAAGATCCAATATTCATAGCATGGTATACAGAGCTAGGGTTAGTTTCCCCTACTATACTAATCAATTTTTTCGGCGGCGGCCAGTGCCTCGAAGTAGGCCGTCGCCGGACGACCAGCCACCCACTCGGGATCTTGGCCACATCACGCCGACCGCATGACCCAAGGCCGCACTTGTCTCTCTGCCATCGGCGCCTACTCACTCGTTTGCCGTCGTGCTGCCTGGAACCCAGCGATCTCAGGAGTGTTCCGTGGCTCGTGGTCGTTCCGAGCCATCGACACTCGTACCTGTTCGACGGCGAGGAATCACGTAGATCCGGCCGGCACTCAGTCAGGCGGACTTGGAGAGGAGGCGAAGCGGTTGTCGGGGAGGGAGACGGATTTGTGCGCCAGCGCGTCGGTGTAAGCGACGGCCGAAGTCGGATCGAAGGCCCTCGCTGCATTCGACGTCCTGGCGGTCGCCGCCCTCTCCATGGCCTCAGCAGCCGACGCGCCGGCGCCCATCCCTGTCTCCCTGTCGCGCCGAGACCAGCCTCAAGGACGCCGCGCAGGAGCTCTCGCTCGTCCTGTCTGTCGTGGCGGGGTCCCCTCCGGCCCGCCTCCAGTGTCGCCACCTCTGGGCGCCCGCGGGGCTCCTCTCCCTCGCCCACCTCGCCTTCTACGCCACCGTGGCGCACCACCTCCACTGCCTCAACGGCTTCCGGTACCAGAGGCGCTGCCACAAGCTCACCCTCGCGCTCGCCGCCGACAGACTGCGGATGCTCAAGTCCGAGGGCGACGTCGTGGCCGCCGCCGACGTGGAGGTGCTGTACCAGGAGCCGCCCGAGAGCTACCTCGCCAAGTTCAAGCGCAGCTGGGCCATCCACTTCGCGTTCCTCATCACCACATTCGCGTTCTTCGTCGCAGCCACCGTTGCCAACCTCCTACTCCACCGCTGAGTCTTCTCTCTATACGCCCGTGGGTGCTGATTCAATGACGTCAGCATGATGTAATAATGACGTCAGCATGATGTAATAATGACGTCAGCGTGGCGTCATTCTGATGTCATCAGGCTTCCCAGGGTGAACGGTGGCTGTTGATTGCTTTGCGGTGCTGTCTTCGTGGCTTGCATCAGCACTGTTGTTCCTTGTAGACATTGGTATTGTGCAGGCCCGTCGCTCTTTGTTTGGTTCATCGGTATTGAACTTTCTGCTGTTTGCCCTTCGTCAAAAAAAAAAAAAAAATCGGGTGGCGGCGGATGGCTCCTCTTCGAATTTAAGATGTGATTGACGTCTTTTGGGCGCTTTCTTTTGGCTGCCTGTGTCGTCTTGGTCTATCGTTGATTTGGGAGCTCCGCTTGCGCCTCAAAAAAATGTTGTTTGCGCTGCTTTTGTTGGGCTCTCGCCGTCGTCTGCCGCTGCATATGTTTGCATCTTGCCATTTTGGTCATCTTCGTCATGATGACTTTCTCCTTCAGTCGGAATTCCAGCTATGCGGTGTGCTTTTCAATTGCACTAATAGTCGTGATTGGGTTCCTCGTATGCGTCTACATATGCGTGGTCTACTACTCTGAGAGTTGCTCACAGACGATCTCTGGTTGGTGCTGATCCTCGTCGGTGTGATTCACAACATGTTTGGGAGCTTGACTGACTTCGTCTTCCGCTGCGCGTGTCAGTTTTGCTGGCTCCTGTTTTGCTGTTTCATCTACTTCGACGTTTACTCAGCGATACTACCTTTTGGATCATCTTTGTGGCTCTTAGCATGATTTTTATCTCTTCAAACTCAATGTTCTTGATGTACCTTGAGTTTGAGGGGGGTGTTAGAGGTATAATAGTCATATTATATTAGATGATGTATTAGGGACTTCTTTGTATATTTGTCATCCTGTACATCTATTTATAGAGGCCTCCGGCCTCCTCAATAATACAAGATCCGAAGATCCAATATTCATAACACATGCGTCAAAAGAATTTTGTGTATCACACCCCACTCCAGACTTTTCTGCAGGGTCCCATCTTTTGTACACTAATACTGTTCATCTGCTTTTATTCAGTGTTCTTGTTCATAGTGGTGGGGTACATGGTGGTCACTACTATGCTTTCATACGACCAACTCAATCTCAACAATGGTAAGCTTTTGTGTTGACTTATTTTTATGTCAATCACAATTGCATATTTTCTATATATTTTATTACGTTTTCTTGCGCATAACCACGTGGTCTTGAACAAGACAACAAACATGTTTGAATTCAAGAACCAAACTTAGCTGACTATGTGGTACGGTTGCTACATGCTGGTAATACCTTTGTTCGGTCGAATGGTGAGCGTCAGGTTTACAATCTAGAATAATGGCAATCTCGAAAACAGTATGCATATATTTCTGGTGACCAGTGTCAAGGCCCCATTTCAAGTCTCCCATGTCTCTTTTTCTCATAACCAGTTTGGTGTTGGAAAATCATCCACTTAGTTGTTTCTGGGACCTACAGTTTCCAGTTTGTAACTATGACCAGTGGGCTATTACAGGAGTTAAGTGTTAAGTTACACTCAGTATATTACATAATTACACCCTTGACTGCTCAATCTACACAAACCTACATACACTGTGCAGTTGCTCCTTGTTCAGTGCATGTTTTTGATGCAATGGGAATGGATGGCAGTTTAGTGGATATACTTTAATCACACTATGGCACTAGGGACCACTTGAACTATGCATTCTTTTTTGCTGCTCTTGCTTCCACTTCCGGATTATTTTACATGACCTGTGAAAAAAATCCAAGCCTTGCAAAAAGCTGAACATTAACTCTAGTTTGAGAAAATATTTTGTAGAATACCAGATGGATGTGAGAATATTGTCAACGAAGAACTGAATACCACTGCATGTATTGTGGGTATTTGGTGCTTGTTCTGCTAAGACTTGGTTGTCTCATAAAGAAAAAAAACAGTGTGAAATATGGAATTTTGCGGAGTTTCAACTTCTTGATAAATTATTGTTCTAGTGAGTGGTGACAAGTTTGGACCTTTCTGTTATGAATGATGCTTGTATTATTATGAGGGCAGAGACCACAATAAATAGAGGTACAAGAGATTACAAATATACGAAAAAGTCCTTATGCAAAAGGAAAAATACAAATAACCCCTATATCTCTAACACACCCCCTCTCAAACTCAAGGTGCGTCACGAACACTGAGTTTGGAGAAATAAAATTTATGCTAAGCCCGAGTTTGTGCCTTCGTGAAAAAAATCAGCCAACTGAAGCTTTGAAGGCACATACTGAAGATCAATAACACTGTCTTGTACATGTGCTCGTGTATAAGAAGCATCAACACCAATATGCTTGGTAAGCTCATGCTTGGCCGGATCACGAGCAATACTGATAGCATCTGTACTATCAGACAAAAGAGGAGTCGACATACCAATGGAAACACCAAAGTCCTCAAGCAACCACCGTAACCAAGTCACATATGCACTCACAAGAGCCATAACACGCAACTCAACCTCTACACTCGAACGAGAAACTGCTACCTGTTTCTTAGTCTTCCAAGCAATGAGGGAACCACCAAGAAAAACACAATAGGCAGAAAGAGATCGATGATCGGAGGGATCACCAGCCCAAGTAGCATCAAAATATGCTTTGAGCTGTAAAGAGCTAGAGCGTGGAAAGAACAAACGTCTGGAGATCGTTCCACGAAGATAACGCAAGATACAAAGCAAGTGACTATAGTGGACCTGGGTGGGAGACGAAACAAACTGACTCAGAATATGAACAGAGTATGAGATATCAGGACGAGTGACACCAAGGTACAATAGACTCTCTAAGATATGACAGTAACGAGTAGGATCATCAAGAGGCTCACCATTAGTGGCTCGAAGATGGACATTGAGTTCTATGAGAGTTTCAACAGTCCGGTGATTAGTAAGAGAAGCCCGATCAAGAAGATCGTGAATGTACTTCTTCTGAGACAGAAAAATTCCCCAAAAATTCCCCAGAAGAGGAGGAAACCTCAATCCCAAGAAAGTAGCGAAGAGGACCAAGATCGGACATAAGAAACTGCTCACTGAGACGGGCCTTTACAAAAGCTATGTACTCAGAATCGTCTCCGGTGAAGATCATGTCATCAACATAGAGAAGAAGAAGAGTGCGGCCACGAGACAAAGTGTGCACAAAAAGTGCGGGATCATGAGCACTGGTAGAGAAACCAGTAGCAGTGACCACAGACGCAAAACACTGAAACCAAGCACGAGGAGCCTGCTTAAGGCCATAAAAAGAACGTCGAATGTGACAAACCATACCTTCAGGAACCGAATACCCAGGTGGTGGCTGCATATAAACCTCCTCACACAACTCACCATTAAGAAAGACATTCTTCACATCAAGCTGGGAGATGGACCAGTCCGAACAGAGGTCACAACAAGCAGAGCGCGAACAGTGGTCATGTGAGCGACAAGAGCAAAAGTCTCATCATAGTCACGACCATGTTCCTGCTGGAAGCCACGTGCGACTAATCGAGCCTTATATCGCTCAAGTGAACCATCAGAGCGGGTCTTAGCCTTATAGACCCACTTACAGGTGATCGGGCGAACACGTGGGGGACAGGGCACAAGTTCCCACGTGTCGGTGCGCTCGAAAGCAGCAATCTCCTCGGCCATCGCATGCTACCACAGTGCCACTCCGGATGAAGAACAACACCAGCACGAGCACGAGCACCGGCACGAGCATCCTCATCCAACCATGCCCTGAACTCTTGTGAAGAACTCCCGTGAACCGCGATAGAGGACGGGCATTTAAGATCACCCGTGAGGAACTCCCAGAGTCGTAGACCATGCATATGGAGACACATGCGAGGAACCCAGTCGCGGTAGTTGGTGCCATTAAAAAACACCGGACAACGCAAGACTGCAATCCCGCCTGAAAAAGAAGTCATCCTGACAGGACAACCAGCGACTGCTAGAGCGCAAAATATGCAGCGGCGGGTAACGGCAAGAGCGTAGAAAAATAAGCGGCGTATGCTGCAAGAAAGAAAGAAAAGAAGAAGAACCGAAAGAAAAAATCTTCTCTTTTTTTTCTTTTTTTCCCATTTTTCCTTTTTCTTTTATTTTTCTTTTTCTTTTCTTTTCTTTTTTTAAAGGGTTAGATTTAACCCTAGTTGACCTCAATCCACTAGGACAAAGCCTGGCGGCGGGCTTCCAGAAAATCCAACAGCCGAAAGTAGATCAACACAAAGTCCAGCAGCAAGTATCGATCCTTATCTCTTCACATGGGCAAGACAGCACACAAAAGTAGATCAACACTTTCCTTGACGTGACCAGGTTGATTTGACCTGTGGTTCTGTAGCACACTTGCAGCCGGACGGTAGAACAGATCTGGGAGCTGACGAACCCAGGCCACTTGATTGAAGACACCGCGCGAGAGAGACGGATGACAATCCGTCCGGCGACGAGCACGTGCCGAAGCAGCGGGCACGGAAGGAGATCTGAAGATGGAGACGCCGGATCGACGGACGGCCCGCGGAGAAAAGCGGCCGACTAGCAAATCGATGGAGAAGAGCGCCAAGATAGTGCAAAGAAGAGACCGACGTAAAAAAAATGTCGAGATCCACGGCAGCGCAGAGAGAAGCGTTGAGATCAATTACTAGAGCAATAGAGAAACTCTAGATTGGCTCTGTATACCATGTCATAAATGATGCTTGTATTATTATGAGGGCAGAGGCCACAATAAATAGAGGTACAAGGAATTACAAATATACGAAAAAACACTTATGCAAAAGGGAAAATACAAATAACCCCTATATCTCTAACACTTTCCAGAGATGTCATAATATTCATGTGAATCATACGGATCATCTTAAGTTAGGGCCTAGCTTTTAACTAACAAGAGGATCGTTACTGCATGACTTGCGGCTTGGGGTTAGGCAATTCAAGAAGGGAGGGAAACATCACTCGCATGACGTGTGTTGTGGCCTATGGGTAACTTGGCGAACCTGGGCTTTTGGGCTTGGTGAGAAAATGGCCCGATCAATAATCTTTTGGTCGTACTTGAACTCAGTAATACCCTCCTTCAATATAAAAAATTTAAAGTGGTAGATAAGGAACATAAATTATTGATCATGGAACATTATTACAGAGTTCATTACATAGCTCTTTCTGGAATAACAGAAACAAATATATTACAAGAAGATAAATTGGCAGAACGTTCCAATTTGTGCGCTAAAACATTCAAGCTACGTTTAGCAAATTTAAAGGAATAAGACTAGACTGCAATTAACTCTTTTGTGCAATCATACAAAAATTATATGTGAGTCATACGATCTTCATCCCATGGTCATTGTATTTTTACATTTAAACCCTTCCACTAGACAACAAGAATCCTATTACTTGGTGGGGGGGGGGGGGTAAGTGAAAAAATACAACAACCATAGGATGAAGATTGTGTGACTCACATGTAATTTTTGAACGATTGCATGGGAGGCCTTATTGCATTATAGTAATTTCCCATAAATTAAAGTCCCTCTCTAGAGTCCTCCTTCTCGAGGACCCTAGATCTCCCTTTCTTCTCTGGTACCCTAGATCTCCCCTCTTCTTTGGTACACCTTGTATCCCCTTTGCGATGGGCTGCTTTACCCATTCAATCTATCCCCCTTTTAATCAATCCTAATACTCACAAATCCTTCTATGGATCGTTGAAGCATACAACTAGTCGTAAGAATTGGGTTGGGCCGAAGTCGGGCAGCCCGAAGCACAGGGTAGCAGCACGAACCCTGGCCCGACCCGACATGAAGGAGATTCGGGCCGTACCGACCCGACAGGAACCCTCGGGCCACGTCGTGGTTGGATCTAGGGCACGATAGACGGCACGACGAAATGGGTCATTCTCTTGCTAGCACGGCCCGATATCGGCCCGACGACACGATAATGGCATGAAAAATGGACTACCAAAGGAAGTCGAGAACAATCGACGAGCGAGCGCGTGAAAGCCCAAAGAAACAAGGCTCGACAGGCCATCGACGCAACCAGCAAACATTCATCCAAGGCTCAACGTGATTCAAGTGAATTCGAAGACAACGGCTACGTTTATAAGCTCGACATCCCTTTCTCAAATGTCGAGGTGGGACAAATGTCCCAAACACGCGACACACCCACGCGCGACGTGCCTCTAGCCGGTTCTTGGGCCGAATTCTGGCCGCTTTGTGGTCCTCTGGTCGCTTGGCGCGCCTCTGGCCACGACCCAATAGCGCGCGCCTCACTAGCGCGTCAGGCCCAGCTACTGGCGCACGTCTGGTCGGGCGCTCGACCACTTCATGATACTCCCTATGATGCATGGGGCCCAGCTACCAGCTTCGTATTCCTCTCTATGACGCGTGGGGCCTAGGCGGTGTTCTTCACCACATTTTGTTTGGTATTTTGATCCAATTTTTAAAACTAAAAGTTGTTTAACTTCGGCAATTTATGTCCAAATTCGATAGTTTTTTCTGTACATTCTTGAAAAATGTTCTCTACTAGATAGAAGCATTTGTTCGATTTGATATCTATTTATAATTAAATTAATGTAGGATCACTTATGACCATATTCTTTATTTTTTTGTATATCTCCAAAAAGTTGAATTTTTAAACCAATTGTTATCTAGGTACATATTTATATATATGTACACATAGGATTTGTGAATAATTTTTTTGATCACTTTGCACTTGTGTAAATTTAAATTCTTCTTCATTTACCTCAAAATCTCATAGCACATATGGCATTTACTAAAATTTGAACACACTTTGATGAAAAACAAATTAAAAATTCTCACAAAAATCATAGAGGTTGTTATAATGTACAAGATGCACCACAAAATTCATGTCGAAATACACTTTATTTTTTGAGATACAATTTATTTTTTGTTTGTCTTTTTTATTCCCAACAGTATATGATGATTTTGAAAGTCAAATTCCGTAAGAACGTGTAATACAACCTCCTTAAACCTCTGCAATTTTATTACATTTTTTGAATTTTTTGTCCATGTATTTTCTAAAAAAATTTGATTTCAATTCGATGCGTCTATGACAGTGGGCCAAAATCAGGTTTAATGGGTTGTGCTCGGACCAGGCTTCGTCGTGCCTCGGGCTGTTCCTGGGCCGGGTTTTTTGGCCTTTGGCCCGCCTGGCCCAGCATGAGGAGGCTCGTCGTGCTTTAGGGCCACGGGCCGAAACGGCCCAGAGCACGATCGGGCCGGCACGGCCCAGTTCCCAGCACTACATACAATACTAGGATTTCCTGCAACAAAACTATGATGTCGAGCAATTTGCTGATCTTATTTTCTTTTTGTGCATGTCATCCTCAGGTACAAATTTGATGATGAGCGTGTTACAAAAGAAGACCTTAAGAAAGCCCTTGAAGAGCAATATGGGGGTGAGGAAGAGGTAAGTTCTGCTAAAAGTTTCCTATACAAAGATAAATGTTTGTCAACACCTTCTATTTCATCTACTTATTGATATTGTAATGTTTCTCTCTTTTGATTTTTAATGGTTACGCCAAATAAATCCTGGTTTCAATAACGCCCCATTTAATTTCACAAAGTGTCCAAACGCATATATGCTTGTTTACATCCGCGAGAGTGACATGGAGAAAACAATGTGTACTGTTGGTGAAAAAGACATTGATGAACATTTAAGGGTAAGTACATCTGTAGTATTCTCCCCCCATTTTGATACTATGGACTTTATTTTGTTATGATTTGGCTGGATATTGTTAATTTACAGATAAGGTTGAAGAAGGAACAAGAAGAGAAGGAACAAAAAAAGAAAGAAAAAGCTGAAGCTCGTCTCTATACTATCATTAAGGTCTTGATATATGTTTCTTTACTGTTCATCTCCAAACAATCTGAATCCTCGAGTTTTGCTTTTTATAGTGCTCGATTTGGTCTTAAAATCTAGGTAGCTCGAGATGAGGATTTGAAGGAGCAAATCGGGAAGGATACATATTTTGACTTGGTAGACCATGACAAAGTTCGTAGTTTCCAAATACAGAAGCAATTGCCATTTAGTTCATTCAAGGTAATGTCCCAAAACTTTACCATATTCTTTTTTGTTAGCAATTATGTTAGGTGATCTCAAATCTCAATTGGAGATTAGAGAGTCCTATTTAGATTAGAGTTAGGAGTCCTAATGCTAATATGAGTTGAGTTGAGTCTTAAAAGGAGTCAAAATATAATGTTCCCAACCCCATTGAAATAGATGCACCTCTTAAAGTTAATTCTGAGCCCCCCGGGATTACAACAATTTAGTATTAGATCTAGGGTTAGGGATACTATCCGCTGCCCCACAGGATGGGTCGTGCTCTCGGCGGTCGCCAGCAGGGGGGGGGGAGTCATCGGAGGTGCGAGCAGATCGCGTCAAAGCAATGTGAACATAACAAGATTAGGACAAGGCATGGATCAGGGCATACCTGGTCAGATCAGGCGCGACCCGGACGGACCCGATGGGGCCCTAACGAATCGAGCTCGATTCGTGGTGAGGCTCGTTGATCCAAAAAAGTGCCCCCCTTTTTGGCGTGCCAAATGTCGAAGTGTGCAATCGACACTTCCCCCGGTACTACTAGGAAGTAGTCTGCGGAGGTTCTTTTTCAGGATGGGCGAATTCTCTCGATCTACGAGCTAGATGAACACGGGAATTTTTACGTGGTTCGGGCCGCCAGAGCGTAATACCTTACATCCACGAGAGTTTGTGTGTTTGTCGGTACCCTAAAAACCATACACCTCCTGAGGATACAAAGATCTCAAGGGAAGGACATTTACTCAAATTGAAGACCCTCGGGGGCCCACTCGCCAGACGTGACCGGACCCGCTTCTCCAACATGGTTAACCTCTAGGTTGCCACGTGTACTGACAGACCAGAGTTATTACCCACAAGGGTGAAGCTCCGGGCTAGGTACTGAAACGGCACCTCCGGAGGTAACCCCTGACCGAGAGAAGCTCCGGACCTGACACGTGCCAGGCCACCCCGGAGCTCCCCGCTTCTCCCAAGCAAGCTCCGGAGCTGCCACGTGTCCATACGTCGGAGCTAGCTGCTTAAAACCCCCGGGAGACGTTGTAACGGCTCCGGATCTCCAAAGGACAGCCGCAGACTTCAAGACCCGATTAATTACCATTAATTCCACATTAATGATAATTAATCGGACGATCTTAACACCTGTAACGGCACTGTCAGAGCCGTTACAGGGCTATTAATAACAATTAATCTCGTGTATCAATACTAATAACCGCCAGGGCCACATGTCGGGCCAGGCTGACTTGTAACGGTTTGTCCTTATGCTATAAAAGGACAAACCGACGATACACGAGGGAGAGGACTCTCGAACACTCTGGAGCTCACAAGTTAATACAACACACACACACCCGTGGAGTAGGGTATTACTCTCAGGCGGCCCGAACCACGTAAACCACCGTGTCACTCGTGTCCAAATCGCATTTCACTTTCTTAGATCTCCGCGCGCCCAAACCGAACCACAAACTCCTTCGAACACTTTCATAGTGTCAGGGGATCTGCCGACTCCAACAGTCGACAGTTGGCGCGCCAGGTAGGGGGCGCCTGAGATCTTCAAGAATGGTGAATTCTGCGGCTGGATCATCCAACGGGCAACCTGCTGCTCAGGCTGTCGGAGGCAATCCCTCCAACATGCAACCACCGGCAGGAGCCTCAGTTCCAGCGGGAGTCACACTCCCACCACCACCATCTTCTCCGGCAAGACATGCCGGACGACATGATGGTGCACCGGCGTCACATTCTGCGCCGGCAAGTCGTGACAACCCAGAACACGCGCTCCATGCAGCGCGTGCTCTCCTTCAGCGACCACCACCTCCGGATGCATCTCAAGGTGCCGTGGAGCAATGGAGAGCTGATATTGAGCATTTGGTCGCAGCAGCGGCCGAACGCCTCCACAATCAGGGTTCACCTCTTTCAGGGCGGGCCCCGTCGCAGCGACGAACGTTGTCTGGAAGACTTGGTCCACATGTCTCCAACAACCGGAGAAGAGCTGCGTCACAGCAAGTGACGTCGTTGCCCTCTGGGGCCCGACGTGCACATACTGCATCTCGGCTTTCAACACACGACCTCCGGGCGGAGCTTGATCGCCGATATCGCCAACAGGATGGCCGTGTCCACATCGAGCGAGCTCGAGAAAGACGAGATGCTCAAGACCTTTCTACTCTGGAAGGAGTAGGAGGAGGCTGTTCCGCTCTAGCCATGCACCTGCGCATGGTTAGATGGCCACAGAAGTTCCGGCCACATTTGCCGGAAAAATTCGACGGGACTGTCAATCCCGTAGAATTCCTACAGATATACTCCACTGCGATATTAGCAGCTGGAGGAAACGAGGCCGTAATGGCCAATTACTTTCCAGTGGCTTTAACTGGGACCGCCAGGTCCTGGTTTATGAGCCTTCCACCCAACTCTATCGACAGTTGGGAGGAGCTGTGCCGCCAGTTCACCGCCAATTTCGGGAGTTCATACACCCGTCCGGGCACTGAACTGGACCTTTTCGCGGTCGTGCAAAAAGGAGGAGAATCTTTGCGGTCATTCATCCAGAGATTCTCTCAGGTACGTAACACAATCCCTTCTATCTCAAGCGCTTCTGTCATTGTGGCATTCAGACAGGGTGTACGAGACAAGAAGATGTTGGAGAAGCTGGCGATCAAAGAGATCACCAGCGTCACGGAGCTCTTCAACCTGGCTGATAAGTGTGCCAGAGCTGCGGAAGGCCGTGAAATGCACTCCAAACCAGCCCTGGAGGATCATAAAAAATCCTCCAAAGAAGAAGCCGCTACCTCCGGGAGTGGCAAGAAGAAAAAGAAGACCAACGGCAAGAAGAAGCCGTCGGCCGGCACATCCAACGTTGCAGCCGCTGCAACTCCTGGTGGTCGGGGGCCACGCCCCGAGAAGCGACCTCGACCGTCTTCCGAAGACGGTGGCAAATCCAAGATGTGGTGCCCCATTCACAAAACGGGCAGCCACAGACTGGAGGACTGCCGGGAGGTCCAAAACCTTGCCGAGCGCTACCACAAGCGCCGGGAAGGGTCTCCCTTCCGTCAGAGGGAGGGGAAACAAAAAGTCGATGAAGCTCCGGCTGAAGAGGAGTTAGGGTTTCAAGACCCCAAAAAGGTCTTGAAAGCCGTCTACACCTCCGTCGACGATGATTCCGACGTCTCCGACAACGAGCGTCGAAAAACCATGAACACCATCTTTGGTGGATCATGGGACATCACCTCTCGTCGTGTCATCAAGACTATGCGACGGGATATGGCTGTTGTAGCTCCTACAGCTAGACCGGAGCCACATCGAAAGTGGATGGACACACCCATCACTTTTGATGCTTCGGATTGTCCTCAAAGCATGGTCGGAGCTGGCCAGCTACCCTTGATGGTATCTCCCACCATCAACAACATCCAGCTCCATCATGTCCTGGTAGATGGAGGTTCGGGGCTTAATCTCATTAGCTTCGAAGCTTTCACTAAGCTTCAGCTCCGACCTTCGGACCTCCAGCCCTCTCGACCTTTCTCCGGAGTAGGTCCGGGGGCCATAACCCCACTCGGAGCTATTACTCTCCCTGTTACCTTCGGGACCCGGGAGAAGTATCGCACCGAAAAGTTGATCTTCGACGTCGCTCAGATCAACTTACCATTCAACGCCATTTTGGGTAGACCTGCCTTGTACAAATTCATGGCAGCTGCTCATTATGGATACCTGGTGTTGAAGATGCCAACACCAGTAGGCGTTCTCCGGATCCGTGGAGATCGCACTGCCGGAGTAACTGCTCTGGAGGAACTTCATGCACTCACCACAGCGCAAGAAGAGGACTCCAGACAGAAGCAAGCTCCACAACCTCCGAGCATTCGTCAACGAGGCTCGACCTCTGCACCTCGTGTGCAGCCAAGCGGCGACACCGACATCCCCGTCAAAGTCGTCCAAATTGGTTCCGATGTCACCCAAACTACCCGCATATCGGGTGGCTTGAACGACAAATAGGAACTCGCGCTCATCACTTTCCTCCGGGCTAACGTTGACGTGTTTGCTTGGCAACCGTCACAAATGCCTGGGATCCCCAGGGAAGTGATTGAGCACAATCTGAAGATTTACCCCGACGCTCGGCCTGTGCACCAGAAACCTCGGAAGCAATCGGTAGAGCGACAGAACTTCATCCGACAAGAAGTGAAGAAGTTGCTCGAAGCCGGATTCATCCGAGAAGTCTACCATCCAAAATGGCTGGCAAACCCAGTCGTTGTGCCTAAAGCCGGCGGGAAACTTCGGATGTGCATCGACTACACCACACTGAATAAGGCATGTCCAAAAGATCCATTCCCACTACCTAGAATAGACCAGATAGTGGATTCCACCTCCGGGTGTGAGTTGCTGTGTTTTCTAGACGCATATTCAGGATATCATCAAATCCGGATGTCTAGGGAAGATGAAGAACATACTTCATTCATCACAGTGGATGGGTTGTATTGTTACACAGCCATGCCTTTTGGTCTCAAGAATGCAGCTTCAACTTTTGTACGAGCAATGTACAAAACTTTCGAAGAACTCATCAGAGACATAGTGGAAGTGTACGTTGATGACATCGTGGTCAAAGTCAAGAACAAGGAGTCCCTCTTGGACACCTTACAGGCTGTCTTCGACAAGCTGCGAGCCACCCGCACGAAGCTAAACCCAGACAAGTGCGTCTTCGGGGTTAGTTCCGGAAAGCTTCTTGGTTTCCTGGTAAGTCACCGGGGCATAGAAGCTAATCCGGCGAAGATAAAAGTCATTGAAGACATGCGGCCACCAACCCGCATCAAAGACATCCAAAAATTAACTGGATGTCTAGCAGCCCTCAGCCGGTTCATTTCAAGACTGGCGGAAAGGGCACTTCCCTTCTTCAAGTTACTGAGGAAGTCAGGACCATTCCAATGGTCTGAAGAAGCAGAGAAGGCATTCCAGGAGCTGAAACAGTTCCTCACCACTCTACCAGTCTTGGTAGCTCCGAACCCTGGTGAGCCTTTATTGCTTTATATTTCAGCAGCTGACGAAGTCGTCAGTATGGTTCTGGTTGCGGAGAGACCGGAACTACCCAATACTCAGGAATCCAGATCCCTTCGGGAGGATCCGGAGGTTCCTGAAAGCGGGTCTGGGTCCCAGCTCCCAGACCTGAACCCACAAGAAGCCACTTCAGAGGACCCGGATCCTTCCGATAGGATCCAGGTCATTCCTGAAGAAGCTCCGGGTTCCTTCATCCAGAACCCAGAGGTCCCCGAAGATAGTCTGGACCCCTCCAACAGGGTCCGGATCAATGGGGAGGAAGCAGGAGGGGTCCGGACCATTCAACGTCCAGTATACTTCATCAGTGAAGTGCTCCACGATGCCAAGACTCGATACCTAGAGGTGCATAAGCTGCTCTACGCAGTTCTTATTGCCTCAAGAAAGCTTCGACATTATTTCCAAGCTCACAAAGTCTCGGTGGTAACTTCATATCCACTTCGAGCGATCCTGCATAATCCCAATTCAACTGGGAATATAGCGAAGTGGGCAGCGGAACTGGCTGAATTCGACCTCGAATTCATTCCAAGACAAGCAATCAAGAGTCAAGCATTGGCAGATTTCGTGGCAGAATGGACTCCCTCTCCGTTAAACCCCGGGGGCCCCAGCGAGCAGAAGACGGAACCACAAGTTCCGGCCTTCACTAAGCCTCACTGGACCCTTTACTTCGACGGCTCCATGCAGAAGCAGGGAGCCGGAGCTGGAATCCTTCTCCTCGCACCAACCGGGGAGAAGGTGAAATACATGGTGCACCTTGACTTCAAGGCAACCAACAACATGGCGGAGTACGAAGCACTCATATATGGATTAAAGGTGGCACTATCATATGGTGTCAAGCAGTTGCTGGTCAAAGGAGATTCACAACTTGTCATCAAACAGGTGAAGGGTGAATGCTCCTGCAATAATCCCCAGTTGGCTGCTTATCTCCTTGAAGTCCAGAGGCTTCAGAAGGACTTCGAAGTCCTAGACCTTCGCCATGTCCAGCGTGCTCACAACGCTGAAGCTGACGAACTCTCGACCAAGGCGTCAACCGGAGCTCCGGCTCCAGACGGAACCTTTGTCCGGAGGTTGTCAAAACCCACAGTTCAGCCTGCCGAACTGAACGAAGGGGGCGAGATCAGCATCCCTAAGCTGACGGTCCCGATGGCCCTGTTACCATGGCAGCCATCAAGGGTCGTAGGTGCTGCCGGAAGCTCCGAGCAACCCAGCACGCAAGACTCAAATGCTCAAGTCAGTTCCGATGCATGGATCTCGGAGATCCGGAACTACTTGAAAGACAACATCCTTCCTGATGATGATGTATCCGCTGACCGGGTAGTCAGATTGGCTAAAAGATACGCGTTGATAGAAGGGGATCTCTACCGGCGCGGTGCCAATGGCATCCTAATGCGGTGCATCACAAGGGAAGAAGGCTGCGAGCTCCTCGCAGAAATCCATGGAGGTGAGTGTGGGAACCACGCGTCTTCCCGCACGCTGGTCGGAAAAGCCTTTCGGCACGGCTTCTACTGGCCTACAGCGCTCCAGGATGCTACTGAGCTAGTGAAGAAATGCAAAGCATGCCAATTTCATGCAAAGCAAATTCACACACCTGCTCAGTCCTTACAAATGATACCTCCTACATGGCCTTTCGCTATGTGGGGGATGGACATCTTGGGACCCTTCCCAAGAGCCGTCGGAGGTTACAAGTTCCTGTATGTCGCTATCGACAAGTTCACCAAGTGGCCGGAAGCTACTCCTGTTGTGACGATCAACAAACAATCTGCAATCAATTTTCTACAATCTATCGTAAGCAGATTCGGAGTCCCAAACAAGATCATCACTGATAATGGGACTCAGTTCACAAGCTCCGCATTTCAAGGATATTGCGAAGACCTCGGCATACAAGTTTGCTACGCATCCGTAGCTCATCCTGCCAGCAATGGGCAAGCCGAGAGAGCAAACGCAGAGATCCTTAAAGGACTAAAAACGCGCACTTATGAGCGTTTGAAAAAGCACGGAGCTAATTGGATCGAAGAGCTTCCGCCCACTCTATGGGCTAGCAGGACTTCTCCAAGTCGAGCAACCGGAGAAACACCCTTCTTCCTGGTGTACGGAGCTGAAGCGATCCTTCCTCCGGAAATCACCTTGGGTTCCCTCCGAGTCCGGACCTTCGACGAAGCCGCGCAGGACCAGCTCCGGCGTGAAGACCTAGACCTCCTAGAGGAGGGAAGGTGCCAAGCAGCTGTTCGGAATGCCCGATATCGCCAAGCTCTACGGCGCTATCACCAGCGGCATGTACGCAACCGACAGCTCGAGGAAGGCGATCTGGTGTTACGGAGAATACTATCCAGAGAAGGGCAAAACAAACTCTCCCCCGGCTGGGAAGGGCCTTTCCGAGTGATCAAAGTATCCCGTTCCGGAAGCGTTCGCTTGGCTACCGAGGATGGGACACTTCTCCCAAACCCTTGGAACATCGAGCACCTCCGTAAGTTCTACACTTAATTCCACGGAGGTGAGTCTTAAGTAACTTGAAATGTATGTTATAGAGTCATTGTACAGAGTCGGGTAGTTCCTCCGGGAGAGCAGCCGGACCTTTCCCGAAAGGTTTGGAAAGCTCATGCAACACTTGATACAGTCTCCGGACTAGAAGTGTAGCTAATTACCCTGGGTTAAACGAGAAACCGAACACACTTAGCCTGGTTCCGTACCCTAAGAGTGTACTTGTTTCCCCTGTACCCCGGACCTATAATGAAAGACATCTTCATGTGAAATAGACTCCACGTGCATTCATTTTTGCATAAAGCTCGACACTTTTATTTTTCTCTTTCTTGTCTATAACAGAAACGTGCAATTCTTGAGAAATTCTAGTTAGACCGATTTACGTACGATTCGAGATGAATTGTCGGATTTTTTAGATTTAAAATATCATCTGTGGCCAACTCGCCTGAAAGCCGCCAAGCCATTCTAGGGCCGGAGTGTGCTATCGACTTAGCCTGGTCAAGCACCCTAAGTACGCCACTCTACCTACATCCCGGCAGGCCAAAGTAAGGTGGGTCCACGGACAATTGGATCTAAAAGAAAAGACAATTCATCCAATTGTACTAAAAATCGTGTTCAACTTAAAATTTTCTTAAGAACCGTAAGCCGCGACGAAGTTATAGATAAGGAACGAATTTTACTGTTTTTCTTGGCTTAAGTGTGCAGGAAAAATAAACCCAACATTGATGGAGAAAAATCGGAGTTAACCAAGCTCCGACTCCCACTGGCGTTAACTTAAAGATGGTGAGAAGACTCTATCACTAGAGTCTGTTGCCAGCAAGCCAAGCGTGGCAAAGGTCATTGCCGGAGCTACTAAGCTCCGACACCTTGAAGTATTAATTATCGACACTCAACGTGTTGGTAGAGGCTATTGCCGGAGCTACTAAGCTCCGATGATGGGCAATGCCGGAGCTTCTAAGCTCCGACGATTTCAAGGGACCTTCACTATCGAAAACTTCGGACCAAAACTATACGAGTTCGAAGCAAAACTGTCTTCAACAAAAATCAACATCCTTTTGGTACATGTCCACAATCAAATTGTGCACATCTACCAGGGGGCCAAGTGAAGACAAAGATGTTGAAGACAAAAAATGAAATTCACGAAAAATTGAGGATTTCATTTCATTTGAAGACCGGAGATTACATCTGGGGACAAAGGATTACAAAATTGAGGAAGAAGAGAAGATACAAATAAAGGCTAAGAAAGATAGTCCTAGACCCTATGGAAGAACTCGGCGACCTTCTGGGCGACCTCCGACACGCTGCCTCGGGTAGCTTCGCCCTCTCCTTCGACGGGACCTTCAAGCACCGGGTCCAGAGAGAATCGAGGGTTCCGGCTAGTGTAACACGTCAACACATACTCTGTGACGTTTCTAGCCAGGGATTGCCCCTCGACCTCAAGCTGGTCCGCGATGACGTCGCCCACCTTGGAGAGCTTGCTGCCCGCAGCGCTCAATGCCTGCAATGCAAGGTCCGGCTCCGGCTCCGGATCATCCGGAAGCACGGGGCTGAAACCCATAGGCGCCAGCGCATCGTCGGCCTTGCTCAGGAACTCCCAAATTTGCAGGGAGTCCGTCTTCCTCAGGCCCTTCATCTCTTCCAAGGACCTCCAGGCCGCCGCCAGCTCCGAATTCTCACGGGAGAGTCGCTCAACTTCTTTGGCGTTTTGTTGAATCTTCGCAGCAACCCGCTTTTCGAGTCTTCCGAGCTCCTCCTCCCGGAGGTGGATCTTGTTCCGGCGGTCGACCAGGTCTTTCTCCCTAGCCTCTATTTTCTTCTCCCGGGCGACGAGGGCACACTCATACTCGTAGAGTTCCTGCCCTCGCACCCAGGTCTTCTCCTCCTCCTCGAGGCAGCGCTCTTCCAATTTTTTAGCGCGCTCCTCGATACCTTTGTCCGCCAGAGCTGTCTTCTCGGCGAGCTCTTCTTCACGTCGCAAGACGTCATCCCGTAGCTCCAGGAGTTTTTGCTCCTCATCCTCGAGCCGCTTTTCCCTTCCCTCAAGTGCCTCTCGGCGCTTGATGAGTGCGGTACTGATGGCTTCGAGTTGATCGAACCGAGCATTGGCCGCATCATTGGCAGCCTTAGCTTGGTCGTGGTACTCCCGGGATTGGGCGTCGAGGTTGTGAGTCATGCTCTCCCTCTCGTCCAGCATCTCACCCCAGAGCTCCAGGCGGACCTTCTCCCGCCTGATCCATTCCTTGTCCTCAGCAATCCTCGACTGCGCCAGCTTGGTCTCGAATTGGAGTCTATTACGCCACCTCCTAAGGGTTTGGCGCTCCTCTTCAAGAATCTTGCTGTCGTGGAAGAAGGCTAGTTGGACTTGGCGCAGACTGGAGCAAGCGTTGTCGATGGACATCGACAGCGAGATGGGCTCCGGACCTTCTGGGGTCTCCTCCGCTGGTTCCAGCGGGTCTTCATTTACAAAAATTGGGTCCCACTCTACGAGAGCGGAACCCCGAGCTTCCAAGGCACTAGGGCCCTCCTCCGGGATGGCCTCAGTCGCCACCGAAGAAGGTCCCGCCACAAAATCTTCATTCGCCCCCTCAGGCTGGGGGCCGGCGACTTCGTTCAGGCACTCCGGCTCCGCCACGGGTACCATCGACGTCGTCGCCTCCAATGGCTCCGGCCGGGACGCTTCTTCCGAGGGAGGCTCAAGCTCCCTCGCCTCTTCAACCACCGGCTCTACAGCCGGCGCCTCCACCATCACCGGCTCTGCAGCCGGCGCTCCAATAACTATCGGCTCTGCGACCGGAGCTTCAGAAGTAACCGGCTCAATTGCCGGAACCACTTCAACTTCCGGCTCGCACGTCGGGGCTTCAGCTACCTCCGGCTCGACCGCCGGGGCTTCAGCACTTTCCGGCTCTGAAGCCGGGACCGCTACTTCCTCCGGCTCGACAGCCGGAGCATCTACTTCTGCAGCACAGGGGCCCGGAGCTTCAACCTCCGGAGCGGGTGCCGCTGACGCATCTTCAATTCCGTGGTCCGGCGCTACCACGGGAACTTCTGGAGATGAGTCGAGGTCCATGACCACGACAGCCGGCGCCGGAGCTGTCGCAGCCTCCGCCTGGGGCGGCACCGGAGCTGGAGCAAAAGCCCTCGTAGCCTCAGACACTGTGGCTGAGGGCGGAGCTTCACTCCCCTTCTTGGGAACGCTGCAGATGAAGAATGAAGAAATTGAGCAAACAGATGCTATAATTAAAAGTTAATTGAGGTAAGCAAGAAAAATTACCTTGGGAGGCTCACGCACCAGCTTGCGCGGAACCTCTTTCCCGGACGTTCCGGGCTGGCCACGACCGGCGTAGGAGCTCCGGGAGGACTCCCAGGACTTGCCGTAGCCACGGGCGTTTCCCGGGTCGGAGCTCTCCTTGACCGGGAGGAATTCCTAGACCTGGAGGCCCTCACCGCTTCTCGAACCGGAGTCGCCTGTCCGGAGCTGGCACCTCCGGAGGGACCCATCACGGGGACAGCCGCACTCCGGGAGGATCCCACTGCCGGAACAGTAGCGCTCCGAAAAGACCCCACCACGGGGACAGACGCCACAGCGGCGGAGGATCCTCCTTCTTGAGGACGGGGAACTGGCGGGGAAGTAGCAAGCCCGACGAACCTTCCGTCAGCATGTCGCAGCTTCCTCTTCCGGCTCTCCGGCTCCTCCGCCAGCTCCTTGCCCTTGCCGGTGACCTCAGCTCTTGGCTGAGAAACAGGGGCGGAGCCGCCTTCCGACAACCCGGGGATCGCCAACCGGGCGGTCGATCTTCTCTCGACGACGCCAAGGTCGTCAAGCGCGGGCATCTTCCGCCGGAGCTCCCTGCTGAACTCAACTTCCACGTTCAGGGGGAGGAAAGCCGGTGGCGGAGTCAAGTACTCTCCGTCTACGTCGATGTCGTGCTGGAATTTCTTGAGGTGAAACTCCAAGGACTTCCCCACCATGTTGGACTTCAACCCGGTCTCAACCCGGTCCTCGTCCATCACGCTGTTGAGGGCCCAAGCGAGCTTCTCCCTCCTCTTCAGCGGCGCCCACCTGTTGGACAGGAAGTTGCAGAACACCGCCTGGGGAGTCAATCCTCCCTCCACACATTGGGGGATCCTGGACAGGACGGGGTCGAAAGCTGCCGCCAGCACCGGAACTTCGCTCCACACCGACGTGTCAATGCCGGGCAGACCGTCTGGCAGCTCCAACCGCTCGTGCTCCTCCACCCGGACAACTATCCAATCTTTCTTCCAGTCATCCCACTTCCCAGAAGGGAACGACCGGAGGTACTTGAACGGGCACTTCTTGCGCTTCACAAAGTAGTAGAAGCCAAGGTACTCGTCACTTCGGCCAGTGGTTTGGACGGTGAAGAAGGTGCGGAAGAGCTCGATGCAGGGAGGGATGCCCACCCACATCTCGCAGAAGTGGACAAAGATGGACACAAGGAGGAGGGAGTGAGGGCCAAGGTGGTATAGCTGCAGACCATAGAAGTCCAGCAGCATTAAGAAGAAGGAAGAAAACGGTGGGATCAGCCCCACCATGGCGTACGATGAAAAGTACACCATTTCGCCGGAGTGCTCCTTTTTAAAGGGAAGCTCCCCGCCGGCGCGGACTGAACGGTTGAAGAAGTCCGACGACCACCCCATGAGGGCTCGGACCTTCTTCAGATCGCTCTCCGTCTTCAAACGACTCTCACGCAGACCCAACTCCATCGCAGCACAGCTAGGCGAGAGAAGAGAAGCAAAGCACGAGTTGGGAGTTTGAGCGCAAGAACAGATGGAAAGCGTAAAGAACTCTCGATGGTGCGCTTTCCTTCTTAAGTAAGCCCTCGCAACGCTTGGATGGAAACTGCAGGGGAGTCAAGCATACTACTCAAGAATTCAACCCAGCCGATGACAAGAGGGCCCGGGACCACCCCGACGATCAAGTCGAGGCTCTTACCCAGGCGAACAGTTGTCATCACGAGGCGGGAAACCCAAAGGCGGCGGACTGACAAGGCGCGCGGAACCGATACGGTTTTCGTATCGGGAACCGACGACCTTCAATTGCGAGAGATCCGCACGTCAAAGATCTTATCTTCCGCCTGAGGTGCGCCACGCGTCGGGACTCAACCATAAAGCCCCGCCAAAGGCACCTCCGAAGACCCTTGAAGACCCAGTTCAAGAGTCGCAAGTATGGACCCACCTCCGGCGGAATGACTTCATCCCGTTGGCCTTCCCCGGAGGTAGGTCCAGGGGGCCACTGTCGGTACCCTAAAAACCATACACCCCCTGAGGATACAAAGATCTCAAGGGAAGGACATTTACTCAAATTGAAGACCCTCGGGGGCCCACTCGCCAGACGTGACCGGACCCGCTTCTCCAACATGGTTAACCTCTAGGTTGCCACGTGTACTGACAGACCAGAGTTATTACCCACAAGGGTGAAGCTCCGGGCTAGGTACTGAAACGGCACCTCCGGAGGTAACCCCTGACCGAGAGAAGCTCCGGACCTGACACGTGCCAGGCCACCCCGGAGCTCCCCGCTTCTCCCAAGCAAGCTCCGGAGCTGCCACGTGTCCATACGTCGGAGCTAGCTGCTTAAAACCCCCGGGAGACGTTGTAACGGCTCCGGATCTCCAAAGGACAGCCGCAGACTTCAAGACCCGATTAATTACCATTAATTCCACATTAATGATAATTAATCGGACGATCTTAACACCTGTAACGGCACTGTCAGAGCCGTTACAGGGCTATTAATAACAATTAATCTCGTGTATCAATACTAATAACCGCCAGGGCCACATGTCGGGCCAGGCTGACTTGTAACGGTTTGTCCTTATGCTATAAAAGGACAAACCGACGATACACGAGGGAGAGGACTCTCGAACACTCTGGAGCTCACAAGTTAATACAACACACACACACCCGTGGAGTAGGGTATTACGCTCAGGCGGCCCGAACCACGTAAACCACCGTGTCACTCGTGTCCAAATCGCATTTCACTTTCTTAGATCTCCGCGCGCCCAAACCGAACCACAAACTCCTTCGAACACTTTCATAGTGTCAGGGGATCTGCCGACTCCAACAGTCGACAGTGTTGTTTTGCGTATGTATGAGTATGCGAGAGTCTGGTCTCTCATGAGTGAGTGTAGGTTGGCCTAAGCTGCCCCCCCCTCTGTTGGTGGTTGTTCGGTCCTTTTATAGGTCAAGGGCCGGCAGCTTACATTATGACCGGGGCCCGACGGGTGGCCCCAGTTTAGCTGGTCTTGAAAGCGCATTAACGTGGTCTTGAAGACACGTTAATGAGTCTTGATAGCGTATTAATGTTGTCTTGAAGGCGTTGTCTTTTGAAGGCGCGTTAATATGGTCTTGAGTGCACACGTCGTCTTCATAAACCACGGGGCACGTGGCAGCATCGGAGCCCTCCAGCGGAGGTCGAGTCTGGTGTTGCGGGACGTGTGGCAACACCGGACCTCTTCTCAGCGGGGAGGTTGGATCCGGAGCCGCGAGACGTGTGGCAGCACTAGATCTCTCCTCAGCGGGGAGGTTGGGTCTAGAGCCGCGGGATGCGTGGCAGCACCAAAGGTCTGGAGTTGCGGAGCACGTGGCAGCACCGGTGTCACTTTTGGCAGGGAGGCAGGTCTGGAGCTGCGAGGCACGTGACAGCACTGGAGCCACCCTTAGGAGGGAGGCAAGTCCGGAGCTGCAGGACACGTGGTAGCCTCTGGGTACCTCTCCTCTTGGGACGTCGGACCCAGCGTTTTGTCTTCCTTGTATGTGGGGGTACCCGGTCTGTAGGGTACGGAGAGAGCCCCATTGTGGTTGCAGAAAGATTTTGGGTTGGAGTCACATTATTGTCCTAGGAGGAGGCTTGACACATGGGAGACAACAGGTTTTGCATAAGGCCGACGAGCACGAGTGGACATGCAATGTCGAGCACGTGACAGTGGTTGAAGCCGGAGCGGCGGCTCAGATCGGGAGGATCTGGAGCGTGCGAAATTCGGTAGTCTTCTCCTACAGTGGCTCAAAAATGTGGCGAGACTCAGTGAGAAGAAGGCTCACGATGCAGGGAGCAATGACAATATTATGATGACTCCATGCAACAAGGACTTGACGGCGGACACAACAAAACACGTCATGGATGAGACAAGCACAAGCGCCATGATCAAGGGGAGTTTGTTGGATGGTCCTAGATGTTGTAGGCTGCGGGCGTGTTTCAGGCTGTAGGATGTTGAGATTAGAGGAAAATGTTAGGTGATCTCAACAGAAATTAGGAAGAGTACTAATTAGATTAGAGTTAGGAGTCTTTGTCCTAATAGAAGTTGAGTTAGAGTTCTAAGAGAAGTCAGGATCTATTGTAACTCGGCTATATAATGCCCCCAACCCTATTGGAATAGATGCACCTCCTATCGTTAATCCCGAGCCTCTAGTTTGAGAATCCTGGAATTACAACAAATTCCTTATCAAACATTGGAAAATAGAATTTGTGATCCAATTTTATTACTTCTTTGTGGAATTGAGTTGAAAATTGGTTTCTTGATTATTGTTAAATAATCTGTTTAATAGGAGGAGGTTGCCAAGGAGTATGGTATCCCTGTGCAGTTTCAGCGTTTCTGGTTGTGGGCTAAGAGGAAGAACCATACATATCGCCCATTTCGTCCATTGACCCCTCATGAGGACACACGATCTGTAAGTTATTCATTACCTTAAAGTGTTGGACCTGGTAGATTTGTTCTGCGGGTACTTTAGATGATGCTTCTAAGTTACATTTTTTTTTAATTTGTGTACCAATATTAACAATAATGAAACTGAGAACGGAAAGTCAGAAAATGGGATTAAAAGAGGGAGTATAAAATAATACTCCCTCCATCCTAGATTACTTGTCACTCTCTAGTTCATTTGTTAAAAAAGATCACAATTGATGGTTAGGTAAATTGTGATGAACTAATATGCATATTTGCCTTGTGCAAATCTAGAATAAGGGGTTGCGTCATGAACTCTGATATCATTTCTATGATAAAAGTATAAGGGGTTATGTCATGAATTCTGTCAACGTTCTGTGTTATGACTTATGACATGTTATGATACTTGTAAAAGAGGAACGACACAGAAAACGTTACAGCTATCATTATTTTACAACATTGTGCCATTTTTAAAATGGCCCATTGGATTTGCCACACTTTTCATAATAAGATTCGGTATAATGGCAGGAATGGATTTGACTGGATATTATCAAGAAAAGAAGACCAGTTTTGAGAACAAAAAGAAATTATGCTTAGCTGATACAAGTTTCTTGCTTTTGAAAATCAACTCAGTAGCCAATCCATTCAGCTCAGTTGTTTGGGTGGGGTAAAGAATTGTTAGGAATGTAGAAGATCCTTGCTATTTATATATGAAAAAATTATGTGAACGCCTATCTTTTCTTATATTTTTTTCCTGTTACACAGGTGGAACAACTGAGGGAAGTATCAAATAAGGCACATAACGCTGAGCTGAAGCTGTTTCTGGAAGTAGAACTTGGGCTGGTAATGATATGCTGACTTTGTTCTTTGCTTCCTTGCATATTTCTTGTATGATGTCTTCTGTGTCATTGAGCTACAAAGTGCTTACCAATCTCCGTTTACTCTCTTAGGATTTGCGGCCTCTCGCTCCCCCTGAAAAGAGCAAGAAAGATATTCTTCTTTTCTTCAAGTTATACAACCCAGAAAGGGAACAACTTTGGTACATCTTTTATTGAACTGGCAGAATCATTACATTTTCTTAAGTGCACTTCATCATCCTTACTTAAAATCAGAATCATATATGTGATAAACTACATTCTTTCATTGATTTAGTTTTGTCGGACGGCTTTTCGTGAAGGCCATGGGCAAGCCTTTGCACATCCTGGAAAAATTAAATAAAATGGCTGGATTTGCTCCAAATGAAGAAATTGAAATTTATGAGGCAAGTTTTTCTATTCATGATTAACTGTTGTCCAGATGACAACTTCTGAGCATTCTCTGTTTCTTCATATGGCCTCATGAGGAACATTGTGCTTAAATTGTTGCATATTTATGTGCAGGAAATTAAATTTGAGCCAAATGTTATGTGTGAAGTCATAGACAAGAAACATACTTTCCGTTCGAGTGAGGTCTGTTAATGTGCTTCTTCTATTCAAAGAGCATGCTTAGAGGGGCATATATATTGAATTGTTAAGAAATTTCTCAATACTGTAGCTTGAAGACGGGGATATCCTCTGCTTTCAAAGGTCACCAATAGCATACTTACATACACAGGTGCAATATCCAGATGTTCCTTCATTTTTGGAGTATGTTCATAATAGGCAGGTATGTTAAATTATATATCCAACTCGATCTGAAACTTCGTACTGTACGTACAAGACTTACTTGTTCCCCAGTTTTCATGCTATAATTTGTTGATGCTAGTGCTGCAGTGACACTTTGTCTTATCTAGTACAGTACGTAGTACTGACTCTGCTTGAAATCAGTTGTTCAGAGTGTTTTAACATGGTAAGATGGACTACCTTTGTCCCAGAACATAAAGAACTTCAGGTTATGAATCTAGGCAAGTGGGACAGAGGTTCTGCATAGCTTTGGTGCTTAGAGAAACAAACGCCCAAAAAAACGGATACAGTAAATGTTTGCTGGGAGCATTTCTTGAACTTGGCATGCACGTTTACATCTTTACTTCCAACTTTTATACTCCCTCAATTCCGAAAAACTTGTCGCTTTGCAGTTCAAAAATGAATTACAAAGCGACAAGCTTTTCGAGACGGAGGGAGTATATGGTTGTATTGATCCCATGTTATGATATGTGTGCCCGTATATCAAGATACCATTAGTGTACTAACATTTCTCTGCTCTGATGGTTCAACTACCTGCAGAACCGCCACACGCACGAGAAGGCAGAGTAAAGATTTACAAATGAAAAATCGTCGATCACTGGGCTGTGGTCTAAAAGGCCCTGATCAGAATTTAGACCGGCCGGCAATGGTGGATCTTCAGAAGTTTCGGCCATGAGTCTCATGGCCTTTTATTTTATACCGTGCTACTGGCTGCGCGCTGTCTGTCATCTTGTTCTTGCGGTTCTAAGATTTTAGTGCACCGTTGGGTACATAAGATTTTGGTAGGCCAATGTATAGACAGAGGGCCGGCCGGGGTATACAGTTTGTGATTTGAGAGATCAACCTGATTATATTTGCTGTCTTAAATTTGGTGATAATGGAAGGAGACTACTGTATAATGCATGGGTCTGGTGTTGTTGGTTTCGATTTTCGGCTCCCATCTACTCTTAAAACTCGTGCAAAAATATGTTTTACGTTGCAGTTATAGGTAGCGTATATTATATTTGCTCCGTCCGTGACGTACGGGTGAAACCGAAGTCGAAATATCTGACGCTACTCACAAATTCGAAAGAATTGCTAAATTAATAAAGTCCATGACATGACCCTCTCTTAACGTTGGTTTTCTTTGAAGCACGCGTTCGGCGTTCAGGCCCACCGCGCGGCTTCGTTCTCCTCGCTCACCCACAGTTACCACTCCCGGCCGGCGGAGCTTCGTTTCATCAGTTCAGCTCCCCTGCTACCGCCGCTGCTCCCAGGCTGGCCGGTCGACCCACCGGAGCAATGCAGCAGCCTCTGCCGCCGCCATCGAAGTCCAGCGCTGGCGCCGCCTGCTGTGGAGGAGGCGAGGTGGAGGACCCCTTCTTCGACGACTACGACGACATCGTGATCCCGCCGGACCTCGTCCTGGAGCTCGACCACGAAGACGGCGCCGCCGTGGAGGACGCGCAGACGGGAGGCAGAAGCGGCGGGGAGGAGGATGACGAGCGGCTGTCGCTGGTGTATAAGGGGTTTTCGTACGTGTTCGACTCCGTGCCGCCGGAGAAGGTGAGGACTCTTGGTTCCCGGCCGGCAAACGATCGCCTTCCGAAATCGTGTCGATGATCCCGTTCTATTGCTCTGAAATCGGGTAGATGACACTGCAAAAGTAATGTGTTCTGATACATGCCGTATATTACTCTGAGCGTCGGACTGACTGACATATCTTTTCTTCACCAGAGCCAATCGCGATACTCACAATAACATTGTTTCAAAATCCTGTTGACGCAGGTGGTGACCATCCTGTCGCTTCTAAACGGTCTCGACATGGCTCAACCTCAAACTCAAACCACGAGTCGTCGACCACAGCTCACTCACTTGGTAATTAAAACCAAAACAATTAATATAACACCTCTATGATGCATCTGACAAAACCTGTGTAGTACTGTATCATACAGCACGTAGGCCTCTGTTAGACGTTGATAATAAAACCTCTGAAATACGTAAACAGATTGTAGAACTGTCTGAACATTTGTAACGTGCTGCAGGTGCGGCCGATCGTGGTGCCCCGAGACTTCGACAGGACGGCGGCGGTGTCGCGGTACCGCGCGAAGAGGAAGGCCACGCTCAGGTTCGACGTCAAGGCGGATTACTCCGTCCGAAGGGAGATCGCTTCGAGGTACGTATATAGTCAGCTGCTAGCTAGCTGCAGCGCCAGCTGGACGCTGGAAGATACTGTACTTATATACGGCCAGCTTGACCTTTACCTGCTGATGACTCAATCGTCTTGCGAAACTTGTGGTTGTTCAGGATTGCACGTAGGCGAGGGAAGTTCGTGTCGTCGTCAGATGAGAAGCCTGCGCTGCAGCTGCAGGCAACAACTCTGCCGCTGCCGCCGCCGCCTCTGCACGCACGCCGCGAGCAAGGGGAGAAGAGACGGAGACGGCCTAGCTCGCAGTGTGAGATTGTGACCGAGTATTAGTCAGTAGCAACCCCCTTCCGAAATTTCCAACCCATGGCGGGGCCGGGATCTGTTCTGAAAACTAGTAATATAAGCTAAGTACGTCGTCATGCATTGCCAGTGGCGACTTATGGACGTGCTGATTTTCTTGTTGCGATCGACGCGGTTAGAATTGTCTGGTACGTACAACGCGAGGTGGCTCATTTCATTCATTGCTGCCGTGTGTGTTTTGATTAGTCTTTGTCGCCGTCAAAGATTTCTGCGACAGTCTTGGTCACGTGCTAAGACTTTGAAGATTCTCGTAAATGGGTTCATATGAACCATGTATGAGACTAGTTTATTTCTAAATGGCATCACACGGCGCCTGTAGCTCAGTGGATAGAGCGTCTGTTTCCTAAGCAGAAGGCCGTAGGTTCGACCCCTACCTGGCGCGCTCATACTCTTGCAGATAATAAATTTTCGTTTTATTTCACTTTATTTTTTAGGGAACACCAACGGACTGTCATTGTTCCAAGCTAGTGACAGGAACTGCTAGTACGTAGTAATTAAGTTACCGATAACCATTTGCTTTTAATGAGATGGGAAGGACAGGGGGGTCATCATGGTGGATTTCGAAATCAGAAAAATTGTTGGAACGACGTGTATGGAATTAACAACCCTCGTGGTTGTTTCCTCCTCCCTCCTCCGCTGGCTGACAACGACAGCAGCCTGACGACCCCACGCAAAAAACGTTACTACATCATTATTCGAATTTTGGTGCAGCAAAATTTGAAAACGACCGGCGCATGTGGTCGTGTCTCACCAGTCCCCGCACCGCGAGTTCAAAAATGTTTTCAAAGTAGACAGCCACAGCCTCCGGGCACGCGCCTCCGCCGCCGCCCGTCCGTTCGTGTTCCCTCCAGGCTCCAGCTTCCACGGGTGACGGACTGACGGGTGAGGAAGAGGACGCAGCAAGCACAGCACGGGCGTGGCATGGACCACGATAAAACTTTGGAGCCTGGCCACCTTCTCGGCCCGCCCGTCGCAGCTGAGCTGACCACAACCAAAATATCAAAGCCAATTGAACCGGCCGGCCGGCCGGGCCGCCTCACTCCGCGCCTTTCGCGCCGCGCGCCCCTCCTCCTCGTATCATCGATCTCCTTGACCCGGTCACCCCGCCCAACCTCATCATCTCCAACGGTGTCGACCTCCTCCTCCTCGTCGTCGTCGTACCCCGCCATCATGGCAGGCGAGGGCCCCGATGGCGACGACGACGACGACCCGTGCCCGCTCTGCGGCGGTCCCGGCCCCGCCGCGGCGCGGGTCACCCTCGCCAAGCGCAGGCTCTTCCCCGTCGAGGCGGTCACGACGACCGAGGCGCTGTCGTCGTCGTCGGCGTCGGCGCTGCGGGAGTCGGTCGCGAGACAGCGCCGCGCCGTGGCGGGCCTGCAGGCGGACCTGGACGCGGAGCGCGCGGCGGCCGCGGACGCCGCCAACGAGGCCATGTCCATGATCCTGCGCCTGCAGCGCGACAAGTCCGAGGCCATGATCGAGGCGCGCCAGTACCGCCGCTACGCGGAGGAGCGGTTCGCGCACGACGCGGCGGAGGCGGACGCGCTGCGCGCCGCGCTGGGCCGGAGCGACGCCACGGTGCGGGCGCTGTCCGCGCGACTCGCGGAGTGCCAGGCGCGCCTGCTCCGCCTCGGCTACCACCTCCCTTCCTCCTCCTCCCCCGTCCCTGCAGGTAGCGCCATCCACGACCACCACCACCGCACTTTCGCGCCCTCCTCCCCCTCCTCCGACGACGAGGATGACTGCCCTTCCGTCCCGTGCCTCCTCGACCACCACCACTCAACGTCGCCTGCTGCCGACGTGGGCACCCCGCGCACCCACCACCTGCTCAACAGAATGCCCGACCACGACTCACTCCTCCTCTCTAACGACTCACTCCTCTCCAACGACACCTTCTCCTACGACGCCATGGCGCTGGCCGACGACTACCCTCTCTACACAATTCCCGACCGCGACGCGCCGGACCAGGACGACGACCGGGTGTACACCGTGGACGCGGTGCACGGCGTGCCAGCGCCCTCTGCGGAGGAAGAAGAAGAGGCGGCGGAGATACAGAAGCTCAAGGCGAGGCTGCAGGCGCTGGAGGCGGATCGGGAGTCCATGCGCCACGCCATCCTGTCCATGGGGGACGAGAAGGCGCAGGTGGTTCTGCTCAGGGAGGTCGCGCAGCAGCTCTGCAAGGAGGGGGCCATGTTCCCGGCGGTTCCGATGAAGGTGCAGCCGAGGCTGCAGCCGGTCGTGGTGGCGCAGAGGAAGCTGGTGAAGAGGCGGCCGTGCTTCGTCAAAGTCTTCATCATAACAGTGATCAAGGTAAGGTAACTATATATATCGTGCTTCTGTGTTGTTTGTTTATTGCCTAATTAGTTTAGGTAAATTGAGAAGTTATCGTGCTGTCCATTAAGATACATGATATGATAATAATACGGACAGACAGCAATTGTCGCATAACATGTAGAAATGGAGTCGACGACTTCAGTTACCGCAAACGATTGTGGTGACCAAGTGACTAACTGGTTGCTGTCTTGCTGACAACCTTGTGAGTATTCATTCATTTAACAAAATGTCATTGTTAGATACCTCCCTTTTTATTGTAAAACCATTCTAAATATTGCATTGTTTACATATTGATAAACCTGAACACTGGGAAGGATTGTTGACTTTTTCTGTGGAAATATGCAATTCCTCCAAAAGTTATGTTGTTCACTTGACTACCATTTGCTCAAGTGTTCACAATTCTATTTATGAGATAAACATCTTTTACATTCTATATTATTGTATTTTGTCTCTTCCAACCCTAGATTTTTAGAGGAATCTCATCCAAGCCTCACGAGTGGCAAAAACATAAAAGTACAGACATTACATGTCTTCTCTTCAGTAGACCAGTAGGTTCCTAATATTATATATGAAATCTATTTGGTTGGTTGTTGTCATGTGTGATTGTTAATCTGGTTACCCATTGTTTTAAAGTGTAATTATGGAAGTTGTTAATTGCCCGGTGTTTCTATTTTTGAAGGAAAAGACAACTCACTCTTCTGAACAATACTTCTTTACCTCATCTCGATCTTACTCCTACAGGTCCCACATGCACCATTACACATTCTTATGTTTTATGAATTAAATATTTCCTACACGCGCTGGCATGTCTTTCTTTGACTTTGATTACGTATTAATATTAAACTTGTCCCTTTCCTTGCCATCATAGCATGTTCCCCACATGCGCTGACATGTCCTTTGATGATTTCGTGTACTTATAAAACATTAACCTTGCACGCTTCTTTGCATAAGGAGCTGGTGCTACTTCGGTTTCTTCAATGTAATTAAGGATGTGTTTGGTTTGGAGTCAAAGCGGGATGGGATGGATCCATCCCAGTTTCTAGGGATAGGATGGTCATATTTTCTGTTTGTCTAGAGGGATGAGACGATCCCTGTTTCTTTTATTTTGTAGGATGTTGTGGGACGGGATGGTCCCGTCTCCTGTTTGAATGAAAGGATGAGACAGAGACATGTGAGTATGAGTATCTCTGGAGGGTTGTGCGCCTGCCTCCACGAAGGTGGGACGGATCCGTCCCCATCTTTCTAGTGGGATGGTTTTATCCCGCATCTGGTTGGAATATTCTCTTTTGAGGGATGACTCCATCCCATATGTCTCCAAACCAAACAACAAAAAAGTGGGATTGTCTCGTCCCATCTCACCATATCCCTCAAACCAAACATACCCTAAGTTACTTGACGATATGTCATTATGTACAGAATCATCTTTAAGGTCTTTCCTTTCATTCCGTGAAGATCTCATGAGCTACAGCCGTTAGATGGAGAGCTGGACATTTACGCTATTTACTATGTGATGTTTCACCAACCTCATTTCACTTGACTTTTTATTTAATTCATCTTGTTTCTATTGACAAACTGTTTCCTAAAATGCCGGTGAATCAATTTTTATTAATTGCATTTGTTTTAAATATAGACAAAATTACACCTTGAAACTGTGAATATGTTTCCCTAGATCTGTTGCGCACCTTTAAACCTAGCTCGCACGTTTTGAATCTTTGCCTCTATTAGACATTCAATTGTATAAGAGAATTTCTGTAGATATCAAGTCATTTTATTTGCTGATTTACTTGTTTCTTGTTTTATCCAGTGGATCACATCTGTCTTTTGCTGGAGAAGGAAATCGAATCGCATCAGGTGAGTTGCCGAGTTCTCCTCTATTTTGGCCAATCCCTGCCTGCTGTTTTATTTTCTTTCCACTCCATTTCACCATCGTTGGGCATCAATGGCAGGCACCCTATCGGTCTGTGTGGAAGCACTGTTGGACTGATGCTAGTACTGGACAGATACCCGAAACAGAGGTGCCGAAGATTCATCAAAAGAATCTAGGTGCAGCCACTGACTGATTACAGACATCCTAGCAAAGGCTGAGCCGGCCCGTACCACATTCCTCTTTGTTCAGCCGAGTTGAGCTATTTTCCGAATATAAGGCTCATTTATTTTGTCAAACTGCAGTCGCCTGTTGCACCTCTTTTAACCCCAGTCTGTGCATTCGTTGTTTGATTCTCTTTGGTAATATAGATCAAAATTGAAGTATCCCTTGTGTTTCTTTTCTTCTACTTCCTGCTTTTATACTTTTAGTGCTAGTGTCCTTTTTTAGTGTTATGCTGTTAACGACTGCATTGCAAATAACCATTAGCCACTTTGACCTTTTAGCTGTAGAAAGTTATGCTATACGTAAGCAGAGACCAAGTTCATTCCTCTGCGTTTCTATGTTGCACCCGTCTCTCTGAAGCAACAGGACACTGTTCAGTTCAGTTTCATTGTGATTGAATTATGTTGTAAAGGAGCATCCATCAGTTTTAGGTGTTCTATCGGAGAGGAGCACAAATTTTTTCTGAAAATCATCCCTCGCGTGTACCTAAATCTACAACTTTTAGGTATTCAATATTAGCGATTCCGCTGGAGATGCTCTTAGTAGTACCTAAAACTACAAGTTGTAGACGTATTCTTCGAAATTTCTAGTCAAAATTGAAGACGACAAGATGTCACTTATTAGACCTTGAAACTGGAACGACTTGTAGAGTTGTAGTTGGACACAGAGTATGGTAACTAAACAGGGCCACCCGAATAGACATTTATGCCCTTCCTATAATTGATTAGAGTGGCACATAAACAAGACTTCCTCTCTCTAACCTCTGCTGCTGCAAAAAAAAAAAAGGAAGACAGTGACATCTAAAGAAGGTGATAGTGATTCTTCAGACTGAAAAATATTAAATCCAAATCCACTAGGCTGGCATTTGATGGTGAACAATTATGAAACTGGGTAGTAAATGACGCCCCTTGTTAAATTCCAATATCAACTGGCCAAGTTGCATTGGTCAGTGCACTACCTTGACTAGCTCAGATCTACGGCGCCAATGCCATCGAACACTTGAATTTCATAAAATTTGGAACAGTAGAAAATGTAAACAAAATATCGTATCAAACTTAGGTCTCCTATTTTGAAAAGTAAAGTGCTTAGTTGCTTTCTGTTTTCTATAATAAACATTAAAATAATACTATTTTTTGGAAAAAATGGCGCTTGGCATGAGTTATTGTCAATGATCCAATTCTACATCATGGGTTATTGTCTAGCTATGTTGCTCTCTTCGTCGTTTTGACTTTGCAACCTGCAAATTGTGACTACTTGCACTAGCTACCTACTACTCAATACGATATACTCCCTCCTTTCTCAAAAGATTGTCACCTTTAGTTCATTTTTTGAACTAAAGGTGACAATCTTTTGAGAAAGGAGGGAGTATTTATTTTTAAAATGCATGGCCACTCATCAAAGAAATCTTTGTATGCAAACATTTCAGCTGAGTCGAATTGAGGACAACGACTATAATGCAATCACATTTGGGTTATGATGCAATCGTGCAATCAGTCATTTTTATTCATTAGATCTGCATCATATGGTTGTTGTATTTTTTTACTTAACCTCTCCACCTAATGCACTCAGATAGTATAGGTTAAGTAAAAAGATGCAATGATCGTAGGATGCAGATCCAATGAATGAGGATAAGTGATTGTAGGAATGCACCGTAACACTGATTGCATTTTCATCGTTGTCAAAAACTAATATCTCATCCTTGTGAAATAATATGCAATGCTGAGTTTCCAAAAAAAGAAATAATAATATGCAATCCTTGCGAAAACCCATAAATTTTTGTAGAAACGAATAAGAAGTAAACACTAGCTTAAGGAGTTGTTGCAAGCAAAAGTCATATTACAAGAAAGATTCTATGCTACTTTTCAAACACCGAACCCAAAACTGTCAAGAGAAGAACCACAATCCAGCTACCATTATCCAAAAAATATGAGTTGATTAACCACGGTATGATCGACGTCAAACAAATGGGATGCTAATTAAATTGGCGATTGTATATCATGAACCCTGTTGTCAACAGCGGAAGGAGACGACGAGGGCGTCCAGTCATTACCGCCCTGGGTCTGAGACCCGATTCCCTGCCTCTTGGTCGGGAAGATCATGAACACGAAGCTGGACAACACCGCCATCCCCAGCGGCAAGTTCTTGAGCAGCTGCTTGGCGTCGGCGCCAGCGTGCGGGAAGAAGCATTAATTTCTGGAGCCCGACGTCGCTGAAGGCGACGGTGAGGAACACGACGGCCGTGAAGAACGCGTGCACCCAGTCCAGCGTCTGGAGCCCCCGCTTCTCGAGGTCCGGACGAAGCTCGGCGAAGAACAGGTCCCCCTCTTCCTCCTGCTTGGAGAGGTTGAACAGGTTGAGGCGGCCCGGCGTGGCCACGCCGTAGTAGACCTTGCCCTTGTAGGCGATGCTGTCCGTGAAGGCGAAGAAGATGCAGGAGGCGGTGAGGACGGTGACCAGCGACAGGCTCAGCCACCAGTTGGAGGTGTAGCACTCGCCCTGGTTCGTGAACGACGCGGACAGCGATTGGTACGCCAGCACCGAGCCTGTCGGCAGCAGTTGTGCCAGGTTTGCTGAGATCGACAGCACCTTGTCGGTGGCTGCTGCTGCCGTTGCTGTGTTTGCTCTTCCTGCCGTGGTGGAAGAGAAAGGGTAAGCAGCGTCTTGGTCAGCTGCAGGCCTGTGCCCAGAGGCACGACCGCTTCCAGTGGCTGCCATTGATTGATCGATCGCTCGACGACATCGATTTATAGGAAACGGTATGCTCTGACCTATTATGAGGTTTAGAGAGGAAATGTTATTTTTATATAACCTTATTAGACCATCCGCAGTGGTACGCTGTAAAGCGTACTAAAAATCACACTGAAAAGCATACTAATTTTTTTTTGTAAGTGTACATACTGAAAGTATAAAGTATATAGAGTATGCTTTAGATATTGATGGTGCGGATACCTCTATTGTGAGATTCAGAACACAACATACTATCACATCCGCCCTTCAATCCGTGTAGGTAAAAAATTCGGGATTAAATTAGCATGTCTTCATCTACATGTTTAGAGAAAAGTCATCACAAAACCTAATACAAGAAACTGGATGTGTTATAAACTAAAATGGTCAGCACACATGTATATTAACTATCATTGTGAAAACAACTTGGATAGATAGCTAGTGCAAGCAGTCGCAATTTGCAGGTTGCAAAGTCAAAATGATGAAGAGGCCAACATGGCTAGACAATTACTCATGGATGTAGAATTGGATCATTGACTGGCCGGAGGCCAAGTGTCAATTTTTTCTTCCAAAAATAGTATTAATTTAATGAAAATTGACAAAATAGGGTACTCATTTTTAAAAAATGGTAACCTCTCATCCGTCTGCGGGACGAACCATCTGCTACGCCATAGTTTAGTTTGTTTGGTGGCTGGGCGAACAATCGCTAGATTTACTCTCTTCGTTTTTTTTGTTTGTCACGGGCTAATTTATTTTTAAAATAACCGATGATAAATAAAAAAATGGAGGAAGTATTTCTTTCGACATTAAGGTGATGATTTGTCCAACTAGCAGGCAAATCATTCTGGAGGGACTGCGCGCAAAATTAATGTTGGTGATTTTGTGTCGTCCAACCCTCGAAAGATGATTCGTCGAGACTTTTAGTGTTTATTACAAAAAAACAGAAAGCAACTAGCATAGCGGTTAGCACTTCACTCTTCAAAATAGGAGACGTAAGTTTGATACGATATATTGTTTTTTTTTACTGTTCCAAACTTTATGAAATTTTCAATGTGTTCGACGGGGCATTGGCGCCGTAGACCTGAGCTAGTCGAGGTAGTGCACTGACCAATGCAACTTGGCCAGGACATGGTGTCGTCAGTTGATATTGGAATTTAACATCTTCAATTTTGACTAGAAATTTCGAAGAATATGTCTACAACTTGTAGTTTTGGGTAGTACTAAGAGCATTTCCAACGGAATTGCTAAAATTGAATACCTAGAAGTCGTATTTTTGGGTACACGCGAGGGAGGGATGATTTTCAGAGAAGTTTTTGTTTCTCCATAATTTTATGGGTTTTCACAAGCATTGCATATTACTCTCTGCTTATCTTTTTATTTGTTGTTAGAACAACATAATCAAATCATTTTTAGTTCATATCTTTGTCTGAAACGACAACTAAAAAGATAAAAAGGGAGTATTTCACATATATGAGATATTAGTTTTGTATTATTCCACATGTCAATTAATTTCATCGTTTTAGGAAGCTAGGTTTGTACTGCATCCCAATAGCCCAACTGGAGGAGAACGTGCGAGTCCTGGAATATTATTCCCAGGATCCATGCTTATTCTGGACCAAGTGGAAGGTGGCCCAGCCCAAGGCCCATTAACAGTAGACATGAACCGTCCATTTCTGATCCAATGATGTCCAACTCTCCGCTAAAACCCACCCCCGCCCGACCTTCCCTTCCCCTCCTTTCCTCTCCTCCCCGCCGGCCGCCGCCGTCCCAGCCATCTGCCGCTGCCGCTGCTGCTGCCGCTGCTGCAGCAAGGCCTAGCTAAGCATGCCGACCGCTTTCCACTCCCTCCTCCTTCCCCTCAAACGGAAGCGCAAATCCAAGCACCGCTGCAGTCGCAACCACCCAAACGAGAACGAATTCGAGAACCACCACCACCACCTCGCCGCCGCCGCCGGCAGCAGCAGGGGAGACCCGTCCTTCCACCTGAAGACCTCCGCCTCATCCTCCTCCTCCAGCAACCGAGCCTGCCTCGTCCAGCCGCTCGGCAACCTCCTCCTCTCCGCCGCCTCCCCGCGGCGCGCCAACCTCCGCGACGCGGGGCTGGGCGCGCTCCGCGCGCTCCCGGACGACCTCCTCCTCGACGTCCTCGGCCTCCTCCCCGCGCGGGACCTCGCCGCGCTCTCCGCCGCCTCCAGGGCGCTCTACGTCGTCGCCTCCCACGACCCGCTCTGGCGGCCGCTCGTCCTCGACGAGCTCGGCGGCCGCTTCGACTTCGCGGGGACGTGGCGCGACACCTACGTCGTCCACGCCGTCTCCGGCGGCCGCGGGCGCGCGCGCCCACCCACACCCGCGCGCGTTCCGCGGATCACGGGGTTCTACTCCGACTACCTCTTCCAGAGCTGGCTCTGCGCCAACATGGAGATGCGCCCCGAGTGGCTCGCCCGGGACAACATCCAGCGCCGCCGCGGCTTGTCCGTCGACCAATTCGTAGTCGAGTTCGAGGAGCCCAACAGACCGGTGCTGCTAGAAGGGTGCATCGACAGCTGGCCGGCGTTGCAGAAATGGACCAGGGACTACCTCTTAGACGTCTCTGCAGGGAAGGAGTTTGCCGTCGGTCCAGTGAGCATGACACTGGACAGGTACTTCAAGTACGCCGACAACGTGCAGGAGGAGAGACCGTTGTACCTCTTTGACGCCAAGTTCGCAGAGAAGGTGCCGGAGATGGGCAGAGACTACGAGGTGCCGGTGTATTTCCGGGAAGACCTGTTCAGTGTTCTTGGGGAGGACAGGCCGGACCATCGGTGGGTTATTATCGGGCCAGCCGGGTCAGGATCATCGTTCCACGTGGATCCTAACTCGACGTCGGCGTGGAATGCTATCATCAAGGGGGCGAAGAAGTGGGTCATGTTCCCACCGGAGGTAGTGCCGCCTGGTGTCCACCCCAGCGCGGATGGAGCAGAGGTCACTAGCCCTGTTTCTATCATGGAGTGGTTCATGAACTTCTACTCTGCTTGTAAGACGTGGGAGAAGAGGCCTGTGGAGTGCGTGTGCCGTGCAGGTGAAGTTGTTTTCGTGCCGAATGGATGGTGGCATTTGGTGATCAACCTTGAGGAGTCCATTGCCATTACCCAGAATTATGTGAGCAGGTTAGAATTTTTGCCTTGTGAATGTTACACAAAGTACCAAATCACACTGAAGTAATTTGCACCGAGATACATGCTCTTTTAAATCTAATATGTGAACAGAAGTACCGGTACATTTCAAAATTAACACAATCTCACAAAGCAGGCGGTGCAATTTGAATCAAAAGGGATTTTCAATACTGAATACTCAATATGGATTCAGGGAAACCAATATTCTATGCTTCTTATATATTCATCTAGTACTTAAGTAAGTGATCATCTATGGTTCAGTTTAATTATATTCACATCACAAATTCTATTATTATCCCTGACATTTTAGTGACCAATGGTCAAACTAAGATATTGTCGACATCGTCGTGTCTTGGGTACATTGATCAGTAAGTTGTCAAAATATATGCAACCTAAAAGGGTCATGTCTTCAGCATATTATTATATGAATGGAAGAGAGTTCTCTTCTGATTGCAACAACTTAGTGTTCCTATTTTTTAACATGAGGTCTTCGTTCTTTGCCCCCTAAAATGTTATGTGGGAGAACATTTGGGAAATCACATGTTGATTTTTCCAGGTACATAGCAAAAACTGGACTCGTAATGCATTTGAAACTGCACATGCACGCTGTTAGCACTATACAACATATTTGTGAATTCATATTTTTATAGGAAAAAGTCTAAATAACTCCCTAAGCTAAGGTATGGTGGCCACTTAACCCCCACAGCTTTAAAATCGGTTATTTAGCACCCTAACCTTTACAAAACCGTTTAAATAACTCTCTAACTTGGTTTTATATTTGGTTTTTTCTATGGGTAGTAGTTAAGATGACATTTATGCCCCTAGTAATTTTATTTTTTTTTCTTTATTTTTAGAGTGTTGCTTTCAGTTGAATCTTACTACTATCATCTCTTGAACTTCATTTTCAATCCTTGGTATGGATCTACTCATGGTACAATAAAGATAAGACCTCTCTTTACAAACAATTGAGAGATTTGCTGGTTACATAATTACCATGTTTAGATAATTAAACATTTCAAAAGAGAGAAAATAATTGGTAGGGGTAAAAATGTCATCCTAACTGTTATTATAGCAAAACCACCCTACAAAACCAGATTAAGGGGTTATTTAAACGGTTTTACAAAGTTTGTGACACTAAATAACCGGTTTTAAAGGTGAGGGGGGTCAAGTAGTCACCGTACCATAGTTTGGGAAGTTATGTAGACTTTTTCTTATTTTTATATGCATTCAAAATATTATGGTCCTTAATGATGTGCATCCCCCATTTTTTTATAACACAGGAGGAATTTGTTGAACGTTCTTGATTTTCTCAAGAAGCCCAATGCAAGTGAGCTTGTTTCAGGGACTAAGGACAGAGTTAACCTGCATGACAAGTTCCGTAGTGCCATCGAGGCAGCTCACCCTGGTATGATCAATCAGCTTGAACTTGAGGCTCAGCAGAGAGCCGCTGCTCGGAAAAAGAAAGCATCTTTCTGGGATTCTGCCCTCGATGCCAACACTGGAGGGTTCAAATTCTCTTTCTGAGTTTTGCGGCAGCTAGGCCTGGAACATCGTATTGGGTAGAAGTGTTTTCGTTGTCGGCAATTTTGCCATCCCATTTTTTGGTGCAGCAGACACATTCTATTTCCTCTCAGCCCTTGAGTGCAACCTGCGGTGAAAAAGGTTATTGAGTCTTCGTTTATCATGTGTATGCGCGTCATGGGAAGGTGGTTCTCTGTTTTGTACAAGGCTAAGCTGTTACGCTGTGTTACTAACATTCTGATATAGTTAATCATTCGTGTCACTTCTCAAAAGAATATATGTTGGCTATTCATTTTTTGGTTTGTTTCTTGTATAGGGGCTTCCCCTACAATTGCAACAGAGATTTGTTTGCCTTTTAGTCTTCTCCTTGGCTGCTCGCTGTAAATTTGTACTCCCTCCGGTGTACAAAATATTGTTGTTCTACACTAGAGCTAAGAGTGCACAAAAAATTGTCGTTTTATACTGCATGCCATGGAAAATAGTGTAAAAAATAGGATAGCGTGTACCTAGGAATCAAACTTGCATCAGATTGGCTGGAAAAACGTGAAGAAGACCACTCGGACCATTAAGGAGAGTTGTATTATAAAAGAAAGAAATCTATTTAATGCTTTTTTGGTATACGAGAACATGTCCAAAACGACAATATTTTGTACACCGGAGGGAGTAAGAAACAGGAGTAGCTTCCCGCCTGTCCGACGTAGTGACCGAATATTCGAGCTTCTGGATTTCAAAAAATTTAGGGAATTCAGAATAAGAAATATTTTCAGGTGGATGCACATCTGATATGCATTGCTAAAAAATACATTCCCACTGTTTATTTCAAAAATGAATTAAAAATGTCAAGTATTTAGAAACGGTGGGAGTACATTTTGCATCGAGCAATACCAGAGACAACTGATTACATCCATGTGCTGGTGCATAGCCAAGATTGATCCTAACTGACAAACTGTAACTTGTACGTACATATACATTCCACTTATTAGAGTGGATAATTCACTTAAAAATGTTTAGATAAATTTGAACTGAACAACACGCAAACCTCCGACGATTTTGTACCGCGCACGCAACGAGCATGACCAGTGTCCCCTCCTCGGGTCCACCTGTCAGTAGCCAGCCCACTGTCCCAGATTTTCTTTACATGATCCCCGACGACGCTGGCCCGGTGACCGGGTCGCCGACTTGCAACCTAATTACCCCCACACGGGAAGAAGTAGTAGTAACATTCTCCACCGTCCTGACCGGCTACCCCGCGTACAACACCTCACTGGCAGTGCGGGGTCCGTACCCACCTGTCAGTTGGACCCGCAGGCGGGTACGTACGATACGCGCTAACTAACCGAACGGGGGGAGGGAGCTGGCGGTCAAGGCACCGTGTACTTGAAGGCCGACCCGCCCGCCCGCCTGGCCTCCTGTCTCATTCGCCGCCCAGCCCCACCGCACCGCACCGCACCGCACCCGCAACTGCTCCACTCCGCACACGCCATCTCTGGCTCGCATCTCACCGACGCGCGGGTCTAATAACATCCTAGGCCCACGCGTCGGTAACCGGGGAGGAGAAGAGAGGTGGTGGGTAGGAGGAGCGAGGTGGCGCGGTGGTGGACGGAACAACGGGGGCGGGTGGGGGCCGAGCACGCGTCTGGACGCGTCGTCTCTTCACCTCCTCTCTCTCTGGTTGCTTTTCCTTTTCCTCTTTGCCCCCTTTCCCCAATCCCCATCCATCATCGTCACCAGACGGACTAGGGAGAGACAGAGGACCAGAGGCGAGAAGAGGAAGGGAGGCTAGGGTTTCGTCCGCGCTCCCCCGCGCATCGAATCCGGCCGGATCAGGCCGGGCTGCAGCACGCGTCCTCCGACGGTGCCTGGTAAAGACCAGATCCCCTTCTCCCTCCCTCTGCTGCTGCGCGGCGCGTCCCGGTACGGTACGTGCGGTCGGCCGGCCGGCCGGGCGGGCGATGTCGACTCGCCGTCGCGATTAGGGGTCTTTATCGATTTTTCTGGTTCTAGAGTGTAAGGTTTTGGTCCGTGGGCGCGATGCGGGAGGCGCCTGCTAGTGTTTTTCCTTTTCGCTTCATGTCAGGATGGGGGTACATGGGGAACATACGTTTCGGAGTGGTTTCGAATGACTGGGACCGTATCGTAGATAATTGTTGCGCTCTTTGCTGTTTTGATGAGGTGTAGTGGTCTTTTGTGACGATCGGCTCGTGTGAGCTTGGCTCAGATTGTTATTTAAGAGGCTGCCGGTGCACCTGTAATTCAGCAGGTGGGTGGATGCGGTGCCTTGCTGAAGAATTTGGCGGGTTCTACTGCCAAATTGGCGTTTGATGTGATAAGAGGTTGGGAAATTGGCTTCATTAAGTTTGAACTGCTTACAGCTCTGGTCGATTCAGCAATTATAGGTTAGTCCGGGCGTGGCGTGGCACGCTACGGTGCGGTCGCGCGGGCGACGTCAACTCGCTGTCGCGATTAGGGGTTGGGCTTGATTGTTCTGGTGCTAGCGTGTGGCGGTTTCGGTCCGTGGGCGCGATGCGGGAGGCGCCTGCTAGTCTTTTTCCTTTTCGCTTCAGGTCAGGATGGGGGCACATACGTCTGGTTCAAGAGTGGAATTGAGGTTTGGGGGCGCAGGGATTTGGAGTGGCTTCGAATAACTGGGCCTGCATCGTAGATAATTGTTGCCCTCTCTGCTGTTTTGATGAGGTGTAGTGGTCTTTTGTGACAGTCGGCTCGTGTGAGCTTAGCTTAGATTGTTATTTAAGATCTGCCGGTGCACCTGTAATTGAGCGGGTGGATGCCGTACCTTGCTGAAGAATTCAGCCGGTCATACTGTCAGATTTGCGTTTGGTGTGATAGAGCTTGGGAAATGGGTTTAATTAAGTTTGAACTGCTTGCAGCTCTGGTTGACTCAGCAGTTGGTGATCCAGAAAAGGGCTGTCGCCTGGAGTAGGCTGGACAGTGTTAATTGAATGCATCAGACTGTCTTAGTGCCACCTAAAATTGATGTAGTGCACGCAAGTTGCTCTCTAGTATTTTGGATGCTGTAGTCCTTTTGTCCCATTTCTAGGAATATCATAGTATCTTAGACCTGACAAAAAAACAGACCGTGCCTAAATTTCAGAGATACTGTCATGGAGTCATTGAATTATCTTAAAACTTCCATCAGGTAGTATATCCCTTCTTGATTAATTTGCTCGGGCAAATTTGGGACTTGTCATCCCTCTGATGCATGTTGCACTCGTGCCCATGTGTTTTTGTTGGAACTTGTTCATGTGAATGTGGCAACATTTTTGTAATTCTTTTTAGAATATAATAGACTCAGGCCAGGACTGTGATGGTACTCTCTTACCCTGCTAATTGGATTCCGTTATGTTTTTTTGTGTTGTATCTTGAGTTGAGATGTTCAGTACATCATCTGGGTGGGTTTCAATGTTCTATTTCAATATAGCCGATTGAGATCGAGTCCACAAATAAATTTCATAGTTTTGTTTTGGTATGTAGCTTTGTTTTTATTTGAGTGTTAGATGTACTCCATCCCACATTGCTTGCCATCATATCCTTCGCTATTTTTCCCTAATTACTTGCCATTCTCGCTTCCCAATGCACCTTTTTTCTCTTCCCAATACTTCTCCATCTTCTCTCTCTCCTCATTTCCTGTGCACAATGCTTTTTTAGCCCTCCTTAAATGCCATGCGCCCATGCCTAGATCTAAAATGACAAGTAAATACGGAGGGAATACTAATTTGAACAGTTTGGGTTTGGAATGTTGATTTGTTCTCATCTGAATTGTGTCGCTACACGCTAGTTGCTCAAAAGAGTAGCTACCCAATCTTTCTTAGGACAAAGGCTTTGCTATTGTTGTGCTAATGTTTGGTGGGAACTGGATCACTTGAGTAAACCAAATAAAATCTGTTGTAGTTTATTCACTTTTAGGGATATAGTGTATATGTACACGTTGACACAACTAGTGCTTTTCGACCCGGAATTCCTTAATTGGTTTTGATTAAACACTGCATTTCTCATGGGCGTTTCTTTGTACGGTATCACGTGTATGTATTCAAGCGCTTTGGCCACTGAGACAAAATTTCAAATGCCAATAAGTTTGTTCTTGTGCATTTATTATGCACTTTAAAATTGTTAAGAGTTCTAGGAGCATTATTTGCATAAATGGGTAAAGATTCACATGTATACTGCTGTGTTGAAATTGTAAAAAAGGATAAGATGTTCTTCCTTCAACTGGTATTTTGTTATAGGTCAATGGAGGATTGTTTTGGATTGATATTCTCCTGTTGCAGTGTTCTACTTGACTACTTGTTATAGTGTTTCTTCAGTGGATACTTTCAGAATGTGATGTCTATTATCTCTAAACAGTTTTTTATGAATCCTATTATGGTCTTACTGGTTTTATTAAAGCATCATGAAAAACTGGACATGTTTATTGTTTTCATTTCAACTCAGTAATTGATTAGGTGCACATTGTTTTTCGTGGATTTGATTTCAGGCTGTAACTCTGCAATGGCATCTGGAACCGAAGAGAAAACTAATGTGGAAAGTTTGACATCACCCGCCGCCTTTGTGGAGGGTGGCATTCAGGATGCATGTGATGATGCTTGTAGCATTTGCCTTGAGGTTTTCTGTGAGAGTGACCCTTCTGCGGTATGATGTCATTTTGTTAGTAGTGCTAATGTCCTTATAGGCTGTATTTTAACCATTTTGTTATGCTTTTGCGTTTTAGTTGACTGCCTGCAAGCATGAGTTCCATCTACAGTGCATTCTGGAATGGTATGTTTCTTCATCTAGTAATATATACATCTTAAACATCTCATTTGTGTTGTATATTTCCTCTGTGAGCTTGCTGGGTACCTAGTTTCGTCTATAATTCATCTTGCCTCGTGAATTCAATTTTTATTGTGTACCTGAAATTTTCAGGACAATAGAAAATGGGGTCTCCTGAGAAATATTCATGCATTGAGAACTTAGCTCTACAATTATATTCTGTCAATTTGTATGACCATATTGATTGCCTTTATCTAGACTGACAGCTGATTGTAACCGATGTGGATGACTTAGGATAATTGGTTTATTGTGGCCGATTCTGCTGATAAAATTTCATTTTTAATATTTGTTATTTTAAGCTTGGGTGATCAACTTATTATCAAGTGTTCTGTCTTGCAATCAAGAAATCAGTTACCATGATAACAAATATAGATAAAACAATATGCTCTATGAACACTTTTAACATGCTCTGTTAATATTTGTGAAAGGTTGCCCCTCCCTTATTTTTTCATCTAGCTCTGCAACGCTGCTAAGTTCTACTGTACACATGTTAACCTTTGCTGAATTTGGAGGGATTTTTCCCAAAAGTCATTTTACACTTAACTGTGAGGTTGTGATAAGTCATTCTGCAATTCCGTAAATGTAGTAACTATTTTGCCATTTGTTTCAGTTTAAAATATTTTGTACACCATAATTGATGGCATTCCTGCACAGGTGTCAGAGAAGTACACAGTGCCCAATGTGTTGGCAGCCTATTAGCATGAAAGATCCTACCAGGCAAGTTCTATTGAAACGTTCATAGGTTGTTGGTATGCCATTTTTTGAAATGTCAAATGGTTCTCACTTTGGACACATTTATATCTCAGCCAAGAGCTGCTTGAGGCAGTAGAGCGTGAGAAGAATATTAGAACCAATCAAACTCGAAATACTACGATATTTCATCATCCTGCTTTTGGGGATTTTGAATTGCAGCATGTATGTGACTCAAAACTAATGTGATATATTTTTCTCTTAATGTGGTGGGAATTGCCTTTTTTAAGTTGTCCTAACCAGCTAGATGCACTTGTGCAGCTTCCTGTCGCTGGTAATGATGCTGAACTTGAGGAGCGTATACTACAGCATCTAGCTGCTGCTGCTGCAATGGGAAGGGCACACCATCTTGGAAGAAGAGAGGGGCACAGGGGGCGATCTGGCTCTCACAATCGCTCACAGTTTCTAGTTTTCTCTGCACATCCCAACTCGCCTTCTGCTGGAGCGGTTTCTTCATCTTCTGCCCATGTGGAAGGAGATAATGATTCGAATCCTGTCACCCCTAGAGCTGGTGTGTCATCTCCACGTGCTAATTTCAGTGGAGATACTGGTAACCAAAGTCCTGGCATGCTTACCTATGATGCCGAACAAGATGCTGTTGTTTCTTCCGGAAATAGTACTCCTGTATCCAGTCCTAGGTTTTTTAACAGGTACTCATCTATATTCAGCTACTCTATTTTCATGGTAGTCTTTTGTGGTGATTAAACTAATTTGGTTTTGTGATCAAGTGAAGCTAATTGATTATTCTGGAATATCAGGAGGCACTCCACTGGGCAGTCAACTCCAGACAGGGCTGGACCATCCGATATGCAGTCTTTTTCGGACTCATTGAAGTCTCGATTAAATGCTGTCTCTACGAAGTATGAATAATTACTTTCATCTTAGGCCTTCCAGCTTAATGAGTTGTCATCCTTAAGCCTCTCCTTTGTGCAATCCAGGTACAAAGAATCTATTACAAAAAGCACCAGAGGGTGGAAGGAGAGGCTGTTTTCACGTAACTCATCTGTGGCAGATCTTGGTTCAGAAGTGAGGAGAGAAGTTAACGCTGGGATTGCGTCCGTGTCAAGGATGATGGAACGTCTGGAAACTAGAGGCAGTAGCAGAACAGAAGATAGCCCAACAACATCCACTGCTGAAGTTGGTCCCTCTATTGATTTGACCAACCAAAGGACCACAGAGAGCAGCTCTACTCCTGCTACTACGAGTGCCAGCACCGCTTCCACCCCTTGTGCGACGTCTAGCTCAATCTAGGGCATGTAAGCGTTTCAGAAAGAAGACCTACACATCCCCATTCTTCATCCTCGAAGGTACCACATATCTTACCTTGGAACCTCGGTTGGATCAAACTAATAGATCCCGATATTTTTATTTTCAGGTTGTCAGGTGACAGCTGAAAAACGCAGTGACAACTCAATGCTGTCATCTTCTGAAGCACGGCATAAACGAGTCCAGAAAGTCGGAACGTTGATTCGATGTATTGGTTTGATAAAAGTGGCTGGACCTAGGAAAGTCGACTGGTCTCCAGTTTCTTCGTTGTAAAAATTCCTTCTTGAATACGGATGTTTAATAGCATAAATAACAGTGGCAGCTTCATAGCATGCAGATTGCTATAAATATGAATATGATCCGAACAGCGAAGTTTCCTGCTGTCACAGTTGTAGTACAACGTTCGGTTTGATGTGAGGCTGAATTGTTGCTTTTGGTGCACAAGAATGTACATTTTCTACTTTTTCCATCATATGTATACGTATACCTGAATCTATATTTCGTTTTGGAAAGAAAAAAACTAGTGTTATGAGCTAAGCGCCTCCAAAGTTTATCCGAATGGGGCTTATGGTTTAGCCGCATCAGTTGGAAACCATTTTATGATGTGATTTGCCTTCACTAAGGAAATGATTATCCAACTGTAAGCCAAAAAAATCACGAAAACTAGGTGCATAACTTTCAGCAAGAATTGACCAGGGTTGTGAATCCTTGCTTAGGCGGGCGCCTAGGCAAGGACCACAGATGCGCAGCAGGAGAGGGGGAGATAGCGGGGGAGGCTTTGTAGGTCATCGGCGCATGGGAGGAGGCCGGAATAATTAACTTTCACCCTAGAATTTTAACTCATAATCCCATCTAACCATCCATTTCTTACCACTGATGCAGCCGTCCGCTTTCTACAACCAGACGCTGGTTCGTCTTTCTGCTGTGTTTGCGACTTCCTCTCCAACCGGCCGGCGCTCCCCCTCCCAAGCATATCCTCTACAGTAACTGTGGTGCAGTTACTGCAGCTGACCGGTGAGCCTCATGGTCCACGGGCCTACTTGTCAGCTGCACAGACTGCAGAGGATTTCAACTGCTCCCCCTCCCTCTCCAGCGGCACGCCTCTGCTCCTCCCGTCTTGCTCGCTGGCATGCTGGACGTCCACCGGACAGGATGCGTAGACCACCAGACGACGCCTAGCCATCCTGGGCAGACACCTTGCTCGGTCGAGATGAGGCAAGACGTCATGACGTCGGTGACTGACTGACTGGACGCCTAGGCGACGTCGCCTAGACAACACCTCCACAACACTGGAATTTACATACTAAGCAACACAAATTCTCACAAGGTGTAGACAGGACTGCCAAACAAAAGGGCTTCATTTGGTACGTAATCTGCTTGGTACACAAATTCACAACAGAATTTAGCACGGACACCACATTTAGTTTGTAGCACTTGTCAGCCCAGAGCCCCAGAGGGCACCTTGGCGGCCTACAGATCAACACGGGGGCCCTGGAGTGAACTGATGGAGCTGGTCCCCTTGCTAGTACCTACCAAACCCATTGGACAGGCTTATGTACAGTAAAAGCAAAACTCTGAACCTTCATCCTGCTCCTCAGCACACAAAGGGGCCGGTTACCGCTTCCTTTTCCCACCTGAACCTGCTGTGGCCTTACCACCGGACCCAGACGCTCTTGGTCGTCCTGCAGGTGCCTTCTTTGCACTGGATTGCTTGCCATTGCTCTTAAGGTCAAGCTGGACCTGGATTCCTGGGAATCAGGAGAAGGTTGCAGCGAAGTTAGGCATGGACACATGGTGCATAGAGAGATGAATAGGCCAGCAGGAATTGTTAATAAAAATAAGAAAACCTTTCTTATTATCGCTCTGCAAGTCCAGCTTCGGCTTCGAGTCACCAGGCAAAAGTTCATCTGAAAGATCGAAAAAGGAAAAGCGGTTATTCGTTGCTGAAGAGTACTCCCTTCGTCCCCAAAAGATTGCCGTTTTGTAGTTCATTTTTGAACTACAAAGCAACTTAACTTTTGAGGACGGAGGGAGTAGTTCATAGAGATTATTTGTTCCATGCAGCTTCCTAAAGCAAGTTGTTGAATAATTAATTCAACACTACAAGTAGCTCCCACACATTGTGTTTTCAGGTATTGGTTTCAAACCAGCCTCTCTACGAAAGCAGGGAAGACTGTCTAGAAATAACCTTCCCCAAACCGGACAACGTGTGGGAGCCTTTGACACTGGGTATGACCTTTTACAAGTAGCGCCAATAGGCTATTCACCTTGCTTCTTAATATATGGTGGAAGTGCATACAGGCATATGAAGATGATATGGCTCTAACAGCACAAACCAGTTGCCTCAAAAATTCATTTGTCCAAATACTTCATATATTAGTAAACAATAAAATTGCAAGGATTGACCTTCATTATTTCATTTTTTCTTTACCCCTCCATTCAAACATGCCTCTTTTCTGATTTACTGGTTTGCTGGCAAAGAAACACATACCACCATCATTTTCCGCATCGGAAGACTCTTCGTCAGCTTCAGCTGATGCTCCTCCATTTTCTTCAGGCAGACTCTCTTCCGCTGGCTCCAAGATTGCTGCCACTCGTTTCTTTAATGGCTTTTTCATGCCAGGAATATTTATTAAATCTGCTGTTCGAACAACACGAGAAGTACTTCCTTGTTTGTATGCCTTTGTCAAGGCACTTTTAACAGCAGCCGGAATACCATCCATAGGATTTGGATGACCCTACAGAAAACCAAAAAGTATTCAGAGCCACAATGACAGGGAATGATAACTATGAAAACAAATTTTTACTCAACTCGCAAATAACCCCCACATGAATGCTCCCAGTTTGAGCACAGCATTCTGCCCATTACTGTAACATGTGTATGTCCCTTTATATTCTATTCTCCCTAATTTCTATACCAGTCTTTGTTTTTTTCTGTTTCATATGGATACTGTTGCAAATATACATTAAAAAAGGGTGTACCCAGTGCTGAAAGCTCCCACACATCGTGGGGTCTAGGGAATTGAAAATCTAGACCGCTAAATATTATGGATCCATGATTCAGTATCCAAACTGAGAGATGAATTGTCATCAGTGCAATGGAAAACACGTAAATGCAAGCTAGCAACCATTTAGAATGAACAATTTCAGTCCTAGTACATTCAATTCACTGGTTAAAATGAACATAACATTAGATGGAATAAACTTCAGTCTGCTTTAGAACAAAACGCCAACCTTAAATTTGGATACTTCAACAATTGCGTCGAAGTCTTCCTGGCTTAAGGAGTAAGTATCCATAAACTCCACCACTTTTTGAACCGCTTCATCCTGGATGTAATAGCAAATATAAGATTTGAATCAAATTGCTCATATAAAATTTCAAAATGGGAAATAGTACTGCATTACCAAATAGGAGCTAAAAATATGTTTATGACTCAGGAAGGATGCAATGTCATGTTTATGCAGAGTGTGGACAACCACTTCTGTGGCTTTTCGAAAGAAAAAAACTAACATCATGTATTCATGTGGTACACGATACGTAATGATGTGCTTAAGCCAGTGACACAAGCAGGCACAGTATGTTTTGTTCATATAATCAGGTTCGTTGAATTTCAAGACAATTCCAAATAAGTGAATAACAAAGTTAAAACTGATACACAATGCTTAGCTCGGGATATTATTGGCATCGTGAAATAGTCTAATGACAGAATAGAAGGTGGAGATCATTCATAAAGTACAAGATGAGAAATGATACCTTCGGCATTGTCTTCAGCGGGTCAGTAAGCTGTCTCAAGAGAAGAGTAAGATAATCCAGCCTTAATGTCTCCCTGCAATTCCAAAACTTATAAATATAGAGACAAACAACAAATATAACAAACATCTACTTGTAACAGAACAATATTCATGTCAAAAAGCTTGAATGTCATTCAGCTATTCGGAAAAAAGAGTACGAAAATTTCCCAGTATTGGTACCACAATGATCGACAAACTTTTTTCCTCGAACAATCTTAACTTGTTGATGGTTATTATTTCAGATACTGTGGTTTAGAATAATAAAATATAGTATTTCTTGTCCTGAATATATCAAGCAAGCTGGTAAACAAATTGAGGCCTATTGAATTTGATATTTTGATCACTGTGAGTGTGATAGACAACCACTTACAAAGTAGAAAAGCAGCAATAGAAAAGGTCTTTCGAACAATGGCAGCAACTTATATTTGGCAGATAATTGAACAAAATTCAATTAAAGATTGAGTTAATGTGGCATTGAGTATATAGAAGGGCCTCATCATATGTCGGCTGATTCATGTCAAATGTCTAGTACCATTTTGATTATCATGCATTCCAAGTTCTACACAACTAGTCAAAATGCATCTGGGAGCTGGAAAGGCTTGGATATTAGTATAGCAAGTTCAAAAAAATTGAATTTGCCCATTTGTAGCATGTTCTGCAGGGCCACAAGCACTAATAAACATGATTCCTGATGGTTTCAGCATATGCAAGTTTTTTATTACAAACCACAATCAAGCCAAACAAATTCAGCAGAAAATGATCTATCTCCAGGAAGAAAAAAACAGCACCCAAAATATCAAGATAAGCTATTCGTCTTCACACAATGGAACTGCCAAATAATGGCTCCTTTGAGATAATGAGGCGAATACATGTGGATCGGCTGTTAATTTTTTGACTAAGGTCAGTTCAACTTCAACCCCATTGTTCAAACCAGGTACCCTGAGATGGAATGGAAGTCCATTATGAAAAAAAAAAATGTATGCAGTGCAGGTCATGGCCAAAAACATCAATATACCACTAGAGTGTAGAAACGGCCAGATAAGGAAACAGGTAAACTTCACTACACCATGACAGCATGAATTGGATAGGTGAAAAATCCAGTGTTGCAAACTGCCGCCTGGACGCCTGCCGGGCGCCTGGACGCCCAGGCGACGGGCTGAGCAGAGGGACGGCGGCGGCCGGGTGAGGAGGGGAGGCGCGGCGACGGCGAGTCGAGGAGGGGAGGCGGTGGAGGGAGGCGGGGGGGGGGGGGGGGGGGGGGGGGGGGGGGAAGCGCCGGTCAGGGGCTGCACCGCCGGGATCTGGAGCACGCCGCCGAGATCGTGAGTCGCGCGTGCGGCTGGATCGAGAGACGGTGGCTTGAAGATGACGGTCAAACTGGTGTGTTATTGGGCTGGGCCTAAAAATAAAGGTGTGACCCATCCTCTTCAGCTCTAACCCTACCCATTTTTCCTCAGCACCGTGCCTCCTCCGCCTACCAGCACCGCCCCCGACTCTGCTCCGGCCTCCCAGCGCCGCCCCCGACACACTCCGGCCTCCCAGCGCCGTCTCTGACCTCCTCCCGGCCTCCTGGCGCCGCGCCTGATCTTCTCCTTATCTCTCAGCATGCGACTGACCTCCTCCCAGCCTGCCAGCACCGCGTTCGACCTCCACCAGGCGAGGCGACCGATCATGGCGTCCGGCCCGGAGCGACTGGACACCTAGGCGTCGCCTAGGCGACGCCTGGACAACACTGGAAAAATCAAATTTGCACCAAAAAAACATATGAAGGATCTCAGTAATACGTAGAAGTACCTGTCCAAGTTTGCTTGCTGGGAGGCAAGAATATGACTATGGATATCTTCCAGTAGCCTTATATTTTTGTTAGTAGTTGAGTACTTTCCCAACCATCCACCAAACCTATTGAAATTTCGCTCACCCTGAAAATTATTTATTTACCCAACTCAATTTTGCTAAATGAGCAAAAGTAAACTAGAGACTAAAAGTATTGTAAAGGCTTGAAATTTACAGCTTCAAAGATTTCTCTGTTCCCATGCATCAAAGCGGCACTGGAAAATGCAAAAGGTGTTAAAACCCAGGTATGCAAAATTAAAATTATTCAATAATTAAACCATCATATATTGACCATGTCCCTAATCAATACTCACGGTACTAAAGATGAAGCGAAACAAGCAGCTTGGGATAACTGCACTGCCGATATCGTCTTATCTGCACATTAACAATATCACCGTCCGCTATAGACTCCGCGGCACGGGCAAGAGCATTCATTCGTTTAACTCCGCTTTCATCCTTTCCAATGGTGTTAGGCCGATAATTGATATAATTTTCCTATAATGGGGCACATTAATACATGTAAACTCCAAAGAAACTTTGATTTCCAAGACAATAATAAGAGAGCAATAGCAGGAAATAAAAGAAAACTTTTAGGGTAACAGAATCATGAAATACTAAACTCAAACAAATAGAACTGAACAGCAACAAAAAAGGTCATAGCAAACTAAACCTAAGGGACTACATGTTTCCACACAGTTCCAATAGGACCAATACACACTGATTTGTTAAACATTAACACAATAGCACAGACTAGTGTTCTCTTTGTATAAATATCAAAAGAAAATGTGCGGAAAATATGAATGCAGGCATCTCTGTTTTCCAAGGAAAATGGTGTTGTGACAGGCTTAGGAACTAATATAAATAATGTTTTACAATCCAAATTTGTAAAAGGCTTGTCATTGACAAAGCCTTAATGTACAAAATTAACTAAACAAGACCATCTCAACAAACAAACAAAAATGTAGCAGATGGAATTAAGCGACTGCTAGCAATGAACTTGTCAATACGAAAATAAGATATAATGCACATAAGGTACTGCTCAAACTAGCAGTTGACCTCATAGATGAGGTTTTAGATTTAACAAACTATGTGCAAGCTATGAACATATGAAATTCTACTGTTAGCATAAGAACAGGTAGTCAACATTGGAAAGGAACTTTAATACCTAAAAAAAGGTTTCAGAACAGTGGATTCAAATAAGAATTAACATTTATATTAAGAATCGCTGTCAGTATTCCAGACCTGGATAATCAGCGGAACTAAATCAGGATCGCTCATGCCCAAATTAATTCTCTCATCAATCCGTAATCTCCCACCGTTCAAACCAAACAGCCTGAAAATTCATATAAGATTCATGAATAATATTAACCATAGGCAAAAAAGAAGAAGCATGAGCTCATGTAAATTGTAACCCTACCAACAGTAATTTGAGAGCAGAAAAGCTTTTAAATAAACAATCAGGAGATCTGGCTATTTTATTGATTAGAGAGAAGAGAGTAGCATTTAGTTGTTTAATGAATGTGCTTAATTTCCCAGTCAAAGTAAAGGTCAATAATAAGCAAACTAGTGGTTTGAAGGAGGCACGACAGTTCTAACTTCCATAATCCATATCAAATAAAAGCATTGTCATTGAGATGTCCAGTCCAGTTGACAGGTACTGCAGGTATAGCCCTTATAAAAACCAGGTAGTTTTATAAAAGGATAATCTATGGGCAGCAAAACAGCACAGGTGCAAACTTCTTAATCCCTTAAAAACAATCTAGTGATTATTACTAACTACCTTTCAAGCGAGAATAGAGAGAAACACTGAAATTTTAGAAAGGAAAACACAAAGCTAAGCATAAAGTGGAAGTGGCATCCATCACCATCTGAAATTGCAGAACTGTGTGCACACTGGCCTAGTAAATCATGAGGTCCAGGGAAAAAACAGTTTCCTCCATTTCAAAATACTTGTTGTTTTAGGTTTGTCCTAAGTCAAACTTCTCTATCTTTGACCACAAATTTCTAGAAATTCATATAGATTAACAACATATGCTTTATGTTTTTGTATTATACTATTATTAATGAGAAACACTTCGATGATATATAGTCTGCACTCTGCAGGTTATTGAAGATTGAACTTTAGAATTAACAGAAAATATTGGTCAAAAATACGTAAGTTCAACTTAGGACAAAACAAGTATTTTGAAACAATGGTAGTAGAAAATAGCTACATTGTGATATTTGTATTGAAGAAATTATTAAAGAAAGGACAATACGTGTCAACAGCTGTAAAGGAGAAATGTCTTCATCTTTTGCACTGCTAGTAAGTCGCTGTTTTATGTCATCATATTTGACCACAGATTGGGAGAGGCTCATATACTGCAAATGGTTGAGTGCCATGCGAATATCACCATGCACTCTCTCAGCAAGCTCTTCCATTGCATTCTAGCAGGAAAACATATATCAGTAACAGGACAGACAAAGCCTATCTAATAGAAAATCACAATGGGAACAATGCTACCATCACAATGAAAAGAAAACTACAAGTCTTATTTTCATTTTATTTTATTGTTGAACATCCTATGCAAGAAATGCAAAGAACACTAAGCACACCTCTTGAGCTTGAATACCTTCCTTTCGGGCAATTTCCATTAATCTCTTTCCCATCTGACAAATGAAAAGGTTAGAACAAATATAAAGTCTGAGACAAATTAGAAAAGTAGTAATTCCCCCTTCAAAATAATCAGACAAATGTAAATGTAGAGCAAGACAATTTGTGAAATTTATAGTAGAAGCTAGAAAGAAGCAAAGACACAGCAGCCAGTTTGCAACATATGACGGCCAAATAGGAACGGATGTAAGGAACGGTATCATTGTCTGAGAAAGTTTACAGTATCCACAGTTGCGTAGACAATAAACCTTGTGGATAGCCAATCCTTCTTAGATTCAAATAGACACCAAATGTAGACTTGTTTTGTAGCTAACATGAATAGCAGCAAAGCTAAACCACATTTTACGGGCTCAGATATAACAAAAAGACTAAGAATAAGCAGCTAGTTTTCAGTCCTTCACAAAAAAAAAAAAAAAATGACAATCCTAGTACATCTTAAATAAAAACCATCAGTCTATAGTAGGAATACTAGCACATATAAAGGTCGTTAGAACATGAAGTGGAATGAGATAACCTGTTGTTTTGTTGGTTTTCTGAAGTTGAGCAGCAAGCAGTAATTTACAAGGCTCTTCAATTTCTGGCTATATCGGTCATTGCAAATGCAGATTATAGGAATCTTGGATATCTTGATGCTAGCAATAAGATCAGCAACACCACCTCTATCGCCAGCAGACATACCATCAACTTCATCCATGATTAGTACAGCTTTAGGATGTTTCGACCTGTGAAATTGTTGCCCAATTCATATATATGAAACGAAAAAAGTCCAAAGTCCAAGGTCAATTCTGGAATACAAACCGATTGTCGCCATAACTCAGAGTCGCGTTGCTGATAAGTTCTTTGATAGAATTCGATGTGCTCCCTCCGACACCTTTCTCGATCTTGGAGTCTGCTTTACCACGGCTATCACTTGCATTAACCTGCTTACAAAAAAATGTTTGAATTTCTGTCCAGAAGGTTAAATAAGGAAGAAATTGTGCAGTGTATATAAGAACACCTCAATGGCCTGCAATCCAAGCATCTGACTGACAACTTTTGAGGTTGTAGTTTTACCAATACCAGGAGGTCCACTCAACAACACAGCCTTTTTAGCTCCACTATCAGCCAGCTTCTTTCCCTTACCCTTCTGGCTCGAGTGAAGGAATTGCGCTTCCCAACTTTTCAACCAATCATGAAGTTGTTTAACCTGTATATGGAAGTTCATATTGAGTTACTACTGCAAAGGTGCAAGCAACTGATGTGGACTGGGTCCGCAGCAGAAGGCCAAGCGGATCACTGGGCTGGGGATCAGCCCAGCCCTAGTGTCAGTGACACTATTTCCACCACGATCCACGGCAGTAACCAACATAGCCAAAAGCAGAAGCACTCACCATTGATTGATTTCCAACTATGTCATTTGGAACTTTTGGCCTATACTTTTCTGTCCATTGCATAGAACCACGGTCAATACTCTTTGCCTTTTGGTTGTCACCGGAGGCACTTGCAACACTACTCATTGAAATAATGTTTTTGCCCACGGCACTTGCTTCAACTGAAATTACAAAACCAAGATACAAAAGCATAATTTTATAACATGAGAAATGTTCCAATCAACAAATAAGTGTGAATGTGAGTTGAGTCATCGGAGGATCTGAATATAACATCCACAATTATAAAATTTAGAAGATGCGACAATGATGTAAGTCATGTGCCAGATAATTAGATCCATGCCACTTTTGAATCTTTAACCAAAAAGAAATACTAAATCATACTAAGCAAGATCTTCCATGCATTATGCAACTATAAAAGAATTAGAAATTGAGTTCTGATCTACCTCGTTTTTCAACTTTAGCTGGAGAGCTCTTTGTCTGCGATTTCTGTAGCTTTTCAGAGTTATTATTGCTTTGATATCTGTCTACGCAAGCATTTGCAGGCTTTGATTTGCGGATCAAATCAAATAAACCATCTTCAGTCAAGAATGGAACACTGCAAAATGTGTAAGGATGTATGAGAAATGGTAATAAAAAAAAAATTACATAATTTTAAAACAAAAAAGTAGCAAATATTACCCCAGTTCTTTTGCTTTGTTAGATTTCACTCCACCAATGTCTTCATCAGCCAATAAGTAACTCTGCCAACAAGCAATCTCAGCCAAAGAAAATATACGGCATCAACAATTGAACAAATAGGTATCCTACTAAAATACATACTGTTTTTTTACTGATTGAGCCAGTCACACGGCCTCCATAACGCTTAATAAGATCAGTTGCTTCCTCACGTTCAAGACTGCAAGTATATTGAAAAGAAACTTATGGTGATTTTCTAGCAGCAGCGAGGCAATTTTACAAACAATGGTGTTTACATAATAACATAATAGTGAAAATATCATTGGATGAGCAAAAATAAAAGCACCTGTCAAGGGTACCACTTATTACAAATGTCAGACCAGACAAACAGTCAGAAGCACCCTCTGGGATCTCCTACAAATATCAGAAAATAAAATAAATAGTATGGGGTCGAGCTTTAGAGTTTCTCAGACAATAAAGATATTAAAATTACCTTTTCTCCTTTATGAGGGGGATCTTTTCTTTCACCAAAATTCATAAAACCCCTCCCACCACCCCCTCCTCTCCCTCTTCCCCCAGGGGCTGCTCCTGCACCTCTTCCTCCCCTGCCTCTTCCCCTTCCAGCTGCTTTGGAAGGGGTTTTGACATCTTCATCCATCCTGTCCTCCTCACCCTCATCACTACCTACAGTCTTTCCAGGGGCTGCTCCTGTACCTCTTCCTCCCCTGCCCCTGCCCCTTCCCCTTCCCCTTCCAGCTGCTTTGGAAGGGGTTTTGGCATCTTCATCCATCCTGTCCTCCTCACCCTCATCAATACCTACAGTCTTTCCAGGGGCTTCAACACTGGATTCAACCTTAAACCTCTTTGACGGAGGTGGTTTCACGGGAGTTTTCTTTTTTGAGGGTGCCACAAAGTCTTCATCATCTTCTTCATCCTTAGAGATTTTCTTTGCTGGCAAATGATTGTTGTCATCCTCGAGTTCCTTGCTACTTTTCTGATTTTTTCTTTTAGCCGTACTCTTCTCTGTACTTCTTTCCCTGACATCATCTGTCATCTCGACACCCAAGTTTTTTTCTGTGTCGGATGCAAAGTACTTGCTTGTCCTCTTTCTTGCAGAATGATCTTGATTACATGGTGCCTGATTGATCCCGTACGCAACAATAGTAATGTAAGAAACATGTGCCACATCGAATATTGTAGACCAATGAAAATTAGAGAAGAACTAAAGCTAGCATTGGCCAGACCAACCAACTGGTATCATGAATCAATACGACCAACATATAAGTGAATGCATAGTTTCTTTCATTATAGTGTGGCGCAGTTACCACTTACCAGAGATGAAATGTTGGAAGGGAACAAATGATCCTTTTCACCAGTATAATCTAACATCTAGTACAAAATTAAATCTACAACTTGCACAAAGAATTATGATGGTCTTAGACTATCATCATTCAATATCGGTTTAAAAAATGTTACAGATTTAATTTGTTAGGAATTTCCACAGGGTACAGCGCCCCTATAGGTCCAATGGAATGGAACGCATTCCACCAAAGGTGAGTAGCTTAGCCATTTCACAACATCTTGCATTACACATATATAATACATCCAAAGCAGCCACTGTCACAGGAAGGCTACAATCACGAATAAAGAGAAGAGCCAGTGACAATGAGGGTATGGGATCAGCATTCTACCATAGAAGGCACCGCCTTCTTCTCCGGAACATTGAGCACCGGCTTCTTCTTGTCCCCTGCCGCCCCAGAGGGCTTCGCGGCGGCCTCATTCTTGTCCTGCGCCTTCATGAACCATTTCCGGATATCCGACGACTGCGCCAAGAAAACCAAGAAAGAGAGCTCAGGCCCCTCAAGAACATCAACACGAATTAACCCACCCGCGAAAAGGAGACCAGTCAAGCGCGAGAGAGCCAAGAACGCACTCACCATATCCGACTCCCGAAAAGGCCGGATCCTTCCGGACCCGGGAGGATGCGAGATTCGAGATTTCGAGGTTATTGGCCGCGATCTGGGAGGAGAGTGCTAGGGTTCTACAGGGCGGGCGGCGGTTCTTGCTTCTTCTGCCCCTGTCGAGCCTCGGCACCCGCCGTCCACCCGATGCGCGGAAGGGGGAGAGGAGGAAGGTGGGGACTGAGGCGTCGCGAGGCGAGGCAACGGCGGTGGGCAGCAGAAGGCTCGTGGCGCAGCGTGGCGAGGTTTTGGTTTGGGTGCGGCGGGGAGGCGTGGCGAGGTTTTGGGGGAAAATGGGAGAACCGGCGCGCGCTTGTATAGATGGACAGGTCGGGTAGAGGTAAGACCATATGTCTTTATATATTCTGAACTATGTGCATTCTCTATATATTTTATATTTTAAATTATACTCTATGTATTTTATATTTTAACTATGTGCATTCTGTAAATTTACTTTAATTTTTTCAGTAAGCCTTTCAGTAGTCTTTCTAGCGTAACACTGCGGATAGCCTAATATCTGCTCAGATAGAAACATGCACAGTTAGATTTTCATACCTGAATTTGTGTCCGGCAGATTTCGGACGGGTTTCGAGTACCCGTTAGATACCAACTTTTAACATCCAAAAAGGTAGAAGATGCAGTAGGGGTGGGCGAGTGACAGCCATACCTCGTCATCGGCAGGCGGCATCGATGGAGACAGGTGGCGCTGGTTTCAGATTGGGTGGACTATCCAACTCGTCTTCTTCCCCATGCAGTTGTGCTTCCGTCTCCTCAATCACAGTCATCGCCCATGGCACTCCATCCTCCCCAGTGCCTTCGGTCGCAGCTTTAGGCTTGCATCCCTCCATCATCCACGACCTCCTTTCGCCTCCGCCTCTGCTGTTGTGAAGATCCAATACCTGCTCATCGGGGTGCCCGTGTACGCACTCACCAACGACAAGCAAGTTCGTGCTCGTGTCGTCCACCGCTCGGGAGCAGAAGGAAGTGGAGGTTCTATATCGCCTCCTGCGCACGGGCTACTCATCTTTCGAAAGGAGGATGTAGACGCACTCCTCGTGTGTTGTCTCCAGCGTCGTGCCCAACACGTTCAATAAGGTTCGGTGCGGGAGCTCGGAGTCATAGTCGGGAGTAGTAGATTGGTTTCTCTCTCCGATCCAGGCGAGAAGCGAGCATTGCGGTGGTGGCGCTAGACTGGGAGACACGAACGGATGGCGGTTAGGATTACTAATGAGTACGCATGAGATTTGTCTGTTGAAGATTGAGTCTCTAGTTGCAGGAGGGCCGGTCCTGGACTAGGCTGAGAAGGTTAGCTGATTGTGGACCAAATTTTAAATCTTGTATTGGGTACGGGTCATACTGCGGGTAAAAATTCCTGCTCGTACTCGTACCCAGCGGGTATCCGAACCCGCGAGTATAATTTTCATCCCTACGCTTGTTTTCGAGGGTGGTGGGACGACCGTCAACGGTGAGAGGTGTTGGGGAGGATATGAAAGAATTTTAATTTTCTTTTTTAACAGTTGTATTATCTGTATATATGTTTACATATTACTCCATCCACGGATATTCATACACATCTAACACTACAATTACACACGGTGTGTTAACATTGTGTCTTTTGAAAGATCAACAGAATTCACTGAAATCCGGTGCGCGATGGAGACGTTACCTTCTCATTCCGACTCCACGTACAAGAGATTGTTGCTTGAATATTTATTTATTGGTGAGAATGAATAGATTAATATTTATTTATCGCGTGCTTATCGAAAGAAATATTCCTTATCTAGATTACAAATGAATGGCGAGCATATTTGACAGCTAGCAATTTAAAAGAATAGCCATAACATATGGGAACATATTGTCTGTTAAAACGTCACAACATATTGTTGCACCACGGCATTTGTCAACCCATTTTTTTTTTTCACTCGTTTACCAACCCAATGCTAATCCAACATGTACGATGCCCTGTCCTGATGCCTAACAACAATAACGTGAAATGACTACATGTAGTTTCCAGATGCGGGAGAATTGTATTAAATATATTAAAAACAGACCATTCTTATTCGAGGTCAAAATGGAGCGTCCATTTTTTTTGAGGTCTTTCGAAAAAGAATCAAGAACCTTCCTGTAGAAAAAAGAAAAATGGTACAACAAAAAACGGATAAGGAACATGGACTGATACCACAAAATAATCCACATGTTGCATTGACGTCCTGCAACAATCCTAGGATGTCAAGTGACAAACAAATCCAATATACACAAGATTTGAGAAATTTGTAACTTGGACAAAATATCAGCTAATATACATGGCATGCTCAATGTCAAGCTCAAGCTGAAAAAAAAGGATGTCTACTCCGAAACCGATACTCCCAGTCCCACGGGTACTTTGATCGATTCAACTTTCAATGAAGCACACACCCTCGCTATTCACATAACTGCAAGAAAGAAAAAAACAGAAGAATGCACAATCAATCAACCATGGGCTGGGACTTCATCTGAAGCGATCAAAGGGGCAGCCAGGTCAGGTCCTGTTGCTTCTTCAACTCCATCCTCGACAGCGGGCAGTTCCATAGCAGGAGGTTCTGAAGGGGCGGCTTCAATGTGATCGTCTTGCACTTGCTCAGCCTTTGTTCTGGAAACCTTAGGTTTTGAGTTCGAGACTTTTGACTTTGTAACAATAGGTTTCGTTTCAGCCTTGGCGGTGGCAGACACTTGGGATGCAGTTTTTGAGGCTGGTCTCTGGACTGGTTTCCTAGCAGCAACTCGTGGTTTGTTGTTTTCCACAACTTCATTCACCTTGCCTGTGCTCCGTGGGCTCTCACATGATACAGAACCATTTGCAGAAGCAGCAGTAGCAGAACTGGCTGCCTTGTGGCGTCCGAGCTTCGGTGACCTAGCACGAGTTGGTGGAATCTGCAAAACCAAAACATCAGATGCTCTATTTAGGGGTGCCAAATTTATTGATACTCTAAAAACAACACAAAGTTCAGGAAACTAAACACTTTCTACACAAATAGTCAAATACAGAAGATAAAATGTTTTGAGTATCAAAAAATGAGAAATGATTATTACATCATGGAATATGAATGATTCGGACTAGTAGAAAGAAACAAATTTGTCAACTATAATATTATGGTTTCAAGTTAAATGGAAGCTAGTGGCACAATTAAAAATTCCATAATAAAGTGTTTCACTGAATCAAATCTTATTGATTATCCTAGTACAAATTCAATTATCTGTGGATGGAGGTCTAAGAAAATAATTTAGGATATCAAATATATAAATTTGTAGGAAGGATCTAATGGCCACATGGATGTTTCAACATAAACATATTAGTATTATATAGATAGCCTGTGAGACCTGCAATAGTGCTTTCACAATTTTATAGATTATTTCAATGTTGCAAACTTGCAATCATATCCAGATACAGCAAACACATGCAGCACCATGCCACTGCAATCTATAAATATAGTAACCACACTGGATCATTCACTGAGCACACTAAGGTACATGATCAAAATTCACAAATTAATATTGTAATGTTGCCGAAGACAATGGGCATAGCTAGATTAAATCGTGTCACAGTCAGGGTTAAAAGGTGGAACTAATCATACAGATAGAAAATAACGGCAAACTGTATAAGCATTTGGATTTCTATACAGACATTCTACAATTCAAGTAAGCCAAACTTTTCAGCGGACCTGTTAGACGTTATGTTGCAATAGGAGTAGAACTCAAATCAATACTATATTCAATGCAGTAAACTAAATGCAAAGCAATGTACACTACTGTCGAATGTAATGCACAGCAAAATGCAAACCAATGTATAGTATACAACACCGTCGAATGCAATGCACAAATAAAATAATCTAAGCATAAAGTAGTAAACACAATGCACATGGTGATTAGAAGAAAAAGGTGCTCACAATTCACCAGAAATTTCATATACTACATCTAATTATGATGGATTCACAATGTGTATTCTTATTTATCACCCCTAACAAAATCCAAGCTCAATGAAATCTTACTACTCAAGAAAAAAAAAATAGGAAGTACTGGAATAATAAGTTATTTGAATACACCTACAACCTCACTACATCAAGTAAGACAAGTTAGTACCTTTTTCAACTCAACTTTAGGAGGCTGCTCCTTGTAAAAGCTTGGCATAGGTGTTGCTTTAAATGTCAGGCTCTTCCTAAGAAGTTTGATCTCAGCCTCTTGGCTCTCCTGTGTATAAATAAATTTTCAGAACTTGACAATACAAATATTCTAAAAGTATTACATAAATAATGCAGAAGCAACTCTGACCTTAGATTTTTCCTGCAAATTTGTTTGTTCAATCTCCTTCGCTTGGATTTTCTCTTCAATCTTTTGAAAGAACTGGAAGTATGAAATAAATTTGGCACTTCATCAGTTCATCCATATAGGAAATGGAAAAGCAGACAAAAATGTGTATCACTGCAAAATGCTGCTGTAAAAATTAGTGCACACCTCCTTCCGTTTCTCAGCACGCTGCTCTAGTCGGAAACTAAAACCAGAAGCGGCACTCTTGCGAGCGGCTGTACGGGGAGTATTGGTACTTCTGCAACACATGCAAGCATTTTATATTGATGTCATGGGGAAGAATAAATAATCAAATATCACTCTAACATGATCCATGAAGAGTATCTTACGATGTGGTGGACCGCACATCATCTTCTGTTTTCCCTGGCTTTGTTTGATTCAATGCCAATGGTTTGGCGGTGGTCTCTTGTGACCTTTTATACAATAACAAACTTATTAGAAAGAAGCAAACTCCAAGTCTTGTGATTCATAGAGTACAAGCCAGATACCCTGGACTCATTTTATTGCAAAAGCAAGGCTTCACAGTTCAGATGGCTTCAAGCCTCATATAAGATTTTATCAATAATTTTGACCAACTAAAGAAAGGTCTGATAGAAAATAAAATGGAACTAACAACACTGATCCTGACAGGACATTAATATCAAGCCTTCAAGCCTTATGACAGAAACATATTGTTTGTTACGAACCAACCAGTCAACCACTGTGATGTATACTGATTATTAGTCAATTTTGACAAGCACCAGAAATAGAATGAAGATCCAACAGCCCCAGCTAATTTTAGCAAGCATCAGAAATGAAACAAATCAAACAATTAAGAGTACAGCAACTGAAAGTGCAACGCCAGACTTACTCTTGGACTGCAGGAGAAGCATCCACTGATCCAGACTTGACAGGCTGAGTCAAATACATTTGACCAAAGTATTACTCCCAATGCAACAAAAAATAGAGAAGAAAACGATAACTTTAAGTAGCAGATCAGTCAAGGGTGGTGCTTTACCATTGACCGACGGACAACAGGTGTCTGCACAGAATTCACCTTCTTCTCCACCGCCTGGCCTGCAAGCAGTTCAGTTCCACCCACAATTCAGCAAAACCGACACCACCCCATCATCAGCGTAGTACAAACGAATGACAGAGCAAAGTTGAGTCACCTGCCGGACCTGATCCATTGGCCACCGCAGCCTTCCCCTCCGGTTTCGCCACAGCCGTGGCAGCCAGTTTCCTCGCGCTGGACAGTCCTCGTGCTGGGAAGGAGGCGCTCTGCGAGAGAACACCGGGCTTCTTGACCTTCGCGGGGGCGGCGGCGAGCACCTTGCCGTTCCGCGCCATGGCCTTCCTGGCCCCCGCCGCCACGTCCCTGGATCCACCACCCTTCTGCGGAAGAAACCATTTTTTTTATCAGTAACGGGTCACCGTTCGCCAAGGCGCCGCAGAGGAACGGGAATTCCGAACGCGCAACCGCCAAGGCGTCACGTACGTACCTTGGTTGGCAGCGCCTTGGCCTCGGCCGTCTCCGGCTCTTCTTCCTCCTTCGCCACCGCCGCCGTGGCCGCCGGAGCGGCGTCCTCAGATCCGTCCGCTAACGCCGCCGGCGGTTCGACGGCGAGATCCCCCTGATCGCCGCCCCCTTCGCCGGCAGCGGCGTCCTTCACGACGGCGCAGTCCTCCGCCCCATTCTCCGCTGCCGTAGCGGCGGCAACGGCAGTGGCAGCCTCGCGATCGCCATCCTCCATCCCCGGCGGCGGCGCGCGGCTCAGATCCGCGCCGAGATTATCGCGGTGGACTACAGCAGTTGCGCTCGGTCGGCGGCGACGCGCGGGCACGGGTGGAGCCGAGGAGGCGGACCGGCCAGCCGCCCACCCACCACTGCTGCTGCCGGGCTGGCGACGGGGGAGACGGGAGCAGTGAGCGTGGAGGTGAGAGGGAGGGAAGTTGGCGTTGGGGGGAGCGGAAGAGTTGGTGGTGGTGCGGTGCCCGTTTCGTCTCGTCCTGACTTAAGAAAGAGGCGCGGCAACGGACGGTTGTGCCCCTCGTCCCGTCTCTCGCCGCCGTCAGCGCGGTAGAAAAAACCAAAACCGTCGCCTGCTCTGCTCCTGTACCGGACGGACGGTGTCACGATGACGACAATGGCCAAGTTTTTTCCAGGCCCTTGCCTCGTGCGTCTACAAAATCTCGTCGTATTCGTACTGCATCAATCTTGGACATTCGTAACTTGGTACTACGTAAGGTTGGTCGGTCGATGTGCAGTCCCGGTCTTCGTGCGTCCGAACACGATGACGGCAGGAGAAGGCCGTGCAGAGGGGACAGTTGTCGTCGCAAGCGCGAGACCGTTTGTCCGCCCGGCCGTCGTCACCCGGAGAGGGGCACTCCCGTCCATACCATACGTCGCTGGCAGTGGCAGTCCGTGCATACACGGACGGACGGACGGAGACGTGGCGCGGAGCGCGGCCTCATCACTCGTCAGTCCATCACCGGCTGTCTGTCTGTCACCTTGTCCCGACGCGCCGATCCAGCTGCTCGTTATTATCCTCCTCTGTCTGTCTCGCGGGTGATGTGATTCAGTGGCCATCATCTTTGTCGATCGCGCGCAGAAACGAACAACCGGGCATCTGTTTCCGCGAAAGGTTAACAGAGAGCGCGGACATCAGCAACGGCGCCGCTTGTGACCACTCGCCGGTTTGGGAACTGGAGACCCGACCGAGTAGGGGGAGGGAAGGGAAGGGAGTGGCAGAACGTGGGAGGCATCGAGCCGAAGCCGGCGGGGTCGGGCCACACTCACTCGGCCGCGCCCTCCCGTCGCAGGCAGGACGCCGCTCATCACCCCGGCCGTTCCCATTTCCACCACAACCCAGACCCCGGCCACGTGCCCGCGCCGCGCGTAGCGTACGTGGGCCGCCCGCAAGGTGCGCGCCTGCTTGGCCGTTGCTCTCGGGGTCCCATCCCACTCTCATCACCCTTGGCTTGGCTGGCAGCCGCCTCGCGCCAAAACATGGCAACAGCAGAACAGGCTCAGAGCAGCTTCCTTTAATCCAAGAATTTTCCTCCACAAGGTCGACACATCCCTCCTCCAGGTCGCATTATGAAACCATAACCCGTTTCTTAACTTCCAAATACCCCCACAGAGTAGTAGTACCAGAAACAATTATACTGTGTGGTTCTTTTTTACACAATCGGTGTTTAGCAACCGATTCAGTAGTGGCTAATATCTAAGCAAATTATCTCAGAAATCCCATGCCACCCTACTTTAGCTATTGCGCAGTCAAAGAACAAATGTCCTATCATCATGCATGTTCTTTCTCTTACCTCCACTGTCTCTAGTTAACAGTTCATTCTTACAGACCTCGCGCCAAAACATGGTAAACAGCAGGAGGGGAGGCTGCCCCCTGCAAGGCTGCAATGCTTCGCCTCGCGCCCAAACACGGCAACAGCAGGAGGGCAGGATCCGAGGATGCCCTGCACCTGCAATGCTACACCTCCTCCGCCTCGCCGTGCGTCGTCCAAGTGACAGTGACACCCCCGCGCGGCGCCGCTTCTGGGTCCTCAACCTTGACATAGGTCTCTTGCTCTTCAGGCTGTCACCCATGTCTGTCACAGAAAATTCTTCACGGCGCAGAGATAATCAGAGTAAGCGACAACAACAAAAAGGAACCTGGTAATAAATAATGTCATCAACATGAAGAGATCAAATGCAAAGTGTCCGAACCCCAATGAAAAAATAACAGAGAGAAGAATCAGGCTTGGTTACAACAAAACCATATGAGTCTCCAATTGACCTCGGAGCGAATCAGGTATGTGAAGTCGTGGTGAGCATTCCACATATAGTCTCTTGAGAGAAGTGAGGCCGCCAAGTCCCTTGCAATACTCTAAATTGCAGCAGTATAACCTGAGTTGCACAAGTCCAGGCAGATTCTGGGGCTCAAGATCCATGGAACAGATAGTATCGGATGAAACCCACAATTGTTCGAGCAATAAGTGGGAATTCACTAACTTGTGAACTATCTCTTCTTTGAACGGACCATCCAGATGCAAGGCCGTGAGCGAGGGGAAGTGAGCACATGTTACAAGGCTCGGACAATCGATTAGTTTGAGTGAGCGGAGCAACGGGAGGCCCGGTATTTCATTCAGGCTCACACAATTTATTATGGTTAGGTCTTGCAAGGTATCAGAGGATGGAATTGTGACAAGATTTCTGCAATTACGTAGGCATAAGTTGCGCAGAGACAAGAAAATTGATGATGGAAGAGACCTCAATTCTAAGGCACTGGAGATCTCAAGAGTTTCCAATAGAGGGAAATCACCATTCTCCACCCCGGACCATCCTGACAATCTATACATGAACTGCAACTTTAACCAGTTTAATGAGTGGAAGCCATTGACACTTGGATCCAGGCTGCAAAACTCCCACCCAATCTGCTGTACATAGTTCATTCTGCATATGTCGAGATACTTGAGGGAAGGTAGCTCACCGAGTGTTGGAAGGTGCTGAGCTCGGAAATCGTATAACCATAATTTGGTTAACTTGGAAAAAGAAGCACTGCCCAACCAACTGGGATACACCTCACAGCTAAAATTCGTTAACCTTAGTTCTCTAAGATTTTGATGATGTGGTCGTAGGCTCTCTAGCAGTACGTTAGCAATAGTTCCATCAGCACCAGCTCCTTCTTTCTGTTCACAGCATTCCCACATGTCAAAGCGCAATTCCAGTATCTCAAGATTCTTTTTACAATATAGACGAGCTTCATTTGCATCGCTGATACTTGCATTGCACAGTCCGTATATACAAAACTTCCTTAGTTTGTTCAGATTCCTCAGCTCTCTTACGTTATAGAAGCAATCACATTTACTAAGATGTATATCAGGCAATACATGCAACTTAACTAGGCGCCCAATTCCATGTAGAGTATCTGCTCCAAAGTTCACTTCACACAAATTGAACAGCTGTAAGAGAGAATTGGGAATTACCAATGGTGTAACATGTTCGTCTCCTTCAACTGTGAAATGGCGTAGAAGTTTCATGCTACCCATGAAGTCAAGTGATGCTTTTGCAAGGTTTCCCCGAGTGATGTGGATGGTGCGATACTTCTTGCAGTTCAAAAACAATGCTTCTGGATTCTCGAAATGAGTATTCCCAATCATTATGATAGTTCTGAGTGATCGCGAGGCATTTTCAATTTGATTCTTACTATATATCCGTATGGACAGATACCGTGCATCCTGTGGGATTCTGATCGGTCCACCATCCTCAAGTCTAAAGAACTCATCCCCAGCAAGAAAACAGGCAAGATCATGGACCAGATCGTGCATGATTATTCCCCCATGAATGTAACTTTGAAGCAATGATCGCTGAACCAGTTCTTTGACATATGAAATTCCAATTTCATCCCTCATGTCACTAACATAACACTGAATTAAACCAAGTTGTTTCCAAAGAACTACAATATCTTTTTCATGACGGTAGAAACCTTTACGATGTAAAGAGAGAGCAACGAAACACCGTTTTAAGTGTATGGGCATGCATTTATAGCTCAACTCCAAGGCTGGCAAAACCTCATCCCGTGACTGCTCCAAGTCCCATAACTCACTTTCTAAGGCATCTCTTCATTTCATTTCGTCGGTTTCATAGCACAACATGCTCCCTAGAGCCTTAATCGCCAGTGGTAAACCTTTACATTTTTCAGTAATCCTCCTGCCAATCTCTACAAGGTTTGCTGTGGCGACAGTTCCTTTCTTAACGAAAGCTGTTTGCTTGAACAATGACCAGCTCTCGTGAGGACTTAAGCAGCTTAGGTTGTAGGATGGCATTGTTTGGACCAATCTTGCTACAGCCATGTTACGAGTGGTTACTAAAACGACACATTGCCTAGAAGCCAACATTGGCATGTACAGAAACTCCCATAAATCACTTCGCTCATTCCATACATCATCCAAAACAAGGAAAAAACTCTTCCCCGTTATCTGGTCTACCAATGCTCCCTGCAGCTGACCAGCTTTTATATCATCACAGCTGGACTTGGTTAACGAATTGATGATCTCTCTTGTGATGCTATCCACATTGAAACACTCTGACACAAATCCATGCACAAAGATCAAAAGATTGAGAGACCCTAATGTGATTATACACAAGCTGTGCTAGTGTTGTCTTGCCCAATCCACCCATACCAACAATGGCCAAGACTGACATTGGAGTATCTCCAACTGAGCTGCCTTCCCCGGACACCAGCTTCTTTATAATGTTCTCCTTGTCTTGCTCTCGTCCGAGAATTCTCGGTGCAAATACGAAAGAGCTAGTCTGCCGGACAATGTGGATATCTGGAACTGGTATCCGCTCCCCGTCGTTCTCTGACAGACTGAAGTTTCAGAGTAGTCTTTGATCTCAACAATCTTTCGACCACCTTCCTTGCTCTGAGGGCCAAATCGCTTGGAACTGGAACTATGCCAGCTTCAACGGAGAAGTGATCCTCATGTACCTTAACAAAAAAGAGGGAAAGGTCACTCAACATAAAGTTTGTTTTTTGCAGGGTCTATTCAAATCTAAATTGCCGCAATAAAGAAAACTGAAAAAACAATTACGCATGGAATTTGTTGATGCGCTGGACCCCTTACCTCTTGCCGCTTGTGTTTGCTGCTGCTGCTGCTACCGCTGCCGCCGACACCTTGAACGGCTGCATCTACCTCGAGAGTCTCGACCCTGCAGCGATTGACTTCGTACTCATACTCATCGACCACGTCCTCAGCGTGGTACGCCAGGTCCTTGAGCTCCTTGAGCCGGAGCTTGGTGGATTCCTCGCGGATGTTCCAGTGCTGCTCCGCGTCGTGCAACATCGCGTGGATCCGGCGCATGGTCCTCTCCAGCAGCCGCAGATCCTCCAGGCCCTGGCTCCCGGACGCCGGCGGTGGAGGCATCTGCGTCGGCCGTATCGCTGGCAGCAACGGAGAGAAGGTGTCTAGTGCCCATTTGACGAACATGCATGCAAACAATTCAGCCATCTCCTGCTAAATCTCCAATCTTTTTTTCGACGTGGGAAGGAGACGAATGGCAGCACAGAGTCAAGTCAATGAGTGCAAACAAAACAACTTGTTGTATTAAAATAAGAAACACATTATGAATGGTTCTCTAGAGAAAAGTGAGAAGATTGTGAGGCACATTGTAAGTTGAGTGACACCAGCCTTGGCAGATTCTGGGGCTCAAGATCGATGGACGAGATAGTATTGGAACAAACCGACAATCGTTCAAGCAATAAGTGGGAATTCACTAACTTGTGAACTAACTCTTCTTTGAATGGACCAGACAGATGCAAGGCGGTGAGCGAGGGGAAGTGAGCACATGTTACAAGGTTTGGACAATTGACTAGGTCGAGTGACTGGAGCGATGGAAAGCCCGGTATTTCATTCAAGTTCGTACATGCTGCAACAGATAGGTGTTGCAAGGTATCGGAGGATGGAAATGTGACAAGATTTCTGCAACCACGCAGGCATAAATTGTGCAGGGACAAAAATAACGATGATGGAAGAGACCTCAATTCAAAGGCACCGGAGATGTCAAGCGTTTCCAAGAGAGGGAAATCACCATTCTCCACTCCCGACCAATCAGACAAGCTGATCATGTTGTCCAACCTTAAGCAGGTTAGTGAGCGGAAGCCATTGACATTTGGATCCAGGCTGCAAAACTCCCGTCCAATTTGTTGTAAATGCTCCATTCCGCATATCTCAAGGGACTTGAGGGAAGGTAGCTCACCGAGAGTTGGAAGGTGCCGAGCTTGAAAACGGATTAGCCATAATTTGGTTAACTTGGAAAAAGAAGGACTACCTAACCAACTAGGACACACCTCACACTCACAGCTAAAACCTGTTAACCTCAGTTCTCTAAGGTTTTGATGATGTGGTCGTAGGCTCTCTAGCAGTACACTAGTAATAGTTCCATCAACACCAGCTCTTTCTTTGTGTTTGCAGCATTCCAATGCATCAAAGTGCAATTCCAGGACCTTGAGATTCTTTTTACAATATAGATGAGCTTCATTTGCATCGCTGATACTTGCATTGCACAGTCCGTATATACACAGCTTCCATAGTTTGTTGAGATTCCTCAGCTCTCTTATGTTATAGAAGCAATCACATTTACTTAGACGTATGTTAGGCACTGTATGCAAGTTAACTAGGCGTCCAATTCTGCGTGGAGTATCTGCTCCAAAGTTCACTTCACACAAATTGAACAGCTGAAAGAGAGAATTAGGAATTACCAAGGGTGTAACATTTTCATCTCCTATAACTGTGAAACGGCGTAAAAGTTTCATGCCAGCCATGATGTCAAGTGATGCTTTTGCAAGATTTCCCCGAGTGATGTGGATGGCCCGATACTTCTTGCAATTCAAAAACAATTCTTCTGGATTCTCTAGATCAGTATCCCCCATCATTATGATGGCTCTGAGAGATCGCGAGGCATTTACAATTTGAATACTCTTCTTACCATATAGCTCTATGGATAGATACCGTGCAGCCTGTGGGATTCCAATCAGTTCATCTCCCTCAAGTCTAAAGAACTCTTCCCCAGCAAGAAAACAGGCAAGATCATGGACCAGATCGTGCATGATCATTATCCCAGGAAAGTAACTTTGAAGCAATGATCGCTGGAACAGTTCCTTGACATATGACATTCCAATTTCATCCCTCGTATCACAAACATCGCATTGAATTAAACCAAGTTGTTTCCACAGTAAAATCACGCGTTTTTCATCAATGTAGTTATCTTTCGAATATAGAGAGAGAGCAACGAAGCACCGTTTTAAGTGTATGGGCATGCATTTATAGCTCAACTCCAAGGCCGGCAAAACCTCATTCCGTGACTGCTCCAAGTCCCATAGCTCACTTTCTAAGACATCTCTCCATTTCATTTCGTCGGTTTCATAGCGCAACATGCTCCCTAGAGCCTTAATCGCCAGTGGTAAACCCTTACATTTTTCAGTAATCCTCCTGCCAATCTCTACAAGGTTTGCTGTGGCGACAGTTCCTTTCTCAACAAAAGCTGTTTGCTTGAACAATGACCAGCTCTCGTGAGGACTTAAGCAGCTTAGGTTGTAGGATGGCATTGTTTGGACCAATCTTGCTACAGCCATGTTACGAGTGGTTACTAAAACGACACATTGCCTAGAAGCCAACATTGGCATGCACAGCAACTCCCATAAATCACTTCGCTCATTCCATACATCATCCAAAACAAGGAAAAGCCTCTTCCCTGTTATGAGGTTAACCAATGCTCCCTGCTGCAGCTGATCAGCTGCTATATGATCACAGCTGGACTGAGTTAATGAAGCGATGATCTTTCGTGTGATGCTATCCACATCGAAACACTCTGACACGCAAACCCATGCACGAAGATCAAAAGATTGGGAGATCCTAGTGTCATTATACACAAGCTGTGCTAGTGTTGTCTTGCCCAATCCACCCATACCGACAATGGCCAAGACAGACATCGGAGTATCTCCAACTGCGCTACCACCTTCCCCGGACACCAGCTTCTCTATAATGTTGTCCTTGTCTTGCTCTCTTCCGAGAATTCTCGCTGCAAATACAAAAGAGCTAGTCTGCCGGACACTGCGGATATCAGGGACTGTTATCCGCTCCCCATCGTTCTCTGACAGGCTGAAACTTTCAGAGTAGCCTTTGATCTCAACAAATCTTTCGATCACCTTCCTTGCTCTATGGGCCAAATCGCTTGGAACTGGAACTACGCCAGCTTCAAGACCTTCAACGGAGCAGTGCTCCTCAATTACCTTTTTTTTAAAAAAAAAGAAAAAAAAGAGAGGAGAGGGGGAGGGGTGGTCACTCATCATAAAGTTTAATTTTTTGCAGAGTTTATTCAAATCTAAGCCTATAATACAACACTAAAATGATGCAGTAAAGAAAATTGAAACAACAAGCACCTCTTGTCGCTTGCGTTTGCTGCTGCCGCCGCCGCGGACACCTTCAACGGCTGCAGCAAGCTCTAGAGCCTCGACCCTGCAGCGATTAACTTCGTACTCGTACTCCTCGACGACGTCCTCCGCGTCGTACGCCAGGTCCTTGAGCTCCTTTAGCCGTAGCTTGGTGGATTCCTCGCGGATGTTCCAGTGCTGCTCCGCGTCGTGCAGGGTCGCGTGGATCCGGCGCATGGTCCTCTCCAGCAGCCGCAGATCCTCCAGGCCCTGGCTCACGGTCGCCGGCGGCGGAGCCATCCGCGTCGTCAGCGTCGCTGGCAGCAACGAGGAGAGGGTGTCTACTGCCCATTTCACGGCCATGGATGCAAACAATCCAGCCATCTCCTGCTAAATCTCCGATCTTTTTTCGAGATAGGAAGGAGATGAATATCCGGGCCTGAGGTCTACATCTCTCGGCAGTACAGAGTAAAGTCAATGAGTGCAAACAAAACAACTTGTTGTATTAAAATAAGAAACACATGTATAAATAGTTCGCCAGAGAAGAGTGAGAAGATTGAGAGGCTAGGAAGGCAGACTCGACAATAATGATTGGTAAAATAAGTAGGTAAATGTTACTCAGATACTTATTCCGTTTCCAAAAAGTTTGTCAAATGAACTATAAAGCAATAAACTTTTGGGATTAAAAGAAGTATTTAATTTTAGATTTTCGTAACTTTAATTTTCAAGAGTACATCCATTTTGCTTCGCTTGAGAGAAGATCAACCCGTTTTGGGTTAATTGATTCTCATTTTGCTGATTTTTTGGATCATCTGGCGGTAATGTTTCTAATGGGCTACAATATCCATTTTTTCTTTGGGTATCGTTGAGCACAAATGAGAAGACCTAACATCCTTCGTCGACAACACTCTACCTAAAATGGATAACGTTCAACTTAAAATTCTTTGTGAGAGAAGGAGGATGCTCATATGTGGATAGTTTTATAAGTGGGAATTAAAATGTGTTTCATGTTAGGATAGTGTGTTGAAGATGGTTATTTGACATTCCACTACTCATTTTTTAGTTTGGATCTCCATATAGATAGCCAATTGGAGTCAGCCTAACATATCACACTAACCAATTCAGTTCTTTTATCTACATCCTTGTTGCTAGATCGTTGCAATTTCTTCCGATTTACGGCAATGTACAAACAGGATAATATTATGCTCTTGACCTCAAGTCTAGGTCCATGAAGTAGTTGTTTGAAAATAAAAAGTAATATGTTCAAATCAACCATACTATTTTACGACACTCCCCCCAACACCGCTATTGGAGCGGCCCGCGGAGGTCCGTGCCTTCACATGAGCGTGAGTATTAAAATATAAGTGAATTGTTCATTCTTTCCTATTAACTTTGACTTTTGAGCGTATTTGTTCGGTATATAGTAACTCAATAATCTGACACAACTTGAATTAGTTTGTGAAATTAGAAAAGGTTTATTTCATGAACAATATAGTCTACTCCATCTTCGAGACAAAAATTTTGTTGATGTTACCTCAGGAGCAATGTAACAGTATAATTGATTTGAACATACAACCTCTTACTCTTCAAACATGTATTCCCCCTGTCTCTAAATACTTGTCGCTTTGTAGTTCAAAAATAAACTACAAAATGACAAGTATTTAAAGACGGAGGGAGTACTTCATAAACTAAGACTTCGGTTCAAGTGTATATTATATATTGTCGTGCAGATACATATTGTAAATCGAAACAACCATAATGATCTAGCAACAAAGACATAGATAAAAGAACTGAAGTGGTTAGAGTGATATGGTAGATAGGGAATCACTACAATGCAATTAGTAGTCTGATGCAATCATTCAATACAGGCACCTTCCAATATTGAATTTTCATTCTACAGTTGATGCATGTTTTTATTTATCCCTTTACTTGAGTAGATAGAGGGTGAAGAGACTAAATAAAATCAGACATCAATAGTACTATCGTACTATGTAGATCCAATAACGAGAGATGATTGATCGTACGATTGTACTAAAATATTGATTACATTCTAATCATTACCAAGTCGTGAGAGGGCAAGAGGTCCTCTCTCTTATTTTAGGAAACACTTACAATACAATCAGAGTTTTGATGTAATTGTGCAATTAAACATTCACAACTGTTGGATCTACATTGTCGGGGTGTTGATCTGGCAATTCTCCCGGTACTACTGCTGGTAGTCCGCGGAGTTTGTAGTTCAGTATTGGGCGCACAAAGATTCAGAAGACGATGATAAATAGACACAAGGATTTACATGGTTCGGACCGCCTGAGCGTAATACCCTACTCTACGGGGTGTGTAGTTATTGTATTGGGTGTCAAAGCTGAGTATGGGAGAGGTCTCAAATGTCACGCCTGGTCATCGTAAAGATGAACAGACGCTAATCACGTGTACGCCAGGATCAGTTGAATCGTACATGCGTTGACGAAAGTGAAATATCATTACATAGCCAAGTTCGAGTACATGAATAGTCTTACAATATGATCCGAAGGTCTACAAATACACACCACAACTATTTACAACACTTAAATAATTCATAAACTACAAACTACAGCGGAAGGGGAAATAGGTAAGCATGGCTCCATCTTCACACGCAGCAGTTGCGCGTACGGTCGCCAGCCTAGGCCAAGTCCTCCGGATTGACGAAGAAGTCCTCCGGTGCCGCTTCTTCTTCTTCAAATTCTAATGGAAAAGTAAACGCTTGAGTACATAGAGTACTCAGCAAGTGTGGGAAGAGAATGACATGATTGGCTAAGCAAGGGAAGGCCAATTATGCCTTAGCACTATGCTTAAAACCTAACCTTAGCTTTCAATTACCAATATCATAATTCAAGAGGTAATCAACACATGAGTAATGATAATTAATGTAACTTGAATCATAACTAACCACCATTTGCCAACCATAGACTAATTATGAACTGGCCCCAAGCCGCTCTTGTCCGTGAGCACGACTGTCATGATAGTTTTACCAAATCTCTGCAGAGAGTGTACCCTTTACCCACAAGCAGTGATTTCATCCCATGTTGCCAGGTGGACTAGTGAACCTCCCCGAATGCCCGTGGTAGCTAACCACATTTTACACTTCCTTTGGTGTGAGGCTAGGAGATCACTACATGGTCTTTACAAAGGTGCTCCCGACTAGTTATAGCCCTCTAAGGTTTCCACCACTGAGGATTCTCGGAGTAACCCTCCGCCTCAGAGCCCCCCCTTGAGCCTTGCGGATCCCAGAGCAGTTCCCCTGCATCATTCCCCGCACCATCCAACTACTAGCATTTCATCGGGAGAAACCTAATTAATTGACCAAGCTGCCCCATCTCAGTCTCGTGGTGGTACTATAAAGCTTAGTGGTTTCCTCCATAAACCGGTCCTTAGAATCCGGTGGTAACAAATCCCAATCCCGGGTCTCGTGCAAAATGCACCATACCAAATCTATCCAACCACCAGATTCCTATCCACTACTATTGTGTAATCACCACAAATTAAAGTAACCATAAAGTTTAACATGGCACAATTGTATGAAATCCCAATCCCAATGTCTAAGCATGGCTAATCATAAATAAGACCTATCTACTTCCCAACCCATTTCAGGTAACAAGGAATTATATGGGACAGGGCATGTAAACATGAAATAGGACATCAATTTAATTAGCATGCATCTATCTAAATTCCTAAAATTGGTACAAGATGGTCAAGGGCACTTGCCTTCGTTGAAGACTTGAGTGTTGGTGAAGTCTTGGTCTTGGAGGTTAAGATTGGGGTCGTAGTACGACTCTAAATATATTGCCCAAGCATGACAAAAATAAAATAAAGCTAAATAAGTAAAGAGCATGCAATACAATGCATCACAATACACACATAAGCATAAAATCCTATACTAATACGTCCCTACGAAGCATTTATTAATTTACATGGCCAAGGTTTGCATTTTATATTTATCCTATATTTTTGGGATTTAATTATAGCCTAAAACCATTTTTATTGAATTTCCTATGGCCAAAAATGTATTTTTAAACATTTATAATAATTTTTTCATGGACAAAATATATTTTATATGCAATCTAAAATTTAATCACAGCATAAAGTATTTTATACTAATTTTCCTACCATTTTTACACCTAAATACCATTTTTATCTATTTTCTACACATCAAATACTCCTAAAAACAATATTCATCAAATAAATAAAAGTCCAGGGACTGAAAAATAAGTTTCCTACACTGTACAGGGGTTAAATCCACAATTCTATAAATTTCCAGGGGTTAAATTGACTATTTAAATGATTTAATCCAATTCCAGAAAGTCCAGGGGCTAGATTGTGAATTCTGGGGGCTAGATTTGAATTCCAGCAAAGTCCAGGGGGTAGCTGGTGAGTTTACAGGGGCTGCGGTGTAAAAGCGGAGACGGGAAAGGGGATTTAAATGTGGGTCGTTGGATCTAAAGTGAACGCACGAGATTTTATTAACCGAACCGTTACGGGGATCTAATCTCAACCATTGGCTGGGAATGGACGGCCCAGGTTGAGCCACGTCGGCTCTAACCAGCGCCAGTGCAGCGCGCGGCGGCGCCCGACGGCGCACGGCGGCGAGCTCGCCGGAGTTGGCCAAACCGGCGAATTCCACGTCAAATGTACGCGCTACTTGCATAAAACGAGAGAGGAAGAGTAGGGGAACGCACCTAGGGGAGTATCGGGGCACGAAATCGGCCAGAGAGGGGTCGGCGACGAGGAACGGCGGCGGTTGGCGTTGGTGCTCGTTGAGCTTGGCAAATCCACGGCGATCTCTTCGCTCCAACGTGCCCGGGGTGTTCCTGGTGGTGCGACGATCATGTTAGGCCAAGAAAAGAGAGAGTAGAGGGGCTGCATCGACTGGAACACGAGGAGCGGTGGTTCTTACCGGCGGCAATGGCGCTAGGATTCCGGGGAGAGCTCAGGGGAGGGGAAAAGTGGGAACGCTGGTCCTTTTAAGCGCGGGGGGTGGGTGCGATTGGAGTGCGCGTGCGGAAACCGACGGGGGAAGCGGTTCTGAGGGGGGGGGAGAAATCGTGGCGCGGTGCTCGACGGTTGCACGCAAGAAAGGAGAGGGGGCGGGAGGGAGGTGCCGACAGGCGGGCCTGGGCGGCAGCGAGAGAAGAGAGGAGAGGGGTTCGGCTGGGCCGCGGGAGGGGGGAAAGAAATTGGGCCAGGGGGGAATTTGGTCCAACATGGGGTTTTATTCTTTTTTCTTTTTCTTTTTCATTTCCTCTTCTTTTGATTTGAATTCAATTCAAACTTAAACGTTTACTACTCGTTTAAACTTAAAAATTTACACAAAAATGCACCTTAGAATGTAGTATATTTTGATCAAATTTTATTACATGAAATATGGATGTTACATCAGAGTTCTCAGATCCCTCCCCTATGTATCGTCGACCAGTCCTTTTATAGTACAAGGGCTAGTCGTTACACCGTTAGCCTGGCCCCACATGTGGCTCTGGAAGTTACTAATGTTTAATACACAATTAATGAGCTTAATTACCCTTAATAGCGTGGTAACGAGCCTTGACAGTGCTGTTACTGGTATTAAGAGCCTTCCGATAGTGTGTCATTAATATGGTATTAATGACACTTAATCGGGTTTTGAAGTCCTTGATTGTTCCTTGAAGGTCCGAGATGCTAGGGGTCCACCAGTCTGATTGTTGAGGTTGAAGGTCCGACTGCTTTACACGTGGCAGCTTTGGAGCTTACTGCCCAGGACAGATAGGTCTGGTGCAGTTGTGCACATGTCGGTACCAGAGCTTCCCTCTGTCGGGGGTTCGGTCCGGGGGTGCCGCACAAGTGTTTAGTCCGGAGCTATCCCATGTGTGGGATGTAGGTCCGGTCACTGTACACACGTGGCAGCACCAGGACTAACTATAGATGGGAGACAGGTCCGGTCCCGTATGACACGTGGGGTCTTTGCAGGTCTTCAATGCAGACATGTGAAGTCTCTTTGGTCTTTTTATAGTCCCAAGGGGTATACGGTACACAGGGTACCGGCAGTGGCCCCCTGGGCCCACCTCTGGGAGAGACCTTCTGGAAGAAGTCGTTCTGCCGGAGGTTGGTCCATCCTTCAGTTTTTGAGCCGTGTCTTCAAGGGTCTTCGGATGTGCCGTTGGCAGTAGTTCGCAGTTAAACCAACGCCGTGTGGCATATCCAGGATGCGGCAGGTGAGATTTGAGCGTGCGGATCTCACGCAATTGAAGGTAGCCAGTTCCCGATACAAAAATCATATCGGTTTCGCGCGCCCTGTCAGGCCGCCGCCCTCGTGCTTCCCGCCTTTCATGATGACAACCGTTCGCCTGGGGTAAGGACCTCGACTTGATCGTCGGGGTGACCCTGGGCCCCCTTGTTATTGGCAGGGTGAAGTTTTTAAATTGTATTGTCGGGTCCTCTGCAGTTTCTATCCAAGCGTTGTGGGGGCTTACTTAAGAAGGAAAGCGTGCACCGTTTGGGGATTCTTTACGCTTTCATCTGAACTTGCGCTCAAATCCTCCAAACTTTCGCTTGCTTTTCATCTCTCGCCCCGTTGTGCTGTGATGGAGTTTGGTCTCCGCAAGAGCCAACTGAAGACCGACAGTGATTTGAAGAAGGTCCGGGCCCTCATAGGGTGGTCTAGTGACTTCTTCAACCACTAGGTCCGTGCCGGCAAGCTTCCGTTCGGGAAGGAACACGTCGGCGACATGGTGTACTTCTCCGCGTACGCCATGATGAGACTGATCCCACCCTTCTCCACTTTTTTCTTGATGCTGCTAGACTTATATGGTCTGCAGTTGTACCACCTTGGCCCCCACTCCATTCTTCTGGTGTCGATCTTTGTCCACTTCTGCGAGATGTGGGTGAGCATTCCCCCCTACGTTGAGCTCTTCCGCACCTTCTTCACCATCCACACCACCGGCAAGAGTGACGAGTACCTTGGCTTCTATTATTTTGTAAAGCACAAGAAGTGCCCGTACAAGTACTTGTGGTCGTTCCCTTCTGGGAAGTGGGACGATTGGAAGAAGGATTGGATCGTCATCAGTGTGGAGGAGCATGAGAAGCTGGAGCTGCCCGAAGGCCTCCCCAAAGTCGACACTGAAGCTTGGAGCGAAGTTTCGGTGTTATTGGACGACTTCAACCCTGCTCTGACCAGGATCCGCTAATGCGTGGAAGGAGGGGTGACTCCTCGGGCAGTATTCTGCAACTTCCTGGTCAACAGGTGGGCTCCGCTAAAGAAGAGGGAGAAGCTTGCCTGGGCCCTCAACAGTGTGATGGACGACGACCAGATTGAAATCGGTTTGAAGTCCAACATGGAGGGCGCAACTTTGGAGTTTCACCTCAAGAAATTTCAGCACGACATCGACGTCGAGGGTGACGACTTAACTCCGCCGGCGGCTTTTCTCCCTCTGAACATGGAGGTGGAGTGAAAGTGCATCTAGGTTCCCCGTGGGTTTTGGATGATTGATGACGACAATTAAGTCACTAATGAGCTCATGTGATCTTAGCACAGGTGTGGACTCGATCGGAGATGCAAACCCTCAAAAAGGAAAAGGAAGGAAACAGAGTCGACTCGAAGCGTAGAAACTAGGGTTTCTAGCGTGTTGAGTTAGACTAGCCGTAGAAATAGGAGGGTGTGTGCGTAAAGTGCAAAGAGATCAAAGTAGGAGCTCAAGAGTGGTGGTTGAGGTATAATCCCTATTTAAAGTTGGAGTTAGAGTAGTCTGGCAGGAGTGGCCGGACTAGTCCGCCTTAGGGCCGGACTAGTCCGCTCCTGGCCAGACGAGTCCATTTTCACACGGACCAGAAGGTCCTGTGTGACTTCGGACTAGTCCGTAGTGGGCCGGACTAGTCCGGGGTACCCCTTAGGGTGGAGTTTCGGGACTAAGTCCTAGAGAGCGGACTTGTCCGTTTTGGGGCGGACCAAAAGGTTCTGTGTGAGATCAGACTAGTCCGTCCGTGGGCCGGACTAGTCCGTGTTGCCGAGTGCAGAGAGGTTTTGCGACTAAGTCTGGGAAGGCCGTACTAGTCCTCCCTTGGGGCCGGACTAGTCCGTGGTCTCCAGACTAGTCCGTTCTCACACGGAACAAAAGGTTCTGTGTGAGATCGGACTAGTCCGGTGAGGGTCGGACTAGTCCGTTGTTAAAGTTACCGTTTGAATTTGAAGTTTGGCGGGTAGCGTGACGATTGCCGCGCAGTGCGACAGTTGTCAGAGGGGTCAGTGGTCCCCTAGGCCGGACTAGTCCGGGCCTGAGGCCGGACTAGTCCGCCCTTTTGCTGAGGTCAGCAGTTTGGGCTCAGGACCCCTATAAAAAGGGGACCCTCGGCCTCATTTCAAACTCTCTCGAACCCTAGCGCCGCCACAGCCAACTTGGAGCACTCTTAAGCCTCTTTCTTGCCTACTTTCCCTCTAAAACTAATTCTTGAGTGGATTAGGGTTTAGTGAGGTGGAGAAGAGGAAGAACATCGCGCTTGTGCTCCCGATTTGATCTCTTGCACTCATTGAGTCGTTGTGACCTGTGTGTTGAGTGTGTTTCGTTGTGTTAATCATCTTTGTGGTGTGGGAGCCTCAGATTGTGAGAAGCCCCAATGAATCTTGTATTCACTCTTTGAGATAGTGGAGAACCAAGTTAGGCCCGTGCGGTAAACTTGGTGAGGGAAGGGTTGTTGAACCCGGACCTTTGTGGAATCCTCAACGGGGACGTAGATTCTTGTGTGGAATCGAACCTCGGGACAAAATCCTTGTGTCTCCGTGTTCTTCGCATTTTGTTCAACGAATATTTCGTTCTAGGGTTGCTAGTTTTGTCTCGTGTTTCACATTGCCATAATCTTGTTGAAACTTGACTCACTCTTGTGTTGGTAGTTGCTAAACTTGACATAAACATATCCTCACCTGTAGTCTCGAGAAAATTCCCTTAAAACATGCTAGAAACACCTTTTAGGGTTCTTCACGCAGGCTGACCGGACTAGTCCGCCCCCAGACCGGACTAGTCCGCCCCCTGTGATTTAATCTTGTTTTATTGAGTCATTTGCACGTCGATTAGCCTATTCACCCCCCCTCTAGGCAACTTTCAATTGGTATCAGAGCAGGACTCTCCACAAAGAGTCTAACAACTCGGAGAGATGGCCGGAGTGGTGTTTGAAGAGGTGTTGACCAATGATTCTCAACCGACACATGAGGAGACAATGGCTTATCAAGACAAGCCAACGGATGATGAGGAGACTCGCCAGCTCAAGGCGAAGCTCCGGGAGAAGCTGAAGATTGTTGTGGTTGAGCCATCAAGCTCATCAAGCGGTGGCGGCGGGGTCAACTACAACCGACAAGGGTTCAACTATGAACGCCTTGCCGCCAACAACCACTACCTCTCCATCCCATTGGGGAAACCTCCTCAATTCGATGGAACCGACTACGGGATGTGGAAACACAACATGAAGATCCACCTCGTGTCACTCAATCCGGCATTGTGGCAAATTGTCATGACCGGGGTGGAGATCCCGAAGGATGAGGACAACATCACGCAAGAACAAGCCATCCTCATCCACCGCAACGCTCAAGCTGTGGGTGTGATCATCTCATCCCTCTCAAGAGATGAGTTCAACCGCGTCGATGGTCTTGAGGTGGCCAAAGATATATGGGACACCCTCAAGACGGCGCATGAGGGAAATCGTGTGGTCAAGGAGGCCAAGATCGAGCTCATCGAAGGAGATCTTGGGAGGTTCGCCATCATGGATGGTGAATCTCCTCAAGACATGTACAACCGGTTGAAGATACTCATCAACAAGAGCCGATCATATGGCTGCACCAAGTGGACCGACCACGAGGTGGTGAAGAGGATGATCCGGGCATTCATGCCTAGGAACGTCGCTCTTTGCTCCATGATTCGAGAAAGCCCGGGGTTCACTCAAATGACCCCGGAGGAGGTCCTTGGTAGGATCATCAACCACGAGATCATGGAGAAGGAGGCGCTCTTCTACAATAACCTTCAAAAGTTCACCGCCTCCAAGATGAAGAATGTTGCACTCAAGGCAACACCCTCTCCAAAGGAGCAAGAGGAAAGCGATGAGGAGAGCCTCGACACCGATGAGGAAGAGGCCTTCTTCATCAACAAATTCAAGAGGATGATGAGGAGGAAGAAAGGCGGATACAACCATGAAGGCAAGGGGAAGGAAAGAGCAAGGCCCAAATCAGAAAAAGGCTTGCTACAATTGTGGCGAGTACGACCACTTCATCGCTGATTGCCCTCATGAAGAAGTGAAGAAGAAGAAGGAGGGCAAGCCTCAAGAGAAGAAATTCTTTAGGAAGAAGAGGCCCTCCGGACAAGCACACTTGGGCAAGGAGTGTGACTCTAACGATGAGTCCTCCTCCGAAGAAGAAGAGGAGAAGATGGCTACCATAGCCATCGGGAGGAGCTCCAAGGGAAGCAAGCTCTTCCCCAACCTCAACAACGACTACAAACCAACTTGCCTCATGGCAAAGGAGGGAAGGAGAAAGGTAACATCTCACTCCCCCTCCTCCATTTCCTCTCATGATGAATTTGATAGCGCTAGTGAAAATGAGCACATGTTTAAGGACATAAGCAAAAGCACCCTGCGTAGGATGAAGTTGCTTATGGATGAGATCTTTGAGAAGGAGGATCTCATCAACAGACAAGAGGACATGCTCATCCTTGAAAAGGAGAGATGTCAAGAGCTTAATGAGCTCCTTGAGCTTGAAAGAGAGAAGAGCAAGGCATTGGAACATGAACTTGCTTTAAGTAAGAAAACGTGTTCAAGTCTTGAGGAGAAATCAATTGAACTCAAGAATGAACTTGGGAACTTGTCAAAAGTTAACAAGATCCTTGAGACTCAAGTTGAGTCTCTCAAGAACAATGTAGCCTCTTCCTCCAAGAGCTCAACCTCCTCAAAAGCCTCATCCAATGCAACTCCGCCTTGCAAGTGCTCTAACTTAATCCTTAAGCTTAAGGATGAACTCAACTTAGTGCAGGGCAAGCAAGCACCTAAGGGTGCCATCTTTGACAAGGAGAAGGTGGCGTATGCACGAAGTGCATACACCAACACAAGACCTCCCCATGTCAAGGATGGTCTTGGCTATACTAGAGGTGGAAGGCATAATGCCAAAACCTCCAAGTATAGCAAATACATGATTGTCTTTGTTAAGGGGAGTTCATCCACAACTAAAATTGAAAAGAACTCACCCTCTAGCAACAAAATGCATAAATCTGAACCGCATCCTCTATTCCATGATTTTGATGCATCTTATGTGCTTATGAGGAACAAATATGACAAAGTGTTTGCTAGATATGTTGGGCCACTCCGCAAGAGCCCCAAGCCTTGCGTGTGGGTGCCCAAATGCCTAAGCACTAACGTGAAAGGACCCAACTCCGCTTGGGTACCTAAAAGGAAGGCATAAATTTGTTTTGTAGGCTTACTCCTCCGGCGGATCGAAATGGGTGTTGGATAGTGGATGTACCAACCACATGACCGGAGAGAGGAGCATGTTCATAGAGTATGAGGAGAATGAGGACCCAAGTGAGGGAATCTTCTTTGGGGATAATAGCCAAGGGAAAATCCTTGGCTCCGGTAAAATTGCTATCTCCTCTTCACATACTCTATCTAATGTTTTGCATGTTGATTCCCTAGACTATAATCTCCTATCCATATCACAACTGTGTGATAAAGGATATAAGTGTGTATTTACTAGTGAGGGTGTGAACGTTCTTAGAGAGGGTAATGACTCGATAGCCTTTAAGGGAGTGCTCAAGTGAAAGCTCTATCTTGTGGACTTTACCACGGATAAGGCTCAACTTGACACATGCTTAATGGCGAAAGCCAACATGGTATGGCTTTGGCATAGAAGGCTAGCCCATGTTGGAATGAGGAACCTTCAAAAGCTCCTTAAGGGAGAGCATGTTCGTGGCCTAAAGGATGTGTTATTTGGAAAGGATAGTCCATGTAGTGCATGCCAAGCTGGAAAGCAAGTAGGAGCTCAACACCCCTCTAAGAATGTCATGGCGACAACTAGACCTTTGGAGTTACTCCATATGGATCTTTTTGGCCCCATTGCTTATATTAGCATTGGTGGCAACAAGTATGGTCTAGTCATCGTTGATGACTTCTGTAGATATACTTGGGTGTTCTTCTTGCATGATAAGAGTGAAACCCCCGGTGTCCTCAAGAAATTCCTAAGGAGAGCTCAAAATGAGTTCACCTTAAGGATAAAGGCTATAAGGAGTGACAATGGCACCGAATTCAAGAACATGCAAGTAGAAGAGTTCCTAGATGAGGAGGGCATCAAGCATGAGTTTTCCGCTCCCTATTCTCCTCAACAAAATGGAATTGCCGAAAGAAAGAATAGGACGCTTATTGAGATGTCAAGGACGATGCTAGATGAGTACAAAACATCGGACCAGTTTTGGACGCAAGCGGTTAACACCGCTTGCCATGCCGTAAACCGATTGTACCGTCATCGCCTCCTCAAGAATACTCCCTATGAGCTTCTCGTTGGTAAGAAACCTAATGTTTCTTACTTTCGTGTCATTGGTAGTAAGTGTTATATCCTCAACAAGAAGCCTAGGACTTCGAAGTTTGCTTCAAAGTCCGATGAGGGTTTCTTGCTTGGATATGACTCAAACACTCATGCGTACCGTGTGTTCAACAAATCCTCCGGAATTGTTGAAATAGCACGTGACGTGGTGTTTGATGAAACCAATGGCTCTCAAGTGGAGCAAGTTGATCAACATGCCATTGATAAAGAGGAACCTCCACTAGAAGCTCTAAGGAGAATGGCACTTGGAGATGTTCGCCCACAAGAACCACCTCAAAGCCCAAGTGACCATCCTCACTATGAAGTAGGTCAAACACCCATTGGACAAGTTGGAGATCCACTAGATGCTTCCCAAAGTGATAATGGGAATGAAGATCAAGGGGGAGGCATGGATCAAGGGGGAGACCAAAGTGAAGAAGATGAAGCAAGTGGTTCAAGAGCTCAACCTCCGCATCCTCGTGTTCATCAAAGTGTTCAACGGGATCATCCCGTTGACAACATTCTAGGAGATATCACAAAAGGAGTAACAACACGTTCACGTGTTGCAAACTTTTGTGAGCATTTCTCCTTTGTCTCATCCTTGGAACCTCATAAGGTTGAAGATGCCTTAAGAGATCCGGATTGGGTAGTTGCCATGCAAGAGGAGCTCAATAACTTTGAAAGGAACAAGGTTTGGGAGCTTGTCAAGCGCCCACAAGCTAATGTTGTTGGAACCAAGTGGGTGTTCCGCAACAAACAAGATGAGCATGGCGTGGTAACTAGGAACAATGCACGACTTGTGGCAAAAGGGTACTCACAAGTTGAAGGATTGGATTTTGATGAGACATTTGCCCCCGTAGCTAGGCTTGAGTCAATTCGGATATTACTAGCCTTTGCTACTCATCATGACTTCAAACTCTACCAGATGGATGTTAAGAGTGTATTCCTTAATGGCCCAATCAAGGAAGAAGTTTATGTAGAGCAACCTCCAGGGTTTGAAGACCAAGACTATCCTAACCATGTTTACAAATTGCGAAAGGCTCTTTATGGCCTCAAGCAAGCTCCTAGAGCTTGGTATGAGTGCCTAAGAGACTTTCTAGTTGAAAATGGTTTTAGGATAGGCAAAGCGGATTATACCCTCTTCACAAAGAACTTCAACGAGGATCTTTTTGTGTGCCAAATATATGTGGATGACATCATATTTGGTTCCACAAATAAGGTGTTTTGTGATGAGTTCTCCAAGATAATGACGGAGAGGTTTGAAATGTCCATGATGGGTGAGTTGAAGTTCTTTCTAGGATTTCAAGTAAAACAACTCAAAAAAGGGACGTTCATAAGTCAAACTAAGTATACACAAGATATTCTAAGGAAGTTTGACATGGATAAGGCAAAACCCATCAAAACCCCTATGGGGACAAATGGACACCTAGACCTAAATGAGGACGGTCCAAGTGTGGATCAAAAGTTATATAGGTCTATGATTGGTTCACTTCTCTATCTTTGTGCATCTAGGCCCGATATCATGCTAAGTGTGTGTATGCGTGCACGCTTTCAAGCGGCACCTAAGGCTTGTCATTTGACCGCCGTTAAAAGGATCTTGAGATATCTAGTACACACACCTTCCCTAGGACTTTGGTACCCCAAAGGATCTAAGTTTAACCTCATTGGATATTCCGATGCGGACTATGCGGGGTGCAAAGTTGATAGGAAGAGCACATCGGGTACGTGCCAATTCTTGGGTCGATCTCTAGTGTCTTGGTCCTCCAAGAAGCAAAACTCTATTGCTCTCTCCACCGCCGAAGCGGAATATGTTGCAGCCGGAAGTTGTTGTGCACAACTTCTTTGGATGCGACAAACCCTTAGGGATTATGGGATTAACTTGCGCAACATTCCACTCTTGTGTGACAACGAGAGTGCCATAAAGATAGCCCATAATCCGGTGGAGCACTCTAGGACCAAGCACATAGACATACGACATCACTTCTTGAGAGACCACTCAATGAAGGGAGATATTGTGATTTCTCATGTGAGGACGGAACATCAACTAGCGGATATCTTCACCAGGCCTCTTGATGAGAAGCGTTTCTGTGAGCTAAGAAGTGAGCTCAACATTTTGGATTCTAGGAATGTGGCTTAAACCACATTCCTCATATTTTTTGAGCTATATTTCGAAAAACCCTTCTCTATCTTGATTTCTCTTCAAAAACTGTTTGAGAAAACTTTTTCTTGAAAATTGATCATGTATTTATCATATTTTCTTCATTAATCATGTTTGTATTGCTAGTTGTCCAAAAGGATCGATAGTTTGTGGGCAAAACTCAAAAATATTGTTTTTCAGCCCAGTCGGACCGGACTAGTCCGCCCCTGTGGACGGACAAGTCCGGGTCCAGACTAGTCTGCGGCTGGTCCGCACACCGGAATAGTCCGCCCTGACACCGGACTAGTCCGGCCCTTGGGGACTTAAACCCCAGGGGCGGCCCAGACCCCTCCTCTCTCCTCTCACTCCCGCTTCTCACTCTCCCGCGCGCTAGAAACCGGCTCCTTCGGCGATTTTTCGCTCCAACCACCGAATCTCGATTCCAATCCATGCATTGGAGTATTTGGGAGTGAGGGATCGTTTCCCCACGCTCCACCTTCGCGATCCATCTTCGATTTCGTCGATTCTCGCGGATTTGAGAAGCATGTCAAACTCGGAGCGTTCCCCTTCTCGTCTCAACCCCGCGGGCAAGGAAGAACGTGTTGAGACCTATCGGGGCCGCACCGAGGAGAGAGGTGCTGAAGTGCCTCGGGAAGGCCGCACCAAAGCACAGATCGTCGAGGCAAGGACGAAGGCTGCCCTCATTAAGGTGCAGAAGGAAAAGGAAGAAAGGCGGTTGAAGGCACTTGAAGCCTCCAAAGTAGCCACAACCATTTACAATGAAGAAGAAGCTATGGCACGAGCAACTGCAGAATCTCTTAATGAGCTAAGGAAGAAGAAGTGGCAAGACAGGGAGGCTCACAACTCCAGGGCCGCTGAGGCCAACGCTTCCAAGAGGAAGAAACTCGTCACCGTTGGCGAGAAGGCAAAGGGCAAGGAGCAAGCCCAGAGGGAAGATGAGCCTAGGGTCGAGCGTGACCCTAAGAAAGGAAAGGCTCCGACTCCAGTCGAGCCGAAGAAGAAAAAGCCATCTGTCAAGGTGCCAGCCAAGAAGGCACCCGAAGAAGTAGTGATCCGTGAAAAAGGGAAGGCCCAGGCCGTTGGCCCTCTCATGATGCACAGTCCAGCACGCAACCCAAACCGTCAACCCAACCTCTCAGCCAACACATTCAAAGGAAAGGGAGCTGAGAAGGCCAGGAGGCTCAGAGATGAGAATGTCTATAGGTATGAGAGGTCCACCTCCGACCCTCGGTTCTGGTGTGACTTCCATTGCGATTACTATAGCACAGTCTACCAGGCAATGAAGAAGCCAGTGATCCAGGCTCAATGGGTGGACTGGACCTATATGGCTAAGAAGAAACACGAGGCGTTTGATGCAGTGATTGAGGCAGCTGAGCGCCACGGGATCAAGGACATTATTGGATTCAAGTATGACTGGAATGAAGAGGTCATCGTACAGTTTTATACCACAGTTCACTTCCACTCTCGTGGCGACCGAGCCATCACTTGGATGACCAACGGTGAGCAGTACTATGCCACCTTCGAGGTCTTTGCTCAGGCTCTTGGTCTGGAGAGTCACCTGGACCATGAGATCATTATCTCCAATCTCAAGGCTATGGACAGGGATGACATGAGCTATATGTACCCTCCTCACATCCGCTGTGAAGCTGGATTGGCCAGAAACATCCTTCCTTTCTACAGCATCCTTAACAGGATTCTTAGGAGGACCGTGGCTCCTAAAGAAGGGGATGCAGGGATCATCCAGGGTCACCTCAGGCACCTGTTGGCACTCATTGATGGACATGAGATGTTCAACCTTGTGGATTACATCTTCGATGATATCTACAACATCTCACACACACCCAACCGTGCCTGTGGCTATGCCCCTTACATAATGTGTATGATCGAAAAGGTGTCCGGGCTCGTGTTTGTGAAGGACACCACTCACCAGCTTAATTACCCTTAATAGCGTGGTAACGGACCTTGACAATGTCGTTACTGGTATTAAGAGTCTTTCAATAGTGTGTCATTAATATAATATTAATGACACTTAATCGGGTCTTGAAGTCTTTGATTGTTCCTTGAAGGTCCGAGACGCTAGGGGTCCACCAGTCTAATTGTTGAGGTTGAAGGTCCGAGTGCTTTACACGTGGCAGCTCCGGAGCTTACTTCCTGGGACAGATAGGTCCGGTGCAGTTGTGCACATGTCGATATCGGAGCTTCCCTCTGTCGGGGGTTAGGTCCGAGGGTGCCGCACAAGTGTTTAGTCCGGACCTATCCCATGTGTGAGATGTAGATCCGGTTGCTGTATACACGTGGCAACACCAGGACTAACCATAGATGGGAGGCAAATCCGGTCCCGTATGATACGTGGGGCCTTTGCAGGTCTTCAACTCAGACAAGTGAAGTCTTTTTGGTCTTTTATAGTCCCAAGGGGTATACGATACACAGCGTATCGACATACATGCTACAATTGTTGTATGTTTTTATTTAACCTACTCCACTAGATGAAAGAATGGTGAAAAGGGTTAGATAAATAGATGTACTGACCGTAGTATACAGATCAAAGGATTGAGAATTAACATTTGATTGTATTCTAATCAGTCCCCTTATTTTAATACAAGTTGTTTACCCATTGACTTGACTTGGTGCTACGGATAGCGAGTGAAGTACTTCAAGTCCCGGCCATTCGTCTCCTTCCTACCGCGAAGAAGAGATCGGAGGATATGGCTGCATTGTTTGCATCCATGGCCGTGAAATGGGCGGTGGACAGCCTCTCCTCGTTGCTTCCAGCGACGCGGATGCCTCCGCCGCCGGCGACCGCGAGCCAGGGCCTGGAGGATCTGCAGCTGCTGAAGAGGACCATGCGCCGGATCCACGCGACGCTGCACGACGCGGAGCAGCACTGGAACGTCCGCGAGGAATCCACCAAGCTTCGGCTCAAGGAGCTCAAGGACCTAGCGTACGACGCGGAGGACGTCGTCGAGGAGTACGAGTACGAAGTCAATCGCTTCAAGGCGGAGGGTCTCGAGCTTGCTGCAGCCGTGCAAGGTGTCGGCGGCGGCAGTAGCAGCAGCAGCAAACGCAAGCGACAAGAGGTACTTGTTCTTTCAATTTTCTTTGTTGTATCGTTTTAGGGTTGTATATGGGTATGTCTAGATTTCCTGTGACTAAAATTCAAGAAAATTTTAGTCATCACGTAATTAGCAGCTAATTAGCATTATTAATCACTAATCCTTATAATTAAACATTAGCCCTTAATTTTATAGGTTAATCAATCATAAAGTTACTTTGTTTGATTATTTTACAATTAACATAACTTCTATAAATTACGGATCAACAATTACCAAGAAAATATAAACGAGCAAAAGAAAAGAGAGGAGGAAGAAGATAAAGTTACTGACACGAATCTTAAAGCAAAACTAACCGTTGCCTGGAAAATTAAGAGACGCTTAATCGGTAAGGCGGTCGTGCGGAGTAAGGCGTCCCGTCGCCTTGGCTTCATGAGTAAGGCGACAGGCAGGGGAGCCGGCGGCGGCACGAGAAGGGGAGCTGCCGGTGGTGCCGGTGGCGCGAGCCACTGGCGAGAGTGAGGCGGCGGCGGACGCAGGTCTGAGCCTGATGGCTCCGATCTGTCGGGCGGATGGGGGGGAGGGTGCCGGCGGGCGCCGATTTGCAGGCGGAAGGGGATGGGGCACAAGCACGGGCGCCGTCGGGCGGATGGGGGGAGGGCGGCGGTGGGCGCCATCTGCTGGCGGATGGGGGGAGTTGGCGGGATGGGATCAGTGGCAAGATGGGGGCGGTGGTGGTTAATGTAGTCTATGGTTTTGAAGAGAAACATGGGCCTTATGGGCTGAATAACCTAATGGGCCAGGTAAGTTGATGTTTTCCCTTTTGTAGTGAGCTGAGATGGGGAAATCAGACAGCCTAGGTGTAAGTGGGCTGGGAAAATGAGCCCAAACACCAGAAATATGAATATACTTCTGTATTTTAAAAAAATATATTAATGTATTTCTTATATTTTATTATTTTTACATAAAACTAAGCCCGCCTCGCCTTACGTCTTATCACTTAAAAGGTAAAAAGGGAGTTGGTCGCCTTACCGCCTTAATAACTATTATTATAGCTTTAAATTCGAATAAACTATATGATGACTGACCTCTCCCTCTTTTTTTTAAGGTACATGAGGAGCACTTCTTGGTCGAAGCTGGCATAGTTCCAGTTCCAAGCGATTTGGTCTTTAGAGCAAGGAAGGTGATGGAAAGATTTGTTGAGATCAAAGACTACTCTGAAAGTTTCAGTATGTCAGAGAACGACGGGGAGCGGATACCAGTTCCAGATATCTGCAGTGTCCGACAGACTAGCTCTTTCGTATTTGCACCAAGAATTCTCGGAAGAGAGCAAGACAAGGAGAACGTCATAGGGAAGCTGGTGTCCGGGGAAGGCGGTAGCGCAGTTGGAGATACTCCCATGTCTGTGCTGGCCATTGTTGGTATGGGTGGATTGGGCAAGACAACACTAGCACAGCTTGTGTACAATGACACTAGGATCTATGAATCTTTTGATCTCCTTGCATGGGTTTGTGTGTCAGACCGTTTCAATGTGGATAGCATCACAAGAAAGATCATCAATTCATTAACCAAGTCCAGCTGTGATCATATAACAGCTGGTCAGCTGCAGGGGGCATTGGTAGACCAGATAAAGGAGAAGAGGCTTTTCCTTGTTTTGGATGATATGGAATGAGCGAAGTGATTTATGGGAGTTGTTGTGCATGCCAATGTTTGCTTCTAGGCATTGTGTCGTTTTAGTAACCACTCGGAACAAGGCTGTAGCAAGATTGGTCCAAACAATGCCATCCTACAACCTAAACTGCTTAAGTCCTCATGAGAGCTGGTCATTGTTCAAGCAGACAGCTTTTGTTGAGAAAGAAACTGTCATTGCAGCAAACCTTGTAGGGATTGGCAGGAGGATTACTGGAAAATGTAAAGGTTTACCACTGGCGATTAAGGCTCTGGGGAGCATGTTGCACTATGAAACCGACGAAATGAAATGGACAGATGTCTTAGAAAGTGAGCTATGGGACTTGGAGCAGTCACGGAATGAGGTTCTGCCAGCCTTGGAGTTGAGCTATAAATGCATGCCCATACACTTAAAACGGTGCTTCGTTGCTCTCTCTCTCTATCCGAAGCAAGATTTCTACATTGATGAATACAGGATTGTTTATCTGTGGAAACAACTTGATTTAATTCACTATGATGTTAGTGACATGAGGGATGAAACTGGAATTTCATATGTCAGGGAATTGGTTCAGCGATCACTGCTAAGTTACATTGATGGGCAAATGATCATGCATCATGGGCAAATGATCATGCATGATCTGGTCCATGATCTTGTCTGTTTCCTTGCTGGGGAAGAGTTCTTTAGACTTGAGGGAGACACACCGAATAGAATCCCACAGGATGCACGGTATCTGTCCATAGTGGTATATGATAAGAAGAGTATTCAAATTGTAAATGCCTCGCGATCTCTTAGGGTCATCATAATGATGGGGAATACTGATCTCGAGAATCCAGAAGCATTGTTTCTGAACTGCAAGAAGTATCGAGCCATCCACGTCAAACGGGGAGACCTTGCAAAGGCATCACTCGACTTCATGGGTGGCATGAAACTTCTACGCTATTTCACAGTTATAGGAGACGAAAGTGCTACACCCTTGGTAATTCCTAATTCTTTCTTCCAGCTGTTCAATTTGCGTGAAGTGAACTTCGGAGCAGATACTCCACACAGAATTGGGCGCCTAGTTAACTTGCATGCATTGCCTGACTTACGTCTAAGTAAATGTGATTGCTTATATAACATAAGAGAGCTGAGGAATCTGAATGAACTAAGGAAGTTGTGTATATACGGGCTGCGCAGTGCAAGTATCAGCGATGCAAATGAAGCTCATCTATTTCGTAAAAAGAATCTTGAGCTACTGGAATTGCACTTTGATACAAGTGAATGCTCTAAACACAAAGAAAGAACTGATGTCGATGGAACTATTGCTAGCATACTGCTAGAGAGCCTACGACCACATCATCAAAACCTTAAAGGACTGAGGTTAACGGGTTTTAGCTGTGAGGTGTATCCCAGATGGTTGGGCAGTGCTTCTTTTTCCAAGTTGACCAAATTATGGTTATTCCGTTTTCAAACTCAGCACCTTCCAACTCTCGGTGACTTACCTTCCCTCAAGTACCTTGACGTACGTGGAATGGAGTATGTACAGCAGATCGGGCGGGAGTTTTGCAGCTTGGATCCAAGTGTCAATGGCTTCCGCTCATTAACCCTCTTAAGGTTGGAGGGCATGTACCAATTGTCAGAGTGGTCGGGAGTGGAGAATGGTGATTTCACTCTCTTGGAAACCCTTGACATCTCCGGTGCCTTTGAATTGAGGTCTGTTCCATCATCGTTCTTCTTGTCCCTGCGCAATTTACGCCTGTGCGATTGCAGAGATCTTGTCACATTTCCATTGTCCGATACCTTGCAAGACCTAACCTTGGCAGCATGTGCGAGCCTGAATGAAATACCGAGCCTCCCGTCGCTCCGCTCACTCGAACTAATAAAGTGTCCGAGCCTGGATGAAATACCGGGCCTCCCGTCGCTCCGCTCACTGGAACTATCCAATTGTCCGAGCCTTTTAACATGTGCTCACTTCCCCTTGCTCACCGTTTTGGTTCTGGATGATTCGTTCAAAGAAGAGATAGTTCACAAGTTAGTGAATTCACACTTATCGCTTCAACGATTGTCCTTTAGGTCCAATACTATCTTGTCCATCGATCTTGACCCTCGAAATCTGGCTGAACTTGTGGAACTCCAGTTAGCCTGCAGTAATTTGGAGTATTGCAAGGGGCTTGACAGCCTCACTTCTCTCAAGAGACTATATGCGATACAGTCACCACATCTTCACATACCAGATTCGCTCCGAGGCCAATTGGAGAAACTAGAAACTACTGAACCCTGATAATCATGGTAAATATCTCTATGCTGCTCTTTTTTGTAGAATTATTGAACAAAATTTTGAAATAACGAAACAACATATACAATTTGCGAAGAACCTTTGATAACATATTGATGAGGATGTGGGAAGAAATAGTTTAGTTAGTGTCTACTACAGTGCTTTCGGAGGAGGTGAGTACCATGATTTGTATAAAGTAATCGATTTTCATGTTTCAAAGAGTGGTGCCTGTACACACACCAACTTTGTGTGGTATATTAAAATTCCCCCCAGGGTGCATTTCTTTCTTTGGCTAATCTGTAAGAATAAACTTTTAACTAGGGACAATGGAGGTAAGAGAAAAGAAGATGATGATTGGACATTTGTTCTTTGACTGTGCAATAGCTAAAGTCGGTTGGCATGGGATTTCTGAGATACTCCCTCCTTCCCAAATTAATTGCCGTTTTGGACCAGAAATTTAGTTCATTTTGAACTAAAAATCTTGTCCAAAACGACAATTAATTTAGAAAGGAGGGAGTAATTTGTTTAGATATTTGACATGACTCTGAATCAGTTGCTATTTGCTAAACACTGGTTGTGTGAAAAGAACCGCACAGTGTAACTAGCCCTGCTACTCTGTAGGGGGTTTGGAAGTTAAGTAACGAGTTATGCTTTCAGAATGCGACCTGGAGGAGGGACGTCTCAACCTTGTGGAGGAAAATTCTGGGACCACTGCTGATGCAATGGAAACTGCTCTGTCCGGGTGGCCATCTACCAAAGCTAGAGCAATACATCTGCTCACTGAAGGAACTGCTGGAGAGACCGGGCTGGCTAGCCTCGTACGCCTGATTGAACACACAACGCTGACGAAGAAGGTGGGTTGGTGATGAAGATCTGTGCAAGGAAACTGGCATGGAAGTCTGTGCAAGTGTAACAATGCGTTGCATCTCAATTGTATTAAACTTTATTGGGCACGTGTGTGTTTGTGAGACTGTTGTTATTTACATTTCGTTCGGACCATGGCTTGTAATTTTATTAGGTACTACTCTTCCTGTTTCTTTTTATTTAAACTAGTCGGTAACAAATAAAAAGAAACGAAGGAAGTAGAACCTATGTGCCTGCGCCTGAAATCACTTTACGGTTTGAAGCAAGCATTCGTACCATGACCGCAAAATCACATTCACAACATTGCACCAAATTTACTCAACCCATCATCGTTAATTCATGAAGCTCGAACATACTCCTAAAAAATTGCACGGGAAATGCATGTAAGTTCTGAGGATGATGTGCTTAGCCCTAATTGAGGTTAGGGTTCGGCCTAATTAGCAAGATAGAGAGCAAAACACCAATCAACTTCTAATCTACTAGGATTTAGGGATTAGATGGTCATACCTTCGGGTGTAGAGGAAGTAGTGGCCATGGGGAGCAGTCGGGAGGGCAAGAGCTCCTCCACCGACGTAGAACGTCGCCGGTGTCTTGGTGCAGCGACCCTGGACGGGAGCAGCACGATGGGAAGACCTTCCCGAGACTCCCTCCTCAAGATGATCGACCCTCTAATAGTTTTGTAGCTTGGGCGCTCTGAGGTTTTGATTAGTTTCTAATATGTGCCATGACCTTTCTTATATAGGGAGGAGGTGCCCCAGGGGGCCTACCCAACAACCAAATCTGTTGGGGTTTAGGTGCTTTGATCAAGCACCAGGGGATATAGGAGATTGGGTCGTTACGTGTGCAACCGACCCCTAAATCCCATGGTCATCTGATTTTTAGTCATAACATTCTCTCCCTTGACCATGGGTCACATAAGCTAATTTCTAAGCACATAGACTTTTGACATTATTTCCTTATGCTTGACATAAAGGGAACAACGTACCGAAAACAGCCAGTTACGTACTGCTTGACTCGACGACCACATTACATCTCACACTTAGAAACACGTCCTAAACTGAGTTTGGCCCCTGAGTATCCAGGTATCATAGGCTCTCCCTCAAACCCATACCGGTTACGTGTCTCCTGAACACGTTGGGCGGAAGACCTTTGGTTAGCGGATCCGCGAGCATCTGCTCGGTACTGATATGCTCTAGAATGATGACATGATCCTGGATTTGTTCTTTCACAATGTAGTACTTAATGTCGATGTGTTTGGCAGCACCACTCGACTTATTGTTGTGAGAGTACAATACTGCTGGTTTGTTATCGCAGTATGCTTAAGTGGTTTCTTAATGCTGTCAACTACTCTAAGTCCGGGTACAAATTTCTTAAGCCACATAACCTGTCCTGATGCCTCATAACAAGCAACAAACTCAGCATACATCGTAGATGATGTCATGATGATTTGTTTGGAGCTTTTCCAAGAGATAGCTTCATTCGCAAGGGTGAAAATGTATCCTGATGTGGATTTCCCAATATTCACGCACCCTGCAAAGTCTGAGTCTGAGTATCCCACTATTTCTAGTGAGTTTGTTTTCTGATAAGTCAACATGAGGCTCTTAGTACCTTGCACATATCTCAGTGCTTTCTTAACTGCCTTCCAGTGGTCGGGTCCTGGATTGGCTTGATATCTGCCAAGCATCCCAATAACATAAGCTAAGTCAGGGCGTGTACAAACTTGAGCATATTGAAGGCTTCCGACAGCTGAAGCATAGGGATCTGCTTTCATCTGATCGACTTCATACTGATTCTTAGGACACTGAAAGTTCTCAAACTTATCGCCCTTGACTATAGGAGCAGGTGTGGCCTTGCTCTTATGCATACTGTACTTTTTAAGCACATTCTCTAAGTATGTCTTTTGTGAAAAACCTAATACCCCCTTAACTCTATCTCGGTAAATCTCTATGCCCAAGACATAGGTGGCTTCACCTAGATCTTTCATATCAAAGTTCGAGGACAAGAACTTCTTAGTTGCTAATAGTACATCAACGTTACTACTCGCGAGTAGTATGTCATCTACAAAAAGCACAAGAAAGATGAATTTCCCGTTCTTATACTTAGTGTAAATACAATTGTCCTCCTCATTCTCATTAAATCCAAATTTCCTGATTGTATCATCGAACTTGAGATACCATTGTCGTGAGGTCTGTTTGAGTCCATAAATGGACTTTCTAAGTCGACATCCCATGTTCTCCTTACCCTTAGCGACGAAACCTTTTGGTTGCATCATATAGACGTCCTCATTCAGATCCCCATTGAGAAACGCCGTCTTTACATCCATCTGATGTAATTCTAAGTCATAATGCGCTACTAATGCCATGATGATTCTGAACGAACCTTAGTCGAGACGGGTGAGAATGTCTCATTGTAATCAACACCCTCTCTTTGAGTGAAACCTTTTGCAACAAGTCTGGCTTTGTACTTTTCAATGTTCCCTCTAGAGTCACGTTTGATTTTATAGACCCATTTACAGCCTACTGTTTTGGCTCCTTTAGGAACTTTAACTAATTCCCAGACTTTGTTTGCATCCATGGACCTCATTTCATCCTCCATGGCTTTACGCCACTCGAATGACTGAGGGCTGCTCATAGCTTGTTCAAATGAGGAGGGATCATCCTGCATTTGAAACTCTTCACTCATATAGACCTCATAGTCAGCCGGTATTGCAGACCGTCTGGCTCTCTGAGATCTCCTAAGTTGCACATCATTTTGGGGGCGGCTATTGTTCCTCATTAGCGATATCTGACTGAGGTTGCTCAGAAGGCTGAGCTGGAACCTGTTGTACAGGTGCATCATTATTTTCTATCACTGATGGAGAACTAACAACAGGTGTTGCACCACCATCATCAGGCACTTGTGGTGCATCGACAGCAGGTAGAGTGAAGAATGGTTCTTGAATCATAGGAGTGGGCACGTAGACCCGCTTCTCCTCAAGATCAATTTCACGTCTTACCGTGCTCCCCCTAATCATTGAATCTTCTAAGAAAACGACATGTCTGGTTTCTACAAACTTAGTGTGCCCATCAGGACAGTAGAAACGAAAGCTCTTACTTTTATTTGGATAGCCAATAAAATGGCAGTTAACTGTTTTAGGATCCAACTTTCCTAAGTTTGGGTTAAATATCTTAGCCTCAGCAGGACATCCCCATATGTGCAAGTATCTAAGTGAGGGCTTACGTCCAGTCTACATCTCATACGGTGTTTTCGACACCGCCTTAGTAGGAACCCGATTAAGCAAATGGATAGCGGTTTTTAACGCCTCCATCCACAAGGTAACCGGCAAATCTGAATAACTAAGCATGGATCTAACTATGTCCATTAGCGTACGATTGCGCCGTTCCGCTACTCCATTTTGCTAAGGCTCGCCCGGTGTAGAATACTGGGCGACTATGCCATGTTCCTATAGGAACCGTGCAAACGGTCCTGGAACTTGGACATATGGGGTGTGCCGACCGTAGTACTCACCACCACAATCGGACCTAACGACCTTTATCTTAGTGTTGTGTTGATTTTCAACTTCAGTCTTAAATATCTTAAACTTATTCAATGCTTCGGATCGATCCTTGATTGGATAAATGTAGCCATAACGAGTATAGTCATCCGTGAAGGTTATGAACGAGTCAAAACCGTCAACAGAGACAATGGGAAAAGGGCCACAAATGTCTGTGTGTACTAATTCTAATATTCCCGTACTGCATTTGGCGCCTTTTTTAATAGTCTTAGTAAATTTGCCTTTTATGCAGTCTATGCATTCTTCTGAATCCGAAAAATCCAAACGGGGAAGAATCAATTGTGAAACAAGTCGTTCAATTCTCCCCCTCAAAATATGGCCTAAGCGACAGTGTCATAATTTCGATGACGTTTCGAGATCAATTCTTTTGCGCTTGTGAAAGCCTGAGTTGTTACGTGAGGAATTCTGAATGTCGCTTATCTGATTCACATTATCATGCGTAGATAGCAAATAAAGTTGGTCTTGTCTGATGGCAAGACCCACAATCTTATTATTAAACTGAATGATACATTTGTCATTGTCAAAGTGACATACAAATCCATAATCATCTAAGCATGAAACTGATATTAAATTCCTCCTAACTGAGGGTACATAGAGGACGTCATGAAGCAAAAGTACAAAGCCATCACTAAGCACTAAGGGAATTTCTCCAATGGCTTCAACATGAGCTTCGTGCCCGTCAGCAACTCTAATGCTCCTTTCTCCTCTTCTTAGGTTCCTCCTTATATTCAACCCCTGCAACGAATGAGTAACGTGCACAGTGACACCTGAGTCAATCTACCAAGTATATGATGAATAGTCTAAATACAGGGATTCATCAACTGTAGTTACTAAGTCCATACCTCTCTTATTGCACCACTTTAGAAAGCCAATGCAATCTTTTTGAAAGTGTCCCTTCTCTTTACAGAAGAAACACTTATCCTTATCCACTTTCTCACTCTTGCTAGAGTGTTCATGTGGGACCTTAGCTTTGCCCTTGTCCTTCCGAGGATGCTGAGGTTTGGCTTTGAAGAGTGGAAGTTCTTCTTGCCTTTTCCACTCACGTAGTTGATAGTGTCAACTCCGCGAGCAGACTTAATTCTTTCCTCTTCTTGGACACACATAGCCATTAGTTTCTCTAAGTTCATTGTTCTGGCATAGAGTTATAATTGATGACAAATGGCTCAAATTCTTTTGGAAGTGAGACAAAGATGACATGCACAAGGAATTCATCTTTCACCCCTAAGTCCATGGTCTTAAGCTTAGTAGTCATGCTTGTCATCCTAAGTATGTGATCTCTCACACTACCTCCAGTGAATTTGTCAGTGAAGAGCCTCTTGATAAGAGTGCTCGCAGTGGCCTTAGACGAGCTAGTGAACTGACTCTTAACTTTTTGGAGGTATTATGTGGCAAACTCACAATCAGGAATGGAGCTCCTAATTGCTTCTGAGATTGTGCCCTTAATTATCATCAAACACTTCCTATTTGATGCATTCCACTTAGAACGGACCTCAGTGTAGCATGCGATAGCCTTGTTATAGGTATCCATTCTCTTAGTGTAAGCCTCCTGACTCTCCTGAGGTTGTTTCTCACATGGAGTGACAGGAGCTCAGGAGCTGAGGGTAGAGGTGTCGTCAGTGCTAAGTCCAAATCTGAAACTGCCAGAGTAATTTCTAAGCTTTCCCTCCATGCACTATAATTGTTGCCATTAATGTGCTCTATGGAGGACATAAGACCGAGTGTGTGATTCACGCCTGAGGAACCCTCAAAAAAAATGTGAAAAGAACAATAAACATAAGCGAATGCATAAACTTATTAAAAAGCAAACAGAAATGCAATATTTTGTCTTTTCACGTTGGCTACTTCAACAAGACATGCATCCAAAATAACTTAGAACATGACATATTTTATTTTTCACGTTGGCTACTCAACAAAATTTCATGACTTAATGACTGAGAGCATAGCAAATTATGTTGTTCACATTAGCTACTTAAGCATAATTTACCATGAAACTGAGAGCATAATAAAACTTTGGTGTTCACGTTGGCTACTTAGCAAAATTTCATTATGCAAGATATAACTGAGAACATGGTAATTTTAATTTTCACATTGGCTACTTTTTAAAATTATCATGATAAACTAAATAGCGGAAGCATAATAATGAGCATTTTTCATAATTTACTAAAATGATCTACAACAATTATTAAATTAAATGACTGAGAATATTACTATGTGAACAATAATAATATCAATAATTATACTAAAACATTACACCATTACATTGCAATACATCACACAAAAACTAATTATTTTTCTCAGTCAAAATAATTTAATCAGTGGGTCCCACATAATAATTGCCCATATATTTTATTTTCTAGAAAATACAGAAAAATAAAAGCTAAAATGGACCCACTGCTAAGTGTGGCCCAAAAGCCCTAATTTGGTCCAGCCCAACTAATACACTAAAATTCCTGATTATTTTCAGGTGGCCCAAAAATTGGAGCCAGCCCACTAACCGAAATAGGCCCAAGGCCCTAAGCTGAAATTCTGGAAAATTTCATGGAAAAAGAAAAGGAAAAACCGGCATGTTGCAGCCCGGCTTGCGGCTGATTTGGCCCAACGGCCTGCTAGGGAAATCGGTAAAAATCCCACTAAAAGGAAAGGGCGGCCCAAAGGACCGCGAGACCCTTCCGCATGGGCTGATAACCTAGCAGCTCGCGCCGCGCCTGGACAGGGAGGCCCCCGCGCGCCGCCGCCTAATATTGGTTGTTGGCTCTGAGATGGACGGCTGCGATTTTTCTGTGCACGTCGGCTGAAAAATCCGGTGCGTAGATCGCGTAACGGACGGCTGAGAGTGGAGGAGCTAAGATACTTAAGTTGGATTTCACTGGAAACCCTAGGCATTTCGACCCTCCCCGATACCCTTCGTCCACCGACAGAAGAGAGTGAGAGGGAGCGGCCGCCGAGGCGGAGAGATGTCGACGCCGCCGAGGCGGCGGTGTGCTCTGACGCCGCCGCGACCTCCGCACCAGACGCGCGAGCTTGCCGTGAGGCAGCTCGCTATCATGGTGATGAGCCGCCGGCCGAAAGCACCTAAGAGGAGGGGACACGCACCCTAGGGTTAGGGTTTCTACCCTAACCGCGGCGAGCTCTAAGGCCCGGTGGCACCCGAGGTCCTTTCTCTGGCGCGCGATGCTCGCCGTTGGGTGAGCGCGCCGCCATCGAGGGTTCCATCAGAGTGGCAAAAACCGGCTAAGGAGTGGCAAGCCTCAGGTGCTCCGACGAGGATTCAACCCTAGGAGCACAGCGGCGATGATCTCCGGCGAGCGCGAGGCATCAATACGGAGGATCAAGGCACGAATCTAAAGTAAGTTTCATCTTAATCCCCTCTGATCTGAGTTGTGATTCGAGATTGCTTTCGAATCTTGTGCCATGTGTGAGTCTGATGTGGATACCAATTCGAATTTGGTTTGAATTCGGTCTGATTTGGGATTGGGCAACCCTAGTCCCCTTATTTTGGCTCGGTTTCATTGTGACCCGAAGCCCTAATTTGTATTAGGTTTGATTCACCTCCTTTTCTATCATGCTGTAGATCATGTCTTAGGTTTAAAGATCAATTGATCTCCCTGATTTGATCTAAACAGATCATGCTTAGGTTATGTCTAAGTGGCCGAAGCCCTAATCCCCATTAGGGGTGGCTCTGACGCCATTGTTAAGTTCTGAGGATGATGTGCTTAGCCCTAATTGAGGTTAGGGTTCGGCCTAATTAGCAAGACAGAGAGCAAAACACCAATCAACTCCTAATCTACTAGGGTTTAGGGATTAGATGGTCATACCTTCGGGTGCAGAGGAAGTAGCGGCCATGGGGAGCAGTCAGGAGGGCAAGAGCTCCTCCACCGACGTAGAACGTCACCGGTGTCTTGGTGCAGCAACCCTGGACGGGAGCAGCACGACGGGGAGACCTTCCCGAAACTCCCTCCTCAAGGTGATCGACCCTCTAATAGTTTTGTGGCTTGAGCGCTCTGAGGTTTTGATTAGTTTCTAATAGGTGCCATGGCCTTTCTTATATAGGAAGGAGGTGCCCCAAGGGGCCTACCCAACAACCGAATCTGTTGGGGTTTAGGTGCTTCGATCAAGCACCAGGAGATATAGGAGATTGGGTCGGTTACGTGTGCAAACGACTCCTAAATCCCATGGTCATCTGATTTTTAGTCCTAACAAGACAGTGCCAAATATTTAGTCCACCTGTTCTTAAGTGAATTCCATTTAGGCAGCTAATTTAGCTCAAACTGAACGTCAGAGGGAGTATTACAACTTCTGTGAGGCTGTATGAACCGTCGCGGACACATCTCCAGCCCTTCTGGTTGCCCTGAAATCACAGAATTCTGAAGCACGGCTGTGCATTGACCAGTAACTGCGTACTTATTCATATGGCAGCGACACATTATTAATTGTCTCAAAGGTACTTCATCCCAAACTATTTGTCACTCTCTAGTTTAAAAATGAACGAGAGAGTGACAAGTAATTTGAGATGAAAGGAGTAGCTTATATCCACCTTGCAGGCTTCGAAAAGTCACAAGGGTTCATACATTAATAAATAAACAACCTCTAACCAACTGATGCTGCAGCTGAGTTAAGCTCGTCAAAAGAGCTGCCCAGAAGTCTCTGTCTCCGTCACTCAAAAAAACTACTTCTCTAATGAAGTGAGCTGCCTTAGGTTGAACTTTGCAAGCTCTTTATACTTTTCAACGACTCCTATCAAGCATATAGTCTGCAGAATTTCAAACAGAGATTTAGTACATCAAGACTTTAACCGTGACTAGCTTTAAGAAAAATCACACGGTCCGACAAGATGAACTGTGAAGAACTGAATAATTCAGCAAGCATCCATTCACGCATCTATTCATAGCCCCTACCAGTAGGATCAAGGCATACTGTACAATTTTGCTTTTATTATGAATCAAAACATTTACCTTTGCAATCTGGACAACAATAGTCTTGTCTGGTTTGTTCAGGTCAACTTTGTGAGGTTGAGGTACACTTTTCGCTACTGCATTTATGATTTTCATTCTATCAATTCCTGTGTTTGACCTTGCTTCATATAACACAGCAAACTGCAACATTTAGAGATCCATGTAAGAAATGATGTCAAAACTCAAAATCTGGAAAGAAAACAAGAACAACTTTGTTTTGTTATACTATAATTTCTGTTTATGTTCATCCGTGCTATTAAAGAAAAAGTTAAAATGCTATACTACAATTTTTTTTAGTGATTAGGGTGTGTTTGGTTTATTACCATACATTGCCACACTTTGCCAAAAGTGCGGTGAGCAATTTGTCCACCACACTTTTGGCAAAGTTTGGCAAGAATGAGTCAATGACACGCGGGGAAATACTATGGCAAGCTGCGGTTGTGGCAGAGAACTAAACAGTAGCCAGATAAACTATGCCATGACCAACATTTGGTGTGGAAAAGTTTGGCAATGAACCAAACACGCCCTTAGAAGAGCGTGCATAGACTTTCAATGGAAGCACAGCGCTGGATAATTTGATGAACGATGAATGGCATTTATGAACTAATTAACAGTAACACAACTAAAAACACAGTTATCGTATATTGACATTCTCACACATCTGGTTTGTTGCAGATCTGGTCATATCATAGCACAAGTTACTCAACAGGATGGCCGTCAATAAAGTTAGCATTCAGTACCGACAGGCCAAATTACCCTTCAAACAAACTTTAGACCCTGGACCTTGCTACAATGGGCCAAATCGTTTCAATCAACTCAATGTTTGTCTTCACTTACCCAACAAATTCCCTTTATAAAACAAATGAACTTAAATTTGATGCTAGGACATGCATAAACTGCAATTAGCTTACCAGTTTACACTTAAATGGTTAGACACTGCAGACCGATCGATCAAGCAACAACAGTACAGCACTACACTTTGTTGAAGCTCAAAAACATAACATGAAAATTAAATACTCCCTCCGTTTCGTTTTATTTGTCACCGGTTATTTTAAAAATGAACTAACAGGTGACAAATAAAACGAAACGGAGGGAGTACAAAGTAAACTTTGGCCTTTTATTTGTATGATGAATTGTGGAGACTTAAAAACATAGTTTTGTTTACACTTAGGGAGTACAAAGTCGTCTGGCTGCAATGTGATGCATTCTTTTGGGTAGGGCATTCTTTAGGGAAGTACTTTTCAACAAGGAAAACAATAAACATGGTGCAACAATCATAGTAACTTACCTTATGTCCCGAAGGGCATTCTTTCGGGAAGTACTTTTCAACAAGGGGACCAATTGCTCTTGCTATTTCCTCTTCTGATGCATAGCATGCTATCTCAGCAGGCAAAAACCTCAGAATAAATCTAGCATCCATTCCAAATGCAAGCCCATAAGCAAGCGAGCTGAATAATTTGTAACAGAAAAGAAAAAAACATCTTAAATATGAGATTTATGAGCAACCTTGACATATGTTTACGAGTTGAAGCAGCTGACGACATCATGTTTTGTACAATCTCAACTGGACCAGGGTCTCCAGCTCTTTTATGCATCTGAATGAAGATGCAACCGTTGCAACCGGTATCAAGGCTTGCAAAGAGCCTCTGTACAAAATACAATATTTCCATCGTATATAAGTATACAACCACAGCAAATAAAAAAACATGGTATTATAAGTCTCTTTATGTTTCTGCACTGAAGTGCTATTTCTGAAAAAAATCCAATAGAAATGATTAAACAATAGGTACGGATCTAGAAAGCCTTAGCTGGGAATAAATCTCACACAATTAACTAGTCTAATTCTTATATGGTTTCTGCTAATGAAAAAATAATTAAGTGCACAACATTTACATAAGTTCTCGATGATGCTGTAGCAATAAACAAACAATATATAATATATAAATAGTAAAATACAATAGGATCTCCATAAGTAGGTAGTAACTGAAAGTCTGAAACCCCTTTACATAATACCGGAAAACACTATATTTATATAATATGTGAGCAAAAGCACAGTACTTACATACATTGATGGAGAGCACTAACTCAACATTCAAGAGTTCTTAAACTATTCCATCCTAGTGCAAAATGTTGTTAGAAAGGGGGGGGGGGGGGGGGGGGGGGGGGGAGGTATGAGGTCTCTTAGTGCCCATAAGTTTTTATGGGTGCTTTTCTCTAGTATATCTAACACTACA